>CM061047.1:19298522-20498522 GCA_030762985.1 Adelphocoris suturalis
TTCTTTCTGAATAAAACAAGTTAAGCAGACTGACTTGGTTTTTTAGTTTTTCGTCGGTAACTGTAAGGTATTTCCAAATAAGACTGGCTCTAGGCTTTTATACTCGTACTTGGAAAACATAGCCTTGTCTAATGCTTCTGTTGTCACAAACAAAATAACACAAGCCTACTTGTAAACAAAGTTATAATTGTAAGTTGTGTTTTAGACAATTCATGTTTTGCAACTGCTAACTTCACACAACGGTTGCACAGTACAACCATCTTCGTTGTTAGACCCGTAGTGTAATAAAACGCCCATCACCGGGCGGTATCGGTATCGGCTTTAGGCGATCGATTCTCGATACCGATACCAATGCCTAAGAATCGGTGGTATCGAGAATCGGTATCGGGAATCGACTCATCCCTAATATATATGAAATTCATTAAACTCTAGGATTCGTTTCAGAATGCCCCAAACCAGATTTCAATGAAAAAACTTTTCTTAAATTTTCATTTTAAAATTTTGGAGCCATTGTAATAGTTTCATATTCTATGGGAATTCGCTAAAACAAGTAGGATTTTACGGCATAAAGCAAATTTAACGTACCTCCTTGGGTAAAAAAAATGTCGATGTCCATGTGAAATCGAACTTTTTTTTCTCATGACCCTGTAAACGAAATTTTATGACTTTGCATTAACATCACTAACGCATGGACTAACTAGAACGTTAAATAAATTGAATTTAAAGTTAAAAATAAGTAAAGAAGGAATATACAGGAATAAACAAGTTCTTACCTTACTGCTTGGACCACTCTCTTCTGTCGACATTTTTTGTTTTTAATTTTTTTGTGGTTTTTCGGTCACCTCCTGAAAAACCATAAATACATATTGAAAAATCAATACAGACATTTATGCTGAGACATTTGAAACCAATAACATTTGGAAATTCAAAAAATTTTTGGAAAGCTGGATAGTAATAAGAAAAAGATTTTTTGTCTTACTATTTATATCCAATAGCTTCATTGCAGACTTTCACCAACTAGACTTTCGGCCCGCACAAGTACGCACATTTTTGACAATTTCTGTTAAGCAAGTGATTATGAAAATTAACTTTCATCATCAAGGCTGCATTACTGTTACTTTTTATTAACGTAAAAATGTACCTAACTAATAGGTAAAATGATCAATAAATAAATAAAAATTTAATAGCTCGTGTTTAGTTTACCTATGTTGAAAAAATTCGCCATAACTATGCACATTGTAGCTTTTATGAAGTAAGCCTTTAAAATAAAAATAAGTTAACCTCAATGAGATGGATGGGCTTGCTTTTTTTTTCCTAGCTCTGGCATTCTTGGTGAAGTTTTGGCAAGGGCACTAAATCACTAGCAACATCAAGTTTGTTCCGATCCTTTGTTTTTATTGATACAAGTGATGAGAATGCTTTTTCACACAAGTAGATGGTTGAAAAAGGCAAAAGTAACCGAAGAGCTCCTGAGACACTCTGGGATACACTTGGAAGTATTTGATCCAAAATGTTGACTTTTCCATTTTTTCGAAGTCAAGTGTGAAGAAATCATTTCAAGTCAGTGAAAGTGAAGAATCATTTTTCATTTCCAAAAATTCTTCTTGCAGGGCTTCTGGAACATGTTAAACATTGACATTGAAAGGATCTGTTGAAAGTCTGTAAATATGTTCGTCAGCAGTGTAAGGGAAGTATTTCCCGAATTGATCAGTGAGCGTCTCCAAATGGTTTGACACTTGTTTTGACGAAGTTTTATCCTTCAAAAACCTCCTTGAAGCGTGTTTCTTCTGAGATTGATACTAGTTTTGGAAAATTTGAAAAGTTGCAGGGGTTTTCTGATACTTTTCGTCTCCAAAGTTGTAGTTTCTCAACATAAGTCTTGATGTCATCATGATGAGTTATGATATTTGAGTCTCCACCCTGCAGTTTTAAGTTAAGGCTGTTTACGAATCAAGGAAGTCTGACGAATATGCCAACATTATGAGAACTAGGTTTGCTGAAGTTCATGCTTAGCTCATTTTGCTTCTGGTTTTCCAAGAACGAAGTTACTTAATCTCGGAGCTCAAATTGTCTTGCCAACATGTTTCCTTTTGAGAACCAGCGTACTTCTGTGTGAAATAGCAGTGTTTTGTGGTCAGTTCCTAAATCTTCACAAAGAATTTTTAACAGTCAGGTATTTAGTGCACTGTTTTTTATGTAGTTCACTATTTTAATTTTTTAATACATAATTTTAAGACGGCATTGAGGTCGTTAGGATGAGTTTTGGCTGCCAAGGCTTGTCGGTGTATAAAGCAATGAATCCCAGTCACATCACCGTTTTTTTTCTCCGACTAACTGCACGAAGCCTGAGCGAGAACCAAGCATTGAAGGGGCGCCATCAGAGCATACACCTATTAGTTTTTGCCACGAGAGTCCATGATTGTCAAAAAAATCAGACACGGGTTTCATCACATCAACAGCTTTTGAAGTGGTCTCCAGCTCTGTTGAAAAGAGTAGCTCGTCTTTTATTGTTTCATTTTCAACATGTCGAACATATACAACTAACTGAGAACATTAAGCAACGTCTGTACTCTCGACTAGCTGGATGGCAAAAAATGGTGATAGTTTTATCCCATCGACTACCTGGTTTTTTATGTCTTCAGCCATATAATCAATACGACGTTTCACTGTATTGTCGGACAGTGGTATTTGAGATATTTTTTTCCTGCTATCTGCCCCAAGCATGATATAATTATGATAGTTTGGGGCAAAACGAGCTCGCTCCTGGAGTTGGCTCGATGTTGCCCCAAAGAATGGTCGAATGGTCTCACGCCACTCCTAACCCGTCTTCACGCCCCCCAGTTTGGGAATCCATGGCTTAAAGTAAGTAGGCACCATTTAAAGAAATACCTAAATACGGTACCAACATTCTTCAAAGTCACAATCTGCCTACATCAAAGTGTAAAAAAGTTCTGGATCAGTCCTAGTTGTAAGAAAGTCTGCAATAGTCCAATTCTTATTAACATGTATCATGTTTTAGCCCTGGGGTCCTAGCGAATTTTGCGAGTCAATTTTTTTCCGCGCACGAAATTAATTACAGTGATTTCCGCCTACAACCGAGTCGTTGCTAGGGAAATGGTACTTCGTCGTTTTTCATCCCACAAAATTCGTTGACCATTCGTTCGAAAGCTCTCGATTTATCCAACAATATTATGTTAACTATGGCGAAGTGCGTGTCCAACAAACTGAGTTATGAGCATGGTTATATAAATAATTGTTTACACACAGGTGATCATTCTCAATAATTGATATTGTGAACATGATTGCAACCGCTTGTTAATTTCTGATGTTTTCATAGAATTTCGAATCAATATCGAGGAGAAAACATGATACATGGTTGAAATTTTTGGTTCTAGAAAGTAAGTAATAAGTAGTAATTAGTTCTTAAATTGAGAATGATCACCTGTGTGTAAACAATTTTTTTTGGCAGCCTAGTTGTACTTGCTATTACAAAACTAATTAAAAATACAAATATTAGTTTATACTAATAAAGTTGTAAAACTTGAGCTGTATTAGGTAAATACCTGTGTAGAAAAAGGATCGGTAGGGTAAAGACACCAACTATCGTCAGGCGCAAATATGGAATCAGTGTTCGTCACTTCCTATTTCGTTGCAATATAATAAGAGTCTAGCGCCAACTAGGGATATGAATCTGACACCATTTGAAAGAGCAGGTTGTAGGCTTAAGATTCCCGCAAAAATCAATTCAGCATTGCAACGGTTTT
This sequence comes from Adelphocoris suturalis, assembly GCA_030762985.1. Taxonomy (NCBI): domain Eukaryota; kingdom Metazoa; phylum Arthropoda; class Insecta; order Hemiptera; family Miridae; genus Adelphocoris; species Adelphocoris suturalis. The sequence continues at coordinate 19,302,287 of CM061047.1, forward strand.
GTGGGTAATAAGAAGAAATCATCACCAGTACCCGAAACCTGCTCTCCACTGCCGGTGTAGCGTAAGAAGTAATTGTAGTTTCTAGCCTTTTTCACCTTCCCAAGTAGCGTTTTTCACATTTCTTTTGATATGAATTGTTTTTCTATAGTCTAAAGCTTGAATTCAAGCATTTTTCTTGGTCTAATTGACATTACTTTAATTGTTATGGGATGACGATAATTGGTGTCATGAAATGATGGTTTATCTAATTATCGTCAACTGTGACGATTACTGGGTTTTAATGATTCAGGTCTTCGTTCTATCGGAATCTTCTTTCCAAGGGGAACAAGACGGTGACTGAATTTTTTGAAAATAAAAATTGGTTCCAGTATTCGTCAGGGGGTGACGATAACAAGATCCAGGGTGTAGATAACAGGGTTGTATGTTCACCAATAATCGTCATCTTGCGGTACCAGTTATCTTCACTTGATCTCAACTCACTCAAGAGAGCAGTGTTTACGAAATACGTACCTAGGCTATGTTTTAATTGTTAGATCCTACTCAATTCATTTTCCAATGAATAATTAGGCAGATTAGTGGAGTATACGAGAAGAAAAGTGTTGATAGGTTTTTGATCCCGTTCAAGTCGAAAATGAAAAAAACGAGTTGCATGCCACATTATTAAAATAGAAGACCAAGCATCTACAACAGTTACTCCTCTCAAGTTTAGTAACAGAATGAAGACTTGTTTCAAGGACTCTGATTATTCAGATACTGTGAACATTGAAAGCCTCGTCGAGAAAATTCCTTCTCCAGCACAAATTGGAATTAACGAGCCAAGACTGACAAGTAGACTGACAAGTAAAGATTGGTTGAATCAATAATGTAAATTCTCACATGTTGAAAGTTCATGCTAGTTTAAATGTTTAGAGTTACCTATTTGCTGTTGTAGGTGCCTATTTTGTGAATCTCATCTTGCCATTTGATTGACTGAATTAGGCTAAAAAGGAACCTACCTTATCTGAACGGTGATATGACTAATACCATTAAAACATGATAAATACCTAATTCGTTCTATCCTATTACTAGTTCTCAATCGCAGGTACACCTAGTACCTAACTAAGCTTTTTTTTGGTAATTAGATTACCTGACCTTTTCTTGTCATTCTTAATAAGTTCGAATTTAAATACAAGCTAATTTAATAAGGCCTTAGGTACGCATACAATAAGTTAAATTTATTAATCCTTTTCTGGTCATTCTTCAAATTAAAATTCGAGTTTCTACCCTCAAGTATGTTCATTGTTTAATAAATGCCTTGTGTTCTAGTGAAGTGTTTATTAATTTTGTCTTAGCACTCAATTGCACTAATTTTGAGCCAGATTCTTTAGGATTTTCACGATTAAAGAATCTATGCAAAATTATAAATCCTAAGCATGTAAGGATCATAATATCCTAAGTATGTAGATATAAGGGACGAGTTATGGATGATGATAACCGGTGCCTGGGTTAAATGATTGGTGGTAGAATAAGGAAGAAATGAGCGAATTAGTGAGAAACAAAATTGATAACGCCTTAAGCCTGGCGATAACTGGTGTCTTTACCCTACCTAATCGACAAACCTAAACCAACCAGAAAATAGAGCGACTAACTAATAGGGAAACTTACTTCCGATCCAATGCAGAAGTGAATAATGGAAATATTCGTAGGCTCTGGCGACAGACACAGCCTGCACTTGTCCGGGGCCTTCGTTTTCCCAGATCGGTTGTACATTTTTACGCTTTGATTCGGGGTTCTCATGTTATACATGAATTAAGACGACATTTAAGAACCAATAAGTGCTAAACAATTATAGTGAAATGCTGATGTTCGCAAGGTGTTCAATAGAACATCAAGGACCCCCGTTGCTACAATTAGCTTCGCATACACTGATAGACTAAACTAGATTCGAATATTATGCACTTCACAACTATGTTCTAGTTTAACCAAATGTGCAGAATACGATGTAAATAATAATTATACAGTGCTTAGCGCGGGCAAAGACATTTCATTAACAACAATTTAGAATCAAAACAAAACAATACCACAAAAACGAGAAGGTTACAGAGTTTAGAGTTTAGCATGGTAGTCACATGTTCCCATGAACGTAAGAGGTTCATGCATTTTCCATTGCGATGGTGCTGCGAACGGTGTCCGCTCACTACAACTTTTCTGTCTTGCTCTGAATGTTTCATTTTAGCTACAGTATTTAGGACGTCCCTCTGAAGCTAGGCTTCGTCAATAGAGGGACGACCTACTGGAATTGATCCAGGGGGTGTGGGACAACCCAAGCATGAGAAAAGAATAACCACATACAAATCCGTTTCATTCCATTCCAACCAGACCATGGCATTGAGCAATTGACAAATTTTGTCAACACTGCCCAGGCCACAATTCTCAACCGTTCGTTAAATATTCTTATTTTGTTCGATTCCAATTTTAATTTATTTGTGCAACGATTCTCGGAAATTTCGGGTTTGCTATCGTGGTGGTGGGGGGGGGGGATATTTACCTATCGATTTTTTCAAGCGATGTAGGTACCCTAGCTACGAATCTCGACTGATTTTCGTGATTGTTATTTTGGTCCATAATGGATTCGATATCCTAGTTTTGTAGCTATTTACCTACATAAGTCAGAATTTTCAAATTTCATCAAGAGAGGGGGTGAATGGAGTGGGTAATACTGATAAATCATGATGTATTAAGTATTCTCTTCAGATTTTTGTGATTCTTTTTTTTCAACTATGATTTTGGTCTAGTAGGTATTGGAAAATGTGTCAGGAGTTTCAAATTTCATGATGGAAGAGTTGAGTGGACGGGTGAAGCCACAAATCGTGATATTTTTACTATATTCATCTGATTTCCTTGACAGTTCTTATTATTTGTTTCATCCAAATCGCTGTTTATCGATTAAAATAAATTAAAAGCTGTTGTTTATTATCCTGTAGTGGATTTATATAGGTTTGACTTGGCGTAGGTAGGCCAAGTTGGACATTTATATCCCGGTTATGCGGGTCGGTCTCCAGGCCACCCCCGCGAGGAATGCGGGCGGAACCGCCAAGGTCAACTGGTTTCGCGGACTGAAAGGGGGGATAGTCCGTGTCGCAGCCGCGTGGAGCGCTAGGCTCGCGCAGCAAGTGCTGGGTTCGATCAGTTTGGTACTGAGCCGTTTTGTAATATTCCGGCCTTAGATTTATATCTGAAAGGGGAATATGTTGAGCTTGGTTGAGGTACTGAAAAGTATCCTTCGCTTTTTGTGCATTTGGAGTGTATTTGACACTCGGATCGGCCGAGTAAGCCTGCGTCGAATATCGTGGGTATTCGGACAGCTTGGTCGAATCGTAATGATCGGCTTCAGAGCGAGTCTGAAAGGTTTCCTCGATCTTTGGTGTAGGCGAGGCTTGTTCGAAAGTTTCTCGAACGAATACGTCGGACGAGAAGGCGATCCGGACGTGAGGGCCGAGCCTTGCGCTGTCGCTGGGTTCAGCGGACTCGCCGTGTGGCCGGTAGGGCGCACTACGTGGGCTACTCGGCCCAGCTTCGCCGTCGCCCTCCTCCCCTTGCAAGGGGAAGTAGGAAGGCCGGCGTTCCATCGAATTGATCGAGTTTTAGCTCGTTTCGATGCCTCTATGTGTGAAAAATAGAGGGTTTTGGAGGTGGACTCGCTTGCCAGAGCGTCTTTCCAATGCTCGGATGGCAGGGTCCTACCTCGTAGCCTTGAAAAAGGCTTCCTTAGACGGTAAATTAGAGCGGAGGAGCTGAGTAATTTACCGGCGTGCCCACAGCGGTCGATTACGAGCTTAAGGCTATGTAATCCGGGCGACACGGCTCGGAACGTCCCTCGGGCGTGCGAGCTAAAGAGAATATCGATAGCTGCACCGGGTGGCGTCCTAACAGATGAACTACGTTGGGCAATGAGCAGGATGAATAATCACTGGACTCGTAGATGCCAATGCGAGATCTGCGTGGAGAGAAGGACTGGCTTGTAGAAAGCAGTAAAAAATCGTTCTTGAGATGACTTCGTGTAGCAGAAGGTTCGTCAGCTTGGTGCGTGTAGAATTCTTCGTACTTCAGAGTGTGTCGTCGTCGAGAGCGGAGAGTGGAATGAATTGCCAGGCTCTGAGCGAGGTATTTATAACCAAAAAGTGGTGGCCACTTTATGGTTAGTATGCAAATTAGTTTCGTCAAATAATTTGGTACGATCAAACTAGCTTCAGATTGGCTCGCTTAATTTCATAAATTCGACTGTGCAATCTCATTGGTTCGCACAGTGTTTTCTCAGTATCTGTGCATATGATAGCTGAGTTGGTCTTCCGAGGTGGTTTCCCTGCGTCCGTCGCTTTGACGGGGTCCCCGGGGGTGGCTGAACGACCTTGAGTTTTCCTGTTTGAGGTTTCTCATTCAAGGCGACCTGTTTCGAGATGTTTGTCGCATCTCTCTCTCCCAGTAAATGTTTGGGGAGGTCGCCTTGCGTGTTCTCATTCAAGGCGACTTGTTTCGAGATGTTTGTCGCATCTCTCTCGCCCAGTAAATGTTTGGGGAGGTCGCCTTGCGTGTTATTCTTTAATATTTCACTTTTGGGAGAGAATTTAGTATTTTCTCTCTGGTGAAATATTTTGTTTGACGGAGTTATAATTCGACGTCTTGTAAATATTTTTGTGTTGTATCTACCTCTTTTTGGTAGCCCTGAAAAGGGCTGTTGGCAAGAGGGGGTGGATTTCACCACAGGGGCCCTCCCAAGACGTCGTGTTAATAACGACGACGCCGGTTGGGGTGATTCGAGCGCCGTTACCCACCTCTCGTCGAATTTGGTAGAGGGGACGTGCCTTCTGGCAGATTTTCGGGGAGTTTTCTCCTTACTTTCTGTCTGATTTTGTGACACAGATTGTCCTTGTGATACAGCTTCTTCCGAGTGTAGAGTATAAGCTGGCTTGATTTGCTGTTTGGGAACTTTTTTAGTATGTTCGCCAATTTGCACTGTAACCGAAAACTTATCTCTTTTAACCACTTTGAATGGTCCCGTGTAAGGACATTGCAGAGAGGTGATCTGTGTGGGCACTCTGATATAGACATGAGTACATGTATCCAAATTTTTGGGCATGTTTACGGCATATTTCGTATTATTATGTTTAATATGCGTAGGCCGGAAGAAAAGAGGTTCCGAAAGGTTCGTAGAAGTTACGAAAATGTCTCCTGGGAGTGGCACGTCAATTCCGTAAACTTTTTGGAAAGGCGTAGTTTCGGTCGCCGGGTCTACTGCCGTACGCATGGCGAGTAGAACTTTGGGAAGTGCGTCGAGCCAATTTTCGTTTTGAGCTTTGAGAGCCTCTTTCAAAGATCTATTTCTGCGTTCTACCATACCGTTTGTTGATGGTTTGTATGGTAACGTGTGAGTATGTTTTACTCCGAGACGTTCCATAATGGAATTGAACAGATCTGATTCAAATTGAGTGCCCTGATCACTTGTGATGTATTTAGGTACGCCCTTTGAAGCTACCCAAATATTGATAAAGGCATTTGTGATTGTGGTTGTTTCGATGTTGTTAAGAGGGACTGCCTCTAGCCAACCCGTTGCTCTATCAACCATCATCAAAATGTAACGTTTCCCTCCTTTTGCTAAAGGTAAGGGTCCGGTAATATCAACGTGTACGTGTGAAAATTTGTTTGCCGTTTCAAATTCGGAGTAAGGGAGCTTCACGGAGCGCGTGATTTTTGCTCGTTGGCAAGTTTCGCACGCTCGGACCCAGTTTGCGACATCTGCACGGAGTCCGTGCCAAAAATATCGTTGTTTAACTTAATACACTGTAGAGTGTATACCTGGGTGTCCCAAATTGTGAATTTGGCTTATTATTTCTTCCCTTATTTCGTTTGGAATATAAGGTCTAGGGTGTCCTAGGTCTAGGTTACACCAAATTTCTCCTTGAGAGAATTCAACTCGTGTGAGTTTCAATTTGTCCTCCGCGGTAGGGGGAGAACGAATTTGTGAAGTGCAGTAGAAGATTGCATTCTATTGCAGCCGTAATTTTCGAAATTTCGGCTATGGGTGGACCCTCGTCCGTCTGGGTTGAAATCGATTTCGTTTGAATTTCAACCGGATCGAAGGGTCTGGAGAGTGCGTCGGCGACGACGTTGCTCTCTCCGGAAATATGACGAATGTCACTCGTCATTTGAGAGATGTATGTTAGCCATCTTAATCTCATTTTAGAAAAATGTGCATTCTTCTTAAGCATCGTGCCTAGCAGAGGCTTGTGATCCGAACAAATATGGAAAGATCTGCCGTCCAAGTCGTTGTGCCAGTGAATGCACGCTTGGTAAACGGCGAACATTTCCTTGTCGAACGATGCTTTGTTCTTCCATTGTTCTGGGATTTCTTTACTGAAAAATCCCAATGGTTGGTACGATTTCGAGCCATGTTTGTCTGTAATTTCTTGTTCTAGTGCCGCTCCGATGTGTGTGTCGGATGCGTCACAGACTAATCTCCACTCCGCCGTAGGGTGTGGGTGAGCAATGTTATGCAATGTTGCTTTGATCATTGCTTGCTTTAAGCTGTTGAAAGCTTTTTCTCTCTCTGATGTCCATTCGATAGGTGTTCTGTCATTTTTTTTGTTTGACTGAATGGAGTCATACAGAGGTTGTGCCGTGTGAGCGAATTTGCTTGAGCATGCTCGGTAGAAACCACACATACCTAGGAATCTGCGTAGACTTCGTACGTCTACTGGCCTAGGAAATTGTTCTATGGCTTCTATTTTATCTCGTTTAGGAATTATCCCTTCCTTCGAGATAGTGAAACCTAGGAAATCGACGGTAGGTTTTGAAAAAATGCATTTATCAAAACCTACTCGAAGTCCGTGTTCCCCTAGTTTGTCAAAAATTTGTCTGAGGTGGTTCATGTGTTCGTTATAATTTTTAGAAGCCACCAGGATGTCATCTAGGTATACAAATGCGAAATCAAATTTTCGCATAATGCTGTCCATGTATCTTTGCCATGTTTGAGCCGCTCCGGCCAAACCCATGCTCATTTTCTTAAACTCATAAAGACCGAAAGGTGTAATAATCGCAGTTTTATGAGCGTCATCTGGGTGCATCGGAATATGATAATACGCTGATTTTAAATCTATTGTTGAATAGATTTGCGTATCATGTAAATTCGCTTGGAACGAGCGAATGTGAGGAGGAGGGTAGGCGTCTTTCTTCGTTTTCGCGTTGAGGAAACGGTAATCGCCGGTGATTCTCCATGACCCGTCTTTTTTTGGCACACAGTGTAACGGAGATGCCCATTCGGAATCCGATGGTGCAATTATGCCTTCTGAAAGCATTTCGTCAAAAGTCTTTTTGACTTGAGCCCGTTTTTCGCCTGCCATGGGTCTTGCTCGGAAGTGTACTGGTGTTCCTTCCGTGGTTATACGGTGGTAAACCCCGTTGTTCTTCCATTTACCATGAATTTTGCTCATTTTATCATTGTATTTGTTAATGATAGAGCGAATGTTTTCGTCCTCCGTGATTTGCACGTCCTCTGGTTGAGGTGTATTGTCACGATGAGGGATAGTAGCTGCAATTTGTTCGTCAGTGAACTTTTTGTTCATGACTGCAGCTATTTTTTGATCGGCATAGCACTTCATTTTATCTTTATAAATGTACTTGTGTTTGACCCGTATTCCGATATCCCAAGATTCGAGGAATGGGATACCTAGGATCGCTAGATCAACTTTCGTGATCATAAACTCGGTGGTCATGTCCCCGAGGCCGATGTTAATTGTTGTGTCAGCTCGCCCTAGTGTATCTATAGGGGCTCCGTTAGCTGCTGTGAGCTTAACGTTGGACTTGAGAATTTTCAAGCCCAATTTTTTTGTGACATTGTGGGGCAGAATGTTCACTTCTGCTCCCGTGTCAATGAGAAATTCAGTGCCATTCAGTTTGCACTTGAAAAAAAGCCTTTTATACTCAGTAGACTGCCGGCGTATAGGCTCAGATACACTGGCAGTTATTCGTTTTCCGAATTCTCTGTGTCGGAAGTCGGAACGGTACTTTCTTGTACCGATTGCTGAGTATTTTCGGTAGAAACCCGTGTTTTAGGCTGGCTTATAGTCGCAGCCTTTCTGTTAGTTTTGGAAGCAGTGTTCGTCTTCCAAGTGCAGTGTTCTGGGTCTGCACATTTGCGAGTTTCGTTACCGAAACGTGCGTGGTTTCGACAGACATAGGCCGTCGGTTTGTGAGGCTTACTCTCCACTGGTTGAGGTTTGAACTCAGCTTGTTTCGGTAGGGCCTTTTTGAAACCAGTATTTATGGGTTTCGGAGTAGATTCAACGCCTCGTATGTTCAGAGAAATATTCTCTGCTCTGTACGCGTGTAGCGTATCAGCTAGGTCGAGCCGGGAGGTCGTGGTAGGCTGAGCTGCGACCATACCTCGTGCTTCGATGGGAAGAGTCTCAATCCACTTTTGAGTGATTAGAGCTTCCGAAAAGTACCCAACAGCTTTCGAGTACATCTCGTGGTACTTGGTGCTGGGTTTTTTGGCGAGAGATGCGGGGTCCTCGAGTGCGAGGAGCCTGTCCTGTAAGGACAACCCATATTCTCGTTGGAGGCGCTGTTTGGCCTCTTCGTAGGGTGCGTGGGGTGCCGTGAGGTAAGCTGAGTCGATAGCTTCCCTCATTTCTTCTGGTACCCACTTGTATATAGCTGAGAAGCAGTCGTTTTGCGTTCTCATGTGTTTTCTCACGCAGTATTGATTGAACTCGGCGAGTGCACGATCAATATTCTTCTTTTGGAAGACTGGTTTTTGATAATCTCCCATCTCCTCTAAAAGTGCTTGAAAACCACCTTGTGTAGAGGGATGTTGCGTGAGATGTGGGGCGTAGAGGCCCGGCGGGGGTCGCACGCCCGCAGTGGTTCCCTGAAATCCACTAGCTTCATAAGAGGGAACGAAATGCTCCGTGTTGAGCCTGTTCAAAGGCGGGGTCACCATTTGTAGTGGATTTATATAGGTTTGACTTGGCGTAGGTAGGCCAAGTCGGACATTTATATCCCGGTTATGCGGGTTGGTCTCCAGGCCACCCCCGCGAGGAATGCGGGCGGAACCGCCAAGGTCAACTGGTTTCGCGGACTGAAAGGGGGGATAGTCCGTGTCGCAGCCGCGTGGAGCGCTAGGCTCGCGCAGCAAGTGCTGGGTTCGATCAGTTTGGTACTGAGCCGTTTTGTAATATTCCGGCCTTAGATTTATATCTGAAAGGGGAATATGTTGAGCTTGGTTGAGGTACTGAAAAGTATCCTTCGCTTTTTGTGCATTTGGAGTGTATTTGACACTCGGATCGGCCGAGTAAGCCTGCGTCGAATATCGTGGGTATTCGGACAGCTTGGTCGAATCGTAATGATCGGCTTCAGAGCGAGTCTGAAAGGTTTCCTCGATCTTTGGTGTAGGCGAGGCTTGTTCGAAAGTTTCTCGAACGAATACGTCGGACGAGAAGGCGATCCGGACGTGAGGGCCGAGCCTTGCGCTGTCGCTGGGTTCAGCGGACTCGCCGTGTGGCCGGTAGGGCGCACTACGTGGGCTACTCGGCCCAGCTTCGCCGTCGCCCTCCTCCCCTTGCAAGGGGAAGTAGGAAGGCCGGCGTTCCATCGAATTGATCGAGTTTTAGCTCGTTTCGATGCCTCTATGTGTGAAAAATAGAGGGTTTTGGAGGTGGACTCGCTTGCCAGAGCGTCTTTCCAATGCTCGGATGGCAGGGTCCTACCTCGTAGCCTTGAAAAAGGCTTCCTTAGACGGTAAATTAGAGCGGAGGAGCTGAGTAATTTACCGGCGTGCCCACAGCGGTCGATTACGAGCTTAAGGCTATGTAATCCGGGCGACACGGCTCGGAACGTCCCTCGGGCGTGCGAGCTAAAGAGAATATCGATAGCTGCACCGGGTGGCGTCCTAACAGATGAACTACGTTGGGCAATGAGCAGGATGAATAATCACTGGACTCGTAGATGCCAATGCGAGATCTGCGTGGAGAGAAGGACTGGCTTGTAGAAAGCAGTAAAAAATCGTTCTTGAGATGACTTCGTGTAGCAGAAGGTTCGTCAGCTTGGTGCGTGTAGAATTCTTCGTACTTCAGAGTGTGTCGTCGTCGAGAGCGGAGAGTGGAATGAATTGCCAGGCTCTGAGCGAGGTATTTATAACCAAAAAGTGGTGGCCACTTTATGGTTAGTATGCAAATTAGTTTCGTCAAATAATTTGGTACGATCAAACTAGCTTCAGATTGGCTCGCTTAATTTCATAAATTCGACTGTGCAATCTCATTGGTTCGCACAGTGTTTTCTCAGTATCTGTGCATATGATAGCTGAGTTGGTCTTCCGAGGTGGTTTCCCTGCGTCCGTCGCTTTGACGGGGTCCCCGGGGGTGGCTGAACGACCTTGAGTTTTCCTGTTTGAGGTTTCTCATTCAAGGCGACCTGTTTCGAGATGTTTGTCGCATCTCTCTCGCCCAGTAAATGTTTGGGGAGGTCGCCTTGCGTGTTCTCATTCAAGGCGACTTGTTTCGAGATGTTTGTCGCATCTCTCTCGCCCAGTAAATGTTTGGGGAGGTCGCCTTGCGTGTTATTCTTTAATATTTCACTTTTGGGAGAGAATTTAGTATTTTCTCTCTGGTGAAATATTTTGTTTGACGGAGTTATAATTCGACGTCTTGTAAATATTTTTGTGTTGTATCTACCTCTTTTTGGTAGCCCTGAAAAGGGCTGTTGGCAAGAGGGGGTGGATTTCACCACAGGGGCCCTCCCAAGACGTCGTGTTAATAACGACGACGCCGGTTGGGGTGATTCGAGCGCCGTTACCCACCTCTCGTCGAATTTGGTAGAGGGGACGTGCCTTCTGGCAGATTTTCGGGGAGTTTTCTCCTTACTGTCTGTCTGATTTTGTGACACAGATTGTCCTTGTGATACAGCTTCTTCCGAGTGTAGAGTATAAGCTGGCTTGATTTGCTGTTTGGGAACTTTTTTAGTATGTTCGCCAATTTGCACTGTAACCGAAAACTTATCTCTTTTAACCACTTTGAATGGTCCCGTGTAAGGACATTGCAGAGAGGTGATCTGTGAGGGCACTCTGATATAGACATGAGTACATGTATCCAAATTTTTGGGCATGTTTACGGCATATTTCGTATTATTATGTGTAATATGCGTAGGCCGGAAGAAAAGAGGTTCCGAAAGGTTCGTAGAAGTTACGAAAATGTCTCCTGGGAGTGGCACGTCAATTCCGTAAACTTTTTGGAAAGGCGTAGTTTCGGTCGCCGGGTCTACTGCCGTACGCATGGCGAGTAGAACTTTGGGAAGTGCGTCGAGCCAATTTTCGTTTTGAGCTTTGAGAGCCTCTTTCAAAGATCTATTTCTGCGTTCTACCATACCGTTTGTTGATGGTTTGTATGGTAACGTGTGAGTATGTTTTACTCCGAGACGTTCCATAATGGAATTGAACAGATCTGATTCAAATTGAGTGCCCTGATCACTTGTGATGTATTTAGGTACGCCCTTTGAAGCTACCCAAATATTGATAAAGGCATTTGTGATTGTGGTTGTTTCGATGTTGTTAAGAGGGACTGCCTCTAGCCAACCCGTTGCTCTATCAACCATCATCAAAATGTAACGTTTCCCTCCTTTTGCTAAAGGTAAGGGTCCGGTAATATCAACGTGTACGTGTGAAAATTTGTTTGCCGTTTCAAATTCGGAGTAAGGGAGCTTCACGGAGCGCGTGATTTTTGCTCGTTGGCAAGTTTCGCACGCTCGGACCCAGTTTGCGACATCTGCACGGAGTCCGTGCCAAAAATATCGTTGTTTAACTTTATACACTGTAGAGTGTATACCTGGGTGTCCCAAATTGTGAATTTGGCTTATTATTTCTTCCCTTATTTCGTTTGGAATATAAGGTCTAGGGTGTCCTAGGTCTAGGTTACACCAAATTTCTCCTTGAGAGAATTCAACTCGTGTGAGTTTCAATTTGTCCTCCGCGGTAGGGGGAGAACGAATTTGTGAAATTGAAATGTGCAGTAGAAGATTGCATTCTATTGCAGCCGTAATTTTCGAAATTTCGGCTATGGGTGGACCCTCGTCCGTCTGGGTTGAAATCGATTTCGTTTGAATTTCAACCGGATCGAAGGGTCTGGAGAGTGCGTCGGCGACGACGTTGCTCTCTCCGGAAATATGACGAATGTCACTCGTCATTTGAGAGATGTATGTTAGCCATCTTAATCTCATTTTAGAAAAATGTGCATTCTTCTTAAGCATCGTGCCTAGCAGAGGCTTGTGATCCGAACAAATATGGAAAGATCTGCCGTCCAAGTCGTTGTGCCAGTGAATGCACGCTTGGTAAACGGCGAACATTTCCTTGTCGAACGATGCTTTGTTCTTCCATTGTTCTGGGATTTCTTTACTGAAAAATCCCAATGGTTGGTACGATTTCGAGCCATGTTTGTCTGTAATTTCTTGTTCTAGTGCCGCTCCGATGTGTGTGTCGGATGCGTCACAGACTAATCTCCACTCCGCCGTAGGGTGTGGGTGAGCAATGTTATGCAATGTTGCTTTGATCATTGCTTGCTTTAAGCTGTTGAAAGCTTTTTCTCTCTCTGATGTCCATTCGATAGGTGTTCTGTCATTTTTTTTGTTTGACTGAATGGAGTCATACAGAGGTTGTGCCGTGTGAGCGAATTTGCTTGAGCATGCTCGGTAGAAACCACACATACCTAGGAATCTGCGTAGACTTCGTACGTCTACTGGCCTAGGAAATTGTTCTATGGCTTCTATTTTATCTCGTTTAGGAATTATCCCTTCCTTCGAGATAGTGAAACCTAGGAAATCGACGGTAGGTTTTGAAAAAATGCATTTATCAAAACCTACTCGAAGTCCGTGTTCCCCTAGTTTGTCAAAAATTTGTCTGAGGTGGTTCATGTGTTCGTTATAATTTTTAGAAGCCACCAGGATGTCATCTAGGTATACAAATGCGAAATCAAATTTTCGCATAATGCTGTCCATGTATCTTTGCCATGTTTGAGCCGCTCCGGCCAAACCCATGCTCATTTTCTTAAACTCATAAAGACCGAAAGGTGTAATAATCGCAGTTTTATGAGCGTCATCTGGGTGCATCGGAATATGATAATACGCTGATTTTAAATCTATTGTTGAATAGATTTGCGTATCATGTAAATTCGCTTGGAACGAGCGAATGTGAGGAGGAGGGTAGGCGTCTTTCTTCGTTTTCGCGTTGAGGAAACGGTAATCGCCGGTGATTCTCCATGACCCGTCTTTTTTTGGCACACAGTGTAACGGAGATGCCCATTCGGAATCCGATGGTGCAATTATGCCTTCTGAAAGCATTTCGTCAAAAGTCTTTTTGACTTGAGCCCGTTTTTCGCCTGCCATGGGTCTTGCTCGGAAGTGTACTGGTGTTCCTTCCGTGGTTATACGGTGGTAAACCCCGTTGTTCTTCCATTTACCATGAATTTTGCTCATTTTATCATTGTATTTGTTAATGATAGAGCGAATGTTTTCGTCCTCCGTGATTTGCACGTCCTCTGGTTGAGGTGTATTGTCACGATGAGGGATAGTAGCTGCAATTTGTTCGTCAGTGAACTTTTTGTTCATGACTGCAGCTATTTTTTGATCGGCATAGCACTTCATTTTATCTTTATAAATGTACTTGTGTTTGACCCGTATTCCGATATCCCAAGATTCGAGGAATGGGATACCTAGGATCGCTAGATCAACTTTCGTGATCATAAACTCGGTGGTCATGTCCCCGAGGCCGATGTTAATTGTTGTGTCAGCTCGCCCTAGTGTATCTATAGGGGCTCCGTTAGCTGCTGTGAGCTTAACGTTGGACTTGAGAATTTTCAAGCCCAATTTTTTTGTGACATTGTGGGGCAGAATGTTCACTTCTGCTCCCGTGTCAATGAGAAATTCAGTGCCATTCAGTTTGCACTTGAAAAAAAGCCTTTTATACTCAGTAGACTGCCGGCGTATAGGCTCAGATACACTGGCAGTTATTCGTTTTCCGAATTCTCTGTGTCGGAAGTCGGAACGGTACTTTCTTGTACCGATTGCTGAGTATTTTCGGTAGAAACCCGTGTTTTAGGCTGGCTTATAGTCGCAGCCTTTCTGTTAGTTTTGGAAGCAGTGTTCGTCTTCCAAGTGCAGTGTTCTGGGTCTGCACATTTGCGAGTTTCGTTACCGAAACGTGCGTGGTTTCGACAGACATAGGCCGTCGGTTTGTGAGGCTTACTCTCCACTGGTTGAGGTTTGAACTCAGCTTGTTTCGGTAGGGCCTTTTTGAAACCAGTATTTATGGGTTTCGGAGTAGATTCAACGCCTCGTATGTTCAGAGAAATATTCTCTGCTCTGTACGCGTGTAGCGTATCAGCTAGGTCGAGCCGGGAGGTCGTGGTAGGCTGAGCTGCGACCATACCTCGTGCTTCGATGGGAAGAGTCTCAATCCACTTTTGAGTGATTAGAGCTTCCGAAAAGTACCCAACAGCTTTCGAGTACATCTCGTGGTACTTGGTGCTGGGTTTTTTGGCGAGAGATGCGGGGTCCTCGAGTGCGAGGAGCCTGTCCTGTAAGGACAACCCATATTCTCGTTGGAGGCGCTGTTTGGCCTCTTCGTAGGGTGCGTGGGGTGCCGTGAGGTAAGCTGAGTCGATAGCTTCCCTCATTTCTTCTGGTACCCACTTGTATATAGCTGAGAAGCAGTCGTTTTGCGTTCTCAGGTGTTTTCTCACGCAGTATTGATCGAACTCGGCGAGTGCACGATCAATATTCTTCTTTTGGAAGACTGGTTTTTGATAATCTCCCATCTCCTCTAAAAGTGCTTGAAAACCACCTTGTGTAGAGGGATGTTGCGTGAGATGTGGGGCGTAGAGGCCCGGCGGGGGTCGCACGCCCGCAGTGGTTCCCTGAAATCCACTAGCTTCATAAGAGGGAACGAAATGCTCCGTGTTGAGCCTGTTCAAAGGCGGGGTCACCATTTGTAGTGGATTTATATAGGTTTGACTTGGCGTAGGTAGGCCAAGTCGGACATTTATATCCCGGTTATGCGGGTTGGTCTCCAGGCCACCCCCGCGAGGAATGCGGGCGGAACCGCCAAGGTCAACTGGTTTCGCGGACTGAAAGGGGGGATAGTCCGTGTCGCAGCCGCGTGGAGCGCTAGGCTCGCGCAGCAAGTGCTGGGTTCGATCAGTTTGGTACTGAGCCGTTTTGTAATATTCCGGCCTTAGATTTATATCTGAAAGGGGAATATGTTGAGCTTGGTTGAGGTACTGAAAAGTATCCTTCGCTTTTTGTGCATTTGGAGTGTATTTGACACTCGGATCGGCCGAGTAAGCCTGCGTCGAATATCGTGGGTATTCGGACAGCTTGGTCGAATCGTAATGATCGGCTTCAGAGCGAGTCTGAAAGGTTTCCTCGATCTTTGGTGTAGGCGAGGCTTGTTAGAAAGTTTCTCGAACGAATACGTCGGACGAGAAGGCGATCCGGACGTGAGGGCCGAGCCTTGCGCTGTCGCTGGGTTCAGCGGACTCGCCGTGTGGCCGGTAGGGCGCACTACGTGGGCTACTCGGCCCAGCTTCGCCGTCGCCCTCCTCCCCTTGCAAGGGGAAGTAGGAAGGCCGGCGTTCCATCGAATTGATCGAGTTTTAGCTCGTTTCGATGCCTCTATGTGTGAAAAATATAGGGTTTTGGAGGTGGACTCGCTTGCCAGAGCGTCTTTCCAATGCTCGGATGGCAGGGTCCTACCTCGTAGCCTTGAAAAAGGCTTCCTTAGACGGTAAATTAGAGCGGAGGAGCTGAGTAATTTACCGGCGTGCCCACAGCGGTCGATTACGAGCTTAAGGCTATGTAATCCGGGCGACACGGCTCGGAACGTCCCTCGGGCGTGCGAGCTAAAGAGAATATCGATAGCTGCACCGGGTGGCGTCCTAACAGATGAACTACGTTGGGCAATGAGCAGGATGAATAATCACTGGACTCGTAGATGCCAATGCGAGATCTGCGTGGAGAGAAGGACTGGCTTGTAGAAAGCAGTAAAAAATCGTTCTTGAGATGACTTCGTGTAGCAGAAGGTTCGTCAGCTTGGTGCGTGTAGAATTCTTCGTACTTCAGAGTGTGTCGTCGTCGAGAGCGGAGAGTGGAATGAATTGCCAGGCTCTGAGCGAGGTATTTATAACCAAAAAGTGGTGGCCACTTTATGGTTAGTATGCAAATTAGTTTCGTCAAATAATTTGGTACGATCAAACTAGCTTCAGATTGGCTCGCTTAATTTCATAAATTCGACTGTGCAATCTCATTGGTTCGCACAGTGTTTTCTCAGTATCTGTGCATATGATAGCTGAGTTGGTCTTCCGAGGTGGTTTCCCTGCGTCCGTCGCTTTGACGGGGTCCCCGGGGGTGGCTGAACGACCTTGAGTTTTCCTGTTTGAGGTTTCTCATTCAAGGCGACCTGTTTCGAGATGTTTGTCGCATCTCTCTCTCCCAGTAAATGTTTGGGGAGGTCGCCTTGCGTGTTCTCATTCAAGGCGACTTGTTTCGAGATGTTTGTCGCATCTCTCTCGCCCAGTAAATGTTTGGGGAGGTCGCCTTGCGTGTTATTCTTTAATATTTCACTTTTGGGAGAGAATTTAGTATTTTCTCTCTGGTGAAATATTTTGTTTGACGGAGTTATAATTCGACGTCTTGTAAATATTTTTGTGTTGTATCTACCTCTTTTTGGTAGCCCTGAAAAGGGCTGTTGGCAAGAGGGGGTGGATTTCACCACACTATCCAAACTTTGAAATTTAGTGGAATCACACGATCTATTCAGAATCAGACTTTTTCAAGTTTGATGAGTAGGTACTTCACTTGTGGGATGTGAGTATACGCAAAAGTAATATTAATGCATTGATTGGGCAGGAAAATCAGGGTATGAAGTATTTTGAGGAAAAAATACACAATTTTGGCGATTATTTTTGTTCTCATTAAGTTTCAAAGACTAGCAAAGTTCAACGAAGTTGAGCCGTTATTTTTGGTGAATACAACGCATTGGAAGGATCAGTTTCCCGCAATGAACAGGTCCGGAACCGTCTGAATGCGACCTTTATAGCTATTTGAAGTAGGGAGGCCACAGTTGAAAACCACTTAATAACTTTCACTATAAATAGTAAAAATTGGCGAAAATCGCAAATTTTTTCATGAAATTGCATGTTTACGCAGAATAATATATTCAAACCATTCACTATATCACAAGAAAGTCTCATCACACAAGTTTATAAAATTTTGCAAGTTTTGTGTAGGTATAATTTGTACATTTTTGAAAAAAGTCCACTTTTTGGTATAAACATTTTATTGTGGGTAGAATTCAGATTGTATAAGAAAGTTTTTAATTTGGGCCATTTTTATCACATTTTTTGTATTTTGGGCATTTTTTCATATGAAAATTCGCGCATATGGTCTTGCTGCGTGACTGGGTATTTGCTAAAACTATTTTCTTTTCTTTTCTGGCGTATCTTTTCTTCCTGCATTGGATAAAACCATCTCTAATTAATATGAAGATCCGTTTTCAAGATATAGAGTTTTTCCGTTTTTGGCCATTTGCCCCCCCCCCCCCCCTCTCCATCGTCATCTCTAAAATTACTGCCTGATTTGTTTGAAAAAGTCTGATTTGTCCAAGACTTTAGGCTGACTGGTCATCTGGTATCCCACTTGGCTATATAAGACTGAGGTTTGGTGGGAATCTTTACTGGGCACGGGTGCTTCAGGAAACATCTGCACAGGGTTGGAGCCTTCACAGATGATCCAGTGTGCAGAATGTGTGGAGAGGAGGAAGAACCGTCTCTCATCTTCTCTTTGAATGCCCAGCACTCGAAGCCAAACGGTTCCGAACCTTTAGGACTCTTGTGACCCAGGGGAGATAGTACTGGTAGACGACCTTGTGGGGGGGATTCTCAGTCTGGTGAAGGAGGTGGATTGCCTCCAGAACCTATAGGTTGGAAACAGGGGAGATAAAAACCTCAGTCAATTTTAATAAACTTTTAAATTTAAATAAACCTCGGTTTCGGTGCGGCGGAGGGGGAAAATGACCCTTCCCACGGACCTTGAATTTAAAAAGGTACTACCTAATAATAATAAAAATCCCACTTGGCTACTAAAAGGTTTTTATGTGATAGACGTGTTGTCGGCCGTGATGTTATTCATTGTTGTATATAGTCGGGATTTGGCCCAAGGAAAAAGAAATAATTCCAAAATCTTTGTAATAATTGTAATTACGTTTCGGTCACCATCATCAGATCGGTCAAAAGCTTTAGTGTCAAAAACAAGAGGTTTTATAAACCTCAAAAAATAGGTAGAGCCATCATGCCAGGTAAGAGCCAAAACAATTTCATTTGGGGAAATAGCATTGAGAAACAATATTTTGGTTAGCAATTTTAAAGTGCCAAAAATAAGATGCATTAGGCAAAAACCAATTGTTAAAACAGAGAGGAAAAAAAATATAAAAACTAATGTTCAACTTTTGGCATCCATTAAAACACAACCTTGTAATTGAATTCCCAGTTTCTGAACTTCTGAGAGAATATTTCTAGACATTCTCGACCCTAACAAACTCCGGATATTTGGAATTTTTGAATAAAATCCGCTTTTCAAGTATTTAAGCGAGTCTGAGTAAATATACTTTGTAGTTCTGCTCATATACCTATAACGGCAAAATTAATACCTACTTCACAATATGTTATTCGGAAAGAGAATTTTTCTGGCTACAATTTCCGCTATTTTGAACCTAAAAATGTTGTGTCGTGTTCGAAATATCCCAATTTATGCCATGAAGAAAAATGTTCACTATTCAACCATGAAATTTATATTTACGGACTCACGAAAAAATCACGTCTAGGATTTAGGGGTAAGGTTTTTCTATTTCCTGGAGATGTTTTTGACGATTCCCCGTCAATATGGCAGATCGTGTACGTGAGAAAATCTTCATTGCCTTCCAGACACCTGTGCTTAGTCTTATGCATCTTAATTTTGGCCCTTTAAAATTGCTAACCGAAATATTGTTTCTCAATGCTCTATTTTATGAGGTTTATAGAACCTTCTGTTTTTGAGGGCGAAGCTTTTGACCGCTCTGATGATGGCCACAGAATGGTGACCGAAACGTAATTACTATGATTACAAAGATTTTTTAATTAGGTATTTCTTTCTCCTTGGGCCGAACCCAAAGTAGTAAGTGGGCACGTTGAGAACAACTGAGAGAAAACTAACAGTAAAATATTTAAAGTGAAAACTAACAGTAAAATATTTAAAGTGAAAACTAACAGTAAAATTTAAAGTGAAAACTTAAAATATTTAAAGTGAAAACTAACAGTAAAAACTTTTCAACACAAAACATCAGAACCAGTGACTTTTTCATTTTGGGCGGTAAGTTAAAAGAATCTCTCCAATAAAAATAAACATGTCTCAGCCATTTTTACAATTTTCACTTAAGCATATCGAATTCATTGAATGTTTCGCGTATATCGATAGAGATAGAGATATGAAAGTATACAGGTTTATTGAGCAACTAGTATACGGAGAAATCTCAGCTGATAAAATTGCAAATTTTAAAACACAGTTGAAAAATGTAGGGGTTGAAAATTTCGTAAATACCGTTAAGAAAACAATACCAGTATCTCCGAAAAAAGACGTGAAATATAAAAGGAAAAATATCAAAGAAAATATGTTGGAGAATTACGTTATTCGTAATAATCGAGATAAGAAATTTCTACAAGAGTTGAACGTAAAGATTTTTTTAAAGATGATCCCAGATAAAAATATAATTGTGGACGATGGTAATATTATCGATATAATATTACCTTGATTTCGTATTCACCTTTTGCAACTCCGTCAGTTCGTAGTATTCTGAGGGGTTAGTTAAAAGAACATCGATATAAAATTAAAGATAAATGAATTTAATTGACGTAGATAATTTTATATCAATGTTTTTACGTAAGAACATCGATATGTACAACTATTCAAAAAACAGAAAAAATATATTAAGCTCCATAGATTACACTAAACTAGGCGGTAGGATATACAACGACGTAAAAAAAGATTTGGCAATCATCGACGAATTACAATTTAGTGAACATATATTCTTGTTGTATAAAAAAAGAACTGCTACTTTGATAAAAAAATTTTTATCCATTTTACAAACGCCTATACGCAAAAAGGAAAAAGACAAATGTAAAATATTAAATAACTATTTAAACGTCGTAAAAACTTGTATTCCGTATAATATTTTTGTAAAGTTAAACATTACTGATAAAACGTGTAACAAACTAAATTTAAATTACAGTAGAAATTTCTGCGAAAATTGTGAAAACGACGAGGATTTTATAAAAGAAAACGATATTTTAATTTGTAAAGTATGTTTTTCAGAAGTTATAGAAAAGATGTATTTTAATAATAGATCTTATAATGTCGCAGTAAAAAAATATAATTATGATCGTGTTAGTCACTTTAAAAAATGTATTCAAAAGTATCAAGGAAAACAATATACTTTTATAAACCCCACTATTTATTCAGACCTCGAGCGCTTATTGATATTTCATGGAATAATTAAAGACGAGCGAGAATCTAGGTCTAAAAAATTTGCAAACGTAAAAAAATCTCATATTATACATTTCTTAAAAGAACTCGGATATACTAAACATTATGACGATTATGTACTTATACACGCAAATTTAACTGGTCAAAAATTAAACGACATAAGTCATCTGGAAAACATTCTAGTCAAAGATTTTGAAAAATTTTCTGAAAAATATTCGTCTATATTTACAAACTCTGAAAGAAAAATTTTTATAAATACAAAGTTTATTTTATACAGACTGTTATTGAGACACAACCATAAATTAGACGAAGGAGATTTTCTTACATTAAAATCTCTTGATCGTAAAAATGAAACAGACAGAATTTGTAAAACTATATTCGACTCTTTAGGGTGGGAATACAAAACTAAGTAATTTTTTAATGAACACTGCTCATTAAAAAATAAAATATCCTTCCCCCGGCATTCTGAGCTTTTAGCAAGCGTAAAAATTATCCTCAAACTGCTGCTTCAGTATAGCTTTATACACAATGTAAGCCACTAATCTAAGTTGATGTTCAGTGACATTTTTAACCTTAATATTTTTTTTATTAAGGAATGCCAAAACTTGCTCCTTTGTACGTATTGGTGGTTTACCATCGACACCAAATAAACCTTCTTTAAGCATCAATTTACTAAATCTATACTCCTTCAATTCATGTAAAATATTCTCTAGTGCGTAAACGTTTTTTTCATAAAATTGAAATTCAGGTGTCTTTACAAACTTCCAGAAACCTCCATGTTCTTTACATAAATTTAATGCTTCGTCGTCTAAACCCATAGCTCTTTATTTATTATAGAAAATATTTTTTTCGAACCCACCTTTAAGAATTCATTGACAATGAGGGGTAAGTTAAAAGAAAGAAAAATAAACAATAATAAACATTTTATTTTACATCATAAAAGAATAACTAGAAACGCAGAGTCTTTTCAAGGTTTACACTCGAATCTTGAGACAGCTGGTTCATCCTCTTCAGAGTGTTTCTGTAGATAAGGCGTTCTTCGAGGAGCGCTTTTGGAGGGGGAAATCACGTCACAGCGAGTAGTTTCATAAAAAAGAATAGCTAGAAACGAATGCGATCGTTGAGGACCGCTCCTGTAGATAAGGCGTTCTTCGAGGAGCGCTTTTGGAGGGGGAAATCACGTCACAGCGAGTAGTTTTATAAAAGAATAATACTAGATCCAGGCGTTCTTCGAGGAGCGCTTTTGGAGGGGGAAATCACGTCACACCGTTCCCGCGGTCCTCAAAGATAAGGCGTTCTTCGAGGAGCGCTTTAGGTGGGGGAACACAACCTTCTGATTCAAACTGGAGTTCTGGAGGCCGAGGACCGCTCCTGTAGATAAGGCGTTCTTCGAGGAACGCTTTAGGTGGGGGAACTCATATTTTTAATCAGGCACATTTTATCTGTGATTCAAACTGGAGACCGAGGCGCTATTATCACGTCAGAGAATTACGTCACACCGTCCCGCGCTCCTGTAGATAAGGCGTTCTTCGAGGAGCGGATTGGGTGGGAGAACACGACCTTCTGGTTCAGATGCATTTCATTCCATCTCCCAAAATGTTTTATACTCAGGAATCTTTAACATGGTTTCCACTCGTAAAATAATTTTATAAAATGATGAGAAGTAAATGGAGAGTTTCTTCAGCTTTGGGTTTTTATAAACCATTTTGCCAACTGCCCTGAGTTTTCTTGCATATCCTTCAGAAATATTAAATTTTGCTTGCAAGTGTTCTTTCCAGGTGGTTGCAGAAGTATTTTTCTTGAAGTTCTCGAAATATTCATTGAGAAAGTAGCCGTATGCTGAATACAAATAAAAGAGCTTCGTCTTTTGCTTTTTTATGACAACATGAAGTTTAAGTAAATAATCTTCAACTTCACCAATGTTCGTCTTATCAGGAGGTCGTAAGTCTTCAGTATTTCGATCTGGTACGAGATGATTAAGTAAAAAAATATGCGTTTTTTCAGGAGGAATAGTCTTAAATGTTCTTGGAAGTTTTAATAATTCTTTATAATTAATACGCTTTACCACTGGCACTTGAATGTTTCCAACTGTTATCAATGTTCTTGCTGCTTCCAAACTTTCACAATTTTCCACTTTCTTGATAAAGTCTATACACTCACTGTGATACTTTTTATGACTCTGAAGTTCAAAAAAAAAAAATCCTCTTCATCACCAAATGCAAACCTCATGTAATCTTTAGGTTGAGACATTGTACACACAGCGTCACTTCTGAAAGGATAACTGAATGAGAACTGCGTATAGCCTCTTCCTTGACTCATATCGGTTATGTAACCAGTTCATGATAATGTAGATTCACCGAACAGCCGATAGATTGTGTTTGAAGTTCTAATTCTTTAGTGTCTCGTTATTCGGAGTAGTTTTTATTGAGAATTCTCAATAAAAACATATTCACCCTACCCTAAACAAGTTTAAAATTCCTCTCGAATTATATTCTTCAACGGAATGTAGTTCAGAGTAACTTCTGAAACCAAAATTACGTAAGCAAAAGTGTTTTCTGGTGCATCATTTTCAAAATCCGCTCGTAAAACTATATTATTTTTTTGTCCAGTTATGGACTGTGGTTGTCTAGTCATATTCACACTGAATACTGGATAGCTCTCTTTGAAGAACTGAGGCTCATAATATGGATGGGATGAGTCATCTTGACATATTATTCTCTTGAAATCTGTAAACATGTCGTAAGCTAAGTTATATTGCTCTGAACTCCAATCTAAATTCAAAGGTTCTCGAGGAAAAATTTTCCCTGCTACTTCAAAACTAATATTTTTTACACTCAAATGATCAAATTTGGAATTATCTTTCTTTTGATTATTTTTTCTGTCAGTTTGGAAGACAACAAACCCCCAGATCGGATTCTGTAAATTTCTATAAATATCGGTAATATTATAAGTGATATAATTTTTAATGACACGCTTTTCAATACATTGCAATTTTTTAAAGTGAAACAAATAAGGAGCGGTACTAAGTTCAGCAATTAATTTATTTTTGGATTCACCCGTATATTCGATTATCGGGACTCGCAGGTAGAAAGTTTTAATTTCCACTTTTCCCTCCACAGCTTCAACAGAAGCTGGATCGGATCTTTCTTGTAACGGAAGAGCACATTATCATCAGAATTTCTAGTGAATGTAATTTCAAAACCTCCCCTGTAAATTGGAACTGTTGAATCACTGAAGAACCCAAGGCCTAAATCACCCAATTTACCGCTTGCACTGAAATTTCCACCTCCTATAGCTTTCGTATTAAAACCTGAATTTATTACTTTACCATTATAGTTTGCAGGGCCTGGGAAAGAAGCTATACCCATCACTGTACTAGCAATACCTGGATGATCAATTTCATCAATAAGCGTATTGTGTTTTCTTAGTTCAATTTTGGAAAAAAGATGTGCTACAAAATTGTTTATCATCATTACACTATCATTTGTTCCATATGCTTTTGTGGTATCTTTAGGAATGTATTTTCCATCAATGTAATATTTAATATTGCTGCTAATAAACTCATCGTTTAGAAGCAACTTGAAAACGGTTCTTTTGTTCTCAGAGTTAAATTCCAAATTATTTTCAGGATTATAGTTTTGATACTCAATACTTGTGATTTCAGAATCGTATTTCGAGTAAATTGCTTTAATTTCATTCATACTTATTTATTATAGGAAAAAAGTTTTTTTATAGAATCGAAATTCTATAAAAATATCGAGATAGCGGAATAATTAAAGGGGAGGGGGAATCCCTATAAAAACTGACTTAAAATCCAGTTCTGAAAACTTCCCCATGTTTCAAAAGTGATAGTTTGAAAGGGTCCGCACTTTTAATTTCTTTCTTATTTTTATTATATTGATTTAGAATATTATTTTTCATATTTATATAATTTTTTATTTCTTGTTCAATATCATTGAACTCTTCATCAGATATTTTACCGTCTTTAATTGCTTTTATGAACTTTTCTTCAATCGAATTTAATTTAGCTTTTGCCAAAAGCGCAATTTCAGAGTGTTTAGTAATTTTTTTATTGACAAATCCGCTTGAAGTCCTTAATATTACTGATAAGGTTGTCAAGCCTACAGAAATTGGAACACTGAATGGAATTATTATTGGTAATGTTATAGAAGCACCAGTCAGTCCGAGTTCTGAGAGGGCAAATAAAAATTCAGTACCGTAAAGAGTACTGGATAGTTTTCCATATTTTTTACTCAAACCATTTCTCATTTTCTCTTCATCTTCTAAAAATTTAAATTGATTGATAATTCGATTGATTCTATAATTGTTCTCTTTAAACTCGGGAAAAATTATTTTTGGATATAATCTAGGATGAGTTATTGGATTAAATTCTTCAGGGGCTGAAGGTGTTTCATTATTTGTGTACATCATTTTATTATAGGAAAAAAGTTTTTTTATAGAATCGAAATTCTATAAAAATATCAAGACTATAAAATTTAATAAAAGAAATTAAGATTTTTCTTCAATGTTCTCACGCTATTTTCAAAATCGTGTCCTTCTGATAGCTTTTTCAAAATTAATAAACATAAATGTCCACAGATAGGAGGATCATATTGGTTTTGGATTTGTTCCTCATTATAAAATAAATTTTCTGAACCTAAATATTGAACAAGTTCTCTTGGTGGTGGTGCATTACCATACGAATCAAAATAATATTTTAAATTGTTATTTTTATAAAATGCAGTCCAGTGGCTTCCAGCCTCATCAGAATTTTCTAGATTTATAATTCCACATTCCGTGTGGTTCACTTTCTCTGGTAAATCATCCTTCATGAAAACTCCTTTGAAATTTTTAATTTTCATTTCTTTCGATAATCTTTCAATATCAAAATTGGTAAGAGGTTGGAAGCTATTTAGTTTTTTGATTTGGTAGGTTTCTTTTTAGGTTTCTTTTTAGGTTTTGAAATAGCTTTTTTCTTCTTCAATCCAGAACCGATACTTAAACTTTTTGCGTTTTGTGCTAATCTCTCCATTTCCAAGTTATGGCGTTTGATTTCTGCTTCTTCAGCAGATTTATGCTTAGAATCAATAACGCTAGAAGCTACTGCAGCTCCACCACCCAATAATGCCCCAAGAGCGCCAATTCCTGCAAAAAGTAAGGGTAAAAATCCCCCTGAATGATTTATTTGCAACTGATCATAATTCATTTCCAATTCCAACCCTTTTTTGTTTTTGATACATTTATCTATCTTTTTTTTCTGAGTTTCATTTAACAGGATTCTATGATTTCCTTTTCCACTAATATCTGCAAAAGTCAGTCGTACTTTTACTGGAACACGTTTTTTATAAGCAGATCTTATTTTTTTCATTTGTATTTCTGACAAATTTATTTGATGTGTAATCATTTTATTATAGGAAAAAAGTTTTTTTATAGAACGAAATTCTATAAAAACAATCATAATAACTAATTAGTATACACCCATCCCAAAGTGTCTTTTGATTTTCATACCACCTACCACAGTAGCAGCTCCCAATTTTTCACCGATATTTGTTGAACTTTTCATAATTTTATAAGCTTCTGTTTCTAGTTGTTTATCAGCAAGATGCCTATCACTTGTTTTTTCATGATCCCTATAAAAAATGTCGTGTTGTTTACAAGCTTTATCAAGGCTATTTATACCTTCATCACCTCTATTTAATCTCTTATCCAATTTAGTAAATGGTCCACAATATTGATAACCACCTGGGAGATGCATTTCAGGTACGAAACCGTCTAGTTTGTTCAACAAAGTATTGAAAATACCAGAACCGTTTTTTATCATATTTTTGGGTAAATTATTAATAATTTTAATCAAGTATTCAGTTCCCTTGGGATTATCAATATATTTCTCCAGTTGATCTTTAATGAAATTTATAATTCCCAATTTTTCATTGTGAAAATTATTATTTCCTGCCTGCTCTTGCGCATGCAAATAGTATAGTCTTTGTTGAATTTGATTCAAATTATCTATATATTTAAATTCTACGGGATTTTCAGTATATTTAATCAACCCAGTACCAATCTTTTTCTTTTTACTATACTCCCAGATTGGTTTTATGATTTCTTTCCATTTTTTACTAACACTTGATTTTGGTTGTTTAGATTCGGGATTATTATTTTGAAACATGCTATTTGTTTGAATGAGGATTCTTGCATAAGCTTTAAAGTCTTCATTAGTGTATTCATCTTTGGATGGAATATCAGAAGCTATGGGTTTTGTTAAGAGCTTCCATAAGCCTTCAGTACCGGAATATTTCATTTTTTCTATTTCAATATCATTGCCATTTACCCGTATCTGTTTATTTCCAATAAATATATGATTTTTTAAAGGATATATTCCAAATTGCCTATCAGGATGAAGAATATATAATTCTGCAATTGGTCCAATACCTAAAGGGCCTACAGAAGAGTTTGGTAATTTAAAACTTTTTTGTAATATTAATTCCATTTCATCATCCCTATCTGCATTGTCACTTGAAAAGCTTTGATTTAATGTATCTTCAGTATCATTATCAATACCTTGAACCTCGCCATCAACATCTTGAAAAGAAACTTTTTTAGGTGAACTGATAGCCAAGGGGTTAAATGTTTTTATTGCAGGAAGGAGTTCTAATTTTTTACCAAGATCTTCATCAGTTTGTTTCACTGCTTTTTCTACCTTATCTAATCGTGAAGTTATAGGTTCATAAGCCTTTTCTTTTGTCTCCTTATCAGATGCTTGGTTAATCCTTTCTTGTTTTGCTAATTTTTGTAAATATTTTCTAAGTTTAATCGATTTATCAGCTTCAGCTACGCTCATGGGTTTACGGTTTGGTTTTGTGAAAAATATTTGTTCATCTTTTTCGGGAGGTTTATCAATCTTTTTTATTTCTCTAAGTTTGGCTTCTTTTTCCTTCATAATTTCAAGTTGCGCTTCTTTGTATTTCTGTCTAAGCGCTTGTTCTAAAGTAATTTTAGTCATGTTTTTATTATAGGAAAAAAGTTGTTTTAAAAATCGGTCAAACGTTAAAACGTTAAAACGCTTAAACGCTTAAACGCTTAAACGCTTAAACGCTTAAACGCTTAAACGCTTAAACGCTTAAACGCTTAAAAACGCTATTTTTGCGTTTTTAAGCGTTTCCCAATGCGATTTTTGAAGCGTTTCCCAATGCGTTTTTGAAGCGTTTCCCAATGCGTTTTTATAGGGATTCTCTATAAAAACAAAACTTAAAATCTAAAATATTTCGCCAAATTTCTTTCGGTAACGTCCGTCATTGCGTTTCTTTGTTAGATCAATCGTTAGAAAACCAAAGTCCTCATCCCAACAAGAATAGCATAATTCTTTGAATTGATCATAAGTTAAATCAGTTCCCACATATTCATCATAAATATCTCGCATGTATCTTGGTCCTTGTCTAAATACACATAAAAAATTAATATTGTTTCTAATGAGTTGTTTATCAACTTTTGACCATGATTGTGTCAAGTAAACGCACGAAATTTTCTTATGACGTCCTCTCACAAAATAATCTTTGATTTCTCTCTGATGTTGAATGTTTACACAATCATCAAAAATAATAAGACTTTTTTCTTCACATGCGTCCAGGGTTATAAGTTCGTCACAATTACTGAAAAACTGCGCTATTTCCACACCATCTTTTGCAGAAATTTTTTCATAATTGCTTCTCAAAATCTCATATGCATTCTGATCCAGAGATTTTGAAAAAATATATAGATGATTAAAGGGGATTCCCCATGGCTTTGTGATGAGATTATAGAGAAGTGTTGTTTTCCCACAACCAGAAGTTCCTACTATTAATGATCTTAAAGGTAATGGTAAAATTCCTTTTCTAGCCTCTTTTTTATCATGCGAAATTGGATCAATCTCGTATTTGTATTTACTCATATTTATTATACGAAAAACTTTTTACCTATAATAAAAGCATGACTCTAATAAAGATTTCTGATAAACACAAAGATCTAAAAATAACTTTTGATCCAGAAATTGTTCTAAATCCCAATAAAAATTATAAACTCGGATTAGTAAAGTTATTATTTACTTCACCTTCTCTTTCATTTCAAGTAAAAAATGTATTGATATCATTAAAAATGTTTATTATAGATGGATGGTATCATACCGAGCATGTGTTAGATGGCACATTTACTGTTGAGACGTTTAAAAGAGAATTATATTTAAAAATAAAAAATTATATAACTGAACTCATGAAGAAATTTGAGGAGAATAAAACACTTTATAAATCACAAATTGACACATTAAAAAAAACAAAACCTGAAAGTTTGGTTTTTAAAGTAGACTACGGTCCAAATTGTAATAGATTTTATCTTAAATCTCCTGTTGTTATCGGGTTTATAAAGTATGGAAATTTCTGCGAACTGTTCGATTTTAAACAGTGTAAAACACCTGGGGATTATTTTGATGCTAATAAGGAATATTATTCAGAAGACAATCCAAAATTAATCAAACCTATTTCATTAATTGAATGGCATTGCAATATTACCGATTATAGCTTCGCTAATCATGATGAACATTCACATCGCCATAGTGTACATGAATTACTCCATGTATCTTTGATAGAGAAAACGATTCTCCCAAATACTACTTATATGGAAACGAATAAGAAAATTCTCTACAGTTCTCTACGAAAAGGAATTAGTGAAATTAAAGAAATTGAACTATCATGTAGAAATGAAAATGGAGATGAGCTGCAATTTGAAAATGTTACAGTTTATTTGCATTTGATTGAAGAGTGAGTGAGGAGTTTCTTTTTTATGAGAAATATCTCATAAAAAACCTTTTTTCCTATAATAAAATAAATAATGTACAACGAAATTTATTGCTGTAAGTGTAAGAAAAAAACGAAAAATATAAACGTGAAAATTGTACAAACTGTGAACGGAAGGTGGAGAATTTCAGCTAAATGTGTTAAATGCAGAACTCATAAGAGCAAATTCATTCAAGATCCTAACGGAGAAAAAGCACCAATTCGTGCCATTTTTGATTGGGCTATAGAAGGCAAGGTACCGGACACATTAAAAAAACCTGTTTTCCTATAATAAAAATGGATAATGATTTAACTGATCCTATTTACTGTCACAAGTGTAAGAAGAGAACCAATAATATTGATGCAGAAAAAATACAAACGATAAACGGGAGATGGAGAGTGGCTGCAAAATGTGTTAAATGCAGAACTCATAAGAGTAAGTTTATCACTTCCCCCGAGAGAGAAAATTCTGAAGAACCAACTGTAGTAGAAGATCTGAATGTTGATGAAAAATTATCTCTCGCTAAAGAATTACACAAGTCGATAAGAAATAAATTTCAAAAAAGGACAATATTTACTAAAGGTATTGATGATTTGTGGGCTGCTGATTTGATAATCATGAAAAATTATGAAAAAGAGAATGATGGATACGGTTATATGCTTAATGTTATCGATACATTTTCAAAATTTGCATGGACCTTACCCTTGAAGAAAAAGGATGGAAAAAACGTAACAAAAGCTTTTGAGAAAATCATAGAAAAGGCCAAATCACAAAATCATAATGCTCCTAATTTACTACATACCGATAAAGGTTTAGAGTTTGAAAATAAAATGTTTAAAGAATTTCTGAAAAGTCACCAAATAAAAATGTATCATACACAGAATGAAGAAAAATCGGCAATCATAGAAAGATTTAATAGAACTTTAAACGAAAAAATGAAAATCCATTTTGAAGTACGAAATAATAAGAAATGGATCGATATTCTAGAGGATTTGATTCATGAATACAATTTTAAAGATTTCCATAGATCGATTGGTATGATACCTGTACAAGTTAATAAAAATAACGAAGATGAAGTGTTAGTTAGATTGTTTAGGAACCAAAAAGCCTCACAAAAAGTAAAGTTTTCTCTTGGAGATCGAGTTCGAATAACAAGATTTAAGAAAACATTTGGGAATAAATATGATGCTAAATGGACTAGAGAAATTTTTGTGGTTTCTGGAATTCTACCAACAAATCCAATTACTTACAAAATAAAAGATTTAAACGACGAAGAGATTGAAGGATCTTTCTATGCTCAAGAACTACAAAAAACAGAATTCTAGAAAAAACTTATTGGTTCAGGCTCGAAAGAACCAAACAATTGTTAACCGAGATCAAAATTTGCGGTCGGGTTTCCGGCCGCAAAATTTCGTATGAAATGAAAAAGCCGCGGCTCACATGTGAGCCGCGGCTTTTTTAGTCAACTGACTTGTATTCGACTTTAACGTTAAAGAGCCGCGGCTCACATGTGAGCGTTTTCAAAACTTTTTTAGTCAACTGACTTGTATTCGACTTTAACGTTAAAGAGGGGGAGCGATTTGCTCCCCCTCTTTAAGAATTTTAAAATCTTTTTTAAATGTTCTCGACTTGTATTCGACTTTAACGTTAAAGGGGGGCCAAATTGGCCCCCCTCTTTAAGAGTTTTCAAAACTCTTTTTTAAATGTTCTCGACTTGTATTCGACTTTAACGTTAAAGGTTTCGTCCCCCCCACTTTAAGAGTTTTCAAAACTCTTCTTTAAATGTTCTCGACTTGTATTCGACTTTCATCGTACCCGTCTGGTAGACGGGTACGAGGTATTTACTGTTAAAAATCAAATTGACTTGTATTTGCCTTAATAGGAGACCCGGTGAATCACCGGGTCTCCTATTTAAAGATGGAAGGCTAGTTAAAAGAATATATTCTATAATAAATAAATAGAAATGAATAGGGAGCAGCTATTGAAAAAAATTAATTTTGAAAACAACACAAACAAGCTTTCTGAACTAGAAATCGGAAAACCTTACAAAATTATAAACTTTGAATTTGTGTCAACGAAATACTCGTGGGAGGCTGTTATAGCCAATCTAGGAGAATTTAGAGTGTTCATACCAGAAAGATGTATTCAAAAATTTGATAAAAATGAACTCCAAGCTCTAGTTGAGTACGGTGTTTGCTTAGTGTACCATGGAATCACCAAATCAATAAATGGGAGAGACATGTATAACATCAAGTTTGTTTAAAACCCAATCTATTAAAGGTGGGGGCGATTCGCCCTCACCTTTAAATATTAATAAAAACGTTTTAATGGAAAATTTCCATTAAAACAACAATATTATACTAAGTATCCATACAAGAAAAAGCGGGTGGATAATATAAAAATTGAGGGATTAGTTAAAAGAATCTCTTTTCTAATAAAAATGAACGATACGAAAAAAAATGAAGGGTTAGTTAAAAGAACCCCTACTATAATAAAAATGCAAGATACTATTAAAAAACGATATGCAGATAAAATCTGTGAAAAATGTGATCGAAAAATCACATATAAAAACTGGGCTCGTCATTTAAAAGCACCATTCCATCTAAAAAATGACCCTAACCAAACTCTTAAACCTCAACAAAGAGTCGTTGAGAAAGGATTCAGAGTTAAAGATTTGAGAAATGAAGCGAAAGATTACAATTTAAAAGGTGGTTATAAAATGAAGAAAAATAATCTTATTACAGCTTTAAATGATATTAAAAATGTATACTTTAAGAAAAGTGATCTAGAAAAACTAACTGTTAAAGAACTACGCGAAATAGCTAAAGAAAAACATATTAAAATTAAAAAACCGAATAAAAAAATCAATATCATCGAACATCTAATGCACCCACAAGGGCATGCATTTAAAGTAAAAACAGGAAAAATGTTCAATTTCGACGATGACTTGGTTAATGAAAACAAAGAAAAACGAAAATCTCCTTTTACTATTATAGAAACTAAATCTCGATACATTAAAAAATTTAAAACTACAGAAATCGATTATTGTATAAAATTATCTAATATCATACAAGTCGAAAAAGCTGTATTTGCTATGTTAAATTTGGCTAAAGAAAAATCTAATTTCCAAACCGGGGATAAAATTATGATCGTTGCCCAAAACCCTCATTTTCACCATGATATATCGAAAGATTTAAGTAGTAAATCAAACGTTTTTTCTAGTATACAAGCTAAAGAATTTACCCAACACGTAAGCAACATTATTAGTTCAAACGAAAACGTTGAAATTACCAATACCACGTTCCACATTAAAATCATCAATTTACCGAGAGGAGCAAGAGGTGTCAAAATATTAAATTTGGCTGAGAGTAAACACACAAAACAATGTATCACTCAAATTAAAAATGTCGATAACTTATGCTGTCCAAGAGCCATAATTACCGCGTTAACTTATCATACTAAGGATATTTTCAATCGGAAACTCTCAGAAATTGATGTAAAACAAATCAGAATGGGCCGCCCAATTCAACTAGATTTAGCTAAAGAACTTTGCGAAAAAATGGGTTCATACACCGAGGAAGGTTTCACATTGCAAGATATCAAAGTTGTTGAAGAATTATTAGACATTCAAGTTAAAGTTATCTGCGCCGAAAATTTCAATACCGTTATTTACGAAGGAGAAAAGAAAGATACTATAATTTATCTTTATAAAGATGGGAATCATTTTGATGTTATTAATAGTGTAGCAGCCTTTTACGCCTCCTCATATTACTGTAAAAATTGTGATACTCCCTATAATAATAAAGAGAAACATGAATGCAAAAAGACTAGAAATAAAGATGTCTGTACACTCTGTAAACAAATACAACACGATGAAAAAGATAAAAATAAAATATTCTGTAACGATTGTAACCGTTATTGTTATAATGATAATTGCTTTAAAAATCATAAAGAAGTTTGTAAAATAATCTATAAATGTTTAAACTGCGGGAAAATTTGCAAAAGAACCGACGAACATAGATGTGGTTCTGGAAAATGTCGAAACTGTCAAGAAATATTCGACGATATAGGTGGTCATGAATGTTTTATGTTAGCAAGACGATCAAACGGTGGGTATTGTACAGTACCTTGTACTTGTAATAATCGTTCTGATATCACAGCAGAAAAATGTACTTACACCGAAAAATACATAACATTTGATTACGAAGCAATGCAGGAAACAGGAACCCATGAAGCAAATCTTGTTATAGCTCACTACCACGATGGTACTAAATTCGTATTCAAAACTAATGAGGAATTTTGCGAGTGGTTGATTTCAAGTAAACACAAAGGGTACACTGCCATAGCACATTATGCAAAAGGATATGATTCTCAATTCATTCTGAAATACTGCGTCGAAAATACTCTGAAACCTTACACTATTTATAATGGAACTAAACTAATGTTATTAGAAATTAAAGGAATAATAAGAATAATCGATAGTTCTAACTTCGTTGCATCTCCGTTATCTGCTTTTCCAAAAACGTTCGGATTAACAGAACTAAAAAAAGGATATTTCCCCCATTATTTCAATACTCGAGATAATCAAAATTACGTTGGTCCAATTCCTGATACTAAATTTTATGGGGCTGATTCAATGAAACCCGAAGTAAGAAAAGCATTTTTGAAATGGCACGCTGAAAAAGTAAAGGAAAATTATATATTCGACTTTCAGAAAGAAATATTAGAATATTGTGAATCAGATGTCGATATTTTGCGAAGGGGTTGTATTGAATTTAGGAAGCAATTTTTAGACATAGCTAATATCGATCCTTTCCAATATTTAACTATAGCGAGTGTTTGCATGGCCATTTTTCGGTCCTTATATTTACAGGAAAATACGATAGCAAGTATCAAAGAGGACAGAAAGGAAATGTTTAGCAAAGGATCTATCACTTGGCTGAATACTTTTAAAAATGTACAGCACGCATTGAATGGAGGGGAAGTAACTGTTTGTGGTGCCAAAGTTGATGGTTTTGATCAAATTACTAACACGGTTTATCAGTATCACGGGTGTTTTTGGCACGGCTGTCCTACATGTTTTCATGAAAATACTCCCAATAATGTAAATCATCTATCTATGGGAGACTTGTATGAAAAAACGAAGGAAAGGAGTAAACAAATCATTGACGCTGGATACCAATTAGTAGAAATGTGGGAATGTAACTGGATTAAATCGAAAGAGGGTAAAGCAGCAGTAAAAAGTAGTGGAAACGTAATAGTGGAACCATTAAATCCTAGAGACGCATTTTTTGGTGGCAGAACCAATGCTAGTAAATTGAAAGTCGTAAATAAAAAATTAAGATATATCGATGTTTGTAGTTTGTATCCAACAGTTCAATATTTCGATTATTATCCCTTAGGTCATCCAACAAAAATTCATAAACCTGAGAAATATGATGAAAATTGGTACGGTTTAATCAAATGTAAGATATTACCTCCTAAAAAATTATATCACCCAGTTCTACCGATCAAAAGAGATAAACTTTTATTTATTTTATGCGAAAAATGTTTTGTAGATAAATGTAATACTTGTTCACACGATGAAAATGAAAGAGCTCTGGTTGATACTTGGACTACAGATGAAGTAAATAAAGCTATTGAAAAAGGTTATAAGATTCAAGAAATTTACGAAGTATGGCATTTCAAAGAAAAAAGTAATGAATTGTTCAAAGAATATGTAAAAACATTTATGAAAATAAAACTAGAGACTAGCCCGTGGGAAAGCGACTTTGAAACTATTGAAGAATATATAAAAAGCGTTAAAGGAAGTCTCGATATAGATTTAGAAAAAGAAAGTATTAAACCAAATCCTGGACGAAGAGCAGTAGCAAAGATTTGTTTGAATTCTTTGTGGGGAAAGTTTGGGCAAAGATTGAACATGTCACAATCTGAATATGTTGTTGATATAACAAGATGGTACGATATACTTTTAGATGACAGACTAGAAATTGGTTCATGCCAATTTCTGAATGACAATATCGTGCAAATATCTTATAAATTTTTGAATCAATACATCGAAGATAGTTTTTCAACTAACGTTTTTGTAGCTGCATTTACCACTTCCAATGCAAGATTAAGATTATATGATATGCTTGATAAAATAGGAAAGAATGTTGTTTATTATGATACAGATAGTATTGTTTATATTGATGATGGGAAAAATTCTGTAAAAACTGGCTGTATGTTGGGTGAGTGGACTGATGAATTGGGAAAAAATAATCACATTGTAGAATGGATTAGTACGGGCCCCAAGAGTTACGCTTATATAACCAATCAAGGAAAAGAAACTATGAAAGTTAAAGGATTTACTTTGAATTATCAAAACGGTAAATCATTAAATAGAGAAGCTATGAATAAAATGTTAATAAAAGAAATAAACAGCGTTAAGCTAAAATATAACATGATTACTCGAAATGTAAAAGATAAAACATTAGTAAACAAAGAAGTGGAAAAAGAGTTTAAATTTCTGTATGATAAACGAAATATAATGGAAAACAAAGAAACCGATATTATCGATACTTTACCTTGGGGATATTAAACGTAAACATTTAAGAAACTCTTTATATAAAAATCGGTAGTAAGTGGGCACGTTGAGAACATTAACAGGGATTCAAGTCGTTAAATGAAAAAGTCACTTGGTCTGATGTTTTTGTGGCAACTTTTAAAATTGAAACGATGAGTTAAAGGAATGGGGTTTTATAATAAAAGATGGCCGATAAATTTTTGGAAAGAATCAATGGTAGGAGCGAATTTAGTACGTTTAATGATTTAAAACGTAACAAACCTTATGTGATCCTTAAAGCGGAAAAGGTGAAAGCTAAATTTGGCGAAACTATAGCGGTAGACTTGGAGGGTGGCTTTACCAACATATTGTTACCAATTCATTTTTTAAAAAATAGGTTTAACCAAGAGGGGGATTTAGAAACACTCGTGAAAGACAAATATAAATTGATCTATAAAGGTAAAGTGACACTTAAAAATGGTAATAAAATGCATTGTATAGAGTTTACAGAATGAGCTGATGGTATAATTAATATATACAATTTTTAGTGATACATGTCATTAAAAATTAAAACCTACTGTAATTTTTTAGAGTTTCACTAAAGTTTCTAATGGGGAAAAAATATTCTTTTAACTTACCGCCCAAAAAGAAAAAGTCACTGGTTCTGATGTTTTGTGTTGAAAAGTTTTTACTGTTAGTTTTCACTTTAAATATTTTACTGTTTGGTGTCACTTTAAATATTTTACTGTTAGTTTTCACTTTAAATATTTTACTGTTAGTTTTCACTTTAAATATTTTACTGTTAGTTTTCTCTCAGTTGTTCTCAACGTGCCCACTTACTACTTAATTTTTTCCTCTCTGTTTTAGCAATTGGTTTTTGTCTTATGAATCTTATTTTTGGCCCTTGAAAATTGCTAACCAAAATATTGTTTCTCAATGCTATTTCCCCAAATGAAATTGTTTTGGCTCTATCCTGGTATGTTGGCCCTACCTATTTTATGAGGTTTATAAAACCTCCTGTTTTTGAGACTGTCCTCTTTGAGGATACAGTTTTTGACCGATCTGATGATGGTCACAGAATGGTGACCGAAACGTAATTACAATGATTACAAAGATTTTGTAATTATTTCTTTCTCCTTGGGCCGAATCCCGACTATATACAACTAAGAAGGTTTTTAAGAGACAAAAATATCAGTTTTCGATGGTTGACTTTTTTGTGTCACCGGCTTGGACTATATTGTTTTGGATAGGTGCGGAACTGGCAATCTCGTCACAGTTCTTGTCACAGTCGCAGTGACTGACACACGATCACCACATCGAGTGGTTCAGACGAGGAATTCCGAGGAATAGTATCGAGAAACAATATTTTGGTTAGCAATTTTAAAGGGCCAAAAATAAGATGCATAACACTGAGGTAATGGATGCCAAATGTTAAACATTAGTTTCTATATATTTTTTCCTCTCTGTTTTAGCAATTGGTTTTTGTCTTATGAATCTTATTTTTGGCCCTTTAAAATTGCTAACCAAAATATTGTTTCTCAATGCTATTTCCCCAAATGAAATTGTTTTGGCTCTATCCTGGCATGTTGGCTCTACCTATTTTATGAGGTTTATAAAACCTCCTGTTTTTGACACTGTCCTCTTTGAGGGCAAAGCTTATGACCGATCTGATGCTGGTCACAGAATGATGACCGAAACGTAATTACAATGATTACAAAGATTTTGTAATTATTTCTTTCTCCTTGGGCCGAATCCCAACTATATATAACTAAGAAGGTTTTTAAGAGACAAAAATATCAGTTTTCGATGGTTGACTTTTTTGAGTCACCGGCTTGGGCTATATTATTTTGGATTGGTGCGGAACTGCCAATCTCGTCACAGTTCTTGTCAAAGTCGCAGTGACTGACACGCGATCCCCACATCGAGTGGTTCAGACGAGGAATTTCGGATTCCTATTCGCGAGACGACGCCCTTTCAAGTTTCGCCCTCCTCGGCCCCATCGGGGAGGGTCATCTCGGTGAATAAGAGGGAGTTGAGACACATCTCAGAAATAGCTTTGGCGGCTTTTCTATTATTTCGAACTCCTCCCACGCCGCAGGCCCACCTGCTCCTTAAGGCCGCCCTATCCCACAATATCCCCGCGCACATCTTCAACGCTTCCCCCTTTCAACTGGACTCTCGAGAACGTAAGGTGAGTCCCAATATCAAGGTTAACGTTTTTGAAACGCCTCGTCGAAACGTATTTCTAACCACAGAAAAAAATCTATATTTACTTCTGTATTTCTCTCCTTCACACGCTTGACATAAATTCAGGGTGTTAGTTACGGTTGACAGTGCTTTACAAGGTGGATTGTAATCATTTCAAAATATACCAACCACAAATATAGCACATTTTTGGTCAATAATCCAAACAAAAACTCCCTTCCTATTTTATTTATTTTTATTTATGTACCTATTCGTATTTTGACATTTTCTGGCTTAGCTCTGGCACATGAACTGAAAATTGCTGAAAACGAAGAAATGCTTACGGATACTTTTCACATTTCCATATCTTTACTATGGCCCCCCTTCGGTGGGAAATTACTACAATAATTTGTGTCACACAAAGCGTAACGGAAAAGCTGAAAATTATGTTTACTTTGGACCCCAAGGTGATACATGAAAAAATGAACCACATAACGTTGCGTTATTGTTGTGACGAAATACTTGAATACCTAATACAAAAATAATCTAGGTTTTGGCTTCGATTTTAGGACGTCCCTCTGAAGCTAGGCTGTGTAAATAGAGGGACGACCTACTGGAATTGATCCAGGGGGTGTCGGACAACCCAGGCATGAGAAAAGAAAAACCCCATAGTTACAAATCCGTTTCAGCCCATTTTAAGACCGAATTTGTAAAAATAAAAAAAACCATAGGTATGTGTGAGTGTGTGTGTGACAAATTTTGTCGCCGATGCCCAAGCCACAATATTCTCAACAGATTTTTGAGATTATATTTTTGTTCTATCCCCATTTTTGGCTAGATGTGCAACAAATCTCGAAAATTTTAAATTTCAAGATATAAGAGGGGGAATGGAAGGGGTAAAGCCGGAAAAAGTCCAGTCATGAGCTGACCCCATGAGCGAATTTTTGAAGAAATCTTCGACATTTCAGTCGGTATTGATCGTGTAGAGAAATTTTAGTTTATGATTTTGGGTCTACGTGGTATTACGTACATGAATAGAATTTTTTTTTTTTTTTTTTAACAAGCACCTACTAGGTACCTACGTTTTAAACAGCATGGTTCTAGGATTGGTTATACAGGGATACTTCCATAAGAGTAGTTCAATCTGAATTTGGACAATGTTTCATGCAAAAGTTACCGATTTTTACAACTAGCGAACGGCATTATTTCGATTTTTGACTGATTTTTCAACTTTGAAATGTTTGAAAACTTGATACATATTCTTATAGGAAATTTTACGCTGAATCCGAATATACCACATGTTTGTATGCTGAAAAAATTATTTCGCACAACAAACCGGAAAAAACAGACTATTTTGAAATTGTTGACTACATTTTTGAAAATTTCAACCCGAAGATGTAATCCGATCATGCTGGCCAACGAACTTGAACTTTTGTTTTGTGTCCTTAACATTTTAAAATTTGTTTGAAGTTTCTAGCACAATTCTACGGACAGTTATCGTCCGGAATGACACATACATATATACATACATACATACAGTGACGGTCGGAAAATGTAAATGTCCTGTTAATCATTGTTAAATGATAAAACAGGAAAATTACTTTTCCTACCCACGGGTAACGCTCATTACAGGTTTGCGTGTAGGAGGCAGAGGCTGAAGAGTTGTGCGGTTAAACAATTTATAAATTGGCTTAAGCCAAGTAAAGACTAGTGTAAAAGCCTTTGTTGACATACAGCACACAAAAACTGATTCCAAAGAGCATAATAAATTTATTTAGGGTGGGGGGCAGTGTTTGACACCTTAAGAGAAATATTGACTTTGACAAGCAATTAAGTTATGTTTTTTCGTTTGTTCAAACTTGACTCTTACATCTATTGCTACATCAGGATGTCCTCAAACTGCTCAGTATTGAAAAAATCACTGATTCAAGCCACAAAACATCACCAATTCGCTTTATCGAAATCAATTTTTTGACCCAGTATTTGATAGTTAGGGGACTAGTGATGCATGGGGGTAGCATCAGTTTGGGGACATGTGACATTGACATTTTCACATGTTATCTTTGAACATTTCCAAAAAATGATAGCATAAATGCAATATACGAAAAAAGCTGATTGAGAAAAACCATGGGAACAATCGAATTTGAAAATGCGGAGGGCATGGCGAAGCAAAATTAAACACTTACCTCCTTAGCAAAATCACAAGAAACCGCACCGAAAAAATGACATGTTAGGTAAACAATGACAACTGTTAGGTAACCTTCTCCAGATTTCGCAAAACCCCGCCTGAAACCTTTTCTCGCTTGTATACTTCACTGAGAAGGTATTTTGTCTCAAAATTCAAAAGTTTCAAACTCGAAAAACACTTGTATGGCTTATTATTTAAATTGTTTGGTGAGATGTAAATCAGAGTCCTTGTCAAACACTATACCCTCCACCCTAGTTACTTATCAATTCACTGTTATGTATAGAATCGGGTGAACTTTAGTCCTGCCCCGAATTTTCAAAACGAGATTTCTCCACTTCAAATCATGTTTTTCTAACTTTAAAATATAATTCGGAGTCGCTAGAGCCCCGTC
The DNA here is from genome assembly GCA_030762985.1 of Adelphocoris suturalis. Lineage (NCBI taxonomy): Eukaryota > Metazoa > Arthropoda > Insecta > Hemiptera > Miridae > Adelphocoris > Adelphocoris suturalis. The sequence goes on from CM061047.1 coordinate 19,342,985, forward strand.
TTTCTCATTGTTGACATTTGAAACATCCTGAAATCGATTAGCATTACTCAATTATGGTTTTAAAACTGCACTAAAGCTGCTCTAAAGTTTTTGCCTAGTCAAACACTTTAGCCGTGCCCCCCACCAGTGCAGTGACGGATTAATAGAATTTCGTGGGTGGGGATGGTAGTCCTCTACCGGGAGTACCCCCCCCCCCCCCCCCCCCCCCCCGGGAATTTTTTTTTAAAAAGACCTTGAAAAACTAGCAGTTTCAGAGGTTTTAGATCCACACTTTATATTAGGTATGTAACATTGACGTGAAAAACATAATTTTTATTTGCACAAAATTAGCTTGGTTACCAAACATCCATTTACACAATAAATAGATAATAAAATCAACAAAAAATAAAATAATTATTTATAAGTAAGTAATTTTGTTGGTAAAATTATGTCGAAAAATGCAGGGAATGAAACATAAAACGCTGGAGATATAAATCAATACTACATAATAACTTCAGTCCTCGTGATGTAATGTTATTTAGAAATTATACATTTATATCGTAATCACAGGATTAAATAATAATAAACTCTTTATTTTTTCAATTTACTTTAGAAGCAAAAACATTTAATAAACACTCACGTTGAAAGTAAATGAACAAAGTACATTTTTGATTAAAGATAAAAATACAAATAAAATATTACCTTGTAAAACATTTTTTGTCTATTACTGGTAAATGTGAAACAGTTAATAATTCACTTCAATCGAAAAATACTGATTGCAATAATTTAGGAAACACGATTCGTTTCCTTCTTCGTCAAAACAGTAGGTAGGTTGATTATGTAGGTATTATGGCTATTGATTATGTATTGTTACCGTTACCGAAAGCGGTAAATGAGAGACAAATACTGTAGGTACCTACCGTAACTTGTTGAATAAACTGATGAACACAAACTTATCCCTATTAATAAAAATTGTATTCCTTACCTGCTGCCTTATATATTGGAAAGATGTTATCTTCCATGCTCGTTTCTTTACGGTGCTAAACTCAAACACTAAAAAAAACTTTAGTTCGCATTTAACCTGAAGTTTGGTTTCTACTGCACTTCTACTCACGAAAGGGCGACGATGGACGACGATAGGACGACACTCAACACCGCCTTTGTCAACCTGCTTTGATTTTTCCCTCAATCACTTCTGGAAATCTCCGAGTTTACCCACGAAAATTCTGACATTACCCACGTAAATCTCCAATTGATACACCATGGCACCTACGCAGTTTGCGGGCCTACTAAAATTCAAACGAACAGATTAGTAAATTGGCCGTGGTAGATTAGTAAAACCGGTACCTATCAGCCCAGTTTCCCCACAGTATAAAATTCCTTCATCTACACTTGTATTTTTTGTGTCAACCTACAAGCGCGGTGGCATGATTCTTTGCTGGCGTATCCTGTCAATAATTTTTTTTTCTGCCTCACGGGCGGGGGGGGGGGGGGGGGGGGGGGGGGGAAAGGGTGCGACCCCCCCCCCCCCCCTCTTTAATCCGTCCCTGCACCATTGTTGGGCATAATCTTATCGTCGAATAGGATTGTAATCGCCATAATTATTCGTTGATTCTGAGTCAACTGCGATTATATTCTTATTCGTGTAATCGTATTCGTCTGTCGGCGATTACACAAATACAACCCATAAAAATGCGTCACGGCCATCAATTTCAATAGGGCGTCCCTCCTATAATATGCGAAGCCTTGCTAATATTACCTAGCTTCAGAGGGACGTCCCATTGAAATAGATTTGAGACCAATAAGCTGGGTTCTAATCGTTGAATTCGCTTTAAGGACGTCCCTCAGAAGCTAGGTAATAGTAGTAAGGCTTCGCATATTATAGGAGGGACGCCCTATTGAAATTGATGATCGTGACGCATTTTTATGGGTTGTATTCGTGTAATCGCTGACTGACGAAGATTACACGAATACAAATATAATCACAGTTGACTCAGAATCAACGAATAATTATCGCGATTACAATCGTATTCGTATTCGACGATAAGATTATCCCCAACACTGCTCCCCCCACTAGATATCTAATTGGCGGTAAACACCAGAAACTATGTATAACACATGTATGACTGATGACACAGATAGTCACTTTGATCGTTAGTTGTGAGGTTTAGATGCAATAATATAGTAATTAGTAATCATTGACGGAGTTATTGGACTAGTCTCCGTCAAGCAATTAGTCGGGTAATATTATTGTTGGACTGGACCCTGTTCGATCTCAGGAGAGTCTGGGGTGTTTTCTAACACCTACCTATTTAATTTGGAGGTCTTGATGCCCTCAGGCTTGCGTCTCAAACATGAATAAATATCCTAAATCTATCCTCTTGAAAAAAAGAGATTGATTGGAAAAATGGATCCAGGGTCTTCACGCACATCTCTGTGAGTATTTGTGGAAGAGGCACATCAAAATGACAATATCCGACCCATTCATGTCTTTCTTGCTAATATTAGAAAAGCTATATACCTAATCTAGATTCAAGTTGATAGATCCAGGGTGTCCCCTAACCCCCCCCCCCCCCCTGCAAAAATCGTTTAATTAATGGTTCAACAAATTTTTTTTTTTAATCTTGATTTTTTTTGAGGATCTTAAAAATGACCAAATTGCGCATTGAACACGTGCGAAAACATATGAAATTGACATCAACTTTGTTATTTTAAATGGAACCCCCATTTTTAATTGCATTCTACGTGAAATTTTATGAAGAAATGACCCATCATTCGATTTTTTAAGTGCGCGCAAACGGGCGTAATTCCGCTCTAAAAGTGCAATAAATGTGAAATACTGGGTTTTTGAAGATACTCGATTGCCACATGTAATAGATACATGATTTTGGAGTATTTTTTCGTGCTGACCCTCGTAATGATGTTCATTTATTGATATTTACAACACCAACTTGGGAAAACACCGAAAAACTGACCAGAATTGCACTTTTCTTACACATTTCCATACAACACAAAGCGTACTAAAATGTATTTCACATTTGTGCAAGTATCTACTGATATCTCTGAGCAAATATACTGCATCTGAGTGGCTTGTATCAGTAATACTCATTATTTCACATTTATTGCACTTTTAGAGCGGAATTGCGCGCTTTTGGAGCGGAATTGCGCGCTTTTAGAGCGGAATTGCGCGCTTTTGGAGCGGAATTGCGTCCGTTTGCGCGCACTTAAAAATCGAATGATGGGGTAATTTCTTCATGCAATTTCACGCAGAATTCAAATCTACACTAAAAAATGGGGGTTCCTATTTAAAATAACTAAGTTGGTGTCAATTGCGCACGTCTGAGCACGTGCGCAATGCGCAATTTTGTTATTTTTGAGATCCCTACAAAAAATCATTAAGATTGAAAAAAAAAAAAAAATTATTTTATTTGACCCATTATTAATGATTTTAGCAAGGGGTGGGGGTCGTTTTTGGGGACACCCTGTATACTTATATATATATATATATATATATATATATATATATATATATATATATATATATATATATATATATATATATATATATATATATAATATTAGGGATTGTTGTTAACCGTTCTTCTGTAATATTTATTATTGGAGAATGTCGAGGGTCGGTCAAAGAAAATATATATAAGTAAATAGTTTTACATTACATTTATCTTTTCAGGTGTTTTGACAAAATTAAGTTTTTGACATCAGGGTTGATTTATTTGTTCATATTCCTGGAAAATCCCAAAGGAGGGGGGGGGGGGGGCAACCCCGTGCCTAGGCAAAAACTTTAGTGCTGCCCCCCAACTTTTGGTTTATTATTTCCATTAATAAGCCTATGTGATCGTATAGCAAAAAATTTTTATAACCCCCCCTCAAACTTTGTCACTTTACGTTTCAAGGTGCGTAGAATCCAAATTTGAAATGTCCGTCCGCCGTCCGCCGTCCGCCGTTCGCCGTCCGCCGTCCGCCGTCCGCCGTCCGGGCCATAAAAGGCCTAAGAATTGACTTAAAAAACCCGTCCTTTCGCCCATAGACTCCATTTGGGGTCTAGTTGGTCCTAACGTTTAACCATCCCGATCGCTTTACTCGCATAGATGCTATGGGCCAAAAATGGGCGAAAAAGTGTCATTTCAAGGCTTTGTTAGACTTACGCACGCACGCACGCCTGGCACGCTTGGCAGGGGGTCACGGTGGGCGGTGAGGGGGGGTGAGCGGGGGGTGGAGTGAGAGGAGGCGCCGGCGCCGCGGCACCTTGTGGTGGATACGGCGCCGGCGTTCCTTCGAGGCATGAATATATGTTTTTTTCAAGGTCATATTTGTGTGTTAATACCAAAGCTTTTCCTACGCATATTTAATAACATATCCTCTCGACTTTGCGTACGTACTTAGATAATGATATTATTAAGGCAATAACTATTTGAATAGATAGGAGCTCAAATCGAGAAATATAAACATGCGTATATAATTATAGAAGTATAGGTTGTGGCAACTCGAAATAGGACACGCCGAGGAGTCTGGACGGGCCTTATGACGTACGCTAGCCAACTAAAACTATGATCATACTCAATTGAAAAAATAATAAACCTTTGTGAAATAATTTGCAGCGTTTTAAAATCACAATTAAGTAGTGTAAATCGATTTTTGGATGTTTCAAATTTCATTTGAATTTTCAAAATTAGGGGAAATCTCGTTTTTAAAATTCAGGGGGGGGGGGGGGGGGGGGGGGGGGGGGGGCTAATAAAAGTACACTCATAGAATCTCTCTATCATGGTTTTGTTCGCGCGTGGATTTATAGATTCAAGCAGGTATGCGAACCGCTCACCGTCTTCCACGTCTCTTGATCGAATGTTGGTAAGAGTTGATGTGTATTTGTGGAGCCTAAGCGAGACTGAGTGTTGAAACGCGCAACGTTAATCATTTCTCCGCACTCGCACCCCAGCCGACTTCCCTTCTGTCACTTCCGCGAGAAAAGCAAACGTCCGCTGTTAAATGGGATTCCAGAATTCGTAATGCGTCGCCATACTGTACGGCATTAGGCTTTGCATAATATACTGTATCCGAAGGAATGTATCGCTTGAGCTTGAAAATCCCAGTTTTAAAAGCTAACATGATCTCCTTTACAGCGGGGTTTAGAGACGGTGGGAGCGAAGGTGAAGAGCGGGAATGGATGGGATCGCGAAATACTAGTAAAGTACTAAGCTTACAGGAAGGGCAGGAGGGGGTTGGTGGTTTTAATTCCTCTTCGGCGCCTGCAAAACAACAGGGCTCTCTCGGTCCGCGAGATGTTGAGTGGAAAGTGGAAGTGTTGCCAGGTTCTTCTCCTCCTATAAATAAACAAGCCGTTCTCCGGAGAGGTCTCTTCTAGAATATTCGCCCCCCCCCCCACCTTTTTCGTGGTGACTCACTATTCGGATCCGCCCCTGAACGCTGTGACGTCAAACGCGAAAAAAAATGTCATTTCTTCGTAGAAAAAGAGAAAAAAAAAAAAAATTATCTTTAAAGGCCTGAAATATTTGAGGTCGAGTTACAAATTGGATGCCGTATACATGCTCGAGACATAACTTCCCAACCACTACTTAGCGTCAGTATCAAATCGCATGGTTCAGGTTGAATAACAACTCTCTAGATTCTTTAGGTACAAACTTTACGTTGAGGAAATCCAGAAAAAACTGAAGTTAAATAAGCAACAAACAATAACAACAATAAGTAATTGTTTTTTACTGATCATGATCCAACCGTCAAAGTGTTAACAAGTTATGTGATATGTAACGTTAACGTTGTATTATGTGTTGCCAAGTTATGTTAACAACAATAACGAACGACATTATTGTGTGTTACTGATGATGACCAAACAATCAAAGTTATGTATGTGTAATGTTATGTGTTAACAAGTTACGTTAACAATAATAAAAAACAATAAGTAATTGTTTGTTACTGAGGTTGACCTAACCGTTGAATTTATGTAATCAAATTATGTTATGTGTAACGTTAACGTTGTGTTATGTGTAATGTTATGTGTTAACAAGTTATGTTAACAACAATAACAAACAGTAAGTTATTGTTTGTTACTGATGATAACCTAACTTTCGAAGTTATGTTGTCAAGTTTGTTATGTGTAACGTTAAAGTCGTGTGTTAACAAGTTAACAACAATAACAAACAATTAAATAATTGTTTGTTACTTATGCTGACCTAACTGTCGAAGTTATGTTGTCAAGTTTGTTATGTGTAACGTTAGCTTTGTGTTATGTGTAATGTTATGTGTTAACAAGTTAACAATAATAATGCTTATGCTGATCTAGCCGTCGAAGATATGTTAACAAGTTATGTTATGTGTAACATTAACGTTGTGTTATGTGTAATGTTATTTGTTAACAAGTTAGGTATGTTAACAATAATAACAAACAGTAAGTTATTGTTTGTTACTGATGATGACCTAACTGTCGAAGCTATGTTGTCAAGTTTGATATGTGTAACGTTAGCTTTGTGTTATGTGTAATGTTATGTGTTAACAAGTTAACAACAATAATGATTATGCTGACCTAGCCGTCGAAGATATGTTAACAAGTTATGTTATGTGTAACATTAACGTTGTGTTATGTGTAATGTTATTTGTTAACAAGTTATGTTAACAATAATAACAAACAGTAAGTTATTGTTTGTTACTGATGATGACCTAACTGTCGAAGTTATGTTGTCATGTTTGATATGTGTAACGTTAACGTTGTGTTATGTGTTAACAAGTTATGTTAACAACAATAACAAACAATTAAGTAAAATTGTTTGTTACATATGCTGGCCTAACCGTCGAACATATGTTAACAGGTTATGTTATGTGTAACGTTAACGTTTCGAGATGTGGAGTAGGTATTATCTGTTAACAAGTTATGTTAAGAACAATAAGTTATTGTTTGTTACTGTTGATGGATGACAATGGAAGTTATAGAGGACCGTCTAGAAGCTATCCCGCATGATCCCTGAAAGTTTAATAAAAATTGGACTGAAACTTAGTATAGTTTTGGGCGTGACAAGGATTTACCGCTGACCGACAGACATCAGAGAAGCACGGAACCAAAATTGATAAGCAAGCTCTGAAACACAAACAGCTAGTGGAAATTTTGATTTTGGAGGTCAATAATTTTTTCATCTTCAATCACGAACACAAAGCTTCCCTACCTTCGGTAGTGAGGAAGCAAAATAAACAACGTGGGAGCAAATCATAACTGGTGGAACAGCGAAAATCGCTTTGTTACTACAACACTCAACGAGCAGATATAATCCAATAAGAAGGCCGCCATGGTGGGTAGGGTCCGGGCTCGTTCGGGAAGCCCCGGCCAAGCCGCCTTTTTGGCGGGATAATGACCAGCCTACACTATTTTATTTAATTTTATTATTATTATTTTAATTAACCTACTTTTTCTCTCTCCTTTATTGGCTACAGGAACGTAATTTACCTACTATGAATTATGTTGACAATTGTCCTACATTCTATCATGTTATGACAAAATATACGATTTAGACTTTGCATGGAAATTTCACTTCACGTGACCGGGCTCGTTATAACTTTTGTCGCCAGTAGGTGGACTTCGGAAGCTTAGTTAGGTGATTTATTTTCCACGATCAATTTTCAGTTGTGGAGTCAGCTCATGTTAAATACCAGGAATGTGTAGGGGTGTTACTTAACTCAGGTAATTAATTTCTCTTCAGTAGGCGTCCACACTTGTGCAGATATATTTATACAAGGCTAAAACATTATGTGTTAATTACAATCATTTGTGTAATAATTTGCAGCGTTTTGTCTTCACTTCTGAATACGTCTCACTTTCTGCATATCGTATCATGAATATATTGATTTGAACATAAAATTGTTTGAATCATCGTAACATAAATTTATTCAACGGTAATAGGGATCTATTCATCGTTTTATTGGCAACGTCGCCCACGAGTCTCGGAAGGTTGGGGATTTTAGTACCTACAGCTGTTTGTTGTCTCGTGAATTCCAAGTGACTCAGAAGCTGGCAGCAACCAGTAACTACAGGTGGATTCATATTATAATTGGAATAGCCTCATTTGGGATTCTGGGACTTCTCCGGATTGAAGCCCCTTAGCCCCTCTCGAAGTGAGGGTTTGAATTTCCCAAGTTTAACTAGTTCGGTGCCTCTCCAGTTCCAATGGTTCCGTTCGCGGTGTTCGAACGTGTATCCATTCAACGAATGTGGGGCACGAGTAGATGAAACCAGTCATCTAGACATTCAGTTAGCGAATTTTCGTAGAAAATGAAGCTGTTGCAATGGCCCCAAAATTTTTAAAATCTAAATTTTCAAAAAATTGGATAATTAAAATCCTTTTTTTGACATTCTGAAACAAATCTTAAAGTTTAACGCTTTTTCCGGCTTTTTCAAGCTTTCCAAACAAAATGTCGAGTTCGTTGGCCGGCATTTTTTGAGCACATTAAATTGGTCTAATTTCAAAAAAGTGCTAAAAAAATCACGAAATATAGCAAAAACTACTGAAAATTGTTAAATCTATATTTTTAGCAGAATATTGCTCGAATAAAGTTTATTAACTATAAAATAGAACATTCAAAAATTGATGTACAAAATTATGCTGAAAAAATGTATTTAAATTTCATTAAAATGAGCTAAAAAGTCGAAAAATACTGCAAAAAAGTTTAAAATCCAAAATCTGTTTTTGAATAGCAGATTATTATTTAAATCGAGCTTTTTGCCATAAATTTGGTAGCTAAAAATTTCTTTTCACTCAAAGTCTTCAATTTTCAAAATAATGTAACATAACATATTACGATAATTTACGAAAATTCGCTCATACGATCATGCTACATGACTGGACCTTTTTTGGGACGGTCGAAGGTGGTCCACACTTTGTACGTAAAGGGATTTAAAAAAGTCAAAAGTTCCAGTCATGCAGCATGAACGTATGAGCGAATTTTTGTAAATTATCGTACTGTATAATGTTGATTTTATTTGAAATTTGAGTTGTTTGAGTGCAAAGTAATTGTTAACTATTAATTTCATGGCAATAATATTTCATGCAAATATTACCGATTTTTACAACTAGCGAACGGCATTATTTCGATTTTTGACTGATTTTTCAACTTTGAAATTTTTGAAAACTTGATACATATTCTTATAGGAAATTTTACGCTGATTCCGAATATACCACATGTTAGTGTATGCTGAAAAAATTATTTTGCACAACAAATCGCAAAAAACAGGCTATTTTGAAATTTTTGACTACATTTTTGAAAATTTCAACCCGAAGATGTAATCCGATCATGCTGGCCAACGAACTTGAACTTTCGTTTTGTGTCCTTAACATTTTAAAATTTGTTTGAAGTTTCTAGCACAATTCTACGGACAGTTATCGTCTGGAATGACACATACATACATACATACATACATACATATATACATACATACATACATATATACATACATACATACATATATACATACATACATACATACATAAAAAAATGCGTTAAACTTCAGAATATGATTCAGAATAGCCTGAAACGGATTTCTGCATACAATTTTTTCAATATAACTTTTATCTCTCTGAAGCCCCTCTGAAGCTGTGTCTCATAAGCAAGGCCAATACGTTAATAAGAGGGACGTCTATTAGAATTGATCCAGAAGGGTGTGGGACAACCCAAGCATGAAAAAAAAAAACTAAAATACAAATTTGTTTCAGGCCATTCTAAGACCGAATCCGTAAAAAAACCAAAGGTGCGTGTGTGTGTGTTTATATGTGTGTTAGGGTGCCCGCTATTTTGAGAAAGGTGGTATTTTGATGACCTCCACCCGAAATTTGGTTTAAAATGTCGAAAAATTACCCCTGAATTTTTTCAGATTTTTCGCATAACAAAAACCTACGCCGGTAGCTCGATTTTGGTTTTTGAAATTCGCGTTTTTTGCCAATATCAGACTTTTGAATATAACTTTTACAAACTTCTTTGTAAACTTGTGAAACTTCGTATACTTACGTTATTGGGGTCGCAAAACTCGAATATGCAGTCAAAACAAGTCGACTGCAACAACTTTTGATAGTTTGGAATCTCAAAATCATGTCAAAAAATCACACTTTCTCAAAATTCATTGTAAAATTATGGAAACTTCGTATTTTTAGCGAATTTTTGAAGAAAATTAAGCTATTGCTCTCGCCTCAAAATTTGTAGAATGTGAATTTTTGAAAATAAAATTATGCAGAAATCCGTTTCAGGCTATTCTGAATCATATTCTGAAGTTTAACGCATTTTTTTAATGTATGTATGTATGTATGTATGTATATATGTATGTATATATGTATGTATGTATGTATGTATGTATGTGTCATTCCAGACGATAACTGTCCGTAGAATTGTGCTAGAAACTTCAAACAAATTTTAAAATGTTAAGGGCACAAAACGAAAGTTCAAGTTCGTTGGCCAGCTTGATCGGATTACATCTTCGGGTTGAAATTTTCAAAAATGTAGTCAAAATTTTCAAAATAGCCTGTTTTTTGCGATTTGTCGTGCGAAATAATTTTTTCAGCATACTAACATGTGGTATATTCGGAATCAGCGTAAAATTTCCTATAAGAATATGTATCAAGTTTTCAAAAATTTCAAAGTTGAAAAATCAGTCAAAAATCGAAATAATGCCGTTCGCTGGTTGTAAAAATCGGTAATATTCTTCAAAAATTCGCTCATGGGGTCATGCTGCATGACTGGACTTTTACGTATTTCTGTTAGAATTTTGATTTTATGACAGCAAATTCGAGTTCCGCGACTCAAAATCAAGAATACGAATTTTCATAGGTAATTTTACAATGAATTTTGAAAAATTGTCATTTTTTGACATGATTGACATGATTTTGAGATTCCAAACTGTCAAACGTTGTAGCTGTCGACTTGTTTTGACTGCATATTCGAGTTCAGCTGCCCCAAAAACGTTAATATACGATGTTTCACAATTTTAAAAAGAAGCTTGTAAAAGTTATATTCAAAAGTCTGATATTGGCAAAAAAAGCGTATTTCAAAAACCAAAATCGAGCTACCCGCGTAGGTTTTTGTTATGCAAAAAATCTGAAAAAATTAAGGGGTCATTTTTTTTACATTTCAAACCAAATTTCGGGAGGAGATCATCAAAATTCCACCTTTCTCGAAATGGCGGGCACCCTAATGTACCCTAATGTAGCGGTACCTAATGTACCCTAATGTATCCTAATGTAGCGGGCACCCTAAAGGTATTTTGGTGGTGATGTTAATAGGGACCACAACAATAAATAAGTAATAGAATAGATCCGACTCCAATTAGGTAAAAGAATAGGCAAAATATATTTTTGAATTAACGAATACAAACGATCAATATTGTGAAACAAAATCGTGAATTTTAGAAATTGGCCGAACTCAAGAGCAACGAGATTTTTGAAAGACTGAATTGTAAACAATGCTCAACAAAACCTCGAAACCAAAACAGCTGATAATTTTGAAACCAAAAAATAACTGTAGCACCCGCTACAGGAGTCCCCCTTCAGCAAAGGCGACAGTCTTGCGACATGCAGGTACCCGGTCTGTCTCTTGAGATGGCTGGTGATCACAGGCAGCAATTGCTTGATTTTCTGAGGCCCTGAAAGCCGGCTTGAGCCTGTCTATAGACACGGATGTTTCCTTGCCTTTAATCAGCAGCTTGAAAATCTTTTCATTTCGCTCTTGTACAGGATAAGGACCATCATAAGGTGGTTGCAGAGGACGTCTAACCGTATCGTTACGGACAAACACATGAGAGCATGTAGCCAAATCTTTGTGAACAAATGTGTTTTTGGCTCCATGAACAGCAATAGGGACCGACCTTATTCGGTCAATCGCCCTGGATATTCTTCCAACGAGGTCCGTTGGATCTTCTGTTGGCTGTGGAGGTGGTTCCAAAAACTGTCCTGGTAGTCGTAATGATGTCCCATAAACCATTTCAGCAGCTGATCGTTGCAGATCCTCATTTACGGAAGCCCGTAGACCAAGAAGAACTAAGGGTAGAACATCAACCCAATGGTCTGTAGCATGACACCGTATTGCCGCTTTCAAGCTCCTATGCCAGCGCTCAATCATTCCATTTGAAGCTGGATGGAAGGCAGTGGTGTGAACACGTTGAGCTCCAAGCATGCGTGTCAACTCGCGAAACAAGGAAGACTCAAATTGCCGACCCTGATCCGTGGTGATCCGAAGAGGAGTACCAAACCGACTAATCCATCCTGAACAAAACGCACGAGCAACAGATTCAGCTGTGATATCGCTAATGGGCCAACACTCAGGCCACCTTGTGTACCGATCAATGCATGTGACACAGTATCGATAACCTTGACTGGATGGAAGTGGACCAATAATGTCAAGATGTACATGGGAAAATCTACTATCAGGCGCCGAGAATGAACCAGTTGGGCTTACAGTGTGACGATGAACCTTGCTTGTCTGACATTTAAGGCATGATTGTACCCAGCTTTTACTGTCCTTGGCCATCGATGGCCATAAGAAGCGAGAACGAAGAAGCTTCAAGGTACCCCTGATTCCAGGATGTGCTAAGCTATGAACAAGATCAAATGCCACTCGCCGATGTGTTGGTGTCAGATATGGTCGAACTGTATTATTTGAAGTATCGCAAATTATTGGAGTATTTGATCCATACATACATATTTTTGCAAATTTGAAAGAGTTATCAGCGCTAAGAAGATCTTGAAGTTCTTCATCACTCTCTTGATCTTTGCTAGTCTCTCCCAATCTATATTAGGTGCGGCTACTACTGCCTCAAGACGAGACAATGAATCAGCGACAATGTTGTTTTTACCAGAAATGTGTCGAATGTCCGTGGAAAACTGGCCAATAAAATCAAGATGACGCAGCTGTCTAGGGCTTGCCTTTTCCAATTTTTGTTTAAAGGCGAAGGTCAGTGGCTTGTGATCAGTTAAAATCGAAAATGCCCTCCCTTCAAGAATGTATCGGAAGTGTTTTATAGCAGCATAAATAGCGAGGAGCTCACGGTCATATGCGCTGTATTTTCGAGCTGCATCACCCAACTTTTTGGAGAAAAAACTGAGTGGTTGCCACTTTCCATCAACCAATTGCTCAACCACTGCTCCTATTCCTATGTCTGAAGCGTCGACATAAAGTGTGCATGGTACATTAGCGACAGGATGGAAAAGAAGAACAGCGTTGCATAAACTATCTTTACAAGCTTGGAAAGCATTCTGAGAGTCCGGAGTCCAATTTATCAAAGTTTTATCATTCTTCTTATTACCACTGTGCATAGCATGCAGAATGGCTTGAGCCTGTGCTGCCTTGGGGATGAACCTTCGATAAAAATTCAACTTTCCTAAGAAGCGACGAAGCTCAGCTACAGTTTTAGGAAGAGGAATATTTTTTATTGCGGCAACTTTGTCTGGTAGAGGCTTTGTACCATCTTTGTTCACAAGATATCCTACGAATCGGACTTCGTTTTGCCCAAATACGCTCTTGGTAGTATTGATGACAACACCATATTCCCTAAAACGGTCTAACAGCATACGTAGGTGCTTCAAATGTTCCTCCTCACTGCTAGAAGCGACAAGACAATCGTCTAGGTATGGATAACAAAAATCGAGGCCCCTAACAACTTCATGAATGAAACGTTGAAAACTTTGAGCAGCATTACGAAGTCCGAAAGTCATGCATGGAAATTCAAATAGACCAAATGGAGTTGCTATAGCAGTTTTTTCTATGTCTTCTGGCTCCATTGGAATTTGGTGGTATGCTCGAACTAAATCAATAGTACTGAAGATCGTACACCCAGCAAGGTTGTTGCACATATCCTGAATATTAGGTAGAGGATAACGATCTGGTACTGTCACAGCGTTCAACGCTCGATAATCGCCACAAGGACGCCACTCCCCATTTTTCTTGGGTACCATGTGCAGAGGGCTCGACCAACTACTTTTTGAGGGACGACAAATACCTTGTTCCATCATGTAGGAAAATTCCTTTCGTGCAATGGTCTCCTTCTCAGGAGAAAGGCGACGGGGTTTAGCAGCAACCGGTGGACCAACAGTAACGATGTGGTGTGTCACCGAATGCTTGGGAACTACCTTGCCTACAGAGGTTGGGTTGGTAATGTCGGAATATTGTGAAAGGTGGTCTTGATATGTTGATCCTAAGTCAGGAGAGACTGTAGACACCGTGAAATGATGAACACGTCTAAGAGTCCCAATGGTATGGAGAGAGGTGAGACTATCAACAAGGCGACAACCTTTTAAATCCACAAGGAGTCCAAAATGTTTCAGGAAATCAGCACCAACGATGGGTCGGTCAACATCAGCAATTATAAATGACCATCTAAACGAACGCCTCAGACCAAAATCAATTTCTACAATTTTGTTTCCATACGTGTGAATAGTAGAACCATTAGCAGCATACAAACGAAAATCTGAGGGAAGAGGTTTTTTAAGTCGATTTGCGGGAGGAATTACGGAAATATCGGCGCCAGTGTCGACCAAGTAACGACAACCTGATTTCTTGTCTGAAACAAATAGGCGACTATTAAATTGGGCCGCAGCTTCATCCGTAGTCGTGTTTTCCGCTGCAGTAAAGCTGGCAGATCTGTAAGTACATGGTAAATAGCATGTATAAGCCTTATCTCCATACTTTTGATGTGGCTTACAAACACCATTGACATGAGATCTCAATCGTGAGCCAGGCGATTTTGATCTCCCCCTTTTACGAGGTAGAGTACCATCGTACCGAGATTGTGAAGTGTTTTCTAACTTATCTAGCCTATGCAATATGGCGTTCAATTCGTCTGACAATTGCTCGATTGCACCGTCGTGAGCAACATGTGAATGGTGACTGGTGCTGGTATGTACTTGCGGATCATTATTTGAGCTAACAACATTAACACTTGGAGCAGAGGTGATCTCATAAATTTTATCAGCCATAGTTGCCAATTTAGCTAAATCATCAGAACTACAGGCTAAAATTGCTTGAGCTTGTGTTGGTAACCGCTGTAGCCACAAAGATTTTAAAATTGAGTCACTTACCCGACCAGCAGAAAGGTCACGCATTTCCCTCAGCAGTTGAGTAGGACGCTTGTCACCAAGTTCAATCTCACTCAGTAGCTTACGGAGTTGCATCTCCTCGGAGTCTGTGAACTGCTCCTCGAGACGTCGACGTAAGGAACCGTACATGTCCTGAGTGGGAGGGTTGAGTATGATACCGCTCACCTGAGCCAAAACATCACTGGATATTGCGCCAACGAGGGTATGGTACTTCGTGGAATCGTTCGTGATGCCCGCATTGTGGAACTGTGATTCAATCTGTCGAAACCAGAGTCGCGGATTGGCCTTCCAAAAAGGTGGAATCTTGATGGACACTCTCCCAATCTGTGGGGCCTGCTCGACTTGTGCTGGTACATTACCGAGAAGCAAATTTGGATCCGGTTCGGCCATAGTCAATTTTGCCTAAATAGCGTATCGGGGTCACCAGTTTGGTGGTGATGTTAATAGGGACCACAACAATAAATAAGTAATAGAATAGATCCGACTCCAATTAGGTAAAAGAATAGGCAAAATATATTTTTGAATTAACGAATACAAACGATCAATATTGTGAAACAAAATCGTGAATTTTAGAAATTGGCCGAACTCAAGAGCAACGAGATTTTTGAAAGACTGA
The DNA here is from genome assembly GCA_030762985.1 of Adelphocoris suturalis. NCBI lineage: Eukaryota > Metazoa > Arthropoda > Insecta > Hemiptera > Miridae > Adelphocoris > Adelphocoris suturalis. Next base: position 19,358,672 of record CM061047.1, read on the forward strand.
ATTGTAAACAATGCTCAACAAAACCTCGAAACCAAAACAGCTGATAATTTTGAAACCAAAAAATAACTGTAGCACCCGCTACAGTATATTAAAAAATTTGTTAACGCTGCCCAGGCTACAATTTTATCTCAACTGATTTTCGAAATTCTTTCTTAGCTCGATCCAAATTTCAGTCTAGCTGTGCATGAAACTTTGAAATTTTTCTATTTCCCGTCGGAGAGGGTTGGAGGGTTAACAGCCGATCCTAATAAGCGTGTCTACGATATTATTCTTAACCGTTTTTCAGATTCATCACCATCTGACTGCGCAGGCTTGCATCTTTAAGGTTACGTTTACTTTCCTAGATTCATTTACTCAAATTCAGCTCGAACTTGGTGGATAGTTGAAGGGCCTCTAGCTGGCTTATTAAATACTAGCCGCTCCGGCTCGCTTCGCTTGCCTCCACGTTCAACCCGTGGTGGTGGGGGGGGGGGGGGGGGGGCTTCCCCGGACCTCCCATTGACTTGCTCGCTTCGTTCGCAAGGTGTGGCTGTATAGATGCGATGGTATTTTGCTGCCGAGTGGGACTTGTAGAATGATTGGAAAAGATAGATCATTTAGGGTAGGTTTAATGTCTTTAGGGGATGTTGCTCGTATCGCTCGCGTGAGGAAGTTATACTGCCCACCCAACTTGATAGACGTTTTTTTCTGTTGGAAATTGTTACAAACAACTTAAATCTTATAAAACTACGTGGAACCACGAAAAGTTTATTAGGGGATGTTGCACGCTTCGCTTGCTCGGTTTGTTTAAATATGTGTAGGAAAAATCCCCGTCTATTATTCTGTTGAAATGTCTTTCAAGAGGTTCCCCTTCAGGTAAAAAGGGTCTGCTCGCAGATTCCTGATAAGGCGGCGGGCTCAATTAAATTCTCATTTTAATCGCTTCGCCTCCCTTCCCCTCGCATTTTGTCCAACTTCCCGTCAGATTTTTCGATAGCCGATTTGGCGGAATCAAAACTGTATTTCATCCGCAAACATCGTCCCGAAAAACGTCTCTTTATGAGGTATAGTTTGATGAGAAAAAACGAAGTTTTTCGTCGGGACTTTCGAGAAAACGGGTCCGTACTCTTTCATTTTTTTAACACGATTCCCGATACTTTTTTTGCAATCCGATCGCGCCATCGTCTTTCTCGTATAAAAACCTACGAAACCGGTACCTATTTTTCCTGAATTTTCGACGGCCGTTTAGAGGGGTAGAGGAAGCGGCGAAGTCAAAAAGAACGGCATTAAAACGGGCTCCCACCCCCTCCCGCCCTACAGCCCATGGTTCGGGTGGGATTAGAAAATTTTTAAATCGCTTATACCCACACCCTTTCGGAAAATACCAAGAAAATCCCCCCACTCGTTGACTCCCCCCACTCAGCCGTTTGGCCGTATATAGCATGGACAGACAAACATACAGACGGAGTTTCATTCTTTAAATAATAGAGATAATCGATATTCATGTAAGGTCCAGCTTAATTAATAAGTTGATAGAATGTTACCGAAATGTAAATATACTCGTACATATAACGTTCAATGCAAACAGGTGGTTATTTGATAGATTCATGTGAATCAGTATTCAGGAAATGTGTAGACAAGTATTTAATTAACGGATATTCGTAACGAGTAATTAATTGCTTTCCAGCATCGAAGTGACTGTGACAACTAAGGGCTGGTTTCCATGAAACGTAGATTTATTGGTTTAAATGTTGATTAGGACGATATCAAGGAGGCATTTGCCCGCAAAATGAGGATGATAACGATATAATAGTGAGAGAACAGCTGTTACTGACTTGAAATCTTCAAAACTTCTAGGTATCTTATATTTTTTAATTCATTCTGATATCATAATGTTTTACAAGCTCGTAGGCGCTAGGCGTAGTCCTTTACTGCCCCATCATTTCGAAACTAGTGCAGAGATGATAATATATCGGGTTTTCAAGAATTCTGGATTTGAATTTGAAAAAAAAAAAGCGAAACTTTGAACCACTGGAATGCTTTATCCATTCACAATTTTGATTCGCCTCAATTCGGAATTTTTGGGAGCCGGTCTCCTAAAAAGCAGTGGCAGGTATTCGATGGATATTATAACTGTAGCCAATGCAGAATCTGAGATTCCATAGTTATTTTAACGCAAACAGCGCAGGGAATATGTTAAAATTTCTCATAATATATTATGGTTAAGTTGCATAACTAGGTATTTTTATGTTTGTATCTCCCATCACTTCAATGACAATACCTAGGCACATTGTGTCATTTCAAATTGTCATGAACCGTTGGCTATTTTATAAAACTATTTTACATCTGTATTTTCTGTACATTCCATGTACGTACCTACATGTCCTGCGTCCATGCGTCCATGCGTTCCTTCACCAACATATCCTGGGATGCGGACCCACAAACAGCTCTATTGTACTATAGATCTACCATACGAAGTATAATCGACTATGGTTCGTTACTTTCTCAATTTCAAAGTTGGATAGAGTGCAATACAGAGCCTTACGACTGGCATTGGGTCTGACATCCACTCCCTTGAATGCCCTACTGTCGGAAGCTGGAGAACCACCCCTGAAACTTCGTAGAGAGCTCTTAGCTAAAAGAATCTTAGCATCTTTGTACTCAAAAGAAACTCCTCAGTTCGAAGCAATAGTTCGGCTAGCCATTGATGATCTCACAAAGCCCTTCTGGAGGAAGAAAGTAACTCCACTATTGTGTTCGGCTTATACGGAGATCTCGTCCGATTTGGAGTCGATCTCCCAATCAAGCATACTATACAGGTTCACCACAGCATTCAATCCTCTGTTAAAACCCCTGGCGGTGTTATCGCTTCCCCATTCAGCATACCTATCTCAATCTAGTGCCAGAACTTTCCTGGATGATCTTCTTCTTAGAAAATATCCCAACGCCAAATCGATATACACGGACGGATCGCTCACTGAAAATGGTGTGGGTTGCGCTTTTTTCGATTCCCACTCAGGGGTGAAAAAACAATACCGTTTATGGGACAAGGCTTCCATCTATTCGGCAGAAGCGTTTGCTATCAAGCAGGCCTTGAAGTATGTCATGGACTCCAGCATCTACTACCACCCCCAAGTCATTATAATTTCAGACTCCGAATCGGTATTGTCCAAAATGAAGAAAGTAAACCCCACTGTACGACTAAACTTTATCGAGAGCCAAATTGTTCATTATGTTCATCTCCTGAAGTCAGCTGGTGTCCAAATCGAATTTATCTGGATTAGAGGTCACTGGCAACAACGTCGTAGATGCATTGGCAAAACAAGCGGCAACACTTCCCCCTCACCAGCTCTGTGAATTCCCTGCTTCAGACTTGAATAGATCGTGGAAAACCGAAATGAAATCACGTTGGGATAAATTCCATTCTACATATCACGCTGGCTTCAGATACAAGAGAATGTTTTCGAACCCCCAACTAATACCATGGTTCACAAAAATGCCCACTCGCTCGAAGAACTTTTACAGAATCATATCAAGACTCAGAACTGGACACTGCATCACCAAGACATATCTAATGCGTATTGGTAGAGCGGACTCGGAGCTCTGCGAACACTGCCTGGAAAAGGAAGATCCTGAACACCTCATCATGATTTGTCCAACACATTCCTACAATCGTCTGTTCCTATTTGAAAAACTGACTGAATATTCACCAAGCCCATTCAACTTGGACACCATATTAACTGCCGAATCGATTGAAGTGTATGATGCGGTGGTGAATTTCATCCTAGGAAGTGACATAAAAATAAGACGAGTGGAAAAACATTATTTTATTCAAAATTATATAAGAAAAGCCATGTACTTTTGATTGACCTATTTGCAAGTGAAAGAACATTATTTTATTCAGCAGTACAAATAGACTCTTTGATATTTTGAAATTTAGAAACTTTATGTTAAATTAAATTGTATGAAATTTAATAGATGCGGCTGTATAGGTCAAGTCCTGATGCCAATAAGAATTAAAAAAAATACATGTCCTCATCCGTGACTTGCTTATTCGATGCTTTCATCTATTTGTTGTTTTTGAAAGTCGGTACTTCCTCAGAAAATCGATTTCATTGAGATTGAAATCCGCCGTAGATTGAGATTGACATCCGCATATAGGAAAACGTAGGGAATACCTAGAAAAATGTAACAAAAGAGATGGGAAAATTTCGGTCATGTAAACAAAGATGGCGAAAAGAACTACCTACCTAGTACTAATCCTTGATTGGAACGCTAACCACCCAAATTCGGCTGGTTGGTTTTGATCGTTGGTTTAGCGCATTTGATCAATGATTTTCCTGAACCGGAGTTGATGAAACCGAATGTCGTTTTTTAACAGCTGAGATCTTCGATTTAATGAGTAAACGCTGATTACAAACTTTGGTGAAACGTTGGTTATAATTTGAACTGTCCAAATAAAGGAACGTTCAAAAATTACCAAATTTCTACCATTATTCCGCTAAAACCGAATAAAATCAAGATAGCGCGATATGAAACACCGTTGAAAAACAATGAAAATTCATGTACCACACTTGGTGGTTTACCAGAATCCATGTTTTGCGAAATTTTGGTAGTTGGGTAAGTAAAAAAGTATGAAGAATGGCGTAGGTTCCTGTTTTTTACGCTAAATTCAGGGAGAATTAATAGGGTGCAACCTCTCCGTAGGACACCCTGTATACACATGTGAAAAAGCGCAAACTTCAAGAATCGTTTCAGAAAGCCTCAAAACGGATTTCAATGAAGAAATTTTTCAACAATTTTGATTTTAAAAATGTCCGAGCCATTGCAATATCTTCTTTCTACGAAAATTCGCTAAAATTTACATATAGGCAGTAAATCAGTACCAATGACAAATCTCCAGGATGGCCATTTCGTTTTGTTCCGAAGATTATTCCACACTCAAAAAGGAAGAAAGTACGCTTGACGTCGGGAAAGATTGAATCGGAGAATGAGAATTGTGAGAAGGGTGGATGTGATTTCCAAACCAACAATCGTGCGGCTTGATCGAACAATGTTGATGTTTTTGAGGCTTTCGCTGGAACTCGTGGCATTCCAAGCGAAAATAAGAGAGGAAAAGAGGTCCTTATATAAGGAAGGGCCTACATGGAGCAGATGCAGGGCCTTTCACCTCTCTCACATTGCCTATTCAAATTGAGCTCACGGGGCGGGAGTCAATTCAATAAGCTCAACGAGATTGCATACGCTTTACACGGTCGGTGGAGATTCCCTTGTGTGGGAAGGGAAGTTGCTCGTAGGAAAAAGATATTAGCATAGTCGCCTCCCAGGGAAAATTCCAGCATCGGCAACAGAAAATGACCGCACATAAATGGTTTACACAAATGAAATTCAGGTCTTCGTAACAGTGTTAGAGGGGGCAAGTAAGATAGGTCTGTAAACTTGATGAGTGCGTAATGACAAAAGAGACCGGGCATTTAATAGAGCGGCTGTTTTGAAGACCAGCTCCTTACAGTTCATGGTGCCTTTGGGCCGGTTTGTGACGTTTCTTTATTTGGACATTATCATTTATTATTTTATTATTTAATTTATTTGGAATTTTGAGAAATTAACCCGCAAGTGAGGAAATCAATCGCTGTCAAGAGAGTTATCCCGTTCTTTCACTGTTTTTTGTGGTGTTTGAAACTTTTTTCCGTTGTATTTCAATAAAATTGATTTCGTGAGGTAATTTGGCATTTTTTGTTACTTTTACGTGTACGTTGACAATATAATTTCAGATTTTTTTTATAGCAGGATATACATTTTATTGAGTTTTGACATGGATATGTCTTTGCTCTGGGGCGTCAACCAAAAATTTCCGTGACGCAAAATTTGTGTCACAATTTCAGTGTTTTTCACGTACAACCCAGCCGTTGCTAGGGGAATGTAACTTCCGCAGTTTTCATCGCACGAAAATCGTTCGCCACTCGTTGGAAAGCGCTTGATTTATGTGATAAATGTTCACACCTCAAGCTACCAATTTCCCCCTCCTTACGTACCTGGCTACATTCCAAAACTAAGTTGATTGGACTATAAACAATTTTAATAAGCCGGTTACAATATTCTTAACGTAAAGCAATAGCATCATTTACTCCACTCCATAGGAAACATTTTCATCCTCTTGACAACAGTCGAGGACAACTCGAGGACAACCGTTATGAAATCCCCAATCAAAGACATATCCATGTAACATGGTATCTGCTTGTAAAGCGGATAGTGGAACTCGTTTACGAGTTTAACTCCGCTGTAGTGATGGTTTCAAACTGTCTATAGGTTAGTTAGAAAATGGTCAGGACGAGCGTTTCGGTTTACTTTTGCATTCAAATTCGTTTTTCTCGAAACTATGAAAAACCATGATAGCCCGTTCTTCCCCTGTATTCTTCAAATTGAGGTTGATTGTTTGTCTGTAATGAATCATTTCTGTTGCAGCGAGCGGCCCACCATGGCGTTTCGAACCAGCCAGCTTGTAAATAAACAGTTCAACTCGCCTTTGAAGTTGTATTCGCCTCACGAAGTTGCAGAAGCGATGGAGAAGCAGAAACAAATTCTGGCCAACGGCGCGATCGGGTAAGGTGTCATCACCTGATCACATACATAATAGTGCTTTTTTGCAACACTCATCCAGATGAAAATGAATAAAGTCAAACCGGTTTCTAGGAGATCAAAATTGTATGCAATTTATGTTGAGCGGAGATTTTACATTGATATACATGTAGAATCAGTTACAGCGTACTTCATATCATCAGATAGCGTACTTCATATCATAATAGGTACCTACATATTATTTCATAGGTGAGTTATACGAATGACAAAAATAATTATCAAGAGTTGTAGTTAAACTGTTCAAAAGTAACAACGCTACACGCACATAAAAAGTGAATGGATATGCCATTTACCCCTTAATCACTGCCCTTTGGGGTTAATAAAAAGTGATGACTGCATTACCGCCATATCCTTGGCCGATGTATGATTTTTGAGCCAAATTTTATAAACTTTGGTCCCGTAGTTTTGGAGAACGGAGAACTCAGGTGGCAAACAGCGTATGGTGTACAGCAGACTGACGATCTTTTGTTTTTTTTTTAATTCGAAATTAGGATTCAACATATTTTGAGGGGGGGGGGGTGTTAAATTTTTTTCTTGGTCGATTACAAAGGTTCATTAAGGAAAATAATAAACTAAAACGCGGACAGAGTCACAAATAATTTAATGTAAATTATTTACATTATTATTTATATTGTGAATGTAAATAGTAAATAATTAAAAATGTTATGTAAATATATAAATACATACGTGCAAGAAAATATACATCCTACATTTCTTCCAAACTCTAAAGTTTTTCAGCATTTGTAGCCGCCTACCATACTATGAGTGACGACTTGATGGGAAATATGTTACAACAATACAATACATTACAATCCAATACAATATATTTTATTTGTGCAGTGATACCAACACATAGGATTCGCTATTATGACAAAACAATGAATGACTAACGTAATTCAGTTGCGATGGCGTATGTAATTGAAAATACCACCTTTCCCTCCACCGAGAGAGTATTTTAGTAAATTACTTACCGTCTGATAAAAGGATTTGTAGTTTTTTTTTTCCTTAAACCGTTTCGAATTTACGAAGAACTCGAGAAAAATGTTTCCAACATATTGTTCCCATTCAAAGAAGTTATGTAAACACTGGGAAACTTTTTCATTTCAGAGGAAGCTGCGAGTTTTATTTATAAGATTTTTGAGTGGAAGAAGGTGAACTTTTTAAAAAGTACTGGTAGAGGGCGTCCAAGGAAGAAAGGAAACGTTTTTTGGCAACAATGCAAGCGGGCGTGATGGCCCATCTGAAAGTATAATCATCTCCAATGACTTTCTGAAGAGAGAGATAGAGAGTTTCTCTCCCTTTTTTTACACTTTTTTTTTATTTTTCAAGTGAATGAGACCATAAAAACCAGGAAGGGGCGGTAAATTGAGATCTTGAACCGTGTGGAAATGGGACAGATCCGCTGGGTTTGACTTTTGTTTTTAGGGTAGTTTGTTTGAAGCTTGGCCGATGTTGATATCGCCAAGGGATTCTTGTAGTAAAAAGTCACCTTAATTAACGGATGAGAATTAATAGACACGTTTTTCACTGCCTGGTTAAGAAAGAAGGTATCTGATCAGTGTCGTCCAAATAATTTGTCTTTCTGTTTATCTTTACTACGCGTGAATTCAACAGAAAATATTACATTACGAAATATTTAAAACGCTGCAAATTATTACACAATTGTTTATTATTTCTGTGTTAGATAGCCCTTCTACGCAGATCATTTGTCTATAATTGTTAAGCCCCGTATGTAGAATATGATCAGAACATGGCGCATCGTGCCCCCGAGAGTTCCTAGACCCCGCGATTTTATGGTTTCACAGCAATAATGTTTAAAAAAATGTTGATTTATTAGGAGAGAATGTAGGTTGAGAAGCCCCTCTGCCGATCAGTGCGCCTCCGTACCTCGTAATTGTTTCTGAGGAGTCACAGAGGGGCTCCATCTAAATTACAACACCTTGAGTGGAATAGGAAAGTTAGCCTCGGAAGTTCCGAAGCCGATCTCAGTCCCTCCATACTTCGTATTTGTATTTCAAATCCCCAAAAAGGAGCTACATTAATTTCAGGTTTCAGCATCATAAGGCAATTAAAAAAAAGTAAGTAGTGCATGCGATACAAGGACGTCCCTATGAACGGATTGAATATAGCTTTGGTGGGAATTAAAATAATTGGAAAAAACCAAATGAATAATGATTTCTTGGAAACCTCCCCCCTCCCCTAACTATTTAACCTTTTTACCGACGGTACATTTGGAACTTCTGAGGTTGTATAACTGACTATAATCTGGATCGAACAAACAATAAAAACAGTCCCGAAAAGTCTGATGAATATAATAAAAATATCACGATTTATCGTTATTACCCCCGCCATTTACTCCCATCCATAATGAAATTTGAAAGTCCTGTTACAGTTTCCAAAACTAGACCAAATTCAAAGTTGAACAAAAATAAGAATCTCGAAAATCCGACGAGAATAGTTAGAACATCATGGTTTATAAATATTACCCCCTCCATTCACCCCCTCTATTGATGAAGTTTGAAATTCCTGACACACTTTCCAAAACTATATCGAATTCTTAATGGAACAAAATAAGAATAACAAAAATCGGTAGAGATTTGTTGCCTGGGCAACGCTTGACACAATCGGTAATTACCCCCTCCACCCTTCACCACTACAACATATCCAAAATATCCAAGGTTTGTTGCACAACTAGACTGAAATTGGATTCGAACAATATGAGAATCACGAAAATCAGTTGAGAATTGTAACCTAGGTAGCGTCGACAAAATTTGTCGAAAAAACCACGATTTTTCTAAATTTTCCGAGGTTTGTTGCTCAACTAGACTAAAATTTGGATCGAACAAAGAAAGAATCTCAAAAATCGGTTAAGAATTGTGGTCTGAGCAGCGTCGACAAAATTTGGGTCACACACACACAGACGTACGTTTCGGAAACGGATTTCAAGTAGAACAATTTTCACTAATTTTGATTTTGAAATTTTCCGAGGCATTGCAATAGTTCATTTTTCACGAGAATTCGCTGAAACCTCCTCAACTGGTTTCACATTCCCAATCGCTTCGGTGGCACTTTATTCCCGTTGGGTGAGCGAGTACTTGGCATCGGACCCCGAGCCTGACTCAAACCCACAAACTCCTCACCGGTGAATGGGAAGATTTAGACGGATCCGTTCGACGGGGGTTTTTTTTCACGTTCGGGGGTCACGGAAGTCAAACTCCCACTAACACCGAGTTACCACCAACAGCCTCTTACGACACACACGCCTTCCAAAGGGGGATCACCGGTAGGATCCGACTGCCCAAAAATACTTGCGGACTGCCGGACAACCGGGCGGGAACCCCACTTACACTCCCGCGCTCCATAAGTTCACACGCCTCCGGCTCCTCGTAATTGTTTTTGTTCTTCTTATTCCACAACAAAAGAACTGAACTTCTCTTCACACGGTACGGAGCGGTCGATCGAAGCTTTCATTTCACGTCCGGCTATCATGGAGCTTCAATCAAGGTGGGTCCGCTTATGTTATGTTTTCATCTTAGCTACCATTTGTTAGGAAAAAGTTCCAGTCGTACAGCATAACCATAAAAGCTTAATTTGTGATTTTACGCATTTCTTCCGTAAAAATGAAGCTATCGCAATGGTTTCAAAAATTTTAAAATCAAACTTTTTGAAAACGTTCTTGGTTGAAATCCGCTTTGGGACATTCTGAGACGAATCCTAGGGTGTTTCATATACATATATTTCATATACATATAATTTCATATACATATATTCGAACAATTCTTAAGGAAAAACAAAAATTGACAACATGGAACTAATTTTTATATTTCGGCTTATGCCTTTTTCAAACTACGAGAAAAGAAAATTTGATTTTTGTAAATTGGTGAGAAAATCTTGCCATGGAGAAGCGTGGTTGCCCAGTTAACGCCTGATGTTCAACCCTGGAGGATCATACGCGCCCAAAACATTCGAGTGAGCTCTCTATGACTGAAGTATCATTAATTTATTTTCTGTGGGTCTCATTTTTGCGAATTTTCTTAGAAAATAAAGCTATTGCAATTTCTCCAAAAAATTTAAAATAAAAATTTTCAAAAATTTTCTTCATCGAAATCTGTTTTGAGGCATTCTGAAATGATTCCTGGATTTTAACGCTTTTTTATATGTATATATATATGTATATATATATATTTGTATATATATATATGTATATATATATATATATATACTTATATATATATATATATATGTATATATGTGTGTCATTCCAGACGATAACTCTCGATAAAATTGAGATAAAAACTTCGTTCTTTCGCCAAAAAATCAAGCATTTCAAAAGAAAGGATGAGTTCGTTGGACAACACTTTTTGAGCACATTAAATTGGTCAAATTTCAAAAAATGTACTTAAAAATCACTAAAAAGGCAAAAAACCGCTGAAAATTAACAAATTTCTATTTTTTAGCAGAATGCTACTCGAAAAAAATTAATCGAACATGAAATCGAATATTTAAAAATTTAAGCACAAAATTGTACTGAAAAATGTACTTGAATTTCATTAATAAGCTAAACATCGATAGGAACACTTGAAAAAATTGTAAAAATCCACAAAATCGTTTGTTCATTGGAATATTACTGACAAAAATTTAGTTTGCTATAAAATGTATAATAAAATTCTTATTTGTCCCCAAAGTGCACAAATTTCAACAGAATATAACATAAATGTAACACAACCATTTATGAAAATTCGCTCATACGATCATGCTGCATGACTGGAACTTTTCTTCAATAACTTCATACCATAGTAGTCACCAAATGAAGCATATCATGCGACGAGGCATGGCGGCTTACTGGCATATCTACATTTTTCATAACTACTGATGCTCTATGGTTATTAACCCGAAAGTGAAGTGCTGTCTCCGCTTTTCCTACGTAGAAGGCAGGGCATTGTTTGCACAACAACTGACACACACTGGCAATCTGCTGACCCTTTGCACGCGTATGAGTTGGGGTTATTAGCAGACGTGAAGTGATCCTTCTCTGTAGCCAGTGGGCAAACTATACATCTGCGCTTGCTAAAAAGATGCAAACCTCTTGATGGTGGCTTAATAATATTTGCTTAAAAATAGATACCTAAAACTTCCAAAAATCTAAAAACCCAAAATCTTATTTGAATCGCAGAATATTATTAAGAACAAGTATTTTTGCCATAAAACTAATAATTAACTATTTCTTTTCTCTCCAAATACTCAGTTTTAAAAACAATGTAACTCAATATGAAACGATATTTTACGAAAAATCAATCGTATGATCATGCTGCATGAGTAGAAATTTTTACAATTTTTTTAAAATTTGAACACATTGTCCGCGCAAAATTTGTAATCTCGAAAAAAAAACCCCAGCTTCAAAATATTATTCCGTACAGCAACTAATTTTAAACATCAACCAATTTTCTGCAGTCATTTTAGCGAATTTTTGAAGAAAATTAAGCTATTGATCTCGCCTCAAGATTTGTAGAATGTGAATTTTTGAAAAAAATGTATGCAGAAATCCGTTTCAGGCTATTCTGAAACATATTCTGAAGTTTAACGCATTTTTTATGTATGTATGTATATATGTATGTGTCATTCCAGACGATAACTGTCCGTAGAATTGTGCTAGAAACTTCAAACAAATTTTAAAATGTTAAGGACATAAAACGAAAGTTCAAGTTCGTTGACCAGCATGATCGGATTACATCTTCGGGTTGAAATTTTCAAAAATGTAGTCAACAATTTCAAAATAGCCTGTTTTTTGAGATTTGTTGTGCGAAATAATTTTTTCAGCATACTAACATGTGGTATATTCGGAATCAGCGTAAAATTTCCTATAAGAATATGTATCAAGTTTTCAAAAATTTCAAAGTTGAAAAATCAGTCAAAAATCGAAATAATCGAAGATTTCTTCAAAAATTCGCTCATGGGGTCATGCTGCATGACTGGACTTTTTTATATTTCAATGAAATTTGAGCATATTTTTGTAAACAAATTTCTTAATTATCCAGTTTGTTATTGACAAAATTTCGCCAAGAAACATTTTGCTAAAACTGTGAATTCAACTAATTTTAGCCGTTTTTCAAAAATCTTCAATTTTTTCTTCTAAATTTTTGGTAATTTGAGTGATTTATATGGGTAATAGGAATTGTTCAACAAACCCCCTTTTGGTTTATTATTTCCAATAATAAGCCTATGTGATCGTGTAGCAAAAAATTTTTATGATCCCTCCCTCAAACTTTGTCACTTTACGTTTCAAGGTGCGTAGAATCCAAATTTGAAATGTCCGTTCACCGTTAGATAAAAGGCCTAAGAATTTACTTAAAAAACCCGTTCTTTCGCACATAGACTCCATTTGGGGTCTAGTTGGTCCTAACGTTTAACCATCCCGATCGCTTTACTCGCATAGATGCTATGGGCCAAAAACGGGCGAAAAAGTGTCTTTTTCGAGGCTTTGAGTGTTAGACGTGTTAGACGCACGCCTGGCACGCTTGGCAGGGGGTCACGGTGGGTGGTGAGGTTGGTGAGCGGGGGGTGGAGTGAGAGGAGGCGCCGCGGCACCATGAGGTGGGTACAGCGTTCCTTCGAGGCATGAATACATGTTTTTTTCTAGGTCATATTTGTGTGTTAATACCAATGCTTTTCCTACGCATATTTAATAACATATCCTCTCGACTTTTCGTACGTACTTAGATAATGATATTATTAAGGCAATAACTATTTGAATAGATAGGAGCTCAAATCGAGAAATATAAACATGCGTATATAATTATAGAAGGATAGGTTGTGGCAACTCGAAATAGGACACGCCGAGGAGTCTGGACGGGCCTTATGACGTACGCAAGCCAACTAAAACTACTTAAGATCAAACTCAATTGAAAAAATAATAAACCTTTGTGAAATAATTTGCAGCGTTTTTTTTTTTTTTTTTAGTGTTTGATTTTTCGGTGAAGGAACGCATTTTTTGTTGTTATACACTCCGCTCAAACCAGACTATTCCCACCCAGATTGAACGAATTCCCACCAATGTTTGGAATGTTGAGGTTTTTTTTAAAACAGATTGTGTTTTTGCGATCACCAACCGGTTAAAAACCAATACAAAATTATGAACCAAAAAAACTACATGCGATACCGATAAACTTTGTAGCAAACCATCGCTTATAATTTACAACAGTTGCTATGCGTAGGATTACTAGACTCCACGTTATTTCCAAGTTCGATCTAGGAATGCCAGATTTCCGCCAAAGTCGTTCATTTATATTAACATGTATCATGTTTTAGCCCTGGGATCCTAGCCAATTTTGCGAGTCAATTTTTTTCCGCGCACGAAACATATAGTGTTACAGTGATTTCCGCCTACAACCGAGTCGTTGCTAGGGAAATGGTACTTCGTCGTTTTTCATCCCACAAAATTCGTTGACCATTCGTTCGAAAGCTCTCGATCTATCCAACAATATTATGTTAACTACTGCGAAGTGCGTGTCCAACAAACTGAGTTATGAGCATGGTTATATAAATAATTGTTTACACACAGGTGATCATTCTCAATAATTGATATTGTGAACATGATTGCAACCGCTTGTTAATTTCTGATGTTTTCATAGAATTTCGAATCAATATCGAGGAGAAAACATGATACATGGTTGAAATTTTTGGTTCTAGAACAGAAATTTTACAAGGCGATTTTTATATTTTATACCGTTCATTATCGTGTAGAAGTGTCCAGGTAATTCAGATTAGTACCAACTTAAACATCAGAATTACCTAAAACTACAGTCTGCATATCACATATATTTATTCTTTTTTCAAGCAAGCTTCGAGGTTGTCTCATAAGAATTCATTTGCATTAATATAATCTTAACTGTGTTCGGTTGATTTCGCAGATCCAGGGCTTTAACCATGTAAAGGCTTTAAACAGATAAGGATAGGACTAGCGGAGGTAACTTCTCTAAAATGAGATTTATGAATGCCCAAGAAGTTAAAAAAAAAAAAAAAACTCGAAAATAAAAATGAAAGGAGAGCAGAAAGAGGTTAAATATGGAGTGAGCGAAGTTGAAAATTAATTTAAAGGGTGAATCCCCGCTTTTTTTATTTTTTATATTTTTCGTTGAGCCGTAGACCCGGAAACAGACTCGTGATTCATGTTCTGAAACTTTGTGATGCTCGCGTCGACACTTCAGAGTTTTATTGGAGGCCTGAAAGTAATTCCATTTGACTCCCTTTTTTCGCTTTGATAATGAAATCCGCAACTTCTTCCAAATCGAGTTAACCACCGAGGCCGCCTTTGCTCCAATCCGCGTTTGAGTTCAACACAGTGGGAAAAAGATGTATCTGATATCAGCCTGTTGTCAAGTAAATTGTAAGGGAATGCATCAAAATACTTGTAACATGAATTATGTTTTACCACTGGGTTTTGTGCTTGAAAATGCCGACATGTTTTTTTTATTGATTTTCACATACAATCAATGCACTGCTAGGGACGATAACTCCATCAGTTTTCATAGCAGGAGAATCGTTCGCCACTTTTTGGAATGCTCTCATTTTATCGCAACATCTCATGATCCCTGAGCCGCTGTAGTGGGAAGGAATGCTGATTTATTACGCTACGTTGTGAACTAACATTGCGAAGTACCTAACCTTAGAGAACTAATAATGCGAAAAGAAGGCAATACATGACAGGTACTATTAGCAGCACTTTTTGAGCACATTAAATTGGTCAAATTTCTAAAAATGTACTAAAAAATCACTTGAAATGGCTAAAAATGGTTAAATTTATATTTTTAGGTAGAATTTTGCTAAAATAAAGTTTATTAGGTAACTATAAAATAGAACATTACAAAATTTATGTACAAAATTATGCTGAAAATGTACTTAAAACTTGCTAAAAAAATTGTTGAAAAACTGTTGAAAAAAGCTAAACATTCAAAACCTCTATTTGAATTGGAGATTATCATTTAGAATACATATTTTTGCCATAAAAGTAATAGTTAACAATTTCCTTGCACCCAAAAAGGTCAAAATTCAAAACAATTTATCATCATACAATAGGTACGAAAATTTGCGAAAATTCGCTCATAAGATCATGTTGCATGACTGGAACTTTTTGCCTTAGATCAGACATCAACAGTTTGAATTAGCGAAGCAGGTTTCATCGGTATCGATGATTCAGACGCTGTAATGGGAAATTTTCATGGTTCTTTTTTCATTTGCTAGATAGCAAAAGCTGATGCGAGAGAATTTTAAAAAGGTGCTATATGATGGGTATCTGACCAGCGAATTGGGGTGCGCTGAATCCGATTCTGAGGTTAAAATTTTGAGATTGCAACACATGAAAGTTCCCCATCGTTTTTTCTTGAAGTCATCGAACTTTCGTATGTTTCATGCGTACAAAAATGCTCAAATAATACTACGGTAGTAGTTTTTGAGGGTTGAGAAAGTTTCAATCTCAACCCTCAAAAACTACTAGGTACCGTCAACGAAAAAGTCAACAATCCCAGAAAAATAATGCTACCGTGACAACGTTTGCTCGTCTCGCGGTCCTGCAAAACCTGGATGACTGGTTCAACCTGGTTAAGTGGTTCGGCCTGGATAAGTGGTTTTTGACCTACAAACTTTCAAATCACGGGCCGTCCTGAAGACACGAAACATGAAAAAGTCTTGTCGTCTCAAAGGATGTCATCACAACAGCCGAATGGCAGAACAGATGGTAACAACTCGGACCGACCGTAATGTTGGCACAAAGTTAGTGTTCGGAGATATCAATCAGCCTTTGTATTGGCTCGTTTAGCAGCACTCAATTTACCGTGTCACCTTCCTTCGTCACTGGCAGTTAGTTCTGAATATCGCGATAAATGACTACCGTGCGTCGATTCTGATGATAGATAGGAAATATTATGTAGTCAGTAATTATTGAATCTTCTGCCTGTATGTGATACGTTCACTATTATCGTATAGAAATGAATAAAGTTACCTAAATACTAGGTTGAAATTATCGATGCTCAAAACACACCATTCATAAATGTATCACAAAAACCACTTTAAATGGAAGAATGGAAGAAAATATCATTTATTTGCATGTATTGAATTTATACATGTACATACATTTTTACATTGAACCGCTACCATCCCTACAAAGGCCCTTTGAACAAATAGGTTTTTCTCTTAGCAAATATCTGAAGAAAATAAAGCTGTTGCAATAACTCCGAAATTGTCAAGTAACAATTTTCAAAAATTTCCTGTATCAATTTATTTTCAAACAATTCCTGGATCTTAACGCTTTTTCAAAGATATACATAATATGGATAAGTTACGTCGGGTTCCACGTAAAATAAGATTTAAACAAGCACAAGCTTCAGTGGGTGGAGGGAGAAGTGGCCCTCCTAGGACCCCGAAAACTACAACAACAACAATAATAATAATACGGGATTTCCACTGGCCATACCCGTCTTACTGACAGACTCCTGCTTAGTGCAGAAGCTCGAGATGTTGATTGTGGGGGGTGTGGGGGTGACCTGTCCATCCGCCACTTTCTGGAGGACTGCCGAGCCCTTGTGGACCTCCGAGTCCAGCATCAGCCCCCTCAGTGGGTTATCGTTTTATCCGGACCATACAAAGTCCGATCCCTGTTTTTGTACCTGAGAGCCGCTGAGCTCTACTAGGAACTGTGATATCTGATCTGTGATATATTTATATACATCTATTCGTAGTTTTATTTAACTTTGCTGATTGTGTATAACTGCATGTAGTTATTTCCCTATTTATCTAGTCTTAGTTGAATTTTTTTATCTTCTAAACAGTCGTCATCACTGTACCTCTCTTTTTTTTCCCCTCCGAGTTGCCAGTGGAGTCCATGATGGCGCTCCTTTTTAGTCAAGGATGGCAACATGGCTCCTCTTAGAATCGTGCCACTTCCAGTGTCCCTTTGGACACCTTGTTCAATGCCGCTAATGACCCTTCTGGTTAAGATGCGGCTTAAACCTTAATTAAAAAAATAATGATAATAATAAAAAAAAAAAAAAAATAATAATATGCGTTACGAGTCCACGATCCATGATAGGATCATACTCTCTATAGACAGTGGCATTACATGAAACGCATCTAAAACCCGTTGATGGGTTTAATGTGCGTTGCCACTCCATTTTCAGAAAATATGTGACACCCTAGTCTGGCGGTAGGGCCCATGGTGGCGTGATTATTGACATTTTATGTCTTTGCTATGGCACATAAACTAAAAAAACGTCACGGAAAATTGCTCACGAAAATATTTTGATGATTTCCGTTTACAACCGAGTCGTTGCTAGGGAAATGGTACTTCGTCGTTTTTCATCCCACAAAATTCGTTGACCATTCGTTCGAAAGCTCTCGATTTATCCAACCATATTATGTTAACTACTGCGAAGTGCGTGGCCAACAAGCTGAGTTATGAGCATGGTTATTTGAATAATTGTGTACACTCAGGTGATCATTCTCAATAATTGATATTGTGAACATGATTGCCACCGCTTTTTAATTTTTGATGATTTCATTGAGCTGGTGTTTCGATGATTTGATTCATAGCAGGTGATTCAAATATTGCGAGAACGGTTTGATTTGTGAAGCGGTGGTTAAATCATTTTAATAGGTAATTTCTATGCTTTACACTCTAGGAAGCTGTAATTTCGTATGTAGCCTCTTTAGGACATTTACTTGACGATGCCCAGGGTCCGGATCAGATGAGTGGCTCTTAAAGCTAATTTCTATGTTTTACACTCTAGGAAGCTGTAATTTCGTATGTAGTCTCTTTAGCACATTTACGTGACGATGCCCAGGGTCCGGATCAGCTGAGTGGCTCTTAGATCTTGCATACGAGTCTGCAACACATACTTGTCTTCAACTAAAGACATAAAATGTCCCAATGTGTTGCAGACTCGTATGCAAGCGTTTATGTATGAGATTTCCTGGAGGTAGTGATTATGTCTTTGCTATGGCACATAAACTAAATAAACGTCATTATAATAAGAAATAATATTCAAGTGGAGGAGGTGCCACTCAACACAAACCTCCAGGCATTGGCTACCAGAGTTGCAGTCTCTAACCCCCTGACAATAGTCTCCATCTATCTCTCTCCATTTTGCTAAATTGTAACATTACTTTATGTCATATAATTTTTGTATCTAAACCTAGAGAGTCGCACTCAAGTAAATGTGTTTATTTTAGATAGGGGATCTTGACATTTATTTTTATGTTGATTATGTAATATTTTTTTCTGTGCGTTATGGAAGAGAGGGCCAATAGTCCCTAATAATGTACAGATTGATAATAAACGAAGTCATTCATTCATTCATTCATTCTCTGACGGTTGATTTTCCTTCTTATAAATGCCTTAAAAGATGCAGACAAAACAAAGCCATCGCCTAAACATGGGTTTCGTGTCGTCTAAGCAACATATTTAAAACCACTTGAAATTCCAAGCATGCAAATTCATCCAAAAGATCGTCACCAATACTTGTGAGCACGGAAAGGTGTAATTTGCATAATGATGTGGTAGTTTACAACGTACGTATATACAAATGATATACAAATGTATACATAAGTAAGTTTAGGTATTTGGATGACTAAACATGGTATGAGGTCGCTTTTGTGGACCTCATTCGTCAGGTTCCTACCCTGTGCTAGTACTTGGGGATTTCAACATCCATAACACCTTATGGTGCTGTGACACTACCAAAGACAGGGAACCTCAGCTGAAGCCACGTTGAGGGAGTTGGATCTCCTCCTCCTGAACGATGGGCCCACAATATACTTGTTGCCTATCAGTTACAATGTCGGCAATCGACCTTGCCATATGCTCTCCCACTATGGGGGCTACATTGGCTTGGAATCCATTGCTAGACCTTCATCACTCAGACCAATTTCCTATCAAAATGGATATAGAAAGTCGGTACTCACTTTTCACTCCTCTACCATGCTAGGAATCGGAGGGTGTGTTGGAAATGTCGTCCACACTGCAATGTTATCAACTAATCACCTGTTGAGCTCAATGCAACAAGAACTGCGCTAAATTAAATAAAAACTTCATTCCGTGCATTACCACCAACCCTGATTCACATATTCAGTATTTTCAAAACATTTCATGAGTTTTTCGTTGAAAAACTGGTTGGCTTCTCTTAGAATCATGCTACTTGCAGTGTCCCTTTAGACACATTTTGAGGTGCGACCTAAACCATTAAATAATAAAATAAATAATAATAACAGTAGATGCGTAAACATCATCAGATTATATAAGGTTTGTGGTTTTATTTTCAAAATGAAAAATGTTCTCACCCTCAAATTAACAACCATATCTTAGATTAATGAATCAATCATGAATATGTATTTGACTTGGTGTTTTCTGCACAGGATCGACTTCCACCAACTGGCGAAACCTGGTAATCTGGCCAATTCTGCCGTACTGAGGATGCTGGAGGAAGAGGAAAAGAGCGGAAGACCTGGTGAGCTCAACAATTATTATATTTGCATCGTTATTTTATTGATTCCTACAATGAAACAAGTAAAAATATGTATGTAGGTACAGGTAGGAAGTACTGAAGTTCAACAATTTTTCCCTCAAGACTGCCACTATTCACCATTATGTTTCCATTCGTCCTGCATTACAGTAGCAAGAAAATGGCTGTCATTTGTATATTTGAATAGATACGGGCGTAGCCCAATTACAATATACTTACATGACAAAAATAGATGTATATAACAAAACAGAAAAGCTCATGACATGGATGCTGGAGTTCATGCAATTTCTCTAACTTAACCAAAATTACAACGTAGAGGAAAAATACATCAACAATTAACAAGAATTTCAATAAAGATGAGACAGCAGCTTGACATGAGAAAGCAAAACCGAACTAATTATTAAATTAGGGACAAAATCTGCTTCCTGAAGTAACGAAGACCGGAGGTGAACAGATCTGAATCTTCGGACAATGAAGCTAAATAATTTATATGTCTCTGAATTCTAGATATAGGGCTATTTAATAAATAATTAATGTGGGTGTGAGGAATAGAAAAAAATGAAATGGTGGCGCATGTTTGTTGGGGACATTTAAATTAAATAAGGATAAGAGTGAGCGACAGTCGATTCCACCATTGAACAGCTTGACAACGAATGCTGCATCCATCCACCTTCGTCTTGTCTCTGACGGACCACTATCATCGTATCATGTAACGAGTCACCACTGATCGGCACTCCCACTCTAAATGCTAAAAATCTTAGAAATTTATTCTGGATCTTCTCCAGCTAGCGTTAGATCTAGCTATATAATGAAAAGGAGACCAAACTATAGCGCAATATTCAATCGTGGATCGAGCAATAATGAAAACACATTGTGATTCTCCCCACGGTGTTCGATTCGATTGACATCACGTTTTTTCGCATTCAACCTTTAATTTCTCCTTGAAATCTATCCGGAATTGCAAGTGAACCATAAGCAGATGGAATTATCAAGTAATCACGAGATTTTCTGTTTTCTGGGCGGTTTTCTGGTAAAATAGTTGACGTGGAAGTATTTATCAAAATTTTTATTTTTCTAAAATGTTAGCGTTTTAGCTGTCATTTCGGTTCCAAGTAGGTAATTTTAAATGTTAGAAATACATTAGTCTGATATGAAATTTGACGCTAGAATTCCAAAAATTTGGTCAAAAGTTGAGGAACGTTGATTTCAAAGGGTAAAATGTCGGTTTTTATGTTAAAAAAAACTCTGTTTAGACCGAATTCGTGAAAAAAAAGGTGTATGTTTGCGTTTTTATGTGTGAGTATGTGTGTGTGTGTGTCAAATTTTGTCGACGCTGCCCAGGTCACAATTTACAACCGATTTTCGAGATTCTTCCCTTATTCGATCCAAATTTTAGTCTGGTTGAGAAACAAATCCCGGAAATTCTGAAATCATGATGGAAAAGAGGGAACAGAGGAAATGAAGCTGAAAAAACGATTTTTTTTTTAGAAATGGCTACAATGGCCTAGTGGCCAAGGTGGCCCAGGCTACAATTCTTAACCGATTTTAGTGATTCTTATTTTGTTCGATTCTAAGTTTAGTCTCATTGTGCAGCAAGCCTTGGGAATTTCAGATTTGCTGTCGTGGAGGGGGTAATTGCCGAGTCTTTCTACTGCTGCGCTAGCTACAAATCTCGACCGATTTTCATGATTCTTGTTTTGATCTATTAAGCATTCGATCTAGTTTTGGATCGTATGCTAGGGGTTCCAAATTTCGTTATGGAAAGGCGTGATTGGAGGGGGTATTGACAATAAATCGTGATGTTTTAATTATTCTCGTCAGATTTATGAGATTACTTTTTTGTTCAATTATGAATTCGGTCTACTTTTAGAACGTATCTCAGGAGTTTGACCTTTCATTATGGAAAGAGGTGAATGGAGGAGGTAATACCGATGAACCGTGAGGTTATAACTATTCTGGTCAGATTTTCATGATTTGTTTTGTTCAACTATGAATTTGGTATACTTTTGGAATGTATGTCAGGAGCTTCAAAATTCATTACGGAAGCGGGAGAATGGAGGAGTTAATAGCGATAAATCGTGATATTTTTACTATACTCATTTGGTTTTTATGAAAATATCAATATTTGTTCGATCTAGATTTTATTCCAGTCATGAAACCTTGAAAGTCTCAAATTTACTGTCAGTGGAGGGGGTGCTTCCGAGTAACCAGGGGGTAATTCCGAGTAACCATGATAATTTCGTTTGTTTTCTCTTCTCACCAAAATTATGTACAATCCATTCGTCTCTTTAATGCATACATTACTTTCTTTAAGTTTATTTATTGGCATTATACAATGTATACAGCCATACTTAACATAATATTTAAAAGTTCTATTTACAGGATTAAATGTCTTTGTTTATTTTATCTATAAATTCATAGAGTGTGGAATGCCGAGTTGGTTCTTATTATATCGTTGTAGCAGAATGGGGAATCGAGTAGCGGAGTTAGGTCGTCGAACAGTACCTTTCACGAGGCGTGGAGAATGTTGAACACATCATAATCGTATGTTCTAATGTACCCTTTTCTTCGTGGCACTCTTCGCATATTGCTGAAGCTTGGTCTTTTAAAAATCTATGATTATATGGGGTACATAGGCCATGACGTACGCGACAAATCGTCTTCATTTCTCGGTGGTTTGACGACACGCCAACAAAACATGGCCTCCGAGGATGCAATGGTACTGCTGTTTTACAGAATTTTGCATTGTGTGATGCGGCGAACTCCTTCTTCCAGCTTTCTCAGTGGTCTTCAATCAAACGATGTAAATCTTCTTTAGGGATCCTATCCAAACTTGGAGTTCCTTGTGTAGCTCCTCTTTTGACCAGTGTACCAAAGTTTTCATTACAAACAATGTGCCTTCGCTACTTCATTACTTACCGATGTGTTTGATTCGAATAGAGTTCCTTCTCAATTTTCCGTAAAAATACGTGGACTTTGAAGGAAGCTATGGTGAGATCCTATTCGGTTACAGATGAATCATACTTCAAAACGTTGGAAAATTTTTTTACATAAGTACTTGCCTAGGTACATTTTGCAAGAAAAAGTAGAAATGATGTGGTTTGGTAAACATTTTTCCAAAAATAATGTTAACCATTCGCACAATTAAAATTAAAATAAGGAACACTAAGCATTGCTACGCTTGTACAAGTTTGAATACTGCATTTGATATAAGTTGATATGCAGTTGATATATGTTGGTACAAGTTATTTTGTCGTATTTTAATTGCGCAATCAAATGTAATTTCAAGGAACCATATACGAGTTGAAAACAAAAACATTCTTGGCCCAGAACAATTGGCAACTCCGGGCAGTCTTGATGCATTCTAGCTAAATTTAAAAAATGATTCATCATCGTCGTTCTTGGCACAAGTTTTGAGAGTTATCTCGACTCGCACGGATTTTTAAATAAATACGCGAAAGTAATAACGACGGGCAGAATGACATTCGCGTTTTTCTGGTTTTGATTCGGGTTGGATTGCATTTTTTTAGATTCTAGAATATCAAAACGGTTATGTATGAGGTCTTGGAGGTGCTCTTTCTCCGAGTGGGAGAACGCCTGTTCCCTATGCTTTTCTTTGATTCCTTCAATAAATATAAATAATCGCACAATTCAATCAACACAAGAAGCACAAACCGAATGTGCATTCGCGGGACCAAGCAAATGATAAATGGGATAAAAAAAAAGCCCGACCTTCCCGCTCCCGAGATAAGGCATCTCTTCTCGATGTCACGGGAACCCCGGAAGTTCAACCTGGGATCTTGGATCAACGGTGGTTTAATGAATCGAGTTCACTCGAAAACTTGTTCCTAGGAACTTGATGAAAACTGGAGTTTTCAATGAACCGAGTTCAGTTGAAAAATTCTTCCTAGGAACTTGGTGAAACTGAAAAATGTACTGAAAAAATCACTAAGAATGGCTAAAAACGGCTAAAATGTTTGTTTATATTTTTGGTATAATATTGCTCAATTAAAGTTTATTAACTATACACAAATGAACATTCTAAAATGTAAGAACAAAATTATGCGGAAAAATTTTCTTAAAATTCGTTAAAATTTGCTAAAAAAAATTGATTAAAACGGCAAAAAATTTAAAATCTCTATTTGAATAGGAGATTATTATTTAAAATACGTTTTCTGTCATAAAATTAGTAATTAACATTTTCTTTTTACTCAAAGTGCTCAAGTTTCAAATTTCATGCTGGAAGTATTACGATGGAAATTTACTGTCGGTGGAGGGGGTTAATGGAGGGGAAGGGTAATTTCGAGAAGTCATTGGCACACGAAGGTTAATTGCACTAAAAACCAAATCATGCCTGGAGGTAATGGGGACGGCATACTGGCCAAAGTGTAATAATAAACTTGGGTTGCTCAACATAAGATCAAGGAAGGTGTCATTTGTATGAGAGTGGTGAGTGGCATTTAATGGCAGTAAATACAAATTAAAGCTGTCTAGCAATGATTCTAGCTGACGTTTATATTGCAAATTGCTTGACATGTCGGAATTAAAGTCTCCCAGAATAACGACTTTGTCATTAGTATACCACCTACAACTTCAAACACCTGGTCTATCCTGCCTACTTTAGGCGGGCGGTTCACTACTATCACGGCATTGGACATCCAGGAAGATGTATTAACTTTGAGTAAACAGAGGGGAGCGAGGAATTTCCCTAATTTTCAGCTTAGAATTCATAAGTAGCGCCACACCACATCTTTCCTTACCAATTTGGTCGTTACGCACCCAAAAATAATTGCCACAAATGGAGTTATTTTTTGTATTCGGTTTTAAAAACGTTTCCGATAGTGCTATGATGTAAAAAATTGCATCTCTGGTTAGTTCCATCAATTCGTCGAGGTGTGCGACAACCGACTCGATATTAAGACGGGCTATTTTCAGACTTTTCTGATAAAGCAATAGTCGCCCCGCTTATAACGGACTACCTGACTTAAAATATTCATGTCTCGGGAATTATAAATTATGTATACATTACGGTGGTAGAAAAGCCTGAACTTCGAATTATTGTCTGCGACACCTAACTGTATGAATATAATTGCAGAAAAACCATTGAATAGTATATTCACCGAAAAAATGTCTTGTTATGATACAATAATACTTCGTATAGTACAATACAATAATACATATACTTCGTTATGAAAACAATCTCTATAGGATTGTAGGGAAATAGTTATTGTGAACCTTAAGAAAATAGAAAGAGGGAAAATCGAATTGAAAATCGGAAAAAACCGAATAAACTGCGTACCGTTGAACGTGATTAAAATGAAATTTTGGAACTAAACTCGGGCATTTCTACAGCTTTTAAGGGCCCGTTGCACCTGGGCTGTTGCGTTTTGGTCGATTAGATCCTTTATTTTCAATCTGATCTAAAAATAGCTAAGGGGATGTCTTATTCATGAGTCATTTTTACAAGTTGAGATGAAGGCTAAATTTCAAATTTCCCAAAAATTTGAATACAACTTTTTTTTGGGAGGGGATTTAGAGAGAGAAAAAAAAACCTCTTCATACCGACACCCAAATATTAAATCTAGAGTTATTCCCAAAATTTGATCATGACAGGTTGAACGGCGTGTATAATAACTTACTAAAACTGAAATTTCTGACGTTAGGGGTTTGAGGGGGTCGAGGGGTGCGAAATAGTTCATCACTTTTCCAACAGGTACCGCCACAGTATTTTAGTGAAACTTGTAACAAGCGAAATATTGGTGAGTGAAGCAGGTAGGTAGGTAGACGTCGAAGCAACAAACCCTAACTAACCCTTTCATAATTAGAGGGCCGAGAGTAGAATGGCTTTTAAGATTTTCATTTTATGTCTATAACTGTCATCATTCATCATTCTTTCTTGAAAGAAAACAAACATGAGTTCGTATTTGATATGATGGAGGGTGGTCTGTTTTTTTATGGAAGGTTGACGACATCCGCACAATTCTTCACTTCGATGAGGGTGGAATTTTCTATTTCCTGAGTATAACTCGCCCGTTTTTACCCATACGGAGAGGGAGAGAGAGAGAGAGAGAGAGAGAGAGAGAGAGAGAGAGAGAGAGAGAGAACACTGAATCACATTCTCAGTTTTATCTGTGATGCAAACAGTAAAACTATATACGTAACTGTTGACATTAGCACTCCCAACGTGTCCCCCGCCTCACTTCAACGTGCCTTCTAAAAATTAGTCCACCAGTCTTGCAACTTAGTGCACGTTTTGGTGAAAAGTGAGTATATCCATATCACTATCATATATTATGAGATTGGCATTTCGATAGGTATCCTCTTGTATCGCATTGCCAATGCATCTTGGAACTCACAAGTAGATAAATCGAAATTATGCTTCTTGAGGGCGTTATTGAGAGATATTCATATGGCTTATACTTCTCTGAAATCGAACGTTATATCGCCCCCTTCCAATGTGAATTTTGGTGACATTTGGGCGGTTTGGGCTGACACGAGCGTACATGATGAAGACAGGCATTGTCTCCTCAGAATTGTACGGAGTGAGCTGATTGTTCTCATTGGCTACTGCGCCCATACTCACAACTCAGCCGATACAATAAATCGTTTATACAATACACAGTACAATACAATACAGTCGATGCAATAAATGGAACAAGATGTTAAGGAGTATAGTGAATGCTCCCATTTCCGTAGCATAACGATGGTCTCCACAAATACCTTAAGGAAGCAATATTATCATTGTTGAGAGTTATACCACAAATTACAATAAAATGCATCTGTCTCCAAAAATTCCAGATAAATCCAGGAGCTATTCCCTTAATCGTAGGATATTGACTTGCAATATACTGTTGTTAGTGGACTTTTACTATAATTAAATAATGTTTATGTTACTGTAAAAGCCCGAAGGGCGGTAAATGCTAGGATTTACCAAAAAATCCTATCATTTCCCATTATTGTTGGTAAAAGCCCAGTGTTGGCACTCAAATCGGACTTTTTCCAGTAAATCTTAGGATTTTCCGAGAGGCTTGGTAAAAGCTAGCATTATTTCAGTTAGAGAGCGTGTTTCGAACTTTTACCAACCGATTGTGGTAAATCTTAACATTTCCCAGCGTTAGGCGGTAAATGCTGAAATAAAGGTGAACGGTTCTAACTTTGTAAATTTCTAAACTTTATTTTCACGTAGTAAAATCAAGGAACTTACAATAAGTTACTTGTTGCCAATGGTAGAGAATTATGGCACTTCGAGTTACTCTTCATATTTGCTACCTTGCAGAGGCATTTTTCAGTGGAAACTTTTTAAAACAATTGCATTTCTAGAAACCCTGGCCGCCGACCAATGATTGTTTCCGAACAGCGATACGAAGCCTTATTTCATCGTTCTCTGCATACAAGCCTCTGTAGGTACTACATTTACCAACGAGTCGTAGGAAATCCGCACATTTGCCAAGAGAGATTGGTAAAAGTCCGAAATGCCTCAGTCACACAAGGCTTTTTAGGCATTTACCAAATTGGTCAGTCAATCCTAAAATTAACCAACTGTCAAGCGGTAAATGTCCGTTTTTCATATAATTTCGGGCTTTCACCAACAATATTGGGAAATGCTAGGATTTTCTGATAAATCCTAACATTTACCGCACTTCGGGCTTTTACAGTAACATTTATATTTGCGAACTTCTAGATTGTTTCAGTGATAACTAATCTTTATCTCGCATACAATAAATAAATAAACGGTCTAAGAAAAAAAAATTGCTTTAGATAATGATCTCACAAATAGGAGGGTTGTAGGTGAGATTAAGGATGGAAACAGTTTTACTGAAGTTAGGAAGCCACTTGATGAAAGTTACATTGCTTTTGGGAATACCCTTGAAAAAACTTGGTTCCCGTTTATTAATTGTCTCTCAGTTTCCTTTGTTCGTTGAAAAGTTAAATGAGCCCTCGGTGCTGGGTGAGACCTGGGGGCGGCCGTCTCCCCCGTATAATTTAAGTTCGACGGGGCTTTCGGCTGTGCCCCCGTTCTTGTGGGAAAAGCGTCTCATATGGGCTCCGGAAAGAGTGGAGAGATGGTTTCCTGGAGTTAGCGGTTGTTGCTAATGAATATTCACCCGCTCCTTCAGAAATAGTTATGAAGGAAGAGAGACGAAAAATAACGAAATACCTCTTTAACTTAGAAGCGATGAAGAATTCTTATACTAATGCCGGACGGATGTGTAAGGGAACGCTTTATAAAACTGAAAATACTGATAAATCAACTGAAATACTTGTTCACTAATCATCACAAATATAAAAATTCTGCGAACTTGTAAAATGGATTATTATTCCAATACTGGAAAGCCATTACGAACAGATTTCTGGTCCCCTAAAGACATTACCAACACTGAATACCTAGCAAGTGCTACATTCGAAACGGAAGTTAGTGAAAGAACGTTGTCTATTTCCACGAAAAATAAAGAGTTACAATGTTAAATCAATTTCGACGGTTAGGCCATCATCAGTAGCAAAAAATAACTGGACACATTAGAAAGGGCGCAGCTTTTATAGTCACAGGTGAAGGGAGATTGAATCCCATTGGTCAAGAGAAAGGGGACAGAAAGGGGCAGGAGGTACAACCAATTAAGTGCATACAAAGTGAAAGGTAGTAACGGATATGGAGGAGATCTCGTTGATACCAAATGGGATATGGTTCTTAGGAAAAATAATAGTGAAAAAGATGTAAATTTAGAAGAAAAGCAATGGATAAGTATACCAACAGAGAAACTGCAACTGCTGATACTGTATTCTCCAGTAGTATGGGAGAATGTCTGATAACATTGGCAAAATTCTGTCATCGAGAGGTTACAAAGTAGGTTTTAAAACTAAAAATAGTCTTAAAGTATTACTAGGATCCGTTAAGGACAAAATCAATGTTCAGGATAAAAGTAGGGCTTATAAACTAAAATATTCCTGTGGCTACGAATATTGCGGTCGAACATGTAGGAAATTCAGGGGAATAATAGACGAGCATCAGGAGGATTTCAGGGAAAATAACGGAAAGTCTACTTTTGCGAAACATCTTAAGGAATCCAATCATAGTTACAATTTTGATTTGACAGATACTTAGACGGTTGATAGAATTTCTTCATTTTTGTCCAAGGGGAGGTATGTTGAATGTACTTGGAAAATTTGAAATGATCAAAAGTGATAAATCTGGTAAATGTTTAAATGAGGATATTCCTCAATATATTTTACCACTGATAAGTCCATTTCTATATAGCTTGGAATTATCCCTTCACACTGTTGAAGCCATATTTAGTTATTTTCCCCTCTTTCACTTCATCACTTCATCTGATCAGCTATAACCCCCCCTTCACTTTGCTTGCACTTAATTGGTTGTACCTCCTGCCCCTTCCCTTTCTCTTGACCAATGGGATTCAATCTCCCTTCACTTGTGACTATAAAAGCTTTGTCCTTTCTAATGTGCCTTCAGTAATTGTTTGTTACTGATGATGACCTAACCGTCGAAATCGATTCAACATTGCAACTCTTTATTTTCATGGAAATAGGCAACTTTTCATCACTAACTTCTGTTTTGAAATGGGTTTCCACAACTTTGCCGCGAGTGATTTAGTTCGCTACATTAGGAGTGCGAATAGGTACGAATTTATCCAAATTCCTCAGCATGATCCGCAGAAATGCAGAATCCGGATTTTATGCATACGTAATAAACAAACTATTCTATTTGAGGAATTTATTAAACTTTCGATCGAATTTCATTAAAAAACTGGTCTACTTACAGGAAAAAACTTCAAACGGCGGTATTTTGAACTACTTTACTAATCTACGTATACTGAATGATGAACTAAATGGGTACTAATAACATAGTGATGTGTCGAAACGGAGGGTTCATTTCACAAAGCCCTCAAGCGCCAAGGTCGATCTATTATTGGGCCGCCAACAACGATGCATTCGCTATCAATGTTAGGGATCTATCTCCACGTCGGTGATTCACAACGGCTATTCTCTGAGGGTCAGAAGTTTATTAGTGTGTTAAAAACGGTCTACAGTTCGCCGCCAACATACGTGACTCATTTCTATTCCTGGCCACGAAAAGCTGGGTTATCAAGGGCATATTGTACTACTGACCCGTCCTTTTTGCCTGGTTGTTTGATGCCATTTCAGGCGGCCGAATGTTTCTCATCTCACAAGGGAATGTAGGATGAAAAAGTATTTGAAAACTTAGGCACACAATCAAATCAAGGAGAATCCCCAAAATTGTATTAAAATTGGTGATAATTTTCCGAAAATGTTTTGATTAAAAGGTAATAACGTATGAGCGAATTTTCGTAAATTATCGTATCTTATAACTATAACGGAACATTGTTTTGAAATTGGAACATTTTGAGTGTAAAGAAATTGTAAACTACCAATTTTATGGCAAAAGTTTCAGTCCTGCAGCATGATCGGATGAGCGAATTTTCGTAAAATATTCGGAATTTGAGTACTTTGAACGCAGAGAGAAATTTATTGTTAACCCTAACTTTTTGACAAAAAAAAAAAAAAAAAACTTGTTTTAAAGATATTTTGCAATTCAATATAGATTTGGGATGTTTTTAGCTTGTTTGCAGTTTTTACCGATTTTTCAGCAAATATTCATGAAATTAAGTATCATTTTTCAGTATAATTTCGTGGATACTTTTTTTGTTGTTGCAATAATGAACCTTTGTTTGTCATAGTTGATAGAATTCTTTAGACTAAAATTTTGCTAAAAACTATAAATTCAACTATTTTTTTTAAACCGTTTTTAGCTATTTTACTGATATTTTTAGCACAGTTATGAAATTTGAGCAATTTAATGCGCTCAAAAAATGGAGGGCAACGAACTCATTTCATTTGGAAAGCTTGATTTTCTGGCTCAAGAATGGAATTTTTATTTCAAACCTTAGGAGAGAAAAAGTGGAATTAGTCTGGAATGACGTAAATGGAGTCAACGAATTCTGAATAGGCTCAATATTTTCACTTTATTCGAATTAGGGGCCGTTTATCAATCGCAAATAAAGCCCAGGCAAACCCTAGGTAACTAGCGGCCTCGGATAACTTCTCGTTGGCTGTATATCAACCCGTATTTACCTGCAAGATATCGCTATCTGCTTGATATCCTTACCTGAGACTCATCTACTCATCTACTAGTTAGCGATTTATCCCGGAGGTAATTTGTGTGTAACGTGTAGAAAATGCACAAGGTACTTACGAGTTGAAGTTTCATTAAGAAAATTGTAGAAAATATGTATTTTAAAATTTTTGGATCCATCGCAATAGCTTTATTTTCTACAAAAATTCAATAATATATAGCACAACATCATACCTACCAACGACATTTCAAATAAGTATCATAAGCAATAATAGCAAACAAACACTTTGGTGCTCCTGAGTTTTTATAAACCTAGGTAATACGGCTAAATCGAAACTTCGATTAGACTAACGAAATTCAACTGGGCTTCAGAGGAAACTATAATATAATTTTTCATGTTTTTGTTATATAACAAAGAATTCTTCAGCCTTTCGTTTCTAGGTCGTTCCTCAGTCATAAACATATTTTTCCGGTCTGTAGGCTTGTCTAGAAGCTGAACAAAAAGATCAAGGAGAAAGACTACCAAGGCAAGATTTCTAAATTTCTAATTTTTCGTAAAACTGCCGTAGTTTAGAAGATAATCTATAGTTCTAGGGGACTTTTACGCTCTACAACTTCCGTACGGAGGCAAATTCCGTAGAGCATGTATACTGTTAAATTTCTATAATTACTCATACCAACGA
The DNA here is from genome assembly GCA_030762985.1 of Adelphocoris suturalis. Taxonomy (NCBI): domain Eukaryota; kingdom Metazoa; phylum Arthropoda; class Insecta; order Hemiptera; family Miridae; genus Adelphocoris; species Adelphocoris suturalis. The sequence goes on from CM061047.1 coordinate 19,390,588, forward strand.
CCAACCCACTTCGTTCTCCGTACAACCAGAAAAGAACAAATAATCACACAGGAAAAAACCGAAAGAGCAGGAGTTGTTGTTGTGTTGTGTTCAAGTATCTATACTTTCTACCCAGAGACATACGAAGAAACATGAAAATTACCATTGTTAAGGCTGTTTTGTGGGGAAATCATTGTTGTTGCGGTACCTCTATTTCCCAAAGACGAGGTTATCTGAGCAGTTAGCTACCTATAGGTAGCAGCTACCTGCAGGGACAAAGTTGATTGATAAATGCCCTACCGAATTTGTTCGATAGATTGAGGTAAACTCGAGGTATCTACCTGAGGTTTGCCTAGAAGTTATCCCTGTAATCGATAAACGGGCCCTTAGAGTACTTGGCCGAGCGCTGGCCTACAAAAACTTGCGTTATAATAAACGTATTCTTACCCGTGAGTGCTCGACACGACAGAAACGAATTATTTCCTTCAGCGGGAGCCTAAGGCTCCCATAATAGAGCGAATGGTGATCATCGTCTCGGCAGATTAGTTTTTGCCCCCTTTTACGGGCCAAAGGAAAAGGGATTCGGATCGGTTATGAGGTCATTTGGGGGGAAATTGCTCTCCCATAACCAGGGAGATCTCAGCGAGGAGGCCGTGAAATGAAAAATAATCAAACGGCTTGGGTTTCTAATCACCCTCCGGTTAGCATTCTGTCGGATTAGTACGAATGGAAAAGCGTTCTGGTATTCTAAGATTCATACCAGAAAAACCATTTAAATTTGACTTAGATAACCGCTTCTAAACATTTTCTAGATGGTATTTCTTCACTAATACTCGTAGAAAAAACGAACTCCTATACGTTTATATTACAGTGTTCTTGAAGTTCTTCATCCATGTTTAACCTTTTTTAGAATATTATATGTTGTTCCTGTAAATTTCGAACAATGAACATGAAAGTACAAGACCATAATAATTATGCTCTTGTGATGATTTTCTTAGTTTGGTAGCAACAGTGAGTATGGATGCTTGTTCCTTACTATCAAGTACATCTAATAGTATAATGCACGCTTAATTAATATGAATATGATGCTTTATTCTTCCATAATAATGTCTATTTATAATAGTAGAAACTTGAAAACTAAACTTTTCTTGACACAAGTTGGTAAAAGACTTACAGCAGGATTTCACTTTCCGGTCGATGTCAGGTTCACGATCGGGGTGATTAGGGTTGCCAGATCTACTTAAATTTAAGTATTCTACTTTATTTTTGTTCAAAATACTATATAATTTATAAAAAATTTAAAGTAGACCAAAATACTTTTTATTTGAAACGAAGAAGAAAAGTTCAGCCCCCGCACCTACTTACTAGTCAAGGACAAGGTTCCCATAACCACCTACACCAAAACTACCTACACCAAAACTACCTACCTGCATGGACGAAAATTGGTCTAGGGTCGCTCACGTATACTCGAGAAGTTAAGGCTGACCATCTCCCGCCGGTCGCTCAACCCCATATACTCCACAACAACAGCAATGAACGGTTAAATGATTCTGTTTACTTTTTGAATGTCATCTGTCATGATAATGTGATACCCTGGGTCTGTTCTGTATGTGATACCTATGTGATGAGGATTCCTTCAGCTATTTTGGTTATTTTTAATGAGTAGGTGTCTATATACGATGTTGTTTGCTTAAACTAGTGGAAAATGACTCCCAAAAGAAAGACTCAGTTTTTTTAGAACCTTTTCTTCTTTAGCTGTGTCATCGGTACTTGTAGGTAGACGTAGATCCTACACCTTGTGTGCAGATGCTGAATGAAAAATACCTTAGTGTGTAAGTCGAGAACGTTAACTTTAATGTATACTTTAACTTTCATTGAAATACTTTACTTTTCCTTGGTGGCAGCCAGGATATACTTTATACGATCCGAAAAAATCTGGCAACCCTAGGTGTGATGTCAAAAAACTCGTACTTCTTCACTTTGTTCGATACGTAGGTACAGTTTGCAGGATCTCCGCTCTTGTTTTCGTGTGATATCTTAATTCTTCTCTTTTTAACCACCAACCAACATTCGCCTTCTTGTCCTCCAAACCACTCTCTCTTGTTTTCTATTTCCCTGGCTGCTTCATAGGGTTGAAGCAATAGTATAGTGAAGGCGTAGTTGACGTAGATGGTCGATGCTAATCCACCTAGTTACCTATTAGATTAATTGATAGTATTACACTCCGTCGCACTTACCCTTTTGACCATACCATTGACAAACCGTTACACTCTCATCGTAAATTTTTGTTTTCAATTTTCCTAATTTTCTTTCTTGAATTGTGCTCAAAATTAGTAGACAAAAGTGCTGTGTCGTTCATTTCATGGGAAGCGCCTGAAACTAAATGATGACGACTAATCAATAAATTCTGTAAGCATATTAAAATGTGTAATACAATTCAGTAATCATAATAAATGTTATTTTATTGATACGCAAGAACTTATTGTGAATTACAGTTTTCAAGATTTAAATTTATGGGAATCAAACTTTTATAATTATTATTTTGGAGTAAAACGTATTTTTAAGATGTTAGCCATTTTCCACTGCGAGTTGTTGATCGATTCTCTCTTAACGTAGCTAGGAACTGCCAGCCTTAGGCTATATTTGGGGCCGACAGGCTTCCAGGTTAACCTCTGAGCGTTGCAGGGTTAATCCCCCTATTCTCCTATCCGTAATACAGGGTGTCTACAGGTCACGGGTTCCCGGAAAGTCCCGGAAAAGCCACGGATTTTAATATAGAAGTCACCGATTTTTATGGCGTCGGTAACCAAATAATCATAATATAATGCCAGTACCGGGATTCACCAAACATACGAAAGAATCAATTGAGATTTTTGAATCTATGTAATACTGACAGATGCAAGCGTCGGAAGAGTAGACAGAATCAAAAGCGACTAATGCAGTTTCTCCAGTATATTTGTACATAGACCTATAAATATATTGAATATTTGTATATATTCTGTAAATACATTCTGTTAAGGACTTCCATTACTTATTCTTTTATTAATTAATAATGATTAACAGGACGTTTCCATTTGTTTTCGTCAGTCACGAGCGTCACGTCACGGTGGGGTTTTCTATTGATTTTCACGTACAACCAATGCGTTACTAGGGAAGTGTAACTCCCTTAGTTTTCATAGAAGGAAAATCGTTAGCCACTTTTTGGAATGCGCTCATTTTATCACAGCATCTCATAATCCCTAAGCCTCTTTAGTGTCAAGGAAAGCTGATTTATTACGCTCAGTTATAAACTAATATTGCTAAGTAACCATAATGAACTAATAATGTGTAAAATTAATCATTATTAAATGATCTGACTGTAGAACCGTAGGTCTACCGTCCGTTTTTAACATGGAATCATGTTTTAGCGATGGATCCCCCGCCGAAAAGTGAGATGAAAGTAGCGCCAATAATTGTGATGATTTCCGCTTACAACCGAGTCGTTGCTAGGGATATGATACTTCGTCGTTTTTCATCCCACAAAATTCGTTGACCATTCGTTCGAAAGCTCTCGATTTATCCAACCATACTATATTAACTACTGCGAAGTGCGTGGCCAACAAGCTGAGTTATGAGCATGGTTATATGAATAATTGTTTACACACAGGTGATCATTCTCAATTATTGATATTGTGAACATGATTGCAACCGCTTGTTAATTTCTGATGATTTTATTGAGCTGGTGTTTCGATTATGTGATTCATAGCAGGTGATCCGAATATTGCGAGAACGGTTTGATTTGTGAAGCGGTGGTTAAATCATTTTAATAGGTAATTTCTATACTTTACACTATAGGAAGCAAGAGCTCAATCGTCGTGATCATTTCTATAATAAAGTGAGAGCGAGGAGCTAAAACATGATTCCATGTTTTTTACATTTTAGCAGTCAGGCTCAAAGTAATAACATCCGGAGGGGTCCAGGGGGGCGAAGCCCCCCTGGCGGGGTCAAGGGGCGGAGCCCCTTGCGAGGCCCGAAGGGCCGAGTTTATTTTACAGATCTTGTAGACACCCTGTAATTGTGATCGATAATATTTATTAAATGAATCATCCAACAATAATTTTACAGTAAACTTGATGAAAGTCTAAATTTGTGGGAAATGTTTTGTTAGAACCCATGAGGTCTACAATATAACGAATCCGGTTCTCTTCACGCCATTATGTGCGGTTCTTTTATTCCATGGTGGAGCTCCACTTTCAATATACTTACCAACTCCAAATCCGCACTGGAAAACTGCTTAATTGTTAAGTCTAGATCGCATGTAATACAGGGTGGCCCCAACTGGAAAAGTCAGGGAAAACCTGGAATTGTCAGGGAATTATTCGCGCCGGAAAAAGTCCGGGAAACGACAGGGAATTTTGCAAAAACCACCAAATGTCAGGGGATTTTTAAAATGAAAACTTGGTGTAATAATTTAAAGCTTTTTCAAGTATATTTAACACCTAAACAATCAAAATTCAATAGCGTACTTTATCATACTAGGTGCATATTATTTCATAGGTGAGTTATTAGAATGACAAAAATAATTATCAAGAGTTGTGATTTTTTTTTTAAATTCATTTATTGGTTTTGTACAAATTGTACATGTACCAGAACTGAAATGGGAATGGGAATGGTGTGTATCTTGAAATTTTGTCTGTGTTTGATGTCATCCGTATGATCTTGTTGATCGTGTCATACTGTGATCTTGTTTTCTTCTGTTATCTGCTATTTTATCTTCTGCTTCTGTGCCCAATATTATTTCCTGTGCCGTTTTTCGGTGTGGAGTGTTTTCCCCCCTGTGTTTGGCCGGTCAGGGCCTGAGGGCCCCGACCGGCCCGGACCCACCCACCATGACGGCTCCCGGGGCCACCAGCTCATTTCTGAACAGGCAGCCCTTAACGGGTGTTGTGGAGACTCTCCACACATCCTGAAGAACTAATGGTCAAGGGGGCCGCCCCCGGACCGGCCAAAACCCCCGAACCCCTTCCAGTTGTTTTCTGTTGTTTTTCGTTTTTTTCCTTCTTTCTCATTTTTTAAAACTCTTCGATTTGCAAGAAATACTAACAGTCTCATTAACAATTTCACCTATAGTCCATCAAATCTTCACATTACTATTAACTAATAATGCTAAAAGGCTGGAAATAACACTTGATTTTGAAGTATAAACAATTGAGTCAAAATTAAAAGGACTTACTAAATTAATACCAGAGTCGAAGAAATGTGGTTAAACTGTTCAAAAGTAACAACGCTACACGCACATAAAAAGTGAATGGATATGCCATTGCCTTCCCTGGTAACTACATCACCTATGTAGAGTAGGTAAACCATTTGTGAGAAAAATCAACTGAGTATTGAACTAAGGGGAAAAAACCCCAGTAGAGTAGTGGATTGATCCAGTAAGAATCCCAAACTAGTTTGTATACATAAGCTAGGACGTCTCAGGAGGGTTAAGGAGGGGGGAATTGGCCCATGGAATGTGGAGTCATGTGTTATAAATTCACAGAGCAACTTTCCAACGAACGATTTTTGTGGGATGGAAAATCAGGAAGTTATAATATCTCTGGAAACGATTGGTAGTAGGTGAAAAAAAGTGTGACATTTATTGCTGTCGGACGAAAATTTTGAATTATCCCAGAGCTAAGAAATCCGTGTAAGGAAAAATGTACTTCAACAAATAGCGTCAGATCACAAATTGATAAAATATCAAATAAAAAGTCATGCAGCAAATATCGTATGGGTGAATTTTCGTAAATTATCGTATTACATTTAGGTTAAATTGTTACGATATTTGAGCACTTCGAGGGCGATGAAATGTTCAATATAAGTATACTACATATAAGTAGTCTTATGTTTCTTTAAATTATGCGATTTTCGTTTTAGAAGCATTTAAGGCAAAATAAAATGACGAGAAAAAAAATAATTTGATATTTTTTGTCAGGGAAATCTGTAGTTCGGTCTGGGGAAATTCAGGGAAATGTCAGTCTAATTAAAAATTTTCATTTGGGTGCCCGGGTTGTCTGACTTACTCAACCTCAAATAGACACTATAATCTATTTTCGCCCTACCGACGTCTCAAATTTATCAGAGCCGTTCGCTTCCCTATAATATGAAAAGAATTTTCAACGTTGCCACTTGCAAACAATTCGCGTGTTTGATCATTGGTTTCAAACTTCCTATAGATATTTCAACACCGAGAGGTCCCTTCCAATTTTGAAAAACATGTGCAATGCTATACGAGAACATTGATCGCTGTCATATTAATGTAATGGAAGGCCACTTCTATCAAGTACCTATGTATATACATCTGATGAATAACAAGAAAGAATTATATAGGTACGGTATTAAATATGCTCTATCCCAAACATTATAATATAGTGTTTTGTTTTACTGAAGGCCTTGAGCTGAAAGAACCTTGAAATGTGTCCAACCCTTTTTCTAGCGATTATATTCAAGATAGACAGTGGTTTTAGATTTTTCTCTAAATCTTGGCAATTCCCGGAGGTCGAGAAGGAGGGTCCGGAGAGTTGGGTCGGGTCTCATATTTAGCTCGAGATCTTGTAGCTCAGCTCCGAATCTTTCAAACAACTTGGTGTTACAGTTCACTGCATCATTTAGAACATCCTGTTCGAGTATATAGTAAATCAAAAGGCCTTTTAAAAATAAGATTTGTATCTATGAATAACTATAGGTTTCAAATTAGAAACAAGAAAGGAGGAGAAAAATAAGTCAGACGAATGTCTCACATCAGTTTTCTCAAGTCCACAAAACGAAGGAGTACTATTGGAACACTGTATATTGGAGTATTACAGTTTATATATCCACTGTATAGTGGAGTAATACAGGGTGTAACATTCGGTGACAGTCACAGGCCAAGGACCGATTCTAGAGCTAATTTCTGATCGAAAGTTGCCATTGGAGAATTAGCTTTCTCACTACCGAAGGCTTTTTGTATTTCAGAGCTTACTGATAAATTTTGGTTCCGTGTCTGTCTGTCTCCGTCTGGTATCTGTCTGTCTGTGGTAAATCCTTTTCACGCCCAAAACTCCAAAGTTTCAGTCCGATTCCAATGAAATTTTCAGGGATTGTGCGGGTTAGCTCCTAGACAGTCCCCTATAAATTTCATTGCCGTTGGATTAATAGTAGTCTGTGTGCATGTGCACACGTTAATTTCTTATAACGTCGACTTATCAATCATTTCGACTTGTACTTTATTCTTCAACTAATTCTATACGTCCATGTTACAAAATGTGAGGAAGCTATACTACCCATACAACTTTTTTTTCTTCTTTTTTTTTACGCTTCGTTTTCGAGTTATATAATTTTCAAGAATTTTTTGTTTTTTATACCATATGACATTAAAAAGACCTTAACATACAAACAACATACAAATTCAAATTTGAATACACCGTAGGAGACGACGTAAAATTCCCTCTAAAAAATATAAATAAATAATAATAATACAAATAAACCAAATCATGTTGGTAGCAGTTATTTACTTCAAAGTTTAGCTTATAATTTTCAGAAAATATTAATTTAATGTAAGAAACGCAGAGAATGCAGACTATTGGAAAATTTTCGTGGACATATCCGAAGAGGGTTCGACTACTCATCTAATTAGCTTACACCGTGTCTAGGGTTGCCAGATTTTTTCGGATCATTTAAAGTATATCCTGGCTGCAACCAAGGAAAAGTAAAGTATTTAAATTAAAGTTAAAGTATACATTAAAGTTAACATTCTCGTCATACTCACTAAAAGGTATTTTTCATTCAGCATCGGCACACAAGGGCTTGAATGCGTCAGATTACTGAAAATAAGTAAGTTCGGTTTGCGGAATTAAAAAAGAACCATGGATAGTAATATTTTTACTGTAAGTAGGTCACAAAATCTTTATTCCGAAGAAAACACTACTAGACATTTCAATCAACACACACACATCAAAACATTTAACATTACTAGACATTTCAACGATAACGAGTCCATATTTCAGTAAGGTTGTATTACATACATGAATGTAATTAGGGACATCATTTTCAATCTTATTCTCACTAAAAAAATAGCTCATGCATCTATTGGGCATGGAAGGACTAAGGACGTTAGGAACTTTTTAGGATTCATCATTAGGATTCATTCAGTCCCTCTTTCTCTCTCTGAAACACTGTACCTATAAAATATGAAAAATTTGGAAAAGAGCTGTGGAAATTGGAAATTCAGAAAAACGTTGAAAATTGACAATTTGAAAGAAATCCCGGCGGGAGATGGTCAGCCTTCTCAACTTCTCGTGTATACGTGAGCGACCCTAGACCAATTTTCGTCCATGCAGGTAGGTAGTTCTGGTGTAGGTAGGTATGGGAACCTTGTCCTTGACTAGTAAGTAGGTGCGGGGGCTGAACTTTTCTTCTTCGTTTCAAAATAAAGTATTTTCTTCTACTTCAAATTTTTTTTTAAAGTATACAGTATTTTGAACAAAAATAAAGTAGGATACTTTAAATTAAAGTAGATCTGGCAACCCTAACCGTGTCCCACGTGGATTTGCCGCACGCGTTCGGGCGTTTACGCGTTGAGACGGCAGACCAATGAAATCTGTGGAAGTTGTCACGTGACCCCTGCCCGCGCGGCGACGCGACGGCGATGAACGCTTCAGTTTGATTGTCAAACAAGTTTGATTTTGGTTTATTATTTTCAATAATAATCCTATGTGAACGTATAGCAAAAATTTTTTTATAACCCCCCCTCAAAGTTTGTCATTTTACGTTTCAAAGTGTGTAGAATCCAAATTTGCAATGTCCGTCCGCCGTTCGCCGTCCGGGCCATAAAAGACCTTAGAATTGACTTAAAAAATCCGTTCTTTCGCACATAGACTCCTCTTGGGGTCTAGTTGGTCCTAACTTCTCGCAAGCTCGATCGCTCCGCACCCATGGGTGCTATGAGCCAAAAATAGGTGGAAAAGTGTCTTTTTCTAGGTTTGAGTGTTAAACTGACGTACGCGCGCACGCCTGGCACGGTTAGTGGAATGATGAAAACATTGGCAGAAAGTCATGAGGGGGGAGGGGGAGGAGGCGCGGCGCCTTGTAGGGGCATAGCGGCACGTCACCAGGGGCGTAGCAGAACGGCGCCAGGGGCGTAGGATAACATATGTTTTTTTCTAGGTCATATTTGTGTGTTAATACCAATGCTTTGCTTACGCATATTTAATAAAATATCCTCTCGACTCTTCGTACGTACTTAGATAGTGATATTATTAAGGCAGTAACTATTTGAATAGATAGGAGCTCAAATCGAGAAATATAAACAGGCGTATATAATTATAGAAGTATAGGTTGTGGCAACTCGAAATAGGACACGCCGAGGAGTCTGGACGGGCCTTATGACGTACGCAAGCCAACTAAAACTACGATCATACTCAATTGAAAAAATAATAAACCTTTGTGAAATAATTTGCAGCGTTTTTGTTTTGTTTGTATTGTAATGGGTATAATATGGGTATATAATATGGGTTATGAGTATAATAAGTAGGTACATTCGTGTCACATAATATTAAATAATATTATGTGACACGAATGTACCTACTCATAAGAAGAAGAACTGAAGATGTACATCATTTCGTATAATTTCAAGTTCCCAACATAACATAAGTTAATTGTTTAACTGTTTAATTGTTTAATCCTTATAAATAAAAATCAAAGTTTGCTTCTATCTATCTATGTATGTATGCATGAACGCGTTTATACCTATTTGATGTGTTTCTAACCTCTCTCGACATTTTGAACTTGCTTTCGTACTTTTTCTGCACGTTTTCTTCTTTGATAATGGAGTTAGCAGAAATAGAAACGGCCATTTCTACATTTATTGAACCTAAAACTTATCGGGAGATGCCCAGTTTCGAAGAAAATTGCAATAGGTTTGCCTTTATCGGGAGGTGCCCAGTTTCCAAGAAAATAAAAGTAGACGTCTAGTGTTTATAAACAATAGTAAAAACAAAACGGGAAGGTTTGAGTCATGCTCATTTGAGCAAATTTTATTAATTTTTCTGAGTATATTTATGTTAAATTGTTTTGAAATTTGAGCAATTTTTAAATCTTTTTTGTAGTTCCTGTAATTCTGATATACAAACTAACTTTTGGATTCTACCAAATAATTGTAGTTGTTATCTTTTTTTATCATTGTAATAAATTGAAATTCTTGTTGAATGTAAATTATGAAATTCATGCTCATTTTGTTCACGATGTGATCGTAAGTTTCTGACATTCTTACATATGATTTAAAGTGCTCTTCACTTTCCCTCAATTTGGAGTAAAAGTAATGAAATTCACCGAACTCGTTCTGGCTTTTAAATATTTTCTCCACGGGTCTCCTTCTAAATAATACAAAAGAGCCGTTGAGCTGGTCTGCAGCTCAAACTTGTTGATATATGGCATGAATGTAAAATCAAATTGAAAAAATGAAGTTGAAAACGCAGGTGTTGAGAATAGAACAGGTGATGCTCGCTAAACTACGAAGCGTTTATGCGTTTCCACGTAGGACACCTTTTTTTTCCCCCGGCGCGGCATGACGCGGCAACGCGCCAACGCTCGTTTTTAACGCGCGGGTTGATGCTCGCGGCGGATCCACGTAGGACACTGCCTCAGTAATGCCAAATTTTTATCCGGGTTAAGAATGAGTGAATTTATTTAGGAAAAAATGGAATGTACTATAACGAATTCATATAATCAGCTAAATGACAAGACATTAATATACCGTCTCACCTTGCGCGATAAAATCAGCGAAACTTCTTCGTAATTGAGCATTTTTAAGAAGATTAATAGGAAGATAATTAATTTTGAAGTAGAGATCTTATCCTCCAGTCCAGGTTATTATATCCAGTTCACTTGGAAGGAACTCTTCTCTTCGCCGCCTCTTCGCATCACCTCATTAATTATCAGCTCCAACCGCCCTTTAGGTCAGGAATAATTGTACAGACGCCAGCGGACGGGTAAAGGGTGGGAAAAGTCTAACCCGCCGGAAAGAGAGGGCTAGGAAAATAAATCAGGAAACTGTCCAAACCTTTTATTAGATTAATCTTCAACTCCGTGTATTCAATTATCGCTTCCCAATCGGGTAGGAGGGCTTCGCCTGAGCTCGGAGTTTCGGGGCTTATAATGCTCGCGGCACAATTTAATATTCCATTATCTTTATGAATGGGATGACGAGGGGGTGGGAAGGGGGTGGTTTTTACGAGGGCTAACCAAGGGAAGGTGCGCGAGGTGGAGAGTTGCGGGAATCATAAAGCGCTGCCCCTCTCATCCATGTAATAGTAATGGATCGTGTCTCTCCCACCCAAAGGGGGAAAACGAGGGTCGCTTTCCACCTCCCCCTTCTGCAGCGATATAATGTTTTTGACGGGAAATTAAACTTCCGAGTTATGTTCGTGCGTGAAGTACCGCCCTTTTTTTAATTGCCCTCGTATGAATGTCGTATTCTTTACAGAGTGTATTTACTACCACAGGAAGGAGATGTGAGCGAAACGGATGTAAATATGAATATGTGACATTTCAACTTCGGAACTTTTTACCTTTAATACTCCAACGTTTTTTCTGGGAAGAAATCAAGAAGAAATCAATCGCACTATGGTTGAACATTTAAAGTTAATTTCCTCGCCTTTTAAAATAATTTTTTAAAAATTTGTACGTAATTATTTTTCAACTTTTTTCTAAATTTTTTGGGACTTTGCGCCTTGCGGGGGCTTTGCCTCCCTGCACCTTCCACGGATGTTACTATTTAGAGACTGAGCCTAAGATTATAAAAACATAGACAAGCTTAAGCCTCTTAATTTTTTCTGATTCACTGTCTGCTGATTCTAGGGATAATGGTATTATAAAATTTCAACTTCTTGGGGTGAACAGGAAAGATACCATAATTTCATTAGTCTCTTAATGTCCCAAAGAGTCTCCCTATCAAATTTAATCTTCCAAGGATGAATAGGAGAGACTTCAGCTGACTCAGCTGATCAGGAAAAGTTCCAGCCATGCAGCATGATCACACGGGCAAATTTTAGATTACCTATCGTATCATATTATGTAACTCTGTTATGAAACGTGAGCATGGTGAATGCTAAGGAGGTTAACTACCAATTTTTAATTTACTAATATGGTTTTAAAAAACTTGTTAATCATAGTATTTTTGCGATTCAAACAAAAATTTTGAAACGGAAGTTAGTGAAAAACACTTCATCAGCTGATCAGGATAAAGCCCATAATTTCAATCGTCTTTTAATGACCCAAAGAGTCTCCCTAGCTAATTTCAACTTCCTAGGATGGACTGGGGAGAATTCAGCCCATTCAGCTGATCATGAAGGTGCCCATCATTTTGATCGCCTCTTAATGACCCAAGGAGTCCCCCCATCAACTCTCAACTTCCTAGGGTGAACAGGAGAGGATGTAGCTCACTCAGCTGATCAGCAAAGTGCCCATCATGTCAATTGTCTCGAAGGTCCAAAGAGTCTCCCTATCAAATTTAAACTTCCTAGGATGTACAGGAGGTTCAGCTGACTCAGCTAATCAGGAAAGAGCCCATAATTTCAATCGTCTCTTAATGTCCCAAGGAGTCCCCCCATCAACTCTTAACTTCCTTTTAGCGAATTTTTGAAGAAAATTAAGCTATTGCTCTCGCCTCAAAATTTGTAGAATGTGAATTTTTGAAAACATTTTATGCAGAAATCCGTTTCAGGCTATTCTGAATCATATTCTGAAGTTAAACTCATTTTTTAATGTAGGTATGTATGTATGTATGTATATATGTATGTGTCATTCCAGACGATAACTGTCCGTAGAATTGTGCTAGAAACTTCAAACAAATTTTAAAAGGTTAAGGACACAAAACGAAAGTTCAAGGATCAGATTACATCTTCGGGTTGAAATTTTCAAAAATGTAGTCAAAAATTTCAAAATAGCCTGTTTTTTGCGATTTGTTGTGCGAAATAATTTTTTCAGCATACTAACATGTGGTATATTCGGAATCAGCGTAAAATTTCCAATAAGAATATGTATCGTTTTCAAAATTTTCAAAGTTGAAAAATCAGTCAAAAATCGATATAATCGAAGATTTCTTCAAAAATTCGCTCATGGGGTCATGCTGCATGACTGGACTTTTTTCATTATACCCCTCCCAATCTGTTTCACGACTTTCGCAACTGTTTCACGCCCGCCCGACATTTCTAGGCATTCCTTCTTTCTTAGGTTACATATTTACGTAGAATTGGTGACAATTTCAAGCTGTGGGAAGAAATTATACTATTTAAAAAAAAAGAAGGAACAAAACGAATTAGGTACCGTGTTTTCAGTAGTTGCCGATGTCGGTGAGGATATGTTGAAACAAAGTGGCGTGGTTGTGGTTTGATTTCCTCCACATGAATTCGCACAAATAAGTATCAAGTAACGAATTAACTGTTCCGCAATTGCTTTGTCATATCTCGTGACCTTTGTGAAGAGATTAGTTAGTAAACCTTCCGGTTCATCGGGAAGACATTGGACCCAAGCAAGCGCGCAGCGCTCGTGGTCAATGACGTTACCCTCTTGTTTTTCAAAGAATTCACCAATGCCTTCAACTATTTATTTTAGAGGGAATTGCATATGAATGGTTCTCCGTTTTGTTTCTGGTCCGCACATAATAGTGGGCAGATGGATGACGAATCAAAGCGGTTCTTCGTTCTGCATCTTTATTACTGACGACTGCTACAAGTAAATCCGAGGGGCAATGCAGCACCTTCGGAAAATCCGACAAGCACGTCCACGTTTTCCACTTCTGTCGGGCTCCTCTTAGGCACATTGATGATGCCCGCTGGATGGCAAATTCGAGGCGAGCCCGGAGCCAACCCTTAACAACTCCATGGGGCCGTTTCCATCGGTCAACCAGTTTTTCTAACAGCACAGCTACAAACGGTCCATTTGTGGGCAAACACTCCGTCAACAGAACACACTAGAGTACCTATTTCACCAATGCTTTTTTACTCCCTCAAACACAGCGAACATTAATTAAAATGAGATAAGGGATCATTACCGATGCCTAGAAACATCGGGCGGGCGTGAAACAGTCGCGAAAGTCGTGAAACAGATGGGGGGGGGGGGGGGGGGGGGGGGGGGGGGGGGTACATTGTTTCATCAAAGAAACGCAAACTGTTTCATCAAAAGCCCTAGTGACCCGATCTCTGATTTTGGAGAAACGGGACCCGATTCACAGTTCGCAGGCGGGAAGAGTGGTCGAAGTTAGTGGCATCTAGCGTAAAACCCCTGAACTTCCTCGACGCCCGCCTCGCTTCGGAAGTTTGAAAAGCCATCGAATCGCAAATTCAGTTTCCCGGTCACAGAACTTCATGAAAAATCAACCGATTTTGTCTTTTAAACACTTAAATTAAAGCGTGAAATCTAAAGAAGACATCCGTCAGGGCAGATTTGCGATAAATCATCATCCAATAAAGCAATCATCACTCGAATAGAGTAACCCTCTTAGCTGTGACTTTGTTGATGAATTGCAGCTTCTAGTGACATTTTTCTCAAAAAACGCCTCGACGGATTGCTAAAGATTGGTTTCACTTGAAGATTAAAAAAAAAAAAAAAAAAAAAAAATCATGGAAATCGGTGCATGATTCGAGGATTTATGACGTCGGGAAAATAACGTTGATTCCTTATAGGAGCAGAAAACATGGCCATCACCACAGCCTGCTCTTAACGACCCTATCAACTCTCAACTTCCTAGTGTGAGCGGGAGAGAATTAAGTTTATTCAACTTACATTTACTACTACCTACTACTTAATAGTACCCAACATAATGCCTTATTTTATACAATATCAACCATATTAGCATGGAACTTGCTTTAGCCTTGAGCTAACTGGCGAAAAGTGTCACGTTTTTTGGGAGACGCGGTTGTGTCACGAAATTTTTTCTTATGATTTTCACATACAACCAAGCCGTTGCTGGGGAAATAAAACTTTAGTGTTTATGGGACAAAAATCGTTCTCCATTCGTTGGAAAGCTCTCGATTTATCACGCATTTCTTTCAAAACGGAAGTTAGTGAAAAACGTTGTCTATTTCCACGAAAAATAAAGAGTTACAATGTTAAATCGATTTCGACGGTTAGGCCATCATCAGTAACAAACAATAACTGAAGACACATTAGAAAGGACACAGCTTTTATAGTCACAGGTGAAGGGAGATTGAATCCTATTGGTCAAGAGAAAGGAAAGGGGCGGGAGGTACAACCAATTAAATGCAATCAAAGTGACGGGGGATTATAGCTAATTGGATGAAGTTAAATGTTTAAATGAGGATATACCTCAATATATTTCACCACTGATAGGTCCATTTTTATAAAGCTTGGAATTATCCCTTCACAATGTTGAAACCATAATTAGTTATTTCCCCCCTTTCACTTCATCCAATTCCTATAATCCCCCGTCACCTTGTTTGCACTTAATTGGTTGTACCTCCTGCCCCCTTTCCTTTCTCTTGACCAATGGGATTCAATCTCCCTTCACCTGTTACTATAAAAGCTGTGTCCTTTCTAATGTGTCTTCAGTTATTGTTTGTTACTGATGATGGCCTAACCGTCGAAATCGATTTAACATTGTAACTCTTTATTTTTCGTGGAAATAGACAACGTTTTTCACTAACTTCCGTTTTGAAATGGGTTTCCACAACTTCGTCGCGAGTGAAACAGTTCGTACGTATTTCTTTCGTACTTGTTCTATTCATGTCGTAGTTTTATATTTATTTGTGTTGGAAATGGATAAAGTAAACAATGCCGCTTGTTTTATTATCGCTAGTTTTAACTTTCGATAGTTGAGAAGTTAATCTTGGTTAGAGTAATTGTAGACGCGCACCATAATAGAAAATTACCTACCTAGGTACTGCCTTTTTCGATTCTATTTGTCGTGTGAAACTCCTGAAAAATTTGGTTTTTGTTACTTGGTCACT
The DNA here is from genome assembly GCA_030762985.1 of Adelphocoris suturalis. Classification (NCBI taxonomy): domain Eukaryota; kingdom Metazoa; phylum Arthropoda; class Insecta; order Hemiptera; family Miridae; genus Adelphocoris; species Adelphocoris suturalis. The sequence continues at coordinate 19,406,532 of CM061047.1, forward strand.
TCTGCCAGGCATATTCCATGTTTCTTGACTTTTAGCCACGGGCTCTAAGTAATAACATCTGGGGGGTCAGGGGGTTTCCCCCAGCTAGGCCAGGGGGCAGAGCCCCTTGCAAGGCCCGAAGAGCAGAGTTTTCTTCATGCCTTTCCAAGATTTACCAAACACCTACAATCATAGCCAAGATCACCACCTCAACCAGGTCACGATCAAATCTAGCTATTAATACTCATATAGTCATAAATACTCAATTAAACTCATCTTAGACTAGAGTTGCTTTTGCTTGAAAATTAACACCGAAAAACTTGCTCGACTTGATAAAAATATCTATGCTTATAGATATAGCGTAACTCTACGCTTACTATAATACATGTTTATCAATTCGGAGAATTGATTTTGTGTCATTTTGATTTATTATTTTCAATACTCCAAGGCCAAGAAAAAATAAAATAAAACAAAAATAAAAAATTAACCCTCCCCTGAAAATTTGTTACTTTACGTTGGAAGATTTTTTTATGGATGTATTTAAAGGCGTAACCTTCAGTGTTATTCGAAAAATGAAGTCATAATGATGAACTGAACGGACGTTGTTAGCAAGGGAAGTTTAGAGACATTGGAGTGCTCTCCAGAGAAATTGGTCTTTTTGGACCTGAGATGTTTTTTATAATCACGGCAGCGTAGATATGGATTATTGCTCCCAGTAATTCATTGATTGCAAAAGTGTCTACTGCTGTATCTTCTCACCTCACATTACCTTGTTCTGTTCTGTTCTATTTCAATCAGTACAGCAGGTGTCGGCGGTAGGTTTCGAAATGAAAGCGAATGGGGCCGCCGACCAACTATTAATTTGCCACTTATCACAACTTGGACGATATTCAAGAACACCTCAGTGCATTGACGGCATGCGTGCGGGCGTCGTTGACCCAACCAGTGAAAAAACCTATTGGCCGTAAAAATAACTGCCCTCCCTCTGTCCGGAGTTATAGGAAATTAATCTTTATCTTAAAAATAACTCAGACAAAGACGCTATTCTAAGGAGGCGGCCTATTTATTAGTGGGCCGTTGAGGATGGAAATAATACTCCTTCCCTTTCACCGCGTTACCTAGCAGCCTAATTTTTATCTTGTGTACGTCTTCCTTTTGGCCCCCGTTTCTAGAGAGTTGGTACGTTTGTTTCTCGTCCCCCGCAGCTTGTAATGCAAGATATATCTCCTTCAACCGACACATTACACAGGAGGGTAGCCATATTTCACATCTATGGATTCTCCTCTCTCTGCATTCCCAACTGGGGTGCTGTTGCTTTTTTCCTGTCAGGAGTCATTAAAGTTTCAACGTGATTTTGAAGGATTTCTAGCTTAAGTTTTTGGTGAAGGCTGTGACAGTTCCCGTGAGATCCAAGAGAATGCGCTACGCGTCCGTTGCTTCGGCGCCAGGCGTCCATTCTCACGTTGTTGAATTGCTGTGGTTGGCGATATAAAGCCTAGTACGCACTGGGATTCTTTGTTCGGACTCTTTGTCGCGGAGCTGCGTCTCGGACTCATTTTCTTGCATCCGGGACGCTCAGCGACATTGAGTCTTGCATCTCGTGTGTTGCGTTTTAGTATTTTTTGAGTCCCATACGGAATGGGATTCTTTGAACAATGTCGCGCAACATTGAGTCAGTGCGTACGTGAATATCGAACAAAGTGGGCCTCTCAACGGTGTGTCTTCGTTGTTATCGCTTTGTAGTTATCGTTGTTATGCTTGTAGCTAAAAACGGGTAAAAATTGTTAATTTTTTTAGCAGAATTTTCGTCAAAAGAACTTTATTAGGTAACAATAAACTAGAAAAACAAGAAATTTGTGCTGAAAAAAGTAGGAACTTAAATTTCACTAACATTTGTCAAAAATGGATAAAAACGGCTAAAAAAAAGCTTCATTTTTTTTTTTTTCAAAAAATTCGCTAAAACATTTTTTTGAATTTCCGAAAATTATTTAGGTCAAGTTTATTTGCCACAAAATCGGTAGTGAACATTTCTTCCTAGTTGAAATCCTAAATTTTCAAAACAATTTAACAATACCTATATACTAAGATAATTTACGAAAATCCGCTCATACGATTATGCTGCATGACTGGAACTTTTTACTAACATATTAAGTCGTCTTATAAAATCGATTTGACATCAAATAGCTGGATTATCAAATTAACGCTGTTTCTGACGGTGGTTATATTTTTGATTTTGCAAGGATCTCAAGTGGAGTTATGGTCGTTTGAAGGTGGAAAACATATCTTAAAAATGAAATTACTCAGAAAACAAAGCATTAAAATAAATCTCTAACAAGTACTTTCGATCAGAAATGAGCTCTAGAATTTACCCATGAAGCATCATTACACCCTTCTTAGTGGTTGGCGCAGATGGGCTATCTAATGCAGATATAATAAAACATCATGTAGCATTTTGGTTTATTATTTCCAATAATAAGCCTATGTGATAGTATAGCAAAAAAAATTTATACCCCCCCCCCCCCCCCCCCCCCCCTCAAACTTTGTCACTTTACGTTTCAAGGTGCGTAGAATCCAAATTTAAAATGTCCGTTCGCCGTCCGGGCCATAAAAGGCCTTAGAATTGACTTAAAAATCTGTTCTTTCGCACATTGACTCCACTTGGGGTCTAGTTGGTCCTAACTTCTCGCCAGCTTGATCGCTCCACACCCGTGGGTGCTATGAGCCAAAAATAGGTGAAAAAGTGTCTTTTGGTTTATTATTTCCAATAATAAGCCTATGTGATCGTATAGCGAAAAATTTTGCTCAAACTTTGTCACTTTACGTTTCAAGGTGCGTAGAATCCAAATTTGAAAAGTCCGTCCGCCGTCCGCCGTTCGCCGTCCGCCGTCCGGGCCATAAAAGGCCTAAGAATTGACTTAAAAAACCCGTTCTTTCGCACATAGACTCCATTTGGGGTCTAGTTGGTCCTAACGTTTAACCATCCCCATCGCTTTACTCGCATAGATGCTATGGGCCAAAAACGGGCGAAAAAGTGTCATTTCAAGGCTTTGTTAGACTTACGCACGCACGCACGCCTGGCACGCTTGGCAGGGGGTCACGGTGGGTGGTGAGGGGTGGAGAGCGGGGGGGTGGAGTGAGAGGAGGCGCCGCGGCACCTTGTGGTGGGTACGGCGTTCCTTCGAGGCATGAATATATGTTTTTTTCTAGGTCATATTTCTGTATTAATACCAATGCTTTTCCTACGCATATTTAATAACATATCCTCTCGACTTTTCGTACGTGGTTAGATAATGATATTATGAAGGCAATAACTATTTGAATAGATAGGAGCTCAAATCGAGAAATATAAACATGCGTATATAATTATAGAAGTATAGGTTGTGGCAACTCGAAATGGGACACGCCGAGGAGTCTGGACGGGCCTTATGACGTACCTACGCAAGCCAACTAAAACTACGATCATGCTCAATTGAAAAAATAATAAACCTTTGTGAAATAATTTGCAGCGTTTTTTTGTATATTTCAAGTTGTATAGAAATTGGAGATTTATGAGTGAAAAGAAAATGTTAGCTATTAATTTTATGGAAAAAAAGTATTCTAAATGATACTCTTCTATTCAAAAAGAGATTTTGGATTTTAGGCTATTTTTTGCAAGTTTATAGATTTTTTAAAACAAAATTTAATGAAGTTCAAGTTTTTAGCATAATTTCGTACATAAATTGTTGAATGTTCTATTTCATAGTTGATAAACTTTATTTGACCAATCTTATGCTAAAAAATATCAATTTAACAATTCTTAGCCATTTTCAGTGATTTTGTCAGCACATTTTTTGAATTTTGACCAATTAAATGATATCAATGTACAGTATAGGTAATACTTTTATGTGTTGGTAATAAATTGTTATGTTTATCAACTACCTATATTAAAAAGCGTAAAATTGTGAGATTCCGCTGCTGTAATGGATTGAACCCATTTGTGAGGTCCGAAGCTCCGAGTTCCGATACTAAATATACTATAAGCGGCGTTTAATACTTATGGACCAGAGATCTACGTAGAAGGGCTGTCTAATACATAAATAATAAAAATTTCTGTAATAATTTGCAGCGTTTTTTTTATTCCGTAGAGCTATGTCAAGTGCTACTGCAATCCCCGAAAGCGCCACCTCGTTCGACATGGCTCAGGTTCAAACTAGATGCGTACACGATTTGCAGAGCGACAATGTCGCGGGGCAAAGAATCTGAGACATGAATCCGAGCGTCTGCAACAAAGAGTCCGAACAATGAATCCCAGTGCGTACTAGGCTTTAGGATCCGAGGACCGGAAAACCAATCTTCTTCGAACATAGCACATATGCTATTAGTACGAGTTGTATCTCTTATGGTACTGCCACACCCCCCCTCTCTCTATGAGTGTGGATTTAGGCCCCCATTGCACCTCTGGGCCAGCCTAAGTCCGTTACGAGGCAATATCACCTACATAGGTATAGGGATGGATCGCTTCACCAGTTTCATGGATAGGAACTAACCGTTCCGTATTTTCAGCAAATTTTCGTAGAAAATAAAGCTAACCTCCCTTCCCCTGAACTCACCGTAAAGAATTGGGACCAACGGCATTCTTCATAATTTTTACTTTCCCTACTTAACCCAAAGGGCCAAGGGGTAAATCACCCTGAAAATCAATTTCTGAAACTCATGCTAGGATGGGTATTTTATTCAACCTGGACCCATATCTATACGTTTCATGAAAATGTATGTATGTCTGTATGCATTTAGCTCGTGTACATACGATTGCGACCTTACGGCACGACACACAAAAATTCCAATTTCGGTGTTAGGTTTCTATACCCAAGAGCTAGCTACTGTAGAAAAACCAGCTTAAAATGATCATTTTTAATGAGGTTAAAAAAATCAGAATAGGTGAAAAAACGTCGTTTTTAGCACTTTTTTTGCCTTTTCTCAAAAATGACTCGAAGGATTTTGATTAAATTCACAAGAGTTACTTCTCTTCTGGGTAGAAATGATGTCCTACACCCTTCATACCTGGGAAAATACTCTGAGGGCGGTAATTAGCAAAAAACCTTCAAAAATATGTGAAAAACGCCGTTTTTTTTAGCACTTTATGGATATTTTTACTTTCCCTACTTAACCCAAATGGTCAAGGGAAAGTTTTGTAATCACCCTGAAAAGTGAAATTTCACTTGAATGAGGTTTAAACTGGTTTCGCTCCTCAAAATTCTGGCAATAGCTCCAATAAATTCACCACCTTAAAAACTAATCCTAAAACTACTTTTATTACAAACTTTTAGTAATTTTGGGACTAGCTCTGGCCACTTTATGAATCACAATTTGGGAAAGTGAGGAATCATCTCCTTTTATTATTTTTTTTATTGACAAAGCCACATTTGTATTTCTACCATGGGAAAATCATCTTTAATCGATCATCTTATCATATCACCCTCAATTCATTACCTACTAAATTACTCTCCTCTCTATATAGGTACTGCAAGCAAAGGGTTGATTATACTTGAAATACTGCTTGATCCTAGTTCGAAAGTCGATATGAAGATAGGCTCCTTCTAGTAGGGTGTCGATACCGGAGCGGGATGCTGTGGGGAGAGTTTGGAATGGGAATGCGTTTCAATGAGGAGACCCAAGAAGCATGTAAAAAGGGCACAAACGGGGAAGTTGCTTTGTATTTGCAACAAGATGCGGATCCTAACATCATACTTCTTGAAGAAGTAGAGATGCACGATGTAGGTATAGGTGCACTAAATTTCGTTACATATACATGAGTATATTATAATATAATAAATAATAGAGATTAGTAATCTGAAATGCACTGGTCAACGTCGTTTGATCCATGTTTGAATATCATGTTAAATTTTGTGTGTTTGCGGCAGGTTTTTACAATCAGTTCAGAGTTTAGAAAATATCTAAAGAAATAATTAAATTTTATCTTTCGGACGTGAATTCTCCTCAAAACAGAGACTATGTTAATTTTCTGTTCATAAAATAGTGAAGAGTAGATAGTACTTGTTGATCTATATATAGGCTATTCGATTATGCCATTCGATCTAGGTATAGTACGCTAGATTATATGGGCAACGTCATTTGACCCATGTTTAAATATCTTGTTAAATTTTGTGTGTTGCGGGGGGGTTTTATAATCAGTTCAGAGTTTAGAAAATATCCAAAACAATAATTAAATTGGATCTTTCGAACGTGAATTCTACTCAAAACACAGACTCTGTTAATTTTCTGTTCATGAAATGATGAAGTCTAGATAGTGCTTGTTGATCTAGGCCATTCGATAATGCAATCGATCTAGGTATAATACGCCAGATTATATCTATACATAAATCATTAGATAAAGTAGGACCTATATAATATTCATTCTTCGTATTCCAATTAGTTTTCGTTACTTTGATTTATATCTACCATAATTTGAAAATAATCGAATTCAGAAAATTTGTCCATATTGAGGAAGAAAAAGAGCTCATACAAGCAGGAATGCCAATTCACTTTAAAATTACCATAAAAAATAACAATGTGATTAGTATAAATAGTTCCTTAGAACATGTCTTCGAAATATGAAGAATAATAATTTTACAAGGTGTCTCAAATATACCTCCCCCACTAAATACAGTTTTGGGAATATCGTAGCTTTTGATTTTCAGGGATACTGGTGCAAAATATGAACAGACATATGCCACAAAACGGATTTCGATGAGGAAGATTTTCAAACATTTTGATTTTAAATCTATCAAGCCATTGCAATAGTTTATTTTCAGAGAAAATTCGCTAAAAAATCAATAATATGCTCAAAACAAAACTCAATAAAAAGTATGAAAGTACATACATATTAGTTTTAATATTATCACTGTAATCGAAGTAATTTTAAATGTCCTAGTATGGTTATTTGAACTTCCATAAACTTCAAATCTTGTTCTGGATGCTTTGTCAGAGACAGGAGGTGGTAATGACCTGTACAAGGATTGGATAGAGAGATATTGGGATCATTCGCTCTTCCACCCAATTAAAGTTATAGAGAGCACCAGTGTGAGAAAATGGTCGGTTCGCCCGCCCAAACGCCTTCCGTGGACTCCTCGGGAGTCGCCTACGACAGTTCAAGTAGTTTTGAAGAAACCTGAAGGTAAAGAAAATATCCCGCTGATTCGTGCGTTCGCCCTTCGCTCGCTGTCCGTCCTGTGATTGACGTATGCGAGCCACAAGCTCCCTTTGGAAGCCGACCAAGGAATGTGGAATGTGTTCGTCTGTGTGTTCAATGCGTCTCGTTCTTGTGTTTTCCCCGTCGACATGAACATGTAATTAATCCAATATCCCGCCATGTATCTACGCATATATAGTAGACGTCCTCACATTTCACCATTTATGAGTCGTCTTGATCTATTAGAGAGTTTTTGTGCTTCTCGTATTCGTATTTCTCGTAAACACGAAAATAAATTGTTACAGCAAGCACGATGACTGCTAACCTTTTCGCTTGATGCACAGACACTACAGACACCAACAGAAAGAGAACACTTAGGCCCCTTATTTAGAAACATAGGTACCCTAGTGGCAGCAGCCTGGCGAGGTATAGTCGAGGCAGAGGGTACCTATCTACGAAGAGTAACTGAATGACTAGGCAGGGTTAGGACAGCTGCCCCTGGTACTACCAACAAGTGATAACTTCTCCAGATGAACATTTCGTAATTGGCGGGCTGGAAAACTAATTGAGAGGGTGGCAACGCTCACGAAAATAAGGTGCTCCCCTGGACGAATTTTGTTTGTTTTTTCCTACAAAGTATGCTATTTGATTAAAAATGGTAAAATTCGTGAAAATGTTCTAACTAAGTTTTTTAGCTTTATTAAAATTATTTTGTAAACGCTTCCTACGAAGTTTGGGAGCTTACATACCCAGGTACTACCTACTTTTCAGGCTCAAATAAAAAAGGATTAATTCAATTGAAACAAAGGTGAATTCAATTGATAGAAAATTTAATTATATATATATATATATATATATATATATATATATATATATATATATATATATATATATATATATATATATATATATATATAACAATATGTTGAGTTCTCGACCACTTTTTCTTAAAAACAAAAAAACAAGGTGTTAAGGTTCTTGAGGGATGGTCAATGAATCAGGTTGTTTCCTTACGCCGACGTTTCGTTCGATTTATTAGAAATCTTCAGGGCTACAAACAATACAATTGGTATCAACTAGGAGGTAGGTATATCACAAGGGTCTAAATCTTATCATCAACATATAATGGCACAAAGAGTGTGATTCATTTTATAAACTGGTTTTTTTTTTTAATATACCTGAGGGATGTTGTGGTCCTATTTCATTCTAGTAGGTAGTAGTTCATAATTTTTTAGTATTAGTTAGTTAATAAGGTGTGAAACTATAAAAATATGGCAACAAATATATATATATATATATATATATACATATATATATATATAGGTTGGAAAATACTATATTTAAATTTTCGTACGTTGATTCAATTCATACGTTGTTCGTAAGTTCTCAATTTTTAACTCAAAAAGTGTTTTAGCCTTGGCATCAACTGAAAACGAATCGTCTTATGCTGAAAATGTGTTGCAACAATTTACTGATGATTTACACTTACAACCGAGTCGTAGCTAGAGAAATGGTACTTCGCCATTTTTCATCCCACAAAATCGTTGACCATTCGCTCGAGAGCTCTCGATTTATCCAATCATATTATGTTAACTACTGCGAAGTGCATGGCTAACAAGCTAAGTTATGAGCATGGTTATATATGAATAATTGTGTACACACAGGTGATCATTCTCAATAATTGATATTGTTAACATGATTGCAACAGCTTGTTAATTTCTGTTAATTCATGTTACATGAATAAATTAAAGCTTATAACAAAGAGGGGGGGGGGGGGGCTGTAAAATAAGCATTTTTCTTGTGGGGCTCAGATGAAAGCTTATGACGAGGAGCTTTCGAATATGGTGCTGGTGAAAAACGAATCAAACAACTTGAAACCTCGTGACAAGATTCACCCCAAACTTTGACTTATTCTTATATGCGGGTTTCACGGGTTTATGTGAAACGCGTGAGCTAAAACACATTCTATGTTTCAATAATATCATTCAAAGTATGTAATTAGAGGTAACTGGGGGTCCAGGGGGCTTGCCCCTTGGCGAGGCGCAGGGCCCCGAGTTTTTTTTCCATTATCTTTTGTTGAATGGGGAAAGTACTAATTTGGTAGGAAAACGTATTAATTTAAATGAGAAAAGTACTAATTTGGTTGCAAAAATTATTAATTTGGATGAAAAAAATACTAATTTGATTGGGGAATGCTACAGATAAATGTGTATTCACACTAATGATGGCTACGTCAACTCGAAATGATACCGTATTCAGTTGGTAGGTATGTGAAACCAAATGATAAAATTTATGCATGGATTTATACGCTTACATACGCGTATACCTCCGCGGGAACGTGCAGTAGCATTCTAAACACAGACGCATGTGAGGAGCTTTTATTATTTCACAACACGAGTGTTTCTTTGTATTCAACTCTGTCGAAACGAATCCGTATTGGTTCAATCGTAACCCTTCGTAAATCCAAATGAACGAAAAATATTCATCTCCCGTGCATCGCCCAATACAGTAGAAATCGTTCGTAACGTCTGCCAAGGGACCTTCAAAAATGGGTCATTATAGCCGGTAGTCATTGTAACCGATAGCCTCCAAATTCATAAAGTCTAGAATTGAAGAACTTTTTTTTAAATATTATTATTTTATTTTTTTTATAGTTGGTTACTTTCATACCTTTTACGTCTGGGTGGTATTAAAGAAAAAACTGAACTTTCGAGAAATATGTATGGAGGCACGTATATTTTTATTGCTTGAACATTATGTACATAGATATTTATACATGAAAAATTAAAGTACTCGGGCATTCTCCAGGAAACCCCGTTGGTAAGCAAGGAGTGTACTAGAAAAAGCTCACGATTAAAAAAATAAGCAGTAAAACAACTGAAACTGAAACAAGTGATCTCAAATTATTGGGAGTCTCCCCTGACGCGCTAGTTCATTAGAATTTTTAAATTCTTATAAAAAATGTGCACAAGAAAGCCAGATGTTTGAATTTCTAGAAACTGGTAGAGCATGTAAAAAATATATTTATAAAATGTATGTAAGGGGGTCGTTTTAGACGATACCTCTCTTTAGGATTGAGATTTAAAAAAAAAACCCATTCTTGCGCCAAAGAATCAAACTTTTCAAATGAAAGGATTTGTCCAACACTTTTTGAGTACCTACATTAAATAGCTCAAATGTATATATATATATATATATATATTTATACAAGTTGATGGTTCTACTGAACTATATATATATATATATATATATATATATATATATATATATATATATATATATATATATATATATATATATATATATATATATATATATATGTAAAATTTATGTATATATGTGTCATTCTAGACGATAACTCTCCTAAGGATTGAGATAACTATTCTCTTCTTGTGCTGAAAAATCAAGCTTTCCTAACGAAAGGACGAGTTTGTTGGCCAGCACTTTTTGAGCACATTAAATTGGTCAAATTTCAAAGAACTTACTGAAAAAATCACTGAAAATGGCTAAAAACTGCTAAAAATCGTTAAATTTATGTTTTTTGACAAATTATTGCTCAAATAAAGTTTATCAACTATAAAATAGAAACTTCATGTACAAAATTATGCTGCAAATGTACTTAAAATTCGTTAAAATTTGCTAGAAATCGATTAGAACGGGGAAAAATTCTAAATCTCTATTTGAATAGGAGATAATTATTTAGAAAACGGTTTTTGTCATAAAATCAGTAATTAACCATTTCTTTTCACTCAAGTACTCAAATTTCAAAACTATGTAATATAATATAGGTAATACAATATTTTACGAAAATTCGCTCATACGATTATCTATGCTGCATGACTGGAACTTTATTTATTTTAAGCTTTTGTATTTTTTCGTTAAAGATTCAGTATCCTATTGGAGGAAGGATGAACGCATTAGAAGTAAATCATTTGAAGAAAGATTTCTTGTGTTGGAAAAAAAGTTTATATATATATATATATGGAAATAAATCTAGGCCTAATGACCGTGGGATAGGGGTGTCAACTGAGCGAATTATTTATGGGCGACGGATGATTGGGGAATAAAGGACTTCTGGCTTACAGTCAACGGAATCAGCGAAATTTATGAGGTAACCCAACTAGCAGTCGAAATTCATAGCGACTCAGAGTTGGGAAAAGAACAAGGAGGCGTCCCTTCATTACGCAGAAGAGTCTTAAACTTTTTTTATATCGCTGCCTGGATAAAAAGAACGCACAGGAAAATACACTCGTGAAGTGTTCTTTTTTCTTGTTTGAAATGATTTTCTTGTCAATTGAATGTAACGATCGTGTTGCCCTCGTTTGTTCGGATATTTATCGAAACAGAACGAGTGACGGCCTGAAAAAATAAAGACGGAGGGTGAGAAAGGCAGAGGCAAAATAATAACGAAAATGTGAAGTACTTTTACAAGCGTCAGAATGAGATTGTGGCGATGAGGCCTGAGTAAGAATTGTTTTAAACTTATTAACAACTAGCCGGTTACCCGTGCGTTACACGGATCAACGTGTACAGGTTAGCCAGTTTCAATTTCAATCTTAATGCCTCAGAAAGTCGCCCTATCAAATGTGAACTTCCTAGGGTAAATAGGAGAGAATTTAGCTCACTCAGCTGATCAGTAAAGAGACCATAATTTCCATCGTCTCTAAATGAGGCAGAAATATCAAATTCTTGTCCATCGTCTATCAGTAATGCAACCCATGCTTCACTCGGAACACGCGTAGCAACCCGTCAAGGTTTCTCAACTTGACACGAATTTCCGCCGCTAACAGACTGCCTGTAAGCATCCATAGTAACAAAAGTTCGGGAACCAAACGAATCGGTTGTGAAGAGTAGCGCCGTTTACTAAGTAGAAGGATGTTTTGGAGGTTCAGACCTAGCCTATGCTGTGCGCAGGAACTCGCTGATCATTGTACGACTGCTCCCGTCAGAATTGGTCCAGTCGTTTAGCCGACTGTTGGGAACATAAGTACATGCATACATACATAGAGAGATAAAAACAAACTTTGGGTTTTATATATAAGGATTAAACAGTTGAAAAATTAACTTATATTACGTTGGGAACCTGAAATTGTATGAAATGAAGTACATATTCAGTTCTTCTTCTTATAAGTAAGTGCATTCGTGTTACATAATATTAAATATTTAATTATGAAATGATGAAAACTGTGGAAATCAAGGTCATTAAAAATATTTCACATTGGCACTTGCGCAGTAGCTATTAATGATACAATCGTGTTGAAATTGATATGAGGTAATCAAATGATCTTCTTCTTATTATCATACAAATTTAAGCGAAATCGAACAACTAGAGTGTGCAAAAATGGAGCATAATGGAATTTCCGTTTGCTCATGCGCAGAGTTAAGTATTGATTAGGCAACAATGAAACTGACAAGGGACCGTCTACCCCCCAACCTGTACATTCCCTGAAAATTTTATCCAGATCGGATGAAAACTGTGGAAAGTAAGCTTGTTGCAAGGATTTCATATTGGCGCATGCGCAGTAGCTAATAATAATACATTATTTTGAAGTATTGATATGGGATGATTACATCGTCATTCCCCAACTATCATCCACATTTGAGCGAGATCGGACGACTAGGACGTGAGAAAAGGATGCATGGTGGAATTTAAGTTTGCGCATGCGCAGAGTGAAGTATTGAGTCAGTAACGATGAAACTGATAGGAGACCGTACACACACTAGCCTGCACCTGAAAAGTTTGTCCAAATCGGATGAAAACTGTGGAAAATAAGATTGTTACAATAATTTGTTGTGTATGTCGTACTGTGTATGTTGTATTAATTGTCTGACACACGAAAGACACACACCCACACACAGAAACACACACACACAGGCAGACAGACAGATACAGAACCAAAGTTGTTCATAATGGTAGAAAACGTAAAATGCGAGTGGTAATTCTGATTTTGGAGACCAAAAAAATGTTTTTCTCCATAAGTGAAAACAATGCTCTCGCTACGTATAGCAATACTCGGAAGCAACACATAAATAATAAGTGACTATTACAATTTGATGTTGAAGAACGAAAGAAATGCATGCCTATTAAGACTATAGCTTGTGCAGGCCTGCATACCTGTCAATTACCCCACTTTTACAATTCTAAGTTAAATTCGTGCTACCAGAAAAAACAATTTTCTAAATAATTATGCTTATAAGTTACAATTAAAAAGCATATGAAGGATATTTAAATACATATTTGGACTTCATTAGAATACCTAGCGTAAAAACATGCTTCGTAATTACAATTAATGATCTATGTATGTGATGTGAATCGCTATTAGAAAATAATGGGTGTGTAATTGCGAATAGATATACTATTTGAATATTAGAACTAGATCATTATAAAATTTACGCAACAAATTTATGCAGAAAAATTTACTTGAATTTCATTGATAAATGCTGAAAATTTTATATTAGCTCCTTAAAAAAGCTAAAATTTCCAAATCTTTTTTGAATCGTAGAATATTATTTAGAACGAATTTGTTTGCCATAAAACTGGCTATTAACTATTTCTTTGTACTCTAAGTACCTACCCGAATTTCAAAAACTATGTTACATTTTATAATACGATTATTTAAGAAAATTCGCTCATACGATCATGCTGCATGACTGGATTTCTTTTTATTTTATTAAATTATTAATAATCAATTTATTTATATTAAAATTATTAATTTTATCACAGCCACACCAATAACACACCACAATACACAAAAGAACTAGCAAATGGAACTGTAGAATGTTCTTTTATTTGTAACATTTTAAATTTTACTTCAACGCTCAAAAGGTTTGGAATTAAACCACTGTATAAGAGCTCGAGAATATAATTTATGCTTTTTATTCTTCAAAGTAAGTTTACAACTTGGGTAACTGTTTTACTTAGACCCTTTTCAACTCACCTTTTAACTCCAAGTTTGTGAGAAACTCTCCAGAAGACTTGCCTCTTTGAGAACCTCTGTAACGGCGGATGGACGATTGTGCTGTTTGAATAGTTTGCGCGGAAAATTCGAAAACAATTTAGGAAAATGTGCTTCGCAAATTGCTTGGAAAATGTTCGTATACAGTTAAGGTAGTGCAATGGCTTTAGAAATTAGGAAAATATCATGGGGAACTTTCATATGTTGGAATTTCACACTTTTGACCTCAGATTCTGATTCAGCGCACTTGGGAACCCCGAAGAACCAATTTTCAGCTCGAAATACGGTTAAGTTTGGCCAATAGATAGGTAGGAAGATCGCGCGTGACAGTAGTGCAAGGAAGCTGAGGGTTCCCCTCCAGGCGGCAAGGTGCTGTTACGTCATCGTGCAAATGAATTTCAAGAGCCGAATTACTGCTCAGATACCCATCATATACCCCTTTTTGGAAAGCTCTAGCTCAGATCATTCTATTGGGGAAATAAAAAATAACCATGAAAATTCCCCATTTTTAAAATAGCCATAACCGAAGTCCGTTCAAATAGAATTCTAAAACGATGCCTGAATTTTCAAAATTTTCAAATGTATACGTATGTATGAACTTATGGAAGTTTATGATAAATGAATGTATGAACATAACATACTTATATAATAGAAACTTACCTTACTGCTTGTCTTGTGCGCTGAATAGTTAGTACGGCGAAATTCAGCATCATATTTTGGTATCTATGGTTGTTTATTCGTCAGAAACGCCTACTTATTGTTGACCCTAGAACTGCCATTGGGCGTAGAATTTAACATAGCTTTAATTGTGTACGTTCCATATAGCTGATGAATGCATCAGTAAAATTTTCCATAAACTTTAAATAATGCGTTGATAAAAATCAGGTTCAGTGGGCAGTACGTATCAGTTAACTGACGTGGGATCATGGTTAGAGGTAATTACCATCAGCGCGATGAGCTTCTCGTCTAGTAAGGTGACAATAGTGTTGATATTAAGATCGTTTGAATGTTTTCTTGCCTTGTTTACATACTAGGTATCTGTTCATTCATCTCACTTACATGTTGTATCCAAATTTCATTTTCTCACTTGCTATGTTTCTGGTGACATTTATCCGTTGATTTTTCCCTAATGACTTATTTCCTTACATCCATAAAATGTGATGTATTGAGCAAGCACTGTGTACATATGATATCTGCGGTATTATCAGACAACTTACCTACTAAGGAAAAATCTATCCAACTGCGAAGGAAAATTCTCAAACTTGCTGGTTTACCCGGCGTTGCCCAGGTTATGGACAATAAAATGGGTGAGGAGTTCATACACCTGATAGGGGATGCTCTAACCTCATCATTGTTACCCAAAAGTCCCACAGAGGCTTATATGAAACGTCAGTATCGTTTGTACTGCCTCATTACTCATGGGCTGTCCTGTAACCCTTCTTTGTTCCGTCAGTTTGGAACCCTATAAATGTGAAATCTGGTTTCCGCTGCTGTTATGTTTCCGCTAACGTAAAACTAAAATGGACCATATTTCTGCTCGAGAAGACAGACGAAAATAAACTTTTCCGTTTTGTGACGTGTATAACCAACCACCGTACCTCGATGATAGGATATTTCTGTTCCTCGGGACGCAGCAACCCATTCCTTCGCTCGCCTCAGCCTCTCCGCTACAAAAAGTGGGGAAAAAATAAATAAAAAATCCGCATCGTAGGTAAATTAGCTTTAGAACTCACTCAGCTGAAAGAACGGATCCTCCGTATGATGTCATTGTAACCCAACAGTGCCATATTGGCTCCATTTCAAAGGTCAGTATCACAAGTTCAATGGAAAGAAATTAGCCTCATAGCTCACTCATCCGATCAAGGGTCGTCCATGCGATGTCATAGTAATTCACCAGTCCCACAATGGCACCATATGAAATTTAAGTATCACAGGTTGAATAGGAAAGAAACTAGCCTTAGAAGTTCACCCAGCTGATTAGGGTTCATCCGTACGATGTTATTGTGACCCAGCGGTCTCATAATGGCTCCATTGCAAATTTCAGCATCGCAGGTAAAATAGGGAAGAAATTCGCCTTTGAGTTCACCCATCTGATCAGGGGTCGTCCATTTTATGTCATTGTAAACCAGCAGTCCCACAGTGGCACCATACGAAATTTCAGAATCGCAGGTTCAATAAGAAACAAATTAGCGAGCTCACTCAGCTGATTATGGTGGAAGATTTTATCGAGACTAAAACCATCTCAAGAAATTGCAGAGCATTAGGGCGGGAATAAAAACTCGGCCCTTCGGGACCCCACTGGGGGAGACCCGCATACCCCCCGGTTGCTTCCCGCTTTGAGCATTCGGCTAAATAAAATGCTAAAACATGTAACATGATTTCTTCTCACTAAAACTACGACATAAATATTTTACTAACCAAAATAAGAAGGAAGTACCTAGGTAGATAATTTTCTGTTATGGTGCGCGTCTAAAATTATTATAACCAAGATTAACTTCTCAACCAAGTGACAACAGAACAAGCGGCATTTTTTACTATATCCATTTATAACATCTATTATAATAATAGGATACATACAAAGTGATAACGCTTGAACGCCTGCACCGATTCTCTTCAAATTTTTTTTAAACTGACCGGCATGAAGAAAACTGGTGCAGATAATTCTACCAAGTTATAAATCAGATTCCTTCATATTAAAAAACAAGAAAAAGTGCAAAAACGAGGGAAAGTTGTAGAATTTGCCGGTAGAGGGAGCGCAAAGTGACGAACCAAAACACATGTTCTTTTCATACTTTGTATTCGTTATGTGATTTGATTTAACCATATGTTTATGGTATTTGTGTAACTGAATGAATGTAACTTTTTTTAATACAACTTGACTAATTCCTGTAGCTCCTAGAGGAGCATAGGGCCTCCACGAATCTTTTCCATCCGTCTCGATCTGGCGCCAGTCTCTTTACTTCTCCCCAGGTCCTTCCCATAAGCCGCGCCTCCTTCTCCACAGATCTCCTCCACGAGATTCTCGGCCTACCCTGCTTTCGCTCTCCCTGTGGGTTCCACTCTAGAGCATCCTTTTCAATGGCGTCCTCTCTGCGAAGCGTGTGACCAATCCATCTCCACTTTCTACGCAGGATCTCAGTGCCGATGTGTTCCTGTTCCGTCAGTTGCCAGAGCTCCTCGTTTCGGATGGTTTCAGGCCAACAGATCTTCATGATCCTCCGGAGACACCTGTTCACAAAGACTTGCAGGCGTTTGGTGATTGCGACGGATACTTTCCAGGTTTCGCACCCATACAATAGTACTGACTTCACGTTGGTATTGAAGATTCGCAGCTTTGTTCGCCTGGAAATGTGTCTGCTCTTCCATACCGGGTGAAGTTGTACGAACGCTCCATTGGCTTTCCTTATTCTGGTTCGTACATCTTGGTCACTGCCTCCCTCCTCGGTCACCACACTCCCCAGGTAGACAAAGGAGTCAACCCTCTCCACGTTTGCTCCTCTCAACACGAGTGGCTGTTCAGTCCTTGCTTTGATGCGCATCTCTTTCGTTTTGCTGGAATTGATTCTCAATCCCACTCCTGCAGCCGCAATATCTAGTGCCGACAGCTTGGCCTGGAGATCAGTGAAGCGCTGGTAAATCAAGCACAAATCATCGGCGAAGTCCAAATCCTCCAACCGTTCATTTAGGGTCCATTGAATTCCCCTTTTCCTCCCTCCAACAGCGCCCCGCATCACGGCATCCAGCACATTGGATAAATAAAAATTAAGTTGAAACAGAAAGATTTTGCTTTTTATTTGCATAATTAAAGTTTGTACTTGCATCCCGTGGTGACACGGGCTTTTCCACTTGTAAATAAATAAATATAAAACCATGACATGAACAAGTACGAAAGGAATGCGTGATAAATCGAGAGCTTTCCAACGAATGGAGAACGATTTTCGTCCCATAAACACTAACGAAGTTTCATTTCAGCAACGGCTTGGTTGTACGTGAAAATCATTAGAAAATTTCGTGACAATCTCCCGTAAGTTTTTCGGGCAATCAGCTCAAAACTAAAGCATGTTCCGTGCTTTAAAAAAAAAAAAAAAAAAAAAAATAAAAAAAAAAATAAATAAAAAAAAAAAAAAAAACAATCGTTGAGCCGTTTGGCCAGCAACTTCTTGGGAGTCTTGGGGATACAACAATTTCATTTATATTATGGATTCATCAGTATACAATTATTCTAGTTTAACTTTGAAACGAGAGTGGGGGTCAGGGCATATAAGGAGCCGAAATATTTTGGAGCGCGTGTAATATAATGATAGCGCAAAGATAAGAGGATCAGTTTTAGTGTCGAGGAATGTTGGCTCCTTCGCTCGGATTTCCCATCTGTTCGTCAGCTTTTCAAAAAATAACCGCCCTGATACATCGCGTTTCGTCGCGATAGGAGCAAAGTGGCTGGGGGAATCAGCATCACAGATCTTTTCTTATTTTAGGAGAGCCGTCCGTGACACACCTAATTCCACGGTAGGTGGGTTTTAAGGCCCTGGTGATAAAGTGCAATGAGACTCACTGGTTTTGTTGGGGACATTTCTAAAAATTGCGTCTTCCCCCGTCTCCCCTCTCCGCAGGTCTCCCTACTTCGCGAAGGTGCGCCCCCTTCCTTGATCAGCCAAAAGGAAATTAGCCGAGCTCGCGTTCGCCTCATCCACTTTTTAGAATAGTTTTGTGCTTTCGCGCGGCAATCGCAAGTGATATTGTTTTCTAGCTTAAAGGTAAACAACTCTATATCCTGCATGTAGAAGTTAATAATAATAGGTGATATCGCCTTGAAATCGTATGATGCATGATTCATTCATATCTTAACGATTGTGTGGTTACAACAAAGAGAGGTTGTGGATAAGCAACATCCTTCAAAACACTTTAGAGGTATTATTCGTGACGATACCACGACACTGCTAGACCTCATAAATTCATTTACCTTACCTGTATCCTAAAATTAAGAAGTGACACACCTGCAAAGTACCTACTATCCTGACGCAAAAACAGGAATACCAGAGAAAATTTTCAATTGTTTTTGGTTTATAATTGTCAATAAGAACCTTTGTAATCGACCAAGAAAGAAATAATTTTTTCAACCCCCCCTTCCCCCGCCTACTTCAAAAGTTGTTGGTTTACGTTTCTAAATGCGTAGAAAAACATTCATGAAAATTTGCTTTAAAAAACAAAAAAATCGCCCGTCTGCCGTCCCACTCCAAAACTAATGGACCAAACTTCATTATCGGCCGGGGATGTGCTAGTAACATCGGCATCAATTTCGATCAACCGTAATGGGTAGTAATTATGGGCTGAAATTTTGAAAAATTGAGATCTCAAAAACTCTCAAGGTAAAGGTAATGTTTTTTTTTTTGGTTTATTTTAAGACATCATCAGAATCGGATGAAACTATCCTGGTCGCTGTTCATTTATTCGTTTGCTCTCCCTATGGGCTAGAACATTGGCTGGGGAAAAAAAAAAAAAAAATCAACGACATGGGAGCAAATCGTAACTGGTGTAACACCAAACTACGACGCTCGAATCAGCTGATATAATTCCAATGGAATTTTCACTTCACGTAACCGGGTAGGCAGGTGATATATTTTGTATAATTAATTTTCAGTAAATGGGTCAATTCGTGTTAAATACGAGGGAAGTGAAGGTCTATTACAATGTCTGTTACAAGGTCTGTTGTCTGATCAATTTCTCTTCCGTAGGTGTCAACAACTATGCAGATATATTTAGATAACTACTGTATAATAGGAATAGGATAATAATAATTATATGTCAATGACCTGACCAGAAGGAGTGTAGCTAACACAGAAATAATAAACCTTTGTGTAATCATTTGCAGCGTTTTATGTACACACTTATGAGCATATCTACTTGTAACGGGTAGAATGGATTTATCGGTCATATTTGGAGACATCCCCTTCCCTCTATCATTATTGTCATCGGTATTACATATTAATAATTTATTCTATAAAAATGTTTTGATAAAGATTCCGTAATTAGTTTGAAAGAACTATATTTTCAGTAGAATATCACAGCTCAGTGAAATGAAAATAACTTGATACCATCTCGGCGGATCGGGAGTTAGCGATGCGTCATTTACACGTTCACTGCGTCTCCAAAAACCAAACTTTTAATGGCCTCAGAGGAATTTCGAGAACCCTCATGATGTATCGAAATATCAACTTCAATGATCGATTCTAATTTTGTAATCAATCTGGGGGTACAATGAGGGGTGCTCCTCCCTTCATACAGTATCAACTCTGAATCGATTTTTAACTCATCAATTGAGTCCCACAGCGACCGACATTCAGACCGACATTACCTGTCTGTCGTCGCACCACGTGGAAACCGGTTTGATGACTTACTTTTGAAGACTACTTCTGCCTTAATAGGAAATAAATGAAGGATGAGTCGAACCAGGAATGTGATCATTTGATACCGTATTGATAGAAAAATACCGTTATTGATCCAGGTCTCATGATTAGTTGATTTTTCAAAATGTACAATCATTATCTTCAATCAGGTTTTTCGCTGATAACGTTGTACTGAAAAACTAAATAGGAAAGTAATTGTTATTTTAAATAACTAGTTTCCCCCCCTCTTACCCTGTCTAAGGAACAAGAAGAGAAATTAGCTGCTTTGTAGGCTATTTTTCTATTTTTGTGAGAAGCGCTTAATTTTGCCAAGATCAGTGAATGGACATTGTTTGAGTAAGTATAACAAACAACGGTTTCTTTTACCGCCCAGCTCGTATACATTCAATGGAAAACACTGATATCGTGTCGATAGATATTTATTGATTATCATCAAGATAATCAATCAAGATATGTATTAGAAGTATTGTGTTTACTCCATGAGTTATCACAATACAAAGTTCCAAAATAAAATCCGTGCCCGTTTGTTAGTTTGTATGTACACACATCCTTGCTACATGCAATACTTCCGTGGTTTTTATACGAATAATGAAATTTAAAGGGATATTGTTCGAGGTTGAGTTTCAAATGATCCTCTATTTATTTATAATTTTTATTTCAGAAGTGGTCCCTGCTTACGCGCAGAGTCCTTGCAGTATGCAAAACTTCTGCAATTTCCATAGGATATCGATGTACTTTTCAGAGATTAAGCGGGCTAGAAGCTAGATATGTCCCTCCGAAATTTATCAATTGCAGATCAGGAGTCAGTAGTCCTCTTCGCATACGTGAATGTAAAATCCTCATAACACGTCTTCCTTTCAAGATGATCACTACGAATCATGTTTACACAATAAAATAATAAAATCCACTTGTTACTAACTGTAACTATTAAGTGAATACTCACTCAACGGTCTGGACAAGACAGATGACGTTGAATATTCCTTTGGAGAAGATCAATTAAAATTGTTTCGATATAACTAATGACACAACGCATTTAGAGCCCATAACATTATCTTAAAATATTAATCTCATCAATTTGCTGTATTGAGCCCCTTCAAACCATAATTAATTCTTGTAATTGGTTCTGAATGTTCTTACTTTGAGCTAGTTTCCATAAATAAACGGTTCGCATTCATTTTTCACCACCGCTGCGGTCGTCTGCCCAAATCGCTGTCGGCGTCCCGCAGATCTATCACATTCTGGAGAATCGTGAGTGGCATCTGGCGACAGTAATTTTTGGGGAGTCGTTTGTCAACTTCTGGCAGACACCCTAGAGAGCGCTAAATTTATCTGGGGAATAATGTATTCTTGATGCTCATTTCTCTGTATTGATACTAATGGTCAGAAAACTGGTCAACAATACATTATTATCCATCAATTGGGAAACGATTGAGGCATCATGAAGATGAAGAGGCTTTCAACTCAAATCCGTCTCGCCTATTTTGCCACTTATTTACTACTAATCTTTCAACTGTTAATAGGTACTACTAATTTTTTATTGAATATTGGATTCGCCAATTTCCGATTTCCCGCTTTGTCTCAATATAATATTTGAAAAGACAATTAACAGCTTGGCGGAATCTTCAAAGGATAAATGTATTGGGGTCTGGTCTTATAGTAAACGATTTTCCTCTTGATCTAGGTATCTACTCTAACAAAAGAGTAACACAGTGTAACGGCGGTGAGTGCCTGGCAAGAGGTTCCGCCTCTTGACCCCGCTTGGGAGCCCCCAGACCCCCTTCGGCTTTCATCTTGAGCCTCGGCTAAACATTGAATGAACGTGGAACACGCTCCATTTCAAATTTCAGCTTCCCAAGCACGCACACCCAACTCATTCTACCTACAAACACCTGACTGACTTATCCAAATACCCACTCTTTAGAGTGGAGTTACTCTGAAACAGGTGGACAAAGTTCCCAAATCTGCCACTAGGATGGGTTGGCGTTGTCTCCTCTCTTGTTCTCATGCCAGGAAATTGACACTGTAACTGGTGTGAGAAGGGGAAAAGATAAATATTAGAATTCAGAGGAATAATGTCCTTAGGGGTTCTGCACAGTAGTTTTCTATGTGGTGCGTTCAAGCGTGGGCAGAGTTGCCCAAAGAGGGTTATTCCAAGTAAATATCATCGATTTGAGACCTTTACCTACATACCACCCTCGAATCTGAAGACATATATTTCAAACACTTTTATTTTGACTTTTTTTGTGTGTGATGGTGTGTTGATATATAAAAAGCTGTAATAGTTTCGAAGTAGATTTTGTAAAATTACATTTTGCTACAAGCATACACATTCGTGTTAGGAGGGCTAATTATGCTGTTGATATTTTGGAAACTTATCGAAACAACCAAGGCGATATTAAAAAGTATACAACTGATTTAGTGGAGTTCTTACGGAGTAGGCTATAGTTGAAGTATTTGTTCTACGTAGGAGATATGAACATTAATTTACTTCTTTTTATCTGTTCAAAGGGTAATGCAGTACATAACATCGCTTGCGCAAGTGGGGATTCGCCCATTAATTGATAAACCTAATAGGGCTCTACTTGTATAGATCACCTGTTCTTGTGAGTACAATGTGATGCGGTGCGGTCTGGAATTATCACCTCACAGATAACGGATCATTATGCCTTAACTGCCACTCTGGACTTGCCTTGTCCTCAGACTACTACCCCTCATAGGCAAACTAAGTGCGTTTAAATGAGCACAAACTTGCAAAAAATATTAAAGCTTACGATTGGAGTAAAGCCCTGCAGGGAGCTGACGTGAACATAGCCGTAAGTCTGCTGTTACAAGACTTAAGTATGGTTTTTGTAGAGCCACTACAGATGGATAAATACAAAAAAGGAGGGCAGTGTAATGTATTGATTGCTGACGTAAGGAATGAAAAAATGATGACGAGAAATCAGCTAAAGTGGAGATTGCTTATAAATTCAATGAATATTTTTCGATTGTGAGTGAAAAATTTGCAGCAAAGATAATGCAGTGGGCCCGGACGTTCCAACCTAGCCCAGCGCGAGGCAAATGTGATTAGTCCTCAAGGTCAAGTACTCTTGGGTACGTTAGGGTGACGTTAAGACCACGTTAGTAGCCACCAAAAACTCTCTATTAACGAACGTTTACGTCAATGTGACGTCAATGTAACACCAACGTAATGTTAACGTCTAATAAACTTCGCTGCCGCCGCCTCAACTGTAACTTTCTATAAAACTATTTCCTGCCGCTTAATATCCCTGTTGCGGCAAGATATTTTTTCCCCTGAAGAAAGCAATTGACAGCATTTCAATTCCAGGATGCCCACAGACGAAATCTAAAAGAAATCGATGCGTAGCGTGATGGATGTGGTAGCCGAACAGATTCATCTTTGGGACATGACCTACGTTGAAAGACTGGGCGCCTCATCACAAGACAACTTGATGAAGTGCGGCACGTGATCGGGGACCTGATGCAGTCAGGTTGGGGAAAACGGATTACGGAGCCTTCGTCAACGTTCTTCTGCCGAATTTCTCGATATAATCTGTAATAAGACTCGCATTGCCTCCTGCTCGTACGCAGGCCTGTGGAGGGGATGGGAACGCTGGAGACATTACCTCTGAGCCCGCCATTTATAAGAGATCTCGGTTTTTTTTAGAAAAATAAAAATGAAAAATAATAATAAATAAATGAAATATTAACGCAGAGTGTCTACAGGTCACGGAAAGTCCCAGAGAAGTCTCGGATTTAATAGTAGGGCACGGATATTTCCTAAAGTAACAGATGTTAATTTAGAAGTCACCGATTTGTGTGGCGTCGGTAACCAAATAATCATAATATAATGCTAGTACCGGGATTCACAAAACATGCGAAAGAATCAATTGAGATTTTTGAATCTATATAATACTGACAGTCGGCAACGTAGACAGAAGCAAATGCGACAAAAATGCAGTTTTTCCGCATTAGATGCGCAGTGAATCGGTTGCAATACAATGGGACAACAGATTAGAGATTGCGAGAACTGTCGAAACTGTGCAACTACGCTATTCCTATAGAAATTAAAGCTTGTAAAAGGTCGCCTATTTTTAAAATTTAGAACCCCAAAAAGTCCCCAATTTTTATTTTACAGATCTAGTAGACACCCTGTAACGGTAGGGAGTCAGAAAATGAAAATAGAAGACGTGATGGAATGGGTAATTTTTACTGGCCTACGTATAAATAGTTTTAGCCAATTTTGGAGATAATGAAGCTATTGTAATGGGTCTAAAAAATTTAAAATGTAAATTTCCAAAAATTTTCTTCATCCAAATCCGTTTGTGTGTGTATCTGTCATTCCAGACGATAACTCTCCTTAGGATTGAGATGATGATTCCGTTCTTGTGCGGAAAATTAAAACTTTCCAAATGAAAGGATGAGATCGTTAACCAGCACTTTTTGAGCACAGCAAGTTGGTGAAATTCCAAAAATTAAAAAATAGAAAATGAACTAGAACATTATTAAATTATTTAAGCACGAAATTATGCAGAAAAATGTACTCAAATTTCATTATTGCTAGCTGGCAAATCTATAACAACTCCCTAAAAAATGCTTAAAGTTTTCAAATCTTCTTTGAATTGCAAAATATTATTTTGAACGAGTTTTGTTGCCATAAAATTGGTGGTTAAAACTATTTCTTTAACCTCGAAGTCCTCAAATTTCAAAACATTGCAACAAATTTCAAAAGTATGTAACATTTAATACGATAATTTATGAAAATTCGCGCATACGATCATGCTGCATTACTGGAACTTTTAGATTTATAAACCTTCGAAACAGGCATGAATGGAAGACCAAACCACCATACCAAAACCCAAAGACCAAAACCTTAATCCGGGCATGTAACGTGGCTGACGTCTAAATGTTTGGTAACTAAATCACTTCTTTTTTGCAGTACATGCATAAAATAATTCTCCCCTTCTATTGTTATCACCCACTCACTTTTATCAATTAGCGAATTTTCGTAGAAAATTAAGTTATTGCAATGGCTCAAAAAAACTTAAAATTTAAAATTTCGAAAAATTTCTGCATTGAAATCCGTTTTGACATTCTGACAGTGTTGGGCATAATCTTGTCGTCGAATACGAATACGATTGTAATCGCGATAATTATTCGTTGATTTTGAGTCTACCACGATTATATTCATATTCGTATAATCGTATTCGTCTGTCGGCGATTACACGAATACAACCCATAAAAATGCGTCACGGTCATCAATTTCAATAGGGCGTCCCTCCTATTATAGGCGAAGCCTCTAATATATATATATACATGTCTCATTTCAGACGAGAATAGGGAACCAAAATTGATCAGCGAGCTCTGAAACGTAAAAAAAAGTGGTAATTGATTTTCGAATACAACAATTTTTTCGATTTCTCGCGCGAACACAAAGCTTACCTTCCTTTTAGTTCCCTGGTAGCGAAGAAGCAAAAAGATACTCAGAGTCCTTGCTTCGGAGGATCGATTTCCTTGTTGTTTGTAAACATCTCAACTGGGAAAGCGCCGATATGTATTAATTATACGACGAAACCTTTGCAGAGATAACTCCGTAAAAATGACCATCGGCGGTTGTAGGACGGCAGCCAGGACCTCCTGGCGATCTGCCACCCGACCTCCTGTTAGTCTCACTGGCGGCAGATTCCTTGCGCTAAATATACTGGACGCTTCCCAATGGAAACACAAACGAATTCACACCGACGGCCTCACCTGAGTATTTCAAAATTACTTAAATCGGCATTGAGTATGTATCTCAGAAACAAATATCTCGAGCGCTGACTGACTATGACTAAGAGTCACCCAGCATCAACCGGATAAATTAGCTTTGCTGTTTAAACTGGACTCAGTCCAATTTTGCGTTCAGTTGGCGACAAGATATGTTGAGCGTATAGATTATGGTCTTACGCAACAAATTTGCATTCTTTATTTAGAAAGTTCAAAATATAACAAGACTTTTTGAAAAAAGGCCTTTCTCTCCTTAAATTCTTGATTTTTTAATTAATCTCCAACGTTTCTCCCCCGGAACTAGGGCTTTTTCAGAGAGACAAAATTCAGAATATCAAATTCAAAATTTGTAAAATTTTTTTTTCTTTTTGTTACAAAACTTATTGTTTTCTTTTTTTGATAAAAATCGAATTCAAAGTTATCAGCTTAAGAAAATCAAATTCAAGATTGTTTAAATTTATGTAGGTAACGGTGTTTTCCCGTATGTTCGCTGGTGACAGTAATTATAAATTTAGAGTCCCTCTATCAAATACGAGTGAATTTTGCTCACGTTTCTGCAACTCAAAAAACATATGGAATTTTGCGCTTTTTGGCAGTTTTATTGATTTCTATACCAATCGTTGATTTCTTAACTAATATTGATGAAATTAAAGAAGTTGAAAAGTTCTACGCTTTTGAGCATATTTTTTAAATAATTTTTTAAATGTTATAGTTCAACGTTCCCGAACTTCTATTGGCTAAAATCCTGATAAAAATGTCGGTTTACCGATATTTAGCCAATTTCATCATTGTTAGTGTTTTTTATCGCATTTCCGAAAATTTGATCGATATGCTGTGCTCAAAAATATTCCTTTCATTTGGAACGCTTGGTGTTTTGGCGCATGAACGAAATTTTTATCTCAATCCAAAGGAGAGTATTGCCTGAAATGATGTATATGTATCCACCTAATAAATTATATTTTTTATGTAAATTTAAGATAATGAGCAAGTAATGACCTCCCTATCTCATTTTTCTGGGTTGCAGGGTTAAAAAGAGTAGCTTGGCCCCCTCCACCCGAAGAACCCACTGCTGAATCAGATAACCAGCTTTCTGCACAAACACAGGTTGGTAACGAGGCAAATTCCTATTCATTTATTTACTTTTTAAATTTTTTTTTGTTTACACGAAAATAATTCTCAGGCAAGTATTTTTGTGCAACCATTTGTTGCACCGTTTACTAGCTACAGAGCTTCTATGATGAATACGACTTATAAAAAATTTACACGTGGAGAAGTATAAATTCTTTAGTTTGTAAAGCTTCGTAAAGATTGTAAAGCTCTAATCCTAGGGCACTCTCCTGCAACGCTAAAGTTTATTGGAGTGCAGGGTGAGAAGCTCTCGAGACGACATTCAAAGGTACAGAAATCCCTGCTCTGTCCTATGGTGCTCCTGTCTGGGCCGAGGAGCTGAAGAGAGCCTGTAATGTTGGAAAAATACCGTCTGTTCAAATTAAAATCACCAAGAAATTCAAAATAATTTCATTTGAGGGGGCTTGCCGTATTGCTAATATAATTCCTATAGATTTATATTTGCTCAACCAGATTGAGAAGCATAGCAAGAAGACTTAGCTAAACTACCAAAAATTTGTGGATATCAGAAAAGCAAGAATGTGTTGGTCTGTATGGACAGTAACGCCAGATCAGGTGTGTGGTTTGGTCAGATCACGAATGATCGAGGACTTGCCCAGGATGACTATCTCGCTGAAAGGATTTGGGTGATACATAATACTGATTATGGACTTCTCACGCCTGAGTCTCCAAACGGCCAAAGCAACATAGACTTGACAGTTTCGTCCTTGGCTATGGCTGTGCATATCAGTACAGAAGAGTGTATGTCGTTCCACAGAACCACCTCATTTTTTCTTTTAAAGGAACTAAAAGGTGGATAGTATAACGATCAGAATGTAAACCATACATACAGAGATACGAGTAAATTGGCTAACTGGGAAGGATTTGAACAAGAGATAAGGCTGGTAGTGAGGGAGCTCGTTGGAGTACATCAAGAACAAACGGAATTTGATCAATAAGAACTGGATAAATATCTAGCAATGTTTATTGAGCAACATGAAGATATGGATGCAGTTGTAGAAGCCTTAATGAACTGCATCACTCTAGCTAGTTACGAAGCGATTCCCAAGTTCAGCACAAACCGAAATACTAACATCAGGAAAACTGTTCCTTGGTGGACCAAAGAAATTGAAGATGAAAGGAGGAAAGTCAGAAGCCTTCAAAGGAGATACCAGTGTGCGTGCAACAGAACGCAGCGTGAAGAAAATAGCTTCAGAGTAGATATTGAAAAGCAAGGGCGAGAGTACACAGCCCGGCCGAACTTTCTTGATCTGCGCCTGCGATCGGAAATCATTCCACCAATTTTAACTTTTACAGTCTGTGCCCAGGTCCGTCTTCGCTAAAGAGGTCACCTCCCTCCAATCATATGTATACGTGGTCTGTTCAAATCTGGAGGTGACGATGCAGTCCATTGATATTTATGATGGGAGCAGGTCCGCAGGGGGAACTGGGCGTGACTTAGTAGCCATGGAAGCACAATCCCAAATCATTCTCAAACAAGAAAAGTCGCGTTTGGCGGATCGATGCTCAAACAGCCGAGCAGAGACGGCCATATTAAGCCTCAGTAGACTGGCTATTGACATCATATGACATCATACTGAAAGTATAACTGCTGTGAGTTCAAACTAACAGCTAGGCATCCCTGCAGACGTTGAATAATCCAAAGTTTCACTTATTAGTGTTGACGAACTTCGTAGACTAACTTCTACATTGAGAGGTACAGGCTGGAGAATCTTATTGACGGATAAAGGCACATAATGAGAACTTCGGGGACCATCTACAAACTAACCAGCGCCTTCTCTGACGATTTCTAAGAAATCGGATGAAAACAGTGGAAATCAAGGTCATTACAGGGATTTCACATAGGCACATGCGCAGTAGCTATTAATGACACAATCATGTTGAAATTGATATGGGATGATCAAATCGTCATCCCCCAACTGTCATCTAAATTTGAGCGAGATCAGTTCGCTGCACTGAGAATGGTTATCCATATCAATTCTGACTTGAGCCAAAACAGAATGAATCGCGCTTCTTCATGGTTACCAGCTCTAATCCGAGAACGGAATAAGACATCGTAATTGTGGCTTCACCATCGTGTTCAGCACGGGCCCATATATTTGCAGTCTGCAGTAAATTTGAGCAACCAAGGAGCAGATTATTGAAGGAGGTTGTATTAAATGGTGAAATCTGGTCTCCAGCATTCAGGGATCTCGCGCGAAACTATCGCTGCAAATTCACGATTTTCCTCAACTATACCGATTTCAGTCTCATTTGACATTCAACCCCCCTCCTACGGTGTTATTTTCATCTCACCTTCTAAAATGAGGCTCCAAATTTGAAATTTCTCACATTACCCAATTTTTCAACCTTTTTGTTCCCTATGTTCATTTGATTATAGTTATTAGAATATTTATTAATATAATCAATTCAATAATTAAGCTGTAAATAATTAATTCGTTTTCCAAAAAATTGATTTTAGTTCTATCTGAATAACTAGTAATTCCTTTGAAACCCCCAGGAAACCTTACTGACGTCTGAAGTATGTGCTTCTGGTTATGGAATATTTGAAATTATGGTCGCCTAAAATAAAACTCGTAATATTACTCCTTAAAATGATTCTAGGAAGATAATTTTGTACTCCAATAGAAATATTATTATTATTTTTCCAAATTTAAACCAAGAAAGTAAGTATTTTTAAAAGTTATTTTTTGCTATTTAAGGGACTAGTTTGCGAACCTACCTTGTGGGTATATTTGGAATTAACGTGAAATATCATATAAGAATCACTTAAGAATAGAATGTTTTACATCCGACCCCAATTATGTTGAGGCATCGTCGGCGTCGCGACGGAATTTAATTAACACCTTGATATGTATGGGATAGGCAAAACCTGCAACACCGAGCGGTCTTGAAGGTCAGGAAGGCCATGTGCGCCGCCACCGCGCGCCTCGCCGGCCGACCCGTCCCCTGGGGCACCGCAATGCTCGGACTCCGAGCCTCGGGAGAAGCTCAATTTGTAGCTAAGCCTTCTGTTCCCATCGAACTTGAGTTTACTAATCAATTAGATATCCACTTATGATGTGGCTATATGGGTTAAATAAAACCCACTGTCAATAAATTAAAAAAAATAAATCCACTTATCTAACATAAATTACTATTAATCCAAATCACGCTTACTCTCTTGTTTACTCTCTCTTCATTATGATGAATTAAACAAAAAGGCATTACATGAAAACATAGGTGTAGCTCTATACAAAATGTAAAATTATCATTTACATACCTTTTGAGGAACCTGCCGTCACTAGAAAGTGGAGGACAGGGGCGAGCGGAAATAATCCTTTAGATTTAATACCTGTGCAAGATGGTTTTGCCATCTTAGTGATAATTTTCTTCTACAGAACTCAAGAAACAAGAAAGATAAAACATTCCATATAACTAAAGTCTTACCATTTATACAATTTATTGTATCTAAAAGTCTGGTAGACAGGCAATCATGACAACATTTAATTTCCTTGAAATCACCTGAAAAGCGAGTGGTATAACATTGAAAGTGAGAAATAAAGTTGGCTGTCTCTGGTTCTTACCATATATCAGCGCTTCTACACGGATACTTAAGAAGAAAGTGACGTCCTACTTTTCATGATCAATACTTGACTTCCAATAAGAGCAAAACTAAACTGAAAATATTTTCGATAAAATAAAGAATTGATTTACATTATCGTTCAGAAAAAGTAAAATCTGAGAATAAATGAGATGAAATTCTAGTTATCATCATTAAGAGATTTTAAATTTGTAGGTAAAAGGGGCTGATACTAAGAAAATCCTAAGTTTTTTTCAGTTAGCTTCTGTTAGCTATTTTAGCCTACAACACCGCAACCAACGTTACTGTGACTGCACAGAGTGAATTAGTTAGGTTTGAAGGTTTCCTGTGCTCTTTCTTCTCAAAAACGGACCCACAGAGTCCATGTAAACAAATGCATCGTTTAGCTCGTTCTGGCACCGTTGGTTAAATAATGAGGGGGTTGTTGAAGCTCGTTTCATATGCATGAGAGCCCGAGTCGCAAGCAGATTGAGAGCTGCAGTCCAGCCGCTGATTCAAAGCTTAGGTTGATTATTTCCGTGAAGTGGGAAAGGATTAAGCCCACGGGCCTAATTGTCACGTGGTTTCAATTAACTGCAGCCTCGGTTTAAAGGACGTTACGATGAAATCGGGACGCCTTTTGTGGCCCACCTGCCTTGAGGGGACTCCCGGATTACTTCTTCACCCTTAATTATGTGTTTTAATTACATTCTATCAACCCCTAATGTCCCGGCGGTTCTTCAGCCGGTGTTCCCCCTCACGCCCTAAGGACATTAGCCCTAATAACCTTGAGCTGAGTGTCGTCCGGCGACTTCTGGACAATATAGCTGTGTGAAGAGGTACTTGGTTGATCTTTCTTCTTTACCAGATTCCATATTTACGCAATCAATCACATTCACTATTGCTATTACAAATACGATCATATCTAATAATTTTCATAATTCTTCTTTTTCAACGCCAAAAGAACGGTATTGAATCGGTTCTCAGTATCTTTTACGATTTGTTTGCTGTCAGACAATGCAGCTAAATCATTTAAAAAAGTGTTGGTACATACTTCTCTGCTGCAGATGCATAAAATTGATTTTCACACTAATTTCTTAAATAAGTTTGACATGCAAAAGAGGTTGACAATGTAACTGGAAGTTAGGTATAATGTATTTTATATGATTCTGAACATTAGAAAATATTGCATATAATAATATGTTATTATTCCTGTTGATGTATCGTGTATCCATTCCCTAAATTCAAAGATTTATAGTTTTTTAAAATTACATTTTGTTCCATTTCTATCAAGGTGTGTTATCCGGTTGGAGTTTCAATTATTGTATCTAGCCTGAACTCACTTAATTAAACCTGCGGTTAATTATTCTACGAACCACTGAATTAAACTGAAGGTGCGTCTCGAGCCTGACCCGCGTGACACTAGTGATAAGAGCGGAAGCTACGGGAATTACATTCATATTTGACTTTACGTAATTAGCGGTATATTACTCGTAATTTTCAAATCACTTTTTCATAGTGTGTAGTTTAGTAAAGTCTTATTGGTTTTGTTCAGCATTTTTGAAAATATGATTAGAGACGTCTTAGAAGTAGGGTCTTATGATTGGTGATATACTGGGTATACACTAAACTGCAGGAGTTGATTTTAGAACTCATTTTTAATCGAAAGTTCCTCGCAATGATTATTGTTTAAAGCTTAGTTTTCGAGCGATTCAATTTTTATGATTTTTTTTCTCGTGTTTTCGACCTTTTCACACTAAAACGATCCCCTTGATTTGCTCTGTAAATTCATATTTGAGGATACTGTTGGAAAGTGAATTAAATTTACTATCAGATGGATGCCTGACCTTCTTCAAGAATTAGGGTTTGACACATGGAAAATCCCTCTGAAAAGCGAACTCTACCTAATTTGGGAAACCTCTAGTTTTTTCAACCGGGAATGGAATTGTGAGAAACAATATTTTTTCAAACTCCAAGAACGGTAAAAACCGCGCCTCGCTTGACGAATTTGGGGAGAAAACTATGTTGTAAGGTTGAAAAACATTGTTTTTTCATGAAATTGAGAGTTTTCCTGACAAATTACCTCTTATGGAAATTCGAGTTCTGGGTCGGTTTCTACGTATATTTTTACGCTGAATCGAATGGTAGCACTCGCATATCTCCCCAAGTTTAACACTTTAACTTACACATTTGAGTTCATTTGGTTTGATAAATTTGATGTGATTTTAGGGATGAAACTAGTTTGCTAAAATGTAAAATTCCTTGACTGGAAAACTCATTATCAACACTACTAATTCATGTAGTAGACGCAAACAATTGGGCCCGAAGATGATCGAACGTGCTTTCGGCACCTCTCGGGCAAGTAGCGCGGCCGCGGGGGGCAGGCTCGAGACACTTTTTATTGAACTATTTCCTTTTATTGAAGTTTTCCTGACAAATTACATCTCATGGAAATATGAGTTTGGGGTCGGTTTCTACTTATATTTTTACGCTGAATCGAATGGTAAAACTCGCATATCTTCCCAAGTTTAACACTTTAACTTACACATTTGAGTTCATTTGGTATGATAAATTTTATGTGATTTTGGGGGTGAAACTAGTTTGCTAAAGTGTAAAATTCCTTGACAGAAAACCTATTATCAACACTTGTAATTCGTGTAGTAGACCCAAACAAGTAGGCCCAAAGACGACCGAACGTGCTTTCGCACCTCTCGGGCTAGAAGCGCGGGGCAGTCTTGAGACACTTTTATTAACTATCCCCTGGAGGGGTCCAAGGCCTTAGGGGCCCAAGTATTAATTAACTTGTCTATTTATTATGTTTATTGGGGCATTTTCTGTTATATCCCCGCATATTTCCGTTAATTCTTTACTATTCATTCATTCTGACATGAATGTCCAACTAATTTGTATTTTTACTAAGGGATTTTGTATTTTACTGTACACATCATTCTGACCTACATATCCAAATAATTTATATTTTTACTAAGAGATTGACTACTTGATGTTATGTATTTTTGAGATGCGAGCTTGTGAGATCCAGACCCCTAAACTGTACACATCATTCTGACCTACTTGTCCAACTAATCTGAATTTTTACTAAGGGATTGATTACATGATGTAATGTATTTTTTAGATGCGAGTTTGCAAGCATCCCGACCATCAAACTATACACAGCATTCTGATCTATTTTACAACAGTGGACGTAAAGATGATTGGGATCATCTATCCGATCAATCCCCATTCTATAGAAAATAGTTTGTAAATGCGGGGATATAACAGAAAAGACCCGTTTATAGTACTTGAATTTTCTGTTATTGCACAAAATATGCTGTAAATAATGAAAAATTGAAAACCTTATTTTGTCTGTTACAGTTGCCGCAGAGCGTAACACCAGTGAGACCAGGAGTGCAACAGAGCCCACAAGCCGCCAGAAGGTTTCAGTCGGTTCAACCACCTGCCCAAGCCCAGGTGTTGAGTCAACCACAGCAGCAGGAACCGGCGTTCCTACCCCAGGTCTTCCAACCGATCAAATTCGAACCCCCGAGAACCGTCGTGCAGCTCCGACCTTCCCCGCCGATCCGACAAGCCCCGTCCCCGGTGATCGTCTCCCAGCCGGCAACCGCCACAGTCAACGGAGGCCAGAGGATGAGGGGCGATCAGAAATGGCCGCCAGAGCCGGTCAAGCAACAGGCGGAAGCTGAGAATCAAGCCAGAGTCGCTCTCGCCAAAGGACCCGCCTGCCGACCCAGGAAAGTCAAGAAAGACTACACCTCCTTCTTTGCCCAACACGCCCTCAACAGCACCTACCCGGGCTACAGAGCTCCACCCGGCACCCAACACTACACCGAAGGCGAAGGCACCTCAAACCTGTGATCCAACTTTCACGAAAATCATCTCTTTAATTTATAATTATACGGATACATTGCTTTATAGCCAAGCTCTTCGAAGAGCCAAATCAGCTTTGCGGGTGGTCCAAGAAAAAGAAAGCTTTCATGAATTCTATATTGTTTATTTTATATTTTTTATAAAATTCGGCTGTACACGGTTGCAATTTTACTCCAAACGAAAGCTGTTATGATAATTCTGAATTGCTTCAATTATTAAGTTATTCAGGTGTGATGAATATTATTGAAAAAAGTGTGTAAATATAGCTTTATTTATTTCAGATAATACTCAGTCATAATAAACTAACTAAAAATCAGCCCAGAGTATTTTTCTAATCCAGTTCATGTTGCCACATAGTTAAAGGGGTATATACCACACAAAGGTTACGGTGTTAATTTCTTCCACTTTAGAATCAGTTTTTCCATTAGATTTAGAACATCTTTTAATAACAATTTATTTGAATGGCGCTCCAAGGAAGAGATAGGAAGGGAGGATTCTCAGACTGATAATATGTAAAGATATATTGAATATATGTCAATTAGGTAAGAAGATACCGCACGAGGCGTGAGGGTGGGTGAGGATAGCAATTGGGTTATAGATATAAATTTACAAAAAAAAAAGAGAGAGATAGAGAGAGAGAGAGAGAGAGAGAGAGAGAGAGAGAGAGAGAGAGAGAGAGAGAGAGAGAGAGAGAGAGAGAGAGAGAGAGAGAGAGAGAGAGAGAGAGAGAGAGAGAGAGAGAGAGAGAGAGAGAGAGAGAGAGAGAGAGAGAGAGAGAGAGAGAGAGAGAGAGAGAGAGAGAGAGAGAGAGAGAGAGAGAGAGAGAGAGAGAGATAGTGGGAGAGAGACAGAGAGAGAAAGAGAGAGAGAGAGAGAGATAGTAACTACCTTGAAGGAAGCACGATCTGGAATGACCGGGGGAGTTGACGACTCGGCGTTCTTTTGAGAACGTTCCGAGTAACAGTTCCTTCGACAGGAACTCTTATAACCTAAAAGCCTGTATTGTCATATTTCAGCTTGAAACGTGCTATAGACATCGGAACAAAGATACCAAAAATATCATAGCACGAAGCCAACATCTGCGCATGCAATATTTCCATTTCAAAATTGGTTAAGTAATTTTTTTTTTTTTTTTTTTTTTGACGGGTATGAGCCCTCAGTCAGGGAGACCACTATTGTGACAAAAAGTCCCTGTTATCATTTAAGAACCCGTTTTGCCTCTTCTTTCACAAAGTGGAGGAGTTTTTCGGGCATTTCCTGAGCAATGTCGGTTGGGGAGAGAATACCCCTAGTGTCAAAACCTTAAAAATGCAACAGAAGGGCAATGACAGAGGATATGCTCCGCTGTTTCGACCTCTTCGCAGCAGAGCATGGACCTCAGCCTGATTAGATGATGGTAGCAGTGCCCATTGGTTTGGATAGGCTGAAATTTGCGCCTTTAATACCCAGGCCTGCCCTGCCACTCATCATGGATCCATCTGTGTACCACAAGAGTGAACCTGGCTCAAATTAACATGCCTCTTTTCCAGCATTCACGATCACTAATGACCAAGAGACTAATGATGATGATGATCACGAGACTAATGATCAATCTTTATCAGTTAAGTAAATAATAAAGATTATTTTAAATATGTCAAGAAGACATAAGGAAAGTTGATTTATTTACTTACGATTTGGCCACTAGCAATCAGTCTTCTGAGTGAAATTCCACTATAATTCACCATAATACGTGATTGGGGAAATCAAAATACAACAATAATTGAACACATAATTCGTCCGTCCTTTAATTATAATAATATTTTTTTCATTCAACACAAGTCACTCTTACGCCCTACGACATATATTATATCATCATCGGACTAATATTTCAATGTTTTGTATAATTTTCCTGGTAACAAAATGTTTTCAATAAATTAATTCTTTTTATACAAATTACCTAATGTAGGTAAATATGTTAGTATAAATCTATATGGAATTAGTGGGTCAACACCCATCAACGTAGTCTGGATCGAGTTTCGTGCAGATGTCAACAATTATTTTTGGTGTTCTCATGACCATGAGAGAGTGAACGCTTTCTTAACAACATGAACTAGTGTCAGCAACAACTATACATAAATATCCACGTGAAACAAATAATTAATACGTAGTTACCACAAGAATTTCATTCCAATTAGCCGGATCAAAATAGTAGATCTATCAATTGACCTTGTGCAGTTTTTATCATTTCTTGATTTACCACTCACGAATCACGCTTGGAGAACACAATACGTACTTGTAAATAAAATGTACAGTATAGAAGTGGAAGTCTTATTTTGCACTTGAGTTAGTAATCTTTGGCACATGTCATTTGAGTTTTCCGTGAGCTTTTTAACATTACACGTTCAGGTGGATGGTGTGGGGTGGCAGGTCTAAGGGAATTCCCAAACTGGATCTCTGAAACAGTTTTATTAAATAATAATAAAATAGCCTATAAGAATGGATTAAGACAGTGAACGGCAAAATAATAACACTGTTGGTAATGTAAATTTTGATATTTATTTTCATCCAACAACAATAAATTGGACACAGTTATGCAACAATGTCCCAAGCGATATCAACCAAACTTTTGGGATAACGAGATTAAGGATTTTGAGCAATGGCATGTTGCTGTGGCCATTGTGGCGGGTCCAGGAAGTAGTGTAAACCTGTTCATTCGAACGCTCATTAAAATTGACGTCATCATCCTGGAGCTGTTTTGTCCCATAAAAACGAACGAAAATAACTGAGATATGGTTGATTTTAAGCTCCAAACCGGCCTATCCTGAAGCTTTTTTGCTTGGAAACGCACACACACAGTAAAATTACATGATGCCTGCTTTTTAGTCAGTAAACAAGGAACAAAAAAAAACCATGGTCGGGAGGTGAAAAATGCATTGATTTGGCGTCCACTGGTGGTGTAACCGCCAGCAAACAGGCGTATAAAAATCTCAATACGACGGTAAAGGCTCTAATGGCCAATTTGTGTGCGTTTCGTGCTTTCGGGGGGCATCCCCATTATAATCAATGGTCCATTGTAAACACCGTACACATCGACTCGGTATGTTGCTGCCGCCTCCTCTCCGCTGCTGCTACGCTTAATCGACTATAGTATTTATATCAGCTACTTAGTATTATATATGGTGGGTATACGGGGCAGTATTTGTGAAATAATAAACGCGGTCATTGTTTTAGTTTTTATTGTACGAACCAATCAACTTAAATCCATGTACATTCAGGTGTAGATCTCTTTGCAGCATTAACAAAAGCTGATCCTTTGACATTCAGGACATGTGGACATTCTTCATACTCGCGTGCATGCTCAATACATGGGTCGTCGTTCATTTCCCAATCTTGAATACCTCCTTCGCAAGCGTCACCCTGCGTGCGTTTTCATGCGAAAAAACAGCTCCAGTATGATGACGTCAATTTTAATGAGCGTTCGAATGTAAGTGTACAGGTTTACACTACTATGAGATTTTTATACGCCTGTTTACTGGCGGCCACACCACCAGAGCGCGCCAAATCAATGCATTTTTCACCTCCCGGCCATGTTTTTTTTTGTGTTCCTTTTTTACTAACTAAAAAGCAGGCATCATGTAATTTTACTGTGTGTGTACGTTTCCAAGCAAAAAAGCTTCAGGATAGGCCGGTTTGGTGCTTAAAATCAACCATGTCTCAATTATTTTCGTGCGTTTTTATGAGAAAAAACAGCTCTAGGATGATGAAGTCAATTTTAATGAGCGTTCAAATAAGTGTACAGGTTTACACTACTCCA
Organism: Adelphocoris suturalis; assembly: GCA_030762985.1. NCBI lineage: Eukaryota > Metazoa > Arthropoda > Insecta > Hemiptera > Miridae > Adelphocoris > Adelphocoris suturalis. The sequence continues at coordinate 19,445,173 of CM061047.1, forward strand.
GGACGTTGAAATTTCTCCAGTGGCAGTTTGTAGTAAGCTGTTGATTATTGTGAACGTTTTAGCCCCCCAAAAATGTTGTTTATCGCAGATAAAGAGGTTTGGCGGTTACCCGTTTTATCGTACGTTGCAAATTGAATTTCGCAACAATGAGGGGAAATGCCAACACCTCCCCAAACTGGTGTTTAGCGTATTTCTGCATTTTTGAAAATAAATTGTTACTCAACTCATCGTTTTAAATTGTCTGTATCATTGAACTATTAACGCACAACTTAATTAATGTGTGTAGCAAGAAATCAATGCTGAAGGAGCAGATCGTAGCTGTTGGGAATACGAACTTGCATTGAAGGTGATCAAGGAATTCGGAGATGACTCAGCCGGTAAATCCAGCTGATTTAAGGAAAAATCGCAACAACAAGCTAGGTGATAATCATTCAACTCATTTCGGGCTATTGTTGTACAATAATCGATTAGGACTCCAAAGTTTATTAGAAAATGAAATTAACAACAAAGGACTAACAACCAGTGTAACTAACAACCAAGGCTAGCAACCAGTGGCGCTTGGGCCATTGTTGAAAATTTGGTAAGTGGACATGGGCTGTTGTGGCGACAATCCAGAATGCGAATACAGTATTTGGCGCTTACCCTTTTCGGCTCTAGTTCCTATACAAATTAATAGGCCGCGCTAAAATCGTCAGAAAACGAAAGCTTCTGACGAAACGTATCAGGGATCTAGGTACCCCCCTCCCCCCAGAGGTGCAATTGGGGCCTAAATCCTCGATAAAAAGGTAGAGGAGGTTGACAGTATCCCGTCAGAGAGATATTACTCCTACTAATAGCTTTTAATGAGCCATGTTCGGAGTAGATTGGTTTTCCAGGGATCTGGATCGCCCATCCAACGCCAAACTCAGCTTCTCGAAAACACGGGTATCAGCGAGCGACGCCCGTTGTTCATCAACGGGGCGACGACAGCGCATTCTTTGAGACCCCGACGGGACTTCTATGACGGGAACTCTGTCACAAACGGTCCTGGCGGTATCGAAAACTCATTTTCGGCCAAAATATCGCTTAGGCTATTGTTGCCTTGAGATTCCCTGGCATGTTATAGATAAAAATTAAATAAAAACGGAACTAGATCACTATTTGGTTTTCTTTCAAACTAAAACTAAATAGAAGAAAAACAATCGATGAAGAACAAGAAAAATAATTATGGGAAAATGCCTGATTAAATCGGTAAAATTCTATCATCGAGAGGTTAAAAAGTGGGTTTTGAAACTAAAAATAGTCTTAGAGCATTAGTAGGTTCCGTCATAGACAAAATAATGTTCAGGATAAAAGTGGTGTTTATAAACTAAAATGTTTTCGTGGCCACAAAATTCATGAACCTGGTAGGAAATTCAGGGGAAAAAAATAGACGAGCATCAGGGGGATTTCAGGGGAAATAAGGGTAAGTCCTAATAAGGGGGGAATACCTACCTACCACTAAAACACTTACACTTTGCGTTAATAAAAAATTAATAATAATAATAAGGCATAGGAAGATTTAATCTAGGAATAAAATGAGTACTTGAATAAATAAAGCTTGGAGAATTCTGAAATCTAGTTGGAAAATCCGCAATATTAGGTTTGGTTAATTGCCAATTCAATCAAAAAGTTCACCTCTTGACTTGGTAATGTTATATAGATGATTATGAACTTTCTATTGGAATAGAAGTATTTGTGAGGGAAATAACTGGTGATATGAGGATGGTAACATTCTGAGTGGATGAAAATGAAGGGAAATTCCGTTTCAATGTAGATTACTGCAAAGTACTAGAAGAAGTATTTTGATAGCAAAATAAGCGTAGCGGAACATTGCAGGGGAAGCCTAAATATTAGGTTGGTGGAGCGAAAGCGAATGCCACATGCCATTGGAAATTACTCTTCGTACGCCATGCTCCTGAATTAACTGGTAATGATATCTGGGCACATTAATAAACTGAGCGCTCCGTAATTACAGTTATTCCAAATATTTCGAAATAAATTGAATTCAAAAGGTATTTTATCTTCACATAAACTAATACCAAGAATACAGATTCAGTTAAATAGTAATTCAATTTCAAAAATTGATGTACCTACAAAATTATGCTGAAAAACGTACTTGAAATTCATTAAAATTTGCTAAAAAGTAAAAAAAAAGTTTAAGTCATGCAGCGTGGTTGTATGAGCAAATTATCGTAAATTATCGTATTGTATAATGTTATATTGTATTGAAATTTGAGCTTTTTGAGTGCAAGGGAATTAATAACTATTAATTTCATGGCATAAAACGTACTCTCGATAATAATCTACTATGCAAATGGAGATTTTGAATTTTTAGCTTTTTTCCAGTTTTGATCGATTTTGTAGCAAACTTTAATTAAATTTAAGTAAAATTTCCAGCAAAGTTTTGTACATAAATTTTTCAATGTTCTACCTTATACGAACTAAATCACTCGCGACGAAGTTGTGGAAACCTATTTCAAAACGAAAGTTAGTGAAAAGCGTTGTCTATTTCCACGAAAAATAAAGAGTTACAATATTAAATCGATTTCGGCGGTTAGGCCATCATCAGTAACAAACTATAACTTAGTTTAAAAAACAATAAATTAGTTATTGTTTGTTACTGATGATGGCCTAACCGTCGAAATCGATTTAACACTCTTTATTTTTCGTGGAAATAGACAGCGTTTCAAACTAACTTCCGTTTCTCTCTATTTTATAGTTAATAAACTTTATTTGATCAAAGTTCTGCCGAAAATATAAATTTACCGATTTTTAGCCGTTTTTAGCTATTTTTAGTATTTGACCAATTTAATGTGCTCAAAAATTGCTAGCCAACGAACTCATCCTTTCGTTGGGAAATTTTGATTTTTTTGGAATTTTTTAATCTCAATCCTAAGGAGAGTTATCGTCTGGAATGATATATATATATATATATATATATATATATATATATATATATATATATATATATATATGTATATATATATAGATATATACCTACTCTACTAGGACTATAGGATTTGTTTCAGAGTGCCTCAAAACGGATACTAATGAAGAAATTTCCACCACTATTTGAATATGAGATTATTATTTAGAATACTTTTTTTACCACAAAATTAATGGTTAACAATTTCCTTGCACTCAAAAAGCTCACATTTCAAAATAATTCAACATTATACAAAACGATAATTTACGAAAATTCGCGCATACGATCATGCTGCATGACTGGAACTTATAAATCTAGTCGGCTTGATGAAATCCGTCACCCTAAGGTTCAGTACAGATTTTGGTATTTCATTAAAAAGAATTATCACACAAGTTTAATTTTGAAATGGTTTACTGTTACTTATTAGAGAGTTTTTGGCGACTTCAACTCAACGTCACCCGAGAGAGCAAATGAAGATGCTAACCCAAATAGAACCGGGAGAACAGTTGCCTAAGTTTTGATGTCAAGTTAACGGTGGTTGGGCAACGTGATATCCCCCCCCCCCCGCCCCCAGCTGCCTTGTTGTTTTACTAGGTAGTTGTCTAATCAATTTCTTCAATTCGATATGAAACGCCAATCAATCCTAAATTAGAATTTCATGTTAGTTTCAATACAATTACGGGCTAATTTCTCAATTTTTATTTTTCGCATATTTTTATCTCAATCTATACTCGGGATATGAATGTTAGAAGATTTTTTCAGGAAAACCGTGTTTTTTCCTCCTAAACTCAAATTTCTCCACTTGGCCTTATTAATTTTAACTTTTGACCTCATAGTCGGAATCAGCGTCAAATTTTCTACAAGGATAGTGTACTTGGATTGTTAAAAAAATGCCATCCGAAGACCTTCACATCTGATCAAACATAGACGATTTTGAAAATCGTTAAAACTTTACTACTCTTCAAAAAAACCTGGATACTGAAAAATCTCATGAAAACTGCTTCATCTGATACTCTTTCCTATGGTATAGTCAATTTTACTTTTACATTGTTATTTTGGGGTGAAAACCATGCTTTAATGTTGAAAAATGTGGGTTTTTCAATTGAATCGTTGGTTTTCTTGAAAAATGACCCTCTATGAACCTACGAATATGGGGTCGGTATCAACGTATTTTTTCACGCTGAATCGAATGGTAACGCTTTCAGAACTCCCCAACTACGTTATAATCGAGTTTTACACTTTAAATAACTATTTTCACCCGATAACACACATAAGCGTAACAAAGAAACTAAAAATTTGTGATTTTAAGCGTAAAACTCGGTTATAACGGAGTTGGAGAGATCTACAAGTGTTACCATTCGATTAAGCATAGAAAAATACGTAGAAACCGGCCTCATAGGTACTCTAGTTTCATAGAGGGGTCATTTTTCGAGAAAACCAGCGATTTCATTAGGCTGGTGTCGTGTCCCTTTAGGTCCCCAAACGAGTGACGTTAAATGAGCCATTCTAACGTAAGAAGTTGCTAACGTCCCCTCAAGGTCACGTACCACACGAAACGAAGGTCACACCAAACGAATCCGAATCAATCATAATCACTCAGAATAAAGTTGAATCTGATTGACCAAGATTCGGCTTCGAGCGCTCCGTTTAAATGTGAAGGGAGCCTTTTCCCACCTTCAGACCGGACGAATCTGGTTCAATCAGTATTGATTCGAGGTTGCACTTGATTCAACCGGTCAGATTCTTCGTCCGGTCAGTCTTGAATCAACAACCATACGAGATAGATGTGGAATTATTAATTTTAAAAGTAAAAGAAAATAGTGCGTCCACAGGTCCCACCAAATCCAGCAGTATTACGAACAATTCCTCACTCATTCGGAAGAAGTCATAGAATTTCTTCTCATCATTTTGTAGGTCAGGATGTAAATGATGAAACATACCAAAATCCGGCCTTTTCCTATTTATGTGATGTATCCACACTTTTCTTGTTTTCTGTTTCCGCCGTTGCCTCCTACGAAACACTATTGCATTTAAAACAACTGCGTCCATGATGATAGCTCAAAAGCAACTAAAAGAATGAAAACAAATAGAAAATGAAAGGATTTTTATAGATTCAGGTTGATTCAGCTGGTGTGAAAGCGTGGAGATGACGAATCAGATTCAACTTGATTCGGAGTGATCCAGATTGATTCGGATTCGTTTGGTGTGAAAAGGGATTCGTTTGGGTGAAATTGACAACGACAATGATCTCGGAGGCCAGCATGTTTTAACCACACCTTACGATCGTAGCCAGCCCTAAGTCTGGTCAAGTGGGAAGGAAAATTCGCTCTTTCCCTCTAATACCTCAATTTGGCTAAAATAGGAGGAGCCTTACGTGCCTTTTTCCCCAATATATCTTTCCCCCTAACGGGTTCCAAAAATTCCCCTTAACGTGCCCCTCTCTGGGTCCCCCTAACGTGCTGCGGCCACCTGGGGCCTATTTCATAAAACAACAAGTTACAAGTGTACAAGTTAACAAGTACAGGTACTTGTAATGCACGGTAAACTAGAACAAGTGTTTCACCAAAACCGAGAGTACAAGTGTAGAAAAGTTACACTTGTAGAAGCTAAGTTTACAAGTGTAGCAGAAAAGAAAGATGGCATGTGGGAACAAACGAAATGAACAGCTCACTCACTCATTTGTTTATTCTCGTATTCACACATTCGTGTATGCAAGTTGTTATTTCGTTTTCCTTTAGTTTTAAGAATAATGAATACAAAAAAGAATTTTCCACTAATCGACGAGTAGTCGCTTCGTTGAAACGAAGCACTGCTGGGTCTTCGAGGTTCCGGCCTGTTGGGGTGATTAACCAACTCATTAGAGGGTATCCTGAATCTCCTAGAATAAAGGCATCGGGAATCTGCCTCCATCATTCTTCCATTCGTCTGAATAGGTTGTGCTATTTCGCAAAACTCGACTATCGTGAGCCCTGCCTGGCCATGAAGCGTTGACGTAGTAGAATTCGCAATTCGGTCCACATACAACCGCATGCAATTGAGAGAATGCTTCCCGTGGCGATCCACAAATTGTTGCTCGTGGTCGTGCGGTTTTTATATATCTATGAGGGTGCCATCCATACAACCTATTACGCAAGGCATTGTTGCAATGCCATGAAATTCACGAACGACGAGATGAAAATATTTTGGCCACTTGACAACACTGCTGAACAGAGTGAGGTTTACACCCCTTACCACTGCATGGACAGCTCTACAGACAGTGGCTTTGGTTACCCCATGCATATCTCCAATTGCGTGGTACTGGCTTCCTGTACTTAACCAGTGGAGGCCAATACATAACTTCAGTTTTGGATAAAGAGAATCATTTGTAAAAGTCTTTCTAGGGTCTCGGAAGACATCCTAAATCGCTCATTAAACTCAAATATACTCACGAAATGAGAGTTTATCCATGGTCGAAAAACTCTTTGGCGTCTTCTACGCTGAATTCTTTATTGTTGACTGTAATCCTCATCAGAAGATGATTCCCACATATTATTAAACATTTCAAACACCGAAAAATCGTCAACTCACAACACTGTCATTACGAGAAAATAACAAGTTTACAGGAGAACGGACGTAGGTTAAAAATCGGCCATTTTTTACAACTGTAGAACAGTGACTTGTACAAAAAGATGGGGAAACACTTGTAACTTGTCCATATTCGCCTGTACACTTGTTAATTTTCACTGTGCATTACAAGTCTACTCTTGTTCCTTTATGAAACGCTTGCACACTCATTTTTTACCACTTGTACATAAAATCGGCTTGTAACTTGTCACTTGTTGTTTTATGAAATAGGCCCCAGGGGTTCGCCTGGGCTTTATCTGTGCTTGATAAACGGTTCCTTATTGTGTTTACCTGAGGAGGAGGAGTTGAGGTCGCCTTCTTTTTCTCATTGCGAGCTTTCAATGCAGTAGCAGCGGTTAGCGGGAGCTGGAAAGTGTGAAGGCGTGGTGGTGCTCACTGCGTACCTCCTTACCTGGGGCTGGTTGTAGGGGGGGAGCTGGGGCGGCGCGGGGGCCGGCGGCACTGCGGGGACGTACGTCGGGCCCGCCGCGCACTTGGAGCACTGCCGCTTCAGCGCCGGCCGCTGCCTGGAGCCCCTGCAGCGCAGTGCGAAGCACAGCTCGTCCGCCATCTCCGCGCAGAGTGACTGAGCTCCACCTCTCTGCAAAAGATGACATTAGAAACTATAGCATTTCCAAATTGAATTAACGGTTTTCCACATCAAATTAACGGTTTTGATGTTACACATGCTGTCGCGAACGCGTAGTGATTATTAGGTACCTTTTTGAAAATTAATTTACCTTTGGCATCAGTTCAGTGAAATTTAATAACATTCCAAATTATTAGTATCCAAGTTTAATCCTATGATAAATTTACTTGATAATTTTAAGTTATAACAAAAATATAGAAGATTGTTTTTCGTAACACGAGACAAAGTAGTACTTTTTTTTTATAGTAAGGAAAAGTAAATCCACAACACATGCCTTAAAATGTAAGAGAGAGAGGGGGGGGGGGGTCTAACGGGGTCACGATGCAGTACATGACGAAACGGCAATGTTAGCAGACCTGACATGGTGAGGGGCAGTCATAGAACCTGTCCTACGAGAACCTGAAGAAGTTCCTGCCTTAATAGCTGACATCAAGGTAGAAGGGGTGTGGGAAAGTGGGAGGCTGGTGTTCTTTGACAATCGCATAATCAATGCCAACGCCGTTTCCCACTCTTCCCATACCTGGAAGCAGGTAGCCCCATCAGCAGCAGCAGAGAAGCATAGGAAATATGACCAGGCAGCGGAAGACCATCGAGGCTGTTCAGTGGATGGATCAAAACGAAAGTTAGTGAAAAACGTTGTGTATTTCCACGAAATATAAAGAGTTGCAATGTTAAATCGATTTTTACGGTTAGGCCATCATCAGTAACAAACAATAACAATAACTATATAAGTTATAACTTATACAACTAATACCTTATATAATAACTTATATAAGTTATTGTTTGTTACTGATGATGACCTAACTGTCAAAATCGATTTAACATTGTAACTCATTATATTTCGTGGAAATACACAACGTTTTTCACTAACTTTCGTTTTGAAATGGGTTTCTACAACTTCGTCGCGAGTGATTTAGTTCGTAGTGGATGGAGCGCTACTCGACGAGTTCAACGTGTTTTTGAAAAGGATGGCTCACAATCTTGCCGGGAAATGAAGACGACCCTCACAAGTCTTGGGGTGGACCAGGATAAGATTTCAAATGGCCATATAGGAAGCTCTTCCCAACGAATACGAGGGACACGGAGAAGGTCATTGGGAATGGAGGAAGGTCATTGGAATGGAGGAAAGTCATTGGAATGGAGGAAAGTCATTGGAATGGAGGAAGGTTATTGGAATGCAGTATGGAGCTGCTCTTCCATGGTTGAGCGAATTAAGTTTTAGTAATCTAGTAATCTTGTTTTTGTTTGATTGTTCTGTTAATGAATTTTTACCCTTCTCCAAAAAAAAAAAAAAAAAAAAAAAAAAAAAAATAATAATAATAATAATAATAAAAAAAAAAAAAAAAAAAAACGAATTTCTATATCAAATTAACGGTTTTCCATATCGAATTAACGGTTTTGTGGGCCAAATTAAAAATTCATCATCTATCCATGGGGGAAAAAAAAAATAAAATAAAATAAATACGTAGGTATTATAGAACGCGGCAATATATTGTCAAAAATTGTAACCACAAATAATATATATATATATGTATAGTACTGAGTACTGAGAGTACCCAACCTCCATATACAGTTAGTATTACAGAGAGTAGTTAATTGTTGAGTAGTTAACTACTAACTAGTAGTAGTTAGTCAAAAAGTAGTTGAATACTTTTTTAGTAACTACTAGTTGGTGGTTGAAAAAAGTAACTACTGACTACAAGTTACTAAGAAAGTAGTTGCTCCATCCAACTACCAACTGCTAGTTAGTAGTTACTCTGTACAACTACTCAACTAGTAGTTTGTTGTTAAAATTCAGTTAATTGCTGAATATCAACTTCTGACCAACTCTGCCAGTTGTAAGAAAGGCAAAAATCGGTCAACCCGTTGAAGAAGCGAATAAACTGTAGGAGACGGCGATCCACTCAGGGTGACCCCAAATGGAAATTTTTAACTTCCCTGACATTTTCCTGACCGAACTTTAGATTTCCCTCACAAAAATATCAAATTCAATTTTTTTTTTGTTAGTCATTTTAATGTACCTTTAAAGCTGCTAACACGAAAATCGTATAATTTAAAGAAAAAAACAGACTACTCACATGTAGTCTATACTTACATTTAACGATTTCATTGTCCTCGAAGTGCTCAAATATCATAACAATTTAACCTAAATGTAATACGATAATTTACGAACATTCACCCATACGATCATTCTGCATGACTTTCTTTTGGTTTATTATTTCCAATAATAAGCCTATGTGATCGTGTAGTAAAAAATTTGTATAACCCCCCCTCAAACTTTGTCACTTTACGTTTCAAGGTGCGTAGAATCCAAATTTGAAATGTCCGTCCGCCGTTCGCCGTCCTGGCCATAAAAGGCCTAAGAATTTAGTTAAAGAACCCGTTCTTTCGCACATAGACTCCATTTGGGGTCTAGTTGTCCTAACGTTTAACCATCCCGATCGCTTTACTCGCATAGATTCTATGGGCCAAAAATGGGCGAAAAAGTGTCTTTTTCGAGACTTTGAGTGTTAGACGTGTTAGACGCACGCCTGGCACGCTTGGCAGGGGGTTACGGTGGGTAGTGAGGGGGCTGAGCGGGGGGTGGAGTGAGAGGAGGTGCCGCGGCACCTTGTGGTGTCTGGGGTAACCAGGGGCGTAGCAGAGGGGTGTAGGAGAATGGATATTTGTTACTTTTACGTGTTATACCCATATAATACACCGCGCCACCATGAGGTGGGTACAGCGTTCCTTCGAGGCATGAATATATGTTTTTTTCTAGGTCATATTTGTGTGTTAATACCAATGCTTTTCCTACGCATATTTAATAACATATCCTCTCGACTTTTCGTACGTACTTAGATAATGATATTATTAAGGCAATAACTATTTGAATAGATAGGAGCTCAAATCGAGAAATATAAACATGCGAATATAATTATAGAAGTATAGGTTGTGGCAACTCGAAATAGGACACGCCGAGGAGTCTGGACGGGCCTTATGACGTACGCAAGCCAACTAAAACTACGATAAAACTCAATTGAAATATAAGAAACCTTTGTGGAATAATTTGCAGCGTTTTTAATATTTTATGGTCTCTCAATTTGTGATCTGAAGCTATTTGTTGAAGTGCAAGTTTAAATCATTTGAGATTCCCCATTCCTCAAAAAGCGTTCGTTGGAAAATTGCTTTGCGAATTTATAACACATGACTCCACATTCTATGGGTATATTTCCCCCTCCCTAAACCTCCTGAGAAGTCCTAGCTTATACATATAAACTAGTTTTTGGACTCTCACTGTATCAATCCACTTCTCTGAGTGTTTTCTCCCTAGTTCAATACTCTGTTGATTTTTCTCAAAAATGGTTCATTAGGTGATGTTACCAGAGATCCCAATGGCATATCCATTCACTTTTTATGTGCGTGTAGCGTTGTTACTTTTGAAGAATTTAACCACCACTCTTGAGAATTATTATTTTATTCGTATAACTCACCTATTAAATAATATGTACCTAGAATGATTAAGTACGCTATTGAAGTTTGATTGTTTAGGAGTTATACCTAAAAACGCTTTAAATTATACACCAAGTTTTCATTAAAAAAATTCCCTGACGTTTGGAGGTTTTTGCGAAATTTCCTGACATTTCCCTGACTTTTCCTGACGCAAAGAATTCCTTGACAATTCCAGGTTTGGGATATTTGTACGCAATCTGTATTTTTGGGAGGATCAAATAATAGGCATTTTTGAAGCAAGTAGGAGGCATAATCATACAGAGAGGAGCAACAACAGACCAATGAATGCGAGATCAGAATATTTTCGCTATAAAAATAATTCAGTCTCGAAGGACCGCTGGAGGACATCGGACCAATGGTCAAATTTACCAATTTTACCATGGGATGCTGCATGGGGATCCTCATGGTGAAAAGGATGTAAATAGAAGTGCCGCTCCCCTACAGAGCAAAAGAGCAGAAGTGAGTTGAATATGAATGAATCCCCTGTGAGCTCACGGAACGGTAAATTGCAACAAAAATAACTGAAGGAAGTGCGTCTGTGTGACACGCCGTTGTTCCTTCCTTTAGGTAATTCCCTCCTCTCAGGAAGTTGCGGTATGGTAATAAACCAAGTGGCTTCCTACTGTCAACAGCCCTAAAACGTCAAATCATTCCTTTTATTAATGTAAAAATAAATGTTTCTGCTCCCTCCAATCTCTCAATTTAATGCTAAAATCTCCGCATTTTCGACAACCTTACATACATAAGGAGATAACAAGACAATGGGTGATAAAACCCCCCAGATTTCGAAATTTTATTCAACAAACACGACGAAACAAAAGTACTCTATGAGATGTTGAGGAGCCCAAAACAACCATTATAGATATGAAGTACAACACTACGAAACCAAGCTCTGATGAGGCCGAACAGGCGAAAGCGCTAAGCAATGTAAGGAATTAAAACTTGAGAAGCCTAATCTACAATTTCTCAACCCTCAAAGCACCTCTACCGTTACGGCATAGGCACAACCCCAGGAAAAAATATTCATATGATCGTATTCGTCTGTCGGCGATTAAATCCAACCCATAAAAATACATTTTCTCATTTTTATACTCATTTACCCAAACAGCCCATTGAAATCATCAAAAATAAACAAGCGGTTGCAATCATGTTCACAATTTCAATGATTGAGAATGATCATTTGTGTGTAAACAATTATTCAAATAGTCATACTCATAACTCAGCTTGCTGGCCACGTACTTCGTAGTAGTTAACATAATATGGTTGAATAAATCGTGAGCTTTCGAACGAATGTTCAACGAATTTTGTGGGATGAAAAATGACGAAGTACCATTTCCCTAGCAACGACTCGGTTGTAAGCGGAAATCATCAGAAAACCAACCGTAACGCTTTTTTCAACGTTTTTTTTCGTTTATGTGCCAAAGTAAAGACATAAAATGTCAAAAGAAGCGTGTACAGCACAATTCTCACATAGATAGACAACGTTTTAAGAATGTATAATAGGCAGTATCGTAAACGCATAACAATCATATACTTGGGAAAGATGGTGTAATAATAACAAAAAGATGTAAACTATAATCAACAATGCTCATACAAATGAGGTTTAATGACGTACACGCTATTGAGAATATCATCAGAATTCGCTGGCGTCAAACCAATGAGCCAAGTAAAGATGAGCCACTTTTAGTCGACAAAGCGAATAATTTCCCGCGTTGACGACGTTGATTATATCTAATAGTTTGTTGTATGCGTTGAGAATAGAGTAGGTTGGTCGTTTACATTCACGTTTGACGGCTCGTGATGCGCGGGCAAAAATATCGTCCCGCCCAGTTGATTATGAGGAATCCCTCCCTCTCATGATTAATTACACTTAGCTACCCACTTGATCCGAAAATCTTCCGTCAACCGCGATGGTTTCGCTTAATCAGAACGGGCTCGATTTTCTCTCCCAAAATTTATTGGAGCGGAGCCTCGATTTATTCTGAACGGATGGGGCGGAGCTCATTCTTCACCCTTCTTTTCATTCAGACGCCAGGAAAAGCTTTCGGTAATCGTCAATAAAACGTTCATAAGTTCACATTCGACCGGATCCGTCTGCGGAGTTCAATAGCTTCTTTCGGTTTCGAATAAAGCGGTAAAACCCCAATAATGATTACATTCCGAATCCTTTGATTGATTTCTGTTATATTTTTTACATTGACTCAGATTTGAGTTTATTTCATCTCCTGCTTCGTTAGTGCAGAAAGTGGCAAAGCTTAGCATTTGAGCCTGTGGTTGAAGCATCCACTTTTTATCACGAGTCGTTCGCGAACAATCAATTTGAGACATGAGAATCTAGACGCTGACCAACTACTCGAAATTCTTACCAAAAGCCGTATCACACTTGCATTTTTTTCGCATTTTAAACGCTGAAACGTGAAGAAGGCAAAGTGCGTTTTTTCAAGGTCAGCAGTGAATGTTGAAGAGGAATAACTGCAAAAACAGCGCATTCTGGCGGAATGCAATGTTATTAAGCCTGTCAGGTTAGGGCTTGAAATATTGAAGTAACGTTTGACGTGCCTAGTGTTTTCAAACAGTGTCTAGACAACTCTTGTTCTTCCAAAGTTATTATACTATGAAGACGCACAATAATAATAAAAATAACGTAACAATAAAAATAAAATAAAAAAAAAAAAATAAAAAGAAAAACTGTTCCCACTAGGGACGTGGTCAAGAACGAAAAATGATTATTCGATTTTAAATTATATTTATATAAGAAGACAGGTATGTAATTTGAACTCAATAGAGAAGCAAGAGCGCACAGCAATAATCCTCAAATAAAATACTTCACTTCTACAGTTCATTCATCTGATTCGGCATTTGTTTAGTGCAGTCTCTTTAGTGACCGGAGGGGTGCTGTTACCTACTTAACGTCATGCGAGGTGAGGCATTGGCGCGCGACCAAACAAAAACGTAATAAAAATAGAAGTTCGGCACTGAAATAAAAATAATGAGAAAAGAAGTTCGGCACTAAGAAAATAAGAACACTTCGGCAAGGAACTAGGAACAATATTTTTGGCACAGGAGAACTGGAACTGGAATGAAAACGGGAAGGTACAACGCGGTTTCCCAGTGAAACGTTACCTCCCCAAGGGTTATGTTTAGCATTTTTCTTGCGTCAAGGTAAAAATTAGAACGTGTTCTAATTTTCCCAAGTGAGTTTAAAAACGCTCCGCCAGGATGCGCAATAGTCGAAAAAGCTGACCTTGGAAAAAAGCACTTCTTCACGTTTAGGCATTAAAAACGCAGAAAAAATGCGGAAAAAAGCTAGTGTGATACGGCCTTAAGGGATTGACAACTTGATGTTATGTATTTTTGATGCGAGCGTAGCGAGCATCCAGACCACTAATCTACGCAGATAACTGGTCTGTGTAAAATCTCATGGCGACTGGAGCGCTGGGAATGCCAGGGAATGCCACGCAGTGGGTAGTCTTTACTAAAGATAAAGAGCAAGTCAGGGTCTAGAGTCTCGTGTCTCAACTTGATTGTACGCGAACGTCTCGTCTTTTTATCTCCTACCTCAAAAATAAGGTCGTTTAAAAAGGAAAAATTCCAATGGAATGACAGTTTTCTTTTTGCTTTTCTCAGCTTTCTGAATAGATTTAGTTCCATGCCTATGACCCGAGGAATAGTACTAGATTCTAAAGAAATTTTCAGGGACTATGCAGATTAGCACCGACGGAAAATCGTAGTCCTTTTCGTAGTTTAGTATACAGGGTGTACAGAAAACAGGTCCACCAAATTGCAGGAGTAGATTTTAGAGCTGATTTCTGATCGATAGTTCCTCAGAGATTTTTTTTTTCTCTTAGTTTTCGTGTAATTCAATTTTTAAGATTTTTTTCGTGTTTTCGACCTTTTGTCACAAAAACGATCGTAACTTCCTTAATTGCTGTGTAAATTAAAATTTGAGGATACCATTGAAAGAGCATTGAATTTCCTATCAGATAAATGCCTAACCTTTTTAAAGAATTACGGTTTGAGACATGAAAAAGCAGCCTGAAAAGCGAATTTTTAAACTCACTTGGGAAAATTAGAACACGTTCTAAGTTTTACCTCAACGCAAAACATGCTAAGACGTAACAATTCATGGGAAAACCCCTGGGAGCCCTAACCTGACAGACTTAATAAAACTGCATTCCGCCAGAATCTGCTGGTTTGGCACTTATTCCTCTTCAACATCCACAGCTGACCTTGGAAATAATCTCTTTCCCTCCTCCACGTTCGAGCATTAAAAATGCGAGAAAAAACTGAAAAAATGCAAGTGTGATACGGCCTTAACAAGACTGACAACGGTAAATTTCAACATAAACTTGCTACTTGACAGCAACCAAACATATTTTGCCACACTATTGTAGCAAAATATTATTAGGTAGGCACAATACGATTGTGCGATCAAGGGCAAGCAGTGCGGTGCTGTACTGTAATCATTTAAATCTTCATATTCGAGAGCATATCATCCACTTGGATGAACCCTGACGCGCAAAACGAGGATTACTAATTGCTTGGAAAACGTTTTAGCGAATTTTGTGAGTAAAACAAAGCTTTTTCAGACTCCGAGTCTGCAAGTTGTTAAAACCAAATGATTCGTGTATCCCTACGGATGCGAATATGATTTTTTGTTCCTTCACAAAAAATTGACGGTGTGCGATTATAATTGGTGCTCGCAGCCTTTCCCAAGTCCGGACTCTGTCCCGACGTTTTACGGAAAATTGGGGAGTCGAAAGGTTGGCAAATAGCCGTTTTTTTTTCTCAGAGATTCACAATATGACGGTGTTAGCGTTTACGATTGATTCGATGTTGTGCACTAGGAGTGACGTGAGTCAACGTACTTCCTTTTTTTCACTACAAAGTTTGTTCAAATTCAACGCTTTTGTTACTATTCAACTGAGAGGAGACGTAGTTCGTTGCTGTTCAACTGAGAGGTTATACCACAATAGCATATCTAAATGTTTCCTTTTCCGTTTATTGGTTTTATACCTTAGGTACATGTATCAGAACATTTTTGACGTATTTTGAGTCTTGAAGTTATGGTTTTCTTGAAATTAAGGTTGTATTGAAATTTTGAGTCTTGAATTCATTGATGTCTTTAAATTTCGTCTTCAGTTCTTCAGTTTTGTTTTGTCGGTTAAATGTCAGTCTATTTATTTCCAATTTCAGCTGTGGATGTTGAATAGGAATAAGTGCCAAACCAGCTGATTCTGGCGGAATGCAGTTTTATTAAGTCTGTCAGGTTAGTGCTCCTAGGGGTTTTCCCATGAATTGTTACGTTTTAGCATGTTTTGCGTTGAGGTAAAACTTAGAACGTGTTCTAATTTTCCCAAGTGAGTTTAAAAATGCTCCGCCAGGATGCGCAATGGTCGAAAAAGCTGACCTTGGTAAAAACCACTTTGCCTTCTTCACGTTCGAGCACTTAAAATGCGAGAAAAATGCTGAAAAAAATGCTGTGAAACGGCCTTTAGTGATTTATACCTGAGTTGCGTTGAATTTGTGTTTTTCGTGTTGCTATTTGGAAAGGTGTTACAATTCCACTCCCTCTTTTTCTTTTTAATTCATTTCCTCTTCTACCTGAAGCTGCAGAGGCAATACGATTCGTGCAGTAGCCAGCTGGTTATACAATAATCTCTTCAGACGTCACATACTTACTCCAAAGAGTACCTCATTTAATTTCTTGGAAACGACCGACCCTGTCCATTGCGGTTGCAGTTCAGGACAGATTCCTCGCTTTCGTTTCGGGTCATGAATCCAAACCCAATCGCCTTATTTGAAGCTCGGATACTTGGCTCGTCTGTCAAGCTCCTTCTGAGTCCTCATCTCAATCTTCGTTCTACCTTAAGCAAATTCCCGCACTTTCTTCAAGTGCTCACGAAGTTGGAAGGCATACGGAGTTGCCAAATCGATCTCTTGCGAAAGTTGGCGAACTAGAGAATCGGGAAAATTCAAGTCTCTCCCAAACACCAAACTGCTTCGGGGATAGCTCAAGAGGGGGGGGGGGGGGGGGTAGACCTGTAAGCATGTAAGAAAAGGGGCAGTTTGCTATCCAAATCGTCCTGATTTAAGGTCACAAACATTGCCAGATACTTTGAAATTGTTTCAAATTTAGTAAATCCATCAACCCTCCTTATTGTGGGTGAAGAGGTGTGGTTCTGGTTCTTCTCATTCCCAGCAACCAGTTTACTTCCTCCATCAGCCTTGCCTCAAAATTTCGGTCTTGGTCAGAATGCAATTCGTACGGGACTCCAAGAATGCTGATAAACTTTTCCACCAATGCTGACACTACTAATTGTGTATCGTGATTTGGAAGTGCGATAGCCTCTGGCCACTTGGTGAAATACTCAGCTATAACAAGCGCTACTTTGTTACCACGCTTTGTTTGGGAAAACGGACAAAATATATCCATTCTAATTCTTTGAAAAGGACCACCAACGTGAAATTGTTGAAGAGGAGCAGCTACTTCTTTCCTGGCCCCTTGACCTAGTGACAACTGCAACAGGTCTTGCATCACATCTTGGTATCAGACAACATGCCCGGCCAAAAATAGTATTGCTTCAATTTTCCCTACGTTTTCCAAAACCCAGTGTCCTCCCGCCGAAACTACTGTGACAATATTTTAACCCAATCTACAGGACTGTCTAGGGGAAAATCTACAGCCTAACCCGCACATTCCCAGAAAATGTCATATCAAAATTGGATAAAAACTAGAAATTAACCTTGTTCTTAGGATTACGTTTCCAAAGGATTATGCACCAAATTTGAGCGAGATTGACGTCTAGCGCGTGAAAAAAATATGTTTGAAGTTGAATAAGTTGAAATTTCTGTTTGCGCATGCTCAGAATGAAGTAATGATATGAGAAGTATGAAATTAACAGGGGACCATTTACAGCCTAACCCGAACATTCCCTGAGAATTTCATAAAAATCGGATGAAAACTGTTAGGGTCGTTAAAAGGAATACACATTCGCGCATGAGTAGTAGCTACTCATGATAAGATTATATTGAAATTGCTAGTATAGGGAATGCTCAAATTTATCTCTTCCACCTATCCTCCAAGTTTTAGTGAGATCGGACGACGGGGGGTGTGAGAAAATATTGCTTGATGGAATTTATGTTTGCACGGGCACTGAGTGAAGTAATAAATTAGGAACATCGATACTGATATGATACTAATATAGGTACCCTAATTTCATGAAAATCGGTTGTAAATTGTAGAAATTAAGCTTGTTACAAGGATTTGCGGTAAGTCAGAATGGTGTAAAACGTAAAAGGCTAGTGGAAATGTTACCACTGTAAAAAAACAAACGTTTGTTTTTTTGGATGCTAAAATTTCTTCATCTCTAAAAATTGAAAACAATGGTCTACCTATCTATAGGTAGACTCGAAAGCAATTTATGAGATGAAATAAGTATCTAAAAATACTTCACTATTACATCTGCACGGAGTTAATAAACTCAATTTCGTAAAGTTGCCTGCTATATCCACTCTCCAGCGATCATTGACGGAATTTAGAGATTCATTGTCTACTCAATAGATTTGCTAGCAGCGCATGATTTCTCTATGTTCTCGCGCTTAGAAATCCAATATTTTATCGAAGTTCCAGCACTTAGGTAAAGCAAACGGATCAACGTGCAGCGTTGAGGATGGTTTTAATAGATTCTTTGGGATTATATTTATCATTGACAAGCAAAAAAAAAAAAAAAAAAAAAAAAAAAAAATCATTGCTCTTACCTTGAACGTTTTCGAGATCTCGATTTTTGAATATGTTAGCCCTTTAATTCTACCGTTCAGGGTTGATGGTAACTGATGCCGAGCTTCAAGGATCAACTTAACCCCAAATGTGACTTTTAACCCAAGTTTCATAAAGTTACGTCTGGTAGTTTCGGAGAAAAGTCTGGCCGGAGGACGGACGGATCCCCCCCCCCCCCCCCTTTTTGATTTTTGGATTCTAAATATCTTGAAAAGCAAACCAACAAATTTTGAAGGGGGGTTATTTTTTTCGATAGCAAAGGTTCATTATTGAAAATAATAAACCAAAAGTAAGCTTTTATTTTGGCGAATTCTTTTCTGCCCTGAACCTCTGACTGTAATTTGCTATATTTAATAATTTTCGGTTTATTATTTTCTGTACTGAACATTCATAATCGACCATGATTTATCTGTAGGCTCGGTCGTATGTAGTTTACCTGCTGCTGATTACAGTAACCGCTTAACAGTGCATCGTTAAGTATGTCTAGTCTCGGGGCTGACCTCAACAACTCCGGTACGCCCCAATTATACGAAGGAGGATAACAGCGTTGCACTTGGAAAAGCAGCCCGCACAATTATTGTACTCAAACTGGAGGGATCTACCTCCCCAGTCTAACTTGTTTGACACAGCAGAGCGAAACTTGCTCGTTGATTATGTGAACTCAAACCCTCGGCTATGATTAATTACACTTGCCTATCCACATAATCCGAAAGGCTTTGTCCAGACAGGCCCTTTCCCTTTATCAAACCAAGGGCTCCGTCCCTTCTTAATTTATAGAGACGGCACTCTGATTTAGGCCGAACGGATGTGGTGAAACTCATTGCCTCGAAGCTTCATTTTGCGAATGGAATTTGTCTAGAACGATAGTTTTGAGTAAAAACATGTATTCGAGATTGCCCTGCTAACGCAATGAATATCAAAGAGGAATCCCACAGAGGCTCCATTTCACATTTCAGCGTGTTACGTTGAATAACAGAAAAGGTCATCTATCAGCCGGTACTATGTTGTGTATCTTCAACAGTCCTTTCAGTTGAATACTCCATTCGACCAATTTATTCCTAAGCATCAACCCCAAATTGGATTTCTTTTGTGAATCCTCTTTTACTAAAGACAATTTAATTCTCTTCGGTAATTCTCGTTTTTTAATTTTTACTTTACTAAGTTATTTTTACTATCTAACTAGCTGGTTTACCCTACGTTGCCCAGGTTATGGGCAATAAAATAGGTGAGGGGCCCACATATCTGATAAGGGATGCTCCAACCTCATCATTATTACCCTAAGTCCCACGGAGGTTCATAATATGAAACGTCAGTACCGATACATTCTGTTTCGTTACCCATGGTTTGTCGTGTAACTCGCAGTTTGTCCCGTTACTCTGGTCTGTTCCGTAATACTAGTGGTATACAACAATGTGAATACTAGTGGTAGCTGCTGTTATGTTACAACCTAACACGCTGACAACTTCATCGAAATCGGATGAAAACTGTGGAAATTGAAGTCATTCCAAGTGTTTCATATTGGCGCATGCTCAGTAGCTATTAATGATACAATTGTGTTGAAATTGTTGTGAGATAATCAAATGATCTTCTTCCTAGAATCATCTAAATTTAAGCCAAATCAAACAACCAGAGTGTGAAAAAATAAAGCATAATGGAATTAACGTTTGCGCATGCGTAGAATGAAGTATTGATTTGGCAACAGTGGTAACTAGTGGCAACTAGTGGTATACAACAATGTGAATACTAGTGGTAGCTGCTGTTATGTTACAACCTAACAAGCGCATTCGCTGACAACTTCATCGAAATCGGATGAAAACTGTGGAAATTGAAGTCATTCCAAGTCATTTCAAGTTTCATATTGGCACATGCGCAGTAGCTATTAGTAATACAATCGTGTTGAAATTGTTATGATGTAATCAAATGATCTTTTTCCTAGAATCATCTAAATTTAAGCGAAATCAAACGACCAGAGTGTGAAACAAATGTAGCATAATGGAATAAACGTTTGCGCATGCGTAGAATGAAGTATTAATTTGGCAACAATGAAACTGACAGGGGACAGTCTACCGCCTAGCCCTCACATTCCCTGAAAATTTCATCCAGATCGGATGAAAACTGTAGAAAATAAGCTTGTTACAAGGAATTCATAATAGCGCATGCGCAGTAGCTATTAATGATACAATTGTTACCGCTTCATAACTCGTTAAAGTTTATTTTGTTTAAAAATATTTTCCAAAGGATTATAACTATATAGCATTTGGTGTCCAAATGCTAAATATAAATTATTAAACAACCACATGTTATTTTGAAATAATAAATTAGTCGTTGATGAGAAATCAAACCGCGTAGGCGTTTTTCTTTACAATTTATAATAATCTAGGTTTTACCTAGATCTTACGGTAACAACAATCATGTTGAAATTGATATAAGATGATCAAATTGTCATCCCCCAACTATCATACAAATTTGAGCGAGATCGGACGACTTGGGCGTGAGAAAATGATGCTTGGTAAAATTGACGTTTGCGCATGCGCAGAGAAGGGTATTGAGTAAAAAACTATGAAACTGATAGGGGACCGTCGACCTCCTAGCCCGCACATCCCCTGAAGATTTCATCCAAATCGAATGAAAACTGTGGAAAATAAGCTTGTTACAAGGATTTGCGGACACACACACACACACACACACACACACACACACACACACACACACACACACACACACACACACACACACACACACACACACACACACACACACACACACACACACACACACACACACACACACACACACACACACACACACATGTATACTCCTCGAACACCTCACCGACACACACACACACACACACACACACACACACACACACACACACACACACACACACACACACACACACACACACACACACACACACACACACACACACACACACACACACACACACACACACACACACACACACACACACACACACAACACACACACACACACACACACACACACACACACACACACACACACACACACACACACACACACACACACACACACACACACACACAGACACACACAGGTTAAAGAGGAGTGGCGACACCCCCTGGCGTACCCCGCGCCCAATGACAACACACACACACACACACACTCAATTAAACACACCCCGACACACACACACACACACACACACACAGCGAAATGACAGTTTGGAGAACACACAAATGCTCTCTGGACACACACACACACACACACACACACACACACACACTGTTTTTGGTGTTTTGTTCCACACACACACACACACACACACACACAAGGAATCCCTGGTGGAAGCACACACCAGGGTTGTGGCTGGGACACACACACACACACACACACACACACACACACACACACACACACGAGGCACACACACACACACACACACACACACACACACACACACACACACACACACACACACACACACACACACACACACACACACACACACACACACACACACACACACACACACACACACACACACACACACACACACACACACACACACACACACACACACACACACACACACACACACACACACACACACACACACACACACACACACACACACACACACACACACACACACACACACACACACACACACACACACACACACACACACACACACACACACACACACACACACACACACACACACACACACACACACACACACACACACACACACACACACACACACACACACACACACACACACACACACACACACACACACACACACACACACACACATACACACACACACACACACACACACACGCGCGCGCGCGCGCGCGGACACACACGTAAAATGCGAGTGGAAGTTTTGACTTTGGAGACCAACCATTTTTTCTCTAGAAAGTGAAAACAATGCTTTTGCTCGAGTAAAACGAGTATGAGCAAAACGATTAAAAATTAAGTTTTTTAAACGATTGTTTTTTAAAGTTGTTAGAAAAGACTGTTTTTAAAAGTTTTTAAAACGATTGTCTAAACGATCAAAAAAAGAGTATGAGTAAAACGATCACTCAAGGAAACTCCTGCATTCGACCGAATCGGCACGTATCCCTTACATTTGAAAAATAAATTGTTTTTGGTGGTTTGCATAAAGATTTATTATTTGATTCATTATTCCCTCACAATAACCTTACCTATAGCTTACAATGTTATTTCGCTTTCGGACACTTTCAAATTTAAAATCAAGATAATTGCTGAATTTTCATTTTTATTTGTATTTTCTTCAAGAAATAAAATTTTCAAACTACTGTGTGTTTTGAACTCAAATACCTGTGTGTTTAGTGGAAAAATCAGAAAGGGCTTTCAATAAAATCCATGTCAAAACTCGTAAACGAGTTCCACAATCTGCTTTACAAGTAGATACCATGTTACATGGATATGTCTTTGATTGGGGATTTCATAACGGTTGTCCTCGAGAGTTGTAAACAAATCCTTTAACTTTGGACTGTAGGCGACAAAATGTAGGATAAAGAATTTATTCTATGATTCTTGGAGACACAATAAGCATACTATAAATACTATTAAAGTTATTTCTCCAATACAGGCGCTATCATTTTTATGTTCATGATAGCCTGATTTTTCATTAATAAATGAAATTATATCATTTATTGTTTTATTTGATAACTTTTCGTCCTCTTACTGAGGACATCTTCAGATCTTGCTTTCTTGACATTGAGTTGACTTGGTGAGCCACTGTTCTATTTGACAAATCCGTTATATTCGGATGTTTATACATTTTTTCCTGGACACACCAAGATCTGAAGATGTCCTCAGTAAGAGGACGAAACGTTATCAAATAAAACAATGAATGAAATAATTTAATTTATTTTCCCTGGGCCGCATCCCGAATAATTCCAACAAAACAACGGTTTACTCATAGAAATGTTGAAAATAAGTGTGTCTGTGGAGAGAAGCCACTGCAATGAGTTGTTGTTTACAGTCGACTGTTGTCAAGAGGATAAAAATGTTTCCTATGGAGTGGAGTAAATGATGCTATTGCTTTACGTTAAGAATATTGTAACCGGCTTATTAAAATTGTTTATAATCCAATCAACTTAGTTTAGGAATGTAGCCAGGTACGTAAGGAGGGGGAAATTGGTAGCTTGAGATGTGAACATTTATCACATAAATCAAGCGCTTTCCAACGAGTGGCGAACGATTTCTGTGCGTTGAAAACTGGGGAAGTTTCATTCCCCTAGCAACGGATGGGTTGTACGTGAACATCTTCAGAAATTGTGACATCAACTTTTGCGTGACGAAAATTTTTGTCTGACCCCCAGGGCAAAGACATATCCATGTCAAAATATTTCCACAATCACTCCGCAACCATTATTATCGCATCACATATCTACAAAAACAGGAAGCTCAGTCTATAATAATAAGCAATAAACAATATTAGTACTAAATAAGTTCACTCACCCTTTCAAGCTGTGCGTTTCTCTTTGAGTTATAGCAAAATTCGAAAATCGCTATCACAACAGCAATAGCTAGACCGCACAGCAAGACAACGAAGACACCGCCTAAGAAAGAGGAACAGTGTTGTTCAACGGTTTTCGTGATACGTTATGCAAGTAACAAAAGCATATAATAAATATTAATTATTAG
This sequence comes from Adelphocoris suturalis, assembly GCA_030762985.1. Classification (NCBI taxonomy): domain Eukaryota; kingdom Metazoa; phylum Arthropoda; class Insecta; order Hemiptera; family Miridae; genus Adelphocoris; species Adelphocoris suturalis. Next base: position 19,469,314 of record CM061047.1, read on the forward strand.
CGAATTCGGGCCTTTTCTGTTATATCTCCGCATATTTTCGTTAATTATCTAATATTCATTCATTCTGATCTGTATGTCCAACTAATCTGTATTTTTACTAAGGGATTGACTACTTGATGTAATGTAGTTTTTAGATGCGAGGTCGCGAGCATCCAGACCACCAAACTATACACAGCATTCTGAGCTATTTTACCCCAGTGGACGTAAAAATGATTGGGGATCATCAATCCGATCAATCCCCATTCTATAGAAAATAGTTTGTAAATGCGGGGATATAACAGAAAAGACCCGCGAATTTTCCTAAAAAATGAGCTTATTGCGATGGGTCCAAAATTTTTAAAATAAAAATTTTCGGAAATTTTCTTCATTGAAATGCGTTTTGAGGCATTCTGAAACGAATCCTAGGATGTAACACTTTTTCATATATATATACTTTAGGTGATGGAGATGACTAGTCCAATATATAAACTTGGGTTAATGGGTTTTGTGATTGACCAAAACTAGTCCGGGGGTAGATATTTTTTATTTACTGCGACGTTTCGGTCAGGATCTGACTCTAATCGTGCAGATTTCTACAACAATGAATGACATGTTAGTCATTCACATGACGCCGTTCTTGCGTCAAAAAATTAAGCATTCCAAATTAAAGGATGAGTTCGTTGGCCAGCACTTTTTGAGCACGTTAAATTGGTAAAATTTCAAAAATTTCCCTTATAGGAATATGCAGCACGCCTATTATAAATCCAGTTTCAATGAAATAGGTTCAACAGCTTTGACACTTAATTGCTCAATATTGCTTTAGGAAATGTGTTCATTATGAGCCAATAGGTATATGAGTGGAAGTTTTGAAATCCAAACATAAATCTTTCATTCCCAAGAAACTTCTGATAACTGCGGAAGGCACAGAAGCAACTTTACCCTACCAAATAATGTGCGTCGTCGGAAGAGGACTACAGCCATGTTGTCTGTATACTCAATTTGCCCTTATGGGAAGCGAAACTGTCGCGTGTTTGTAATGTGGAAGTAACGTTTTGACATCACCGGTGAGCAGGTTTTCTTTCGTTGGGGTTCAAGACAGCCCGAGGCTTAGCACGACCAAAAACAAACAAGAATTTGTCTCGATTCGAGGCCCCGAACGTAGAAAGAAGTTAGCGCAGGGGAGAAAGTTTGCCCAAATAACATGTGAGTCGAATTTCCCCCTTCAGAAACGGGAATCTGCCGTGGCGGAAGAAGCTTCGCGTAAACCGATTCCCCCTTGACCGTTCACATGGCTGTTGCCCCCGTAGAAATAATTTATTTTTCCAACCATACTTAATTTAATCAATCAATTTTCATGACAAAAGTTGAATTATTTATTAAAACAACCCCACAACATTCAACTAAGTGTATAGGTACTCATACACAGGGTGTCGACTAGATCTGTAAAATAAAAATCGGGGACTTTTTAGGGACTTCTGGCGTTCTAAATTTTAAAAATCGGTGACCTTTTACAGGCTTTAATTTCTTTAGGAATAGCGTACTGAAATACTTACCAGTAGACCTATTATAATCATCAGTAGCCAATGTAAAATTAGATCTTCTTAACTTTTTATTGATTCTGGCCTACTTATAAAGTACAGAAGTTTAAGTCTACTTACAGAATATTGGTAAAATACAATGTAAAAAATATTTAATATTATAGATTCAAAAATCTCAATTGATTCTATCGTATGTTTTGTGAATCCCGGTATTATTTGGTTACCGACGCCATAAAAATCGGTGACTTCTATATTGAAATCCGTGACATTCGGAGATATCCGTACCCTCCTATTAAATCCGGGACTTTCTGGAAATCCGTGACCTGTAGACACCCTGATATATATATATATATATATATATATATATATATATATATATATATATATATATATATATATATATATACACTTAAATTGGACACAAACTATTCACAAAGGAATTCATAAATTTCAAAATTTTTTTATCAACGTTTCGCATTTTGCGTTATCAAGACTGTTGGGATCTGGGTGAAACTCATCTTCTTAGCAATTTGTGGCATGTTCCTTAATGCAGTGGAGTGTCCATGATGCCGTCTCCATGATGGTCACGCTGGTAAACATCACTACTTTCCCGGAGGTACGATATGAGCAAAAAATGTGGGAAAATTTAGAGTTGAGATGGTTTAGATTTTTGATAGAAGCTTTTGAGTTAGAGATTGAAATTTAACAAGAGGCCTGGAATGAATTAATTAAAAAAAAAAATGAGATGGCTTTTGGGGGGAATCAGCCCCGTACGTTCAGTCCAGGCGGAGTGAGGCTACCCAGGACCCATATGCGGGCGTGTTCAGCATAATGGAGGAGAAGTGGATTTTCCTCTTGCAGACGTTTTAATACACGGACTCTGTAGCACTCATTGAAATTGAGTCCATGTAGGGCTGCATGTCGATCAACAGGCTGATCCCCCCCTCTGTTGGTTGTGGAGCGATGGTTATTCATCCGCTCATTTAATTGTGTGGCTTTGCCTACATAAAAACCATTGCATTGTGTGCAGAGCAGTTGGTATATGCACATTCTACTTTGGCAGTAAGCTGTGCCTTCAACTTTGTAGGTTAGTGGCGTATTGGGGGAGGAAATTTCGACTCCCGGTGATATTAGATCACACAGCTGGCAGCGAGGATGTTGACATCTCAGTAACCCAAGTGACGGTTCGACTGGTGGGCGATCAGATTTATGTGAGAGCATGTTGCCCAAATTTCTTGGTTTCATATAGGCCATGCACAGCGTATCGGGGAATACCTCTCGTGTTAGAGGATTGTTATACAATATTGGGTGTAATTCTTTCAGTATTTTGTTGATACGCTGTACACCAGGAAAGAATGTGGTGACCAGGAAGGGTCCTTTTCTTTCCTGGGTTCTGGTTGGGGCCACATATGGAATATTTGATGGAATTATCTTCCGCCGAAGTAGGTTTCTAGGGTAGCCACGTTCGATCAAGCGATTTTTCAGCGTTGTGGTATATTCTTCAAGGTCAGCTCTATCACTGAAAAGCCGGTGACCACGGATGGAGAGGGACCGAGGAATAGCATTTTTAGTATGAGGTGGATGACAACTCTGGTAATGGAGGTACATCTGGGCATTAGTGGGTTTCACATGAACCTTTGTTGAAAAGCCCCGGTCTTTGACTTCTACCTCAACATCCAAGAATGTGATGGTTGTCTCCGAAACCTCGTGGCAGAACGACAGAGGTGATGACCTATTAAGGTTCTCCATGAATACATCCAAGGCATCTCGTCCATGCTGCCACACTACAAAGATGTCGTCTAGGAACCAAAGGGCGTAGTGGCTGTGCTGAGAGAAAATCCTGCTCCACCTTGGCCATATAAAGGAGCATATGAGGGGGCGAACCTCGTTCCCATTGCTGTGCCACATTTCTGAAGGAATAAAATACCTTCGAACTGGAAATAATTGTGAGTCAGCACATATTCAGCAATTGAGAGTAGGAAGTCAGTGGTTGGAGTAGAAGTCTCTGAGCGGAGATCAAGGAAGTGGCGGAGCGCTCTCAATCCATCAATGTGTCTGATAGATGTATAGAGAGACGTTACATCAATCGTCACCAACAACAAAGGATTAGAGCCATAGCGAAATAACGGGGTTGAACGCAGCATCTCCAGGAAGTCATAAGTATCCTTTATGTAGGATGGTTGAGCGGATGCTATAGGTTTCAAATGAAAGTCCAAATATGCTGATATACGTTCCGTTAAACAGTCGTAGCTTGAAACTATTGGCCTTCCAGGAGGTAAGGTGTCAGGAAGATGGTAAGCCTTATGTATTTTCGGAAGCAAGTAGAAGGCTGATGTTCGAGGTGAGTCTGGCACCATTAAAATTCTCTCCTCTTGTGTAAGGCCTTCATACTCACTTTGGCGCCTGACCCGGAGGAGCGACCGCAGATCTGTTCGGAAACGTCGTGTGGGATCGCTGTCAAGCCTCTCGTAGGTTGCAGTATCGTCAAGCTGTCGCATGGATTCACGATCATAATCGGTTGCGTTCATTATTACCACTGTAGACCCTTTGTCAGCTTTCATAATTCTTATTGACCTGTCTGTCTGAAGTTCTTTCAGAGCTCGGAACTCTGCAGAGCTGAGATTTGCCCTTGGCTGCAGTGAGGCCAAAAAGGTGGGATCGGATGTCCTTGTAAGAAGAGCTTTGATGAAAGATTCCAAAGGATGGATGGGTGGTAATCTGGGCGTAGGTTCAATTTCGGTTGAAACTCGAAACTGGCGAAGTGCCGGATGGATACCATTTTCATTTTCTCTCTCGGAATCCCGCGTGTGCCAAAAGAAGCGCCAGCGTAGTGATCGCACAAATGCCTGTAAGTCTTCATGAAGTTTGAAATGATCAACTCTTGGGGTGGGAGAGAAAGACAGTCCCCTGCTCAACAAAGATTTTTCAACCGGGGTAAGTTCCCGTGAAGACAAATTACATATTTCTGGAGCACAATGTGTTCCAGTGTTACCTCTATCTTCCACTATATTGAAGTTGTTATTATTCCGTGTTCTAACAATCACAGGTCTGTCTGGCACAGTAACACCAATCGATGGCTCAAATCCTGGGGGAGGCCTTCTGGGATATTGCCTTGGAAACAAATCATTCATACCCCATGGACGCTGAGACGAAGGCATATCCAGGGTAAAGCCGAAATCAGAACCCCAATTAGCTAAGCCTGATAAATCGACAGGTAATTGGACACCTGATTGAAGGTACTCCTGGTATAGAGAGGATAATTTCCGGTTATTACCCGAAAGTGTGTCATCAAAACTTCTAGACACACGAGCCAAGAGTTGGGAAACTCGATATATATATATATATATATATATATTATATATATATATTTATATTTAATTTTGAAAGTTTATATATTTACTTCAACTCTTGTCTGTTTTTGTTCTGATATTAATTTTACCGTTATTTACATTTTAATAGGTATTTAATTTCAATTTATTCGATTATCCAAATTTCCCTTCAAGTGAATTTTGTAAAAAATGAATCTATTGCAATGTCTCAAAAATTTTAAAATAAAATTTTTTCATTTTATTTTTTAATATATTTATACATGTATATATTTATTTAAGTATATATTTATATATATATATATATATATTATATATGTTTGTGTCATCCCAGGCGATCACTCTCCTTAGCATTGAGATAAAAATTCCGCACTTGCGCCAAAAATCAATTTTTGAAATGAAAGGATGAGTTTGTTGGCCAGAATTATTTGAGCACTAAAATGACTAAAAACAGCCGAAAATGGTTAAATTTGAAATTTTCAGCCGAGTTTCAGTCAAAAACAAAATCATTAACGAATAAGTAGGATATAAAAAATTTTTTGCATAAAGTTATGCTGAAATTGTACAGAAATTTCACTAATTTTTGCTGAAAAATCTATAAAAACTGCAAACGAAAACTATAACTCCAAAACCTTTTTTGAATCGCGCGAAATTTTATTAAGATTGAGTTTTTGCCATTAAATTATTTATAACAATTTCTTTGTTCTGAAATTGCTCAAATTTCAATTTAATTTAACATATTATATATGATAGGTTATTTAAGAAAAAATGTTCATACAATCATGCTGCATGACTGGAATCTTTGCCTCGATCCTCCACATTTCAACATTGAAAAGCGCTGAGGGCTACTAGAGGGTTTTTGCAGTTAACTTGTAATTAAAGTAGTTAAATTCTTGATTTGAATGCAATGCAATTTGTGGGGAGTCTCCAACGGGTACCTATTCTACTATAATCAAAATTTTAGAGAAATCAGATTTCTCAGATCAGATTCGGATTTATGCGTGTTTCAAAACATCCAGTTAGATCAGAACCCTAAGAAAGTTGTAGGATTAGGCTAAGCAAGGATTTTCAGAACACATACCCACAAACATGTGGAATGACAGACAGACAAGAAGCAAAATTTGCGTTATAATATCTAAAACAAACAGGCGCAACATTTTATTGAGAAGAATAGTAGGTATGTTAATTAGATAATTTTCGTGAACACACTTACCAATATTGTCTACGCCAAGAGCATTAGCTTTACTCTCTTTGCTCTTATCTTTTCTGATGCAGGTGTCTCCTGGGTTCTTCCACCACTTGTCGTATAACATCTGAATTTCACCTTTTTCTTGGAGCTCCAGGATTGCCAACGAAATCCTGTCTCTCCACGGTGACCCTGTGGACATACAGACATGTATTTACAGACTTGCCCTCCTGCACATCAAGTAACTAATCTAATATGAAAAATTTATATGACAAATATATTATACTAACATGAAACAGCAAAGGCTAATAAATCCAAAATCCCAACAGTTGAGATATCGAAGGGAAACTTGGAGAGTGGTTCTGGGGTGCCTGATACTAAGTTAAAAGCAGATAAAAATCAGGAAAAACCCAAAAGTTTTTGGATTGCCCGAATTGAGTAGGTTTTGGAACATTTTTTGGCAGCACGTGACACCTCATTTCAAAGATTGTTTAGTGCTAAACACGATGGTGAAACCGATATTGCGATATCATATTCCGTTTTTGGATTAGAGCTGATAAACCACGAAGAAGCGTGATTGTTTAAATAGATTGGCCCTTTTAGAGAAAACCGCGTTTCCTCGTGGTTCGATTCGAGCTTCAACTTGCCGTCAATCCGATTGAAAAAAATCCGTCCTTTTGCACACAGGCTCGATCTGGTCGATTAAACCCTTGTTTTTATTATACATATTCCACATATTTTAAATCAGAAACCTGAGTTTCAAGACACTAATTTTTTACAGGTACGCAATATTGTTCTTACATAGTTTGCCTGATCTCTTAGCTGTTTTCTCCTGAACAGTGCGTTAAGTGCTGCCTCCAATGATGATTTTCAGGTAAATTCTTGGTTCATAGTCATAGAGATAACTACTATTCCTAAACATGTTGACGATTTACGCCATGACGTCATCGCGCAAATGAATATCATAAGTCGTATTACGACTTGAAAGAAGACGTGTGAAGACGCGTAAAACACCGAGCTAGCACCGTACCGTAGTAACAGCCAGCGTGTTAGCGAAATTTAGATTTTCCCTAGATTCACGTTCACCGTATTAGAACACCATAGTAACCAGGGACTCTCTAATGATCTGACTGTAGAACCGTAGGTCTACCGTCCGTTTTTTGTTTTCAGAATGTGTAGTAGTATTGGTGAAATCGGGGGAGGGACAGACGTAACATATTTTTGCGGGTATAAAAAAAATAACGCTCCCAAGAGAGGAAAAGCCTTTCCAATAATGAAGCGGTTCGTTTAGTATTCATAAACCGTACTTGCTTATCAAGTAAACTGCGATCTGCGGGCTTCTCTTCCATAATGAAGGCTGAGGCTGTTCACGTAACGAGAAAATTATACGTGCTTGATCAGTCGTGACAACTCCACAGTGGGTACCTATTTATTTTATCACACTATACGTAATATCTTCATCCAAAATGACGATGAAGTCAGATGATTCTGACATTTATCTTTAAATTTCATCCGACAGGACTACTTTAAACTTAGTTGAAACTTCAAAAACGTTTACACGGACGTTGATATATTGCTTCTGCGTACCCTCGACATGATCGTATGAAAAATGATACCACATAGTTTGGTGGTTCATGATTCAGATATTGGAGAGTTCCTAGTTACCACGGTGATATAACGGTGTACGAGAATCCAGGGAAAATCAAAATTTCGTTAACACGAGGTTGTTACTACGGTGCTAGCTCGGTGTTTCTTACGTATTCACACGTCGTCTCTTATCAAATATTTTGTAACCTGATGCTGGTTCCGTTTCAAGATACGTAGTATTCAAAAATTAAAATCAGTCCGTCGCCCGTCCGTCCGCCGTTTTATTTTCATTACTACGTTTCAAGATACGAAGTATTCCAACATCAAATTAGTCCGTCGCCCGTCCGTCCGCCGTTTCATTTGTATTACTACGTTTCAAGATACGTAGTATTCAAAAATCGAATTAGTCCGTCGTCCGTCCGCCGTTTTATTTGTATTAGAGAGTTTTTGGCGACTTCAACTTAAAGTCACCTGTCACCATAGTCTTGAGGGTGCAAATGAAGATGCTAATCCAAATGGAACCGGGAGAACGGTTACCTTAATTTTGATGTCACGTTAACGGCGGTCGGGCAACACGATATTTCCCCCCCAGCTGTCTTGTTGCCCACTGGTTGACTAACCAATTTCTTCATTTCGATATGAAACTCCGATTTTCAATCCTTAATTCGAATTTCTTGTTAGTTTCAGCACAAATATGGGCTATTTTTTCATTTTTAGTTTTCAATTCGTTAGCAGGGCATGGATTTAACGCAAAGACAGTAAGCCTCAAGTGTGGAACACCGCGGTTTAGTTGCATTTATAGGTCATTAGTCATCACGAACTTCGTTTTTGGGTTTTCCGTTAGGTATAAACAACAAGTATGAAAAATTATTTATCTCTATGACAATAATCCAGCATTTTACCCGACACGATCATCAGCACTTCACGCAGTGTTCACGAGAAAATAGCTGAGAGATCAGGTAAACTAAGAACAATGCTGCGAAGAAACAGTATCTTAAAACTCAGTTTTCTCATTTAAAATATGTGAAATAATAGAAACAAGGCTCTAATCGACCAAATAGAGCCTGTGCGAAAAAGAACGGATTTTTTCGATCGAGTTGAAGGCTAGTAAAGCTAGACAGCGGAGGCGGACTTCTGATGGCACATTCGGTTTGTACGCGACTTGAAACGTAAAATAACCAAGTTTGAGGAGTGTTCAAAAACCAACCCGCCGCATGAACATAATTAGATGGTAATGAGGCATTTGAGAAGAAAAACCAGTATTATTTACTTCACCACTATTCGAGTAATTCTGAGGTGCCCAGTAGTGTTACATTTACAAGAATGTTAGGCTGGTGTCGTGTGCCTTTAGATCCCCAAACGGGTGACGTTAAATGAGCCATTCTAACGTGCGACGTTGCTAACGTCCCCTCAAGGTCCGTACTCTTGGGTACGTTAGGGTGACGTTAAGGGCACGCTAGTGGTCACCAAAAACTTTCTATTACTACGTTTCAAGATACGCAGTATTCTAACATCGAATCAGTCCGCTGACCGTCCGTCCGCCGTTTTCTTTGTGGAATGAAATGCAGCGGAAAGTATTAGACTACGTAGGCTTGTAAATCACGCTAGTTTATTGAGCAAAGACGAGCTCAACAATGTGTTCCAGGTTTATCTTGATGACACAACAACAAGGAGGAACACTGGAGATCGTTCAAGTAAGTTCTTGCTCAACATTGTTAGTTGTGGTATCGATGTATGTAGTTACAGAGGTGGGTATACACAGAGTTTATGCGATTAGTGAAGAGACTCAGAAAAATAATACATGTTTATTCCTTAAACCTATAAATGATCAGAATGTAAGTGCCTAATTAAATGTTATCCACATTTTTCTTTGAAAATTTGCTCAATTAGCCATGATGCATGGCTGAGTACTTTTTTTTTTTTAAATGTTTTTATTTGTTTCAATCCACTATATTCATTTTGTAATTACCGTTGTCAAAATCTTCGTTTTGTTGAATGATAAATACATTCCTATATTCACAACAAAATCCAAAGAAGACGTTAAGTAAATGATAATAAAAAAAATTAAAAAAAAAAAAAAAAAAAATTGTGGATATACATGTCAATTTACTGCTTAATATACAGGGTGTTTCAAAAAGAATTTCGGAGTTTGGGGGCTCTATTGCTGTGCAATCGGAGAATGGTCTGCCATCTATCGGATTGAATAGGAAGTTATCTAGTTTCCACCAGACATTACACCTTGCGATTTTTTTGTATGGGGCTATGTGAAAGGGTGGGTTTTTACTCCGCCAATGCCTAAGAATGTGGAAGAAATCAAGGTAAAGATTACTGCTGCATTTCAAACTGTCACTCCTGATATGTTAGAGAGAGTTTCGGAAGAATTTGAATATCGATTGGATATTGTGTGAGTTACTCGTGGGGGGCATATTGAACAACTTTAGACAACATGGGAAAAGAGCAAATTTACTAAAACTGTTTTTCATTTATATTCTTATTAATACAGCTCTTTGAAACTCCGATATTCTTTTTGAAACACCCTGTATATTTTCTGGATTCATCACATGCAGAGCGGTAGATGGAAGAAAGTCTCCAGAATATGAATTATGTACTAGTTCGAGCATGAAACTTGCAAATAAAATACTCGAAAATTATTTCCTCACGGTCGCTAATACAGCTCAATTGAGTGGAGCAAAATACAGTTATACCTCGGGAAAAGGGTGTCTCTGAAAGGGCGGAGAGATATAGGAATGTTTGTGAAATATAACGTTCTGAGGCCGATTTATCTCCGCGACCTCTATTAACGGGGCGTGATATGGAGCGACCCCGGCTAACCTCCCACCGGCGAATCCCCCTCGCCCCGATCGCCGTATCCCGGGCCCTTACACCCATCGACGTTCCCCTTCGTGTCGTCTGAACTTGAGTAATGACATGAATGGTAGCGAACAAACTGTCGCAAACCGACTGGACAAATCGCTGGCATCGATCGAAGCCCCCCTCCCTCAACCCCCACAATCCACAATCTTCTCACGTCACTATTTTCACCCTTTACTACACGACACGAGGAACATATTGTCTTCTTCGTTTCCTTTTCCCGCTTTCGCGTTCGAACGGTTCCTTCAGAGTTACAACCGGCGGGAAAGGCATCAATCATCTTTATGCATAACCGGAACAAAGTAAACAAACAGCGCCTGGTACATTATTTGAATGGTATGTCAACTGTTTCATTCCCAACTTTATCTCGATAATAATAATAATAACAGGTTGGCCCCCAAATGGAAATATTATATTTCCCTGACAAAAAACAGCAGTCAAATATTTTTCTCTCGTCATTTTAATGTAGGTACGCGTCACCAGAAACCAACCTACTCCAGCATACTGGTGGTAATAATGAAGGTGAAGCATGCGAGTTAAGATACATTTTTAAAGTAATTACATTTGTGAGAGAATGTATTACCAATTTTTAAAAAATCGCAGTTAGACATTGACTCCCAAGAAAGAAATCGTTTTGAGAACCTACATACTTAGGTAACTAAAAACCTTAAAAACTTGCCCTAAGGACAGTAATAAGCTAAATAAATGTAAAAACATAATTTTTAGCACTTTCATAGAATAAAAAAAAGCAGGATTCAAAAGAAACTTCCCAAAGATGTGATCCATCATGATAGCATCCATGTAAAATGAATATAAGTAAGGAACGAAGTGTGAAGCCTCGCATCAGATGTTTAATTTTTTGTCTCATCATCAAATTTTTCGTCTATTTACACCAAGTTTATTTAATCAGGCCTCGTGGAATAGTTCGATTTGAGTTGTAGTAACATCAACAATTAACATTGCACTTTTGGTAAACGGTTACTAGGAGGGTACTAAAACATTGGGTTATATAATAAAAATAGATATTCTGGTGTGAAACTTTGAATCAGTGATTGTAATCATTACATATAGAGAGTTCCTAGTAGATCCGTCTGTCTCAATACGGCGTGCGGTAACAAGGACGGTTTGGGGCCTGCAGTTGAGAAGCTAACCACAGCTGAGCAAATGCACCGCACCTTAAAGTCACGTAAAGTCTTTCACGGATCTAGTTGTAACGCTAGATCCCTTTTTGCTGCTTTTTACATCGCCATTTTTAAATCCTCGCGCTCACACTTCTCCCTATTTCTCGTGCTTTTTTTCGTTTAATTTTTATCCAGTTCTCTTTATTTTCTATTTCGAAGGTTCTTATAAGAACCAACCATGAACGATATCGAAGATTTCGCGGAGTTATACGTGAACAGTTTGTTGTCTGCTGATGATCTACTCGCGGCTTTCGAGGGGTTTCTTGAACAGCATACTTCGAGGAGTCCGCCTCGCCAACTCCGTGAGCTATACAGTCCGCAGGCTATGTGTCACACCTGGTCGTACCTTCTTCATGTATGGAGACCCCGCTTACCCGACCTCTCAAATTTTGATACCACTGTACCCCTAGAATACTCAGGCGCCGTACCAAATTGCGTTCAACATGGCTATGTCAAGAGTGAGGATTGCAGTAGAGTGGGGATTCGGGAAGGTTCTACAACAATTTGCATTCGTTGACTTCTCAAAAAACCAAAAGCTCCAGTTACACAGGATGTGGGCGGGATGTACCAAGTGGTAGTGCTTCTCACCAACTGTCATACCTGTCTGTATGGCAGTCAAACGAGTGACTTTTTAAATTTAAGTCCTCCTACATTATTAGACTATTTATCTTGATTAAAATTTTCTCCATCATTTTTTGTTATCTGTATTCAATGGTACCTTTGTGTTTCCCCGTTCTTATGTACGTCTGAGGAAATATGCAAGAAGGATAAGCTGACTATGTTGATTCATAGTTACCTACTTATTTTCCAGGGTTACCTTCTTATTTTTCATACTCAATAACAATCGATTTTGTAAGTATATTTTTACTTAACGTAGATAAGAAATGTTGTTTGAAATCTTGTTAAAAAATCAATAGACGTATAAAATTACTTTGACTGAAAAAGAGGTAGGTACCAATCAGAACGCATCTCCAAAAATATTTAGTAAAATAACAAAGAATAATAACTAATGACAAAGAATGATTGACAGAGCTTTTGGGAACGGCAGATTTCATCAAACCTCTTAATATAAAAATAATAAATTAATTAATAAAAAAACAAATTTCTGTAACCAGAACATGAGAGAGAAAACCCCGTTAAACTATTGGTGTAATGCCAAATGATTAACTTTATAAGTGAGCAAAAAAACACCAAACAGGTGAACAAATCAGGTGAATAAAAACCACAGGAGACTAAAACCAACTGACAGGAGAACAGCGGAAGCGGGAACGCTTGTGTCACCTGAAAACAAAACAATCGCGAAAAGCGCATCGGAGGTTATCTGTGCAGAAGGTTAGTTAAGACGATTACGTTTTTTCCGGATTATGATCCGGTAACGTATCTGTACGGAAGGATGCGTCACCGCAACTCATTGCGTCAGAGTTACGGCACCGGATTGTCAATACCGCACGACGTATTGTGTTTTACGGATCTACTAGGAACTCTCTATTATTCTTCTACTGATTAGAGATCCCACTTGCGTGCCTACCCTGCTTTATCAGATCGTCGTTTCCTGAGCTGAGTGGGTACCTACCTAGCACAAATTCTACTACCAACCTACTCAATTTTTTATTGAACTGACAACAGCTTTTATATAAAATCGTATTATTCAAACACAAACCTGCTCGTTGCCTGAATCTTTATGTTAACAGATAGGTACGACTTTGTAGTACGAAATGTGCACGCAGATGCCTACAAAGAACATGTAGGTACCTACTTTAAACTCGGAAAAGTATAGACAACTGCATTCACTCCCAAATAGGCGAACAGGATATCTGACTGTTGGACGATGTAGGTACTTTGTTCACGTAATCAACGGAAATTTATTTAGTATTACAATTATATTTATCAGAAACATTTTAAGACTAACCCGAGCAAAAACCGTTGATATTTACTGGGTCTATAGCGGAAAAAAACATAGCGGGGAACGTATTTTTTTCTCATTTCCCGCATATTCTCGCTGATTTCTCCGAGAAAACTGCACCTTTCGGCAATTCTGACGGCACCATCTCATTTTTAAGATGCGAGCTTGCGAGCTTCTACACCACCAAACTATACACAAAATTTATTTTTCATCTTCGCTATGCCTAGAGCCTTCGTGATGTGCCCGGTTCCACAGCGTGTCTACGACATATATACCCCCAGTCTCTCATAACACGGAGAGTATAATAGTAATTTTTGGGCACATAACAAAAATAATAAAAAATACAAATAAAATCATTAAAAAATAAAATAATAATAAAAACTTACAATTAAAAAAATGCTGAAAACACAAGGCAATAATAATAAAACGCAGAATAATAGAGAAACTTCAATATTTAAAAAAAAAAGTAGGTTCGTATTCTTGGTGAAAAAAAGTACGGTTGGTAAAGCTCCTAAGGTGGTAGGATAACCTAGGTACTGGCTAAACACGCTACACTTGTTAGAAACATTCGTATTTCGGATTTTAATTCATTATTCGTTTCAGTGATTTGACGTAGCTATTCACGTTCATTCCAGCACAAACTTCACAACCCGACATAGTTTGTGCCCGAAATTGACATTTTTAAGGCAACAGAAAGTAGATAAAGCGTCCTTACCCATCGGAGTGGCTATTCCGTAGCCCTTTGTATCGAGAAGGCCGCCGATTTGCGTGAGGTTGCAGTCCCTCTGAACGATGTAGTCGAGCATCGTTGACTCCATCAGGAATGCGTAGTTCCCTTCGAGAACTCGTTTTATCCCTTCTTCGTACGTAGAGACGAAAACCTTTTTGTTCTCCATGAACCTCCACATTTTTTTGTAGGTTTCTATCATGGAGTCCTGCAACAAGAAATACCAACGACCTGTTGATTTAGGGAGATATTGCAGAGAGGAGATAGAAGGGGGGGGGTCATCACTTCTTTCCGTTCGTGAAACAATCTAAACTACAAATGTCACAAATGCAGGTGCAGAAGGTGTACACCAATATCACGAATATATAACCGAAACATTCGATTTATATTAGGATCAGATCACGGCGAAGTGTATAACGTTAGATGACTGGTTCTTCCATTATATTCAATCTATATAGGTACATAAAAATCAATTGATGTACTCGAGAACGGCTGGACCGATTCGGCTACTTTTGGTCTTAAATTGTTTGTGGAAGTTCAGAGAAGGATTAAAAGGTTGAAAAAGGCTTGAAATTTTTAAAATCTGCCACACAGAGGCTGTTTTATTTGAGGAGGGAGAGAATGGGGTATCTTTGTCATCACTGAACAAACTGGGGATTTGATTGTCGAGTATGTTTGGATTACTCCAATTCAAGTCAAAGACTACTTTTTCCAAAATTTTCAAATCTCCACAAGGGAGGGGGTGGGGGAGTTGAAGCGTTTCGAAGGTCACTGAACCAACGGGGGATCTGAGTTGTCGAATATGTTTGCAGTATACTAACTTAAATCACAGGCTACTTGAAAATTTTCAAATCTAACCCATGGAAGGGGGTGTTTTAGGGAAGGAGAGGGGAATGGGGTATCTTTGTCATCACTGAACGAATTGGGGATTTTATTGCCGAATATGTTTGGTGCCGAATACCTACCTAATAGTAATCAATTACTTCGCACTCAAAAATCTGAAATTTCAAAAGAATTCAACATTATACAATACGATAATTTATGAAAATTCGCTTATACACTCATGCTGCATGACTGGAACTTTTGAGCTCAGAATACATTCTGGTGTATAATTAGAACAATTAAAGAAAATTGCTAATTAAGATAATAAGGGGGTAATATCTTCTATACCCCCTCCCCTCCCCCTTCTCGAAACATGGACCATAACTAGGGACGTAATTCTCTTCATACTAAGCAGTAATTTGTTTGACGAATGCTGTTGTATTTATTGAGTAATGGTGAACAGAAATGGATGTGGTTAGCTATAGGAATCAGATACCTAATAGTTTAGATGACCTACTGATCTGCGTGATATCAATAGTGCACAAATCTTGGGGGAAAAATGAATTCATAAAATAAACAATAAATACATAAAACATGAAATAAAATAAATAAATAAAAACTACTTAGAGAGACGTAGGTGTGGAGTTTGGTAGCTTCGGAATTGTGGACTCCAAGTGAACAGCTCAAGTACAGCAAGGGGTGGAAGGCCAAGTTCAGGCCTACCAATTTTTCGTAGGATATTTTCGAGATTATAATCAACTTACATTAAAAAAAAATATATATATATATATATATATATATATATATATATATATATATATAATAATAAAAAATTATAACCTAAACGTATGCTGGCAACGCTCATTAAAGAAACTGAGTCAATGACAGTATCATACTTGAACGCAGGAGATAGGAAAATCGGACAAATATTAAAGACAAAAATAACACAATGGTCATAAATTATAAGATGCTATAGTGATTGTAGTTTCCTAACACGGTTTACGTAATAGTTATTAACTTTACGTCATAATAATGCTAGGGGTAATAAGATGTTTAGGGAGGAGTATGGTGGCTCCGGGTCGATTCATTTTATATCTAATTAAAGGGTGAAAAAGGGTGAATGGACGGAATATCCGAGATGACAACAATATCAGGGGAAATTCTGAGATGAAGGGAACGTTAATTGACGGGAAAAGGAACTCGTTCGAAGCTCTCTTTCGTATCTTGCAAAATAAATTTATTTTGTTTCTCACCAAGAAGCAGCACAGTTTTAACCAACCGTTTGTGATCCAATAATGTAACATTAAACCTCCTCCCCCGGAAGGTTGAGCTTTGCCAACAACTTCCCTTGTTAAAAGTTTTGAATGTTGGATTCGATGGTAGATGATATGTAGGGCTATCGCTGTCGAGTTTTAAGTTACAGAAGTGCGTTGTAGCCAGTTTAGTGACCTCTCAAAGTGATCCGACGGCAAACTGCTAACTCGAGACGTTTTTGTACTGAGTTGATTTTATTTTGGCATAAGACAAAGATTTTATGTCGACTCAAACATTTTAAATGAAGAATATGCGACCCGAAATTGAGAGATAAAAATAACGGAATACGAATCCGTTTTAGACAATTCTAAGACTGAATCCGTGAAAACCCCATATGTCTCTCTCTCTCTTTCTCTCTCTCTCTCTCTCTCTCTCTCTCTCTCTCTCTCTCTCTCTCTCTCTCTCTCTCTCTCTCTCTCTCTCTCTCTCTCTCTCTCTCTCTCTCTCTCTCTCTCTCTCTCTCTCTCTCTCTCTCTCTCTCTCTCTCTCTCTCTCTCTCTCTCTCTCTCTCTCTCTCTCTCTCTCTCTCTCTCTCTCTCTCTCTCTCTCTCTCTCTCTCTCTCTCTCTCTCTCTCTCTCTCTCTCTCTCTCTCTCTCTCTCTCTCTCTCTCTCTCTCTCTCTCTCTCTCTCTCTCTCTCTCTCTCTCTCTCTCTCTCTCTCTCTCTCTCTCTCTCTCTCTCTCTTTTTGTGTGCAGGTATGCCGAGTGTGGTTTGGTGGTCAACTCTTCTGTGTGGGTCAGTCTCCTTGGTCCCATCAGGCTGCCAGCATACAGTGAAGCTGGTGGATGAGTAGTATTTTGTCATTGAACAATATCCAATGCCGGCACACCCCAGTTGGAGGGCTAGGGGTACCTTGGGATCGAGTTCATGCGTGTGTCAACTACAGCAGCATGCCGTGTGGACCTTGGAGGAGCATGAGCTCTTGCCTCCAAAGCTACATGCAAGCCACAGCAGAAGCTGTGCCACTATTGCTTACATTTGGGCTAGTCTTCGGCAAGCTTACTGCGGAGAGTTTGCTAGACTTGGACTGCGAATTTGGCTCTGCTGTGCGCCTTTGGCTTGGGGGTGGGGGGGGTCCACGCACCAGTCAAGGATGGTGGGCTCAGTATTTCTCCCTCATCCATCTCTACCCATGGGAGCGCCTGCTTGCCCTTTTGGGCTCAAGCTTGTAGTTCGCTAAAGCTGCTGCTTGACTTTGTCAGGCAGCAGTTGTTGCGGTGCGACCAACCAACACCAATAGCTCCGAAATCCAGCTCGTCTACTTAGTTCGCTACTGCACTGCATGATTCAGTGGATGGAAAGAACTCTTAACAGGTAAAATTTTATAAAATAGGCAATTTTTATTGTAATGGAGGGGGTGTACTCGTCCCACAACACTTCGTACTCCTAGTACATGTCAATATACACTAGCGTGTGATCATTTTCCCACTACACATCTACGTCCATACCATGTTGATACCAAAACACGAAGAACGAACTGATGTAACAATAGAAATAATGCACAGAACCCAAAGTGGGGCCTGATGGTGTTCCTCTGATTCTTATTAAACATGGCGCATCCGGCCTTTTTGTCCCTTTGATTGCTCTTTTCAATAGTTCGCTTTCGACAGAGATTTTCCCCTGCCAGTGGAAGTCGGCTTAGGTGTCATCTATTCATGATGGTGGTGATATAAGCTCAGTTAAGCAGCACCGCTAAGTCTGTTCATACTCAACTATGCCAAAGCTATTAGAGAAGCTTGTCGTTTCCAATTTGTACATCGATTTCTCTTCCTTTATCAGATCGAATTTATAGAAGCTGCGAGAGTACGTGATGCAGGGTTTTCGAGAGGGTTTTAAAATTGATTTAAGAGCAACAGGTTTTGCAAAAGCTTTCGACTAGCTCCCACACAACCAATTTTTTGTCACTCCTTGGCTCGCACGGTGTTTTCGACCCGCTTCTCGATTACATCACCAGCTATCTGTGTGGGTAGCAGCTTACGGTCAGAATGAGGGATGTTCTCTCGTGCCAGTTTAATGCTTCATCTGGAATACCTCCAGACTTAACTACTGTCCTACTCCTTCGAAAGCTATATAATACGAAATAATTTTCATTGGTTAGAACTTATATCCCCATATATTATTGATAGTAGTGAGCAAATAGTTGTACGAACCCTGAAAAATGTCATAGTAGACCCACTGTCCAATGTACCGTAGGCAATTTCAGTTTGGCCTGCCAAGTCTTCTGCATTTTCGATCGGCGTGATCATTCGTTCGACAGTTAAAAAAGCAGCTAAATTCGCTGTGTAGGAACTAATAATTATGAGCGTGAAAAACCACCAGATGCCTCCTACTATACGGGTAGAAGTCGCCTGCAACATAAAACATAGTAGACGGTAAGAGATCAGTCATAACATAAAACGCAAAAAATTAACACACCTACATGACAATTTAAAAAAATAATAATAAACATAAAAAAAAAAAAAATAAAAAATAAATTAAGAAATGTATGAAAAATAAAAATAAAATATAAACATAATGATAATAAAAAACGCCGTATATAATATCACAAGGTTTATTATTCCTGTGTTACATAACCCTAAAACGAATTCTATCTGCAGAAAATTATTGATATAAAATGAAACACCTAAGTACCTACGCTTCACTACTATCACTCGTTTGAAGTGACGATCAAGGCGTTTGAGGGGCTGATTCTCTGATTTCACTGGGTATATCGCCAGTAGACACGCGACTTGAAACATAAGACAATTCCTTTCACACACAAGAGACATGTGCTTTTTGTATTTAGTCATGTTAGCCATCTTGATGATAGTGTTATCACTCAAAATGAGTTCATAATCAGATGACGAGTTATTATTTGCTGTAGTTATAAGGAGGAGAAGAATGCTTCGCAAGAGTCAACTGTGGGTTCATCGCTACTAGCAAAATGCGGATGAACACAGCCCGTATGTGTTGTCCGAAGAACTTCTATCTCACCCACGGAAGTTCCAAGCCTACTTTAAAATGGAGATACGAACTTTTGAGAAGTTGTTCAATGTAATGGAACGTGTGAATCACACGAAACGACTACCTAGAAACGCGTGTTTTGAGAGCCTGGAACCCAGGGACGCCTATGATTGCAGATAATACTAACCCACAATGCCACGAGACCTGCCCCGAATTCCAACCTGCCGGATCTCTTCAGACACTTGTTTCATGTTTCAAGAAGACGTGAAGCACGTAACTCTTCAGTGTGAAAGCTCTCATACATTTCAATGGGTTGTATTTGGAAGAAGCGTGTGCGTGTCTACTGGTCTGATGTCTGATGTCTAACCCGTGTGAAAGACGATTTAATGTTCCCAGTTTCGTCCTATGATCTGGATTTGAAACTCAAATTCCGTTCGATGACGTTCTCGAATTACATACAATCACGTAATCAGCAGCTTAAATCTCGCAACAGGTTACAATAAAACAGAATTCAGTAAAATAAAAATTTCTTTTACTGTCTTTTCATAAAAAAAGGGGGGGGGGGGGGCTTTAAAAAATATAAACGTATTTATATAATACAATTTATTGTGTGATATTGTCCAGATCAACATGTAGGTAACAATTAAACGTGGATAAACCTGTAAGTGAGAAACGACCACATCCATAAATATATGATTTTGCAGGCAGTAAGTCTAGTATGATAGTATATAAACCTAGTGGTCCTCAGTTCATCCGTAGGTATTCATATTTATCGTAGTTTTCAACGTTCTGATTATTAGTTGATTGGATAATATTTTTTCTAAATAGTATTAAGTATGTTTTAATAATCCATAGGTAGGTTTGTGAATATGAAAGCGTACGTGATTTCAAATCATTACGAAAAAGTTCCAGTCATGCAGCATGATCGTATGAGCGAATTTTCATAAACTAGGTATCTATCGTATTATAATATGTGAAATTGTATTGAAATTGGAGCAATTTCAGTAGAAAAAATTGTTAAAAATCAATTTTATGACAAAAAAAACTCATATTAAATAAAATCGGCGGTTCCACGGAGAATTTTGCAGTTTTTATAAATTTTTAGCAAATAATGATGAAATTTAAGTACGTTTTTCAGCATAATTTTGAGCAAAAATTTTTAAATGTCCTAGTTAATCGTTGACAATCTAGTTTTAACTAAAATTCCGCTAAAACTATAAATTTAACGATTTTTGGCCATTTTTAGTGATTTGTTGAGTACGTTTTTTGAAATTTTACCAATTTAATGTGCTCAAAAAGTGTTGGCCAACAAACTCATCCTTTCGTTTGGAATGCTTGATTTTTTGGCGTAAGAACGGTATTTTTATCTCAATCCTAAGGAGAGTTATCGCCTGGAATGACACACACACACACACACACACACACACAAATATATATATATATATATATATATATATATATATATATATATATATATATATATATATATATGAAAAAAATTGTTGTCTATAAATTTTATTGCTGAAAAATTTGTTCTAAATAACATTCTATTATTTAAACAAAGATTTTGGATTTCTAGAATATTTTACATTTTTATCGATTTTGTAGCACATTTTAATGAAATTTAATTACAATTTTGAGCATAGGTTTGAGCTTTAATTTTTAAATTACCAACTTCATAGTTGATAAACTTTATTTGAGTAATATTCTGCTGATAAACTTTATTTGAGTAATATTCTGCTGATAAACTTTATTTGAGTAATATTCTGATTAAAAAAAATAAAAAATAAAAAAATAAATAAATAAAAACACCGATGTTTAGCCTTTTTTTTGTCATTTTTTGCGATTTTTTTTTTTAGTACATTTTTTGAAATTTGACCATTTAATGTGCTCAAAAAGTGTTGTCCAACGAACTCATCCCTTCTTTTGAAATGCTTGATTTTTTGGCGAAAGAACGAAGTTTTTATCTCAATTCTATCGAGAGTTATCGTCTGGAATGACACATACATATGTACATACATATAAAAAAACATTAAAATCCAGGAATCATATCAGAATGCCTCAAAACAGATATTTTTGAAAATTTTTATTTAAAAATTTTTGGAGCCATTGCAATACCTTTATTTTCTAAGAAAATTCGCTAAAACCATTGAATATTTACTTATGTGACAGCTTGACGGTTTATAATATGAATACTAAAACTATAAAATGAAATGTAGTCCTAGACTGTTGAACCTCCACGATAAATGACTTAGCTACGCCACTGAGTGTACCTACGGGTGACTTATGTAATTGATCGTATCTGAACAGTGGAGAGTAACCATGAGAAAGCTCAGCATATGAGGAACGTATGCGGTTTTACCCGAAAAATAAAAGGCGGATCGGTAATCGTATCATAAATTCCGGCACTGCCATGGTAGTAAGGGATGACAAGAGGGGGGGGGGGGGGGGGGGCGTTCGAGCAAGGGCTTTATCTCATAATAGGATTCCGGGGGAGATTCGGGCAGAACAAAGAGAATCCGTCGTATACGATAAGTCTTCATTCGGATCCGACTTGCTCCGAACTGTTCAGAGGGAGCGAGTCAATACTTCGCGGTATGCAAGAAAACAGGCCATGAGTGGAGATTAATTTGTGAATCAACATTGGTTCAACAGCTATCCTTGTTTAGACGGAAATGTTCGGTGGGTTTATCGAAACAACGTTCAAAATCGAAAACCACCGTACATCTGATTCCTCTCCATTGCCTGGTCGGCATACAAAACGTGATAAAATAAATTTAAATGGCTCACAAAATTTTAAAATGACAATTTTTTCAAAAATTCTTCATTAAAATCTTGAGGCATTCGGAAACGAATCCTAGGCTT
This sequence comes from Adelphocoris suturalis, assembly GCA_030762985.1. Lineage (NCBI taxonomy): Eukaryota > Metazoa > Arthropoda > Insecta > Hemiptera > Miridae > Adelphocoris > Adelphocoris suturalis. Next base: position 19,491,557 of record CM061047.1, read on the forward strand.
TAGCTTTTAGGTTTTTTATAGATCACAGTGTAACATCACTTAAATTTCAGATTAACTGTGAAATACTATCTACAGTCAGTGTTGGGCATGATCTTATCGTCGAATACAAATATGATTGTTATCACGATAATTATTCGTTGATTCTGAGTCAACTGCGATTATATTCGTATTCGTGTAATCGTATTCGTTTGTCGGCGATTACACGAATACAACACATAAAAATGCGTCATGGTCATCAATTTCAATAGGGCGTCCCTGCTATAATCAGAAAGACGCCCTTGAAGCGTTTTCAACGATTGGATCCCAGCCTATTTGTCTCAAATCTATTTCAATAGGACGTCCCTCTGAAGCTAGGTAATATTAGCAAGGCTTCGCATATAATAGGAGGGACGCCCTATTGAAATTGATAACCGTGACGCATTTTTATCGGTTGTGTAATCGCCGACAGACGAATACGATTACACGAATACGAATATAATAGCAGTTGACTCAGAATCAACGAATAATTATCGCGATTATGTACAATCGTATTCGTATTTGACGATAAGATTATGCCCAACACTGATACACATTGACTTTTATTTCAAATGAGAAGAAGTGTAAGAACATTATGTTTATAGAAAACCTTCTTGAAAATAAACTTTCCGTGTTTTTTGTGGAATAAAGTAAAGTACTGTCCGTTCATCTGTAGGAAGATCCACGTATTAACTTTGAAAATGCATTTCTTCGGTAATATTTGTAGTAGGGCCTTGGTATTAATATGGTCACAAATTGTACTATCATAGACAATTTTAAAAAGAAATTGGAAAAAAAATTCTAAACCTTCCTAACTCTTTTATTTTTTTTTCTGAGTTGTGTATCTACCACACTCAGGGAGGCACCGCTCTAAAGTTCAGCATTAATAGCTAAATTCAGCGAAGTTCAGCTAAATTAGCTACAGCTCTGCAATTAGAGTGTTATCTACAGTTGGAATTATGTTGTATCATACCCAGAGAGATAACAGATAATGGGGTTAGGGAGATATGGAAGTGTTACCATTTGATTCATCGTAAAAAAATACGTAGAAACCGACCCCAAACTGTTATTTTCATAGAAGGTCATTTTTCAGGAAAAAGTTAGATTTAATTGAAAAACAATTTTTTTTCAACATTAAAACATTGTTTTTCCCCTAATTAGCGAAGTGAAAATAAACGCTGCAAATTATTACACAACGGTTTATTGTTTCTTTGTTAGACAGCCCAGCCCTTCTACGCAGATCATTGGCCTTTAATTTATTTATTATTAAACCCCGTATGTAATATGTGATCAGGACATGGCGCATCGTGACTCCGAGAAGTGTTGACAATTTTACAGTTCCAAGACCAAGCGATTTTTCTCTTCACAGTAAAAATGTTTACAAAAAGGTCAATAGGTAAGGAAAGAATATCTAGGTTTAGAGGCTCCTCATCTGATCAGTGCGCCTCCGTTCCTCGTAATTGTTACTGAGGAGTCTTAGAGGAGCTCCATCTAAATAACAACACCGTGAGTAGAATAGGAAATTTAGCCTCGGAGGCTCCGAAGCTGATCTGAGTCCCACCATACTTTGTAATATTGTATTCCAGATCTCCAAAAAGGAGCCACATTTCAGCTTTCAGCATAATACGACAATTAGAAAACAAATTAGGCTCAGAAGCCCCCAGCTGATCAGTGTGCCCTGATATTTAATTTATTCTTGATATTGCAAAGGAGGTCCATTCCAAATCGCACATCCAAAGGTTGACATCACTATGTCTGCGTAAATACAGGCACCTGCAGACGGAAAAGTAATGCAATTAATTAAAACATCCCACTTCCGATATTGACTACACCGTTGAAAAGATGAGATCTTGTCGCAGTTTTTATCGTTCTTGTGTCTTTAAAAAATATTGGTTCTCAATTCAATTTCCGATTGAAAAAAACTCATAGTTTCCTCAATTAGGTAAAATTTGCTTTTCAGAGGGTTTTTTTCATGTATCAAGCCCTAATTTAAAAGAAAGGTCAGATTTTCTATTCGACAAAGTTTATTGTACTTTTCAACGGTATCCACAAATTTCAATTTACACAGCAAATTAAGGGAGTTATGACCAAATTAATGACGTAAGGTCAAAATCTCAAAACAAAAAAAAAAAAAAAAAATCGAAAAAATTAAATTACCTACTCGAAAACTAAGCGTTTAATAAAATATCTAAGAGGAACATTCGATCAGAAATGAGCTTTAGAATCTTCCCCCGAAGTACTGACCACCTTATCTGGGACACCCTGTTTTATATATATATATATATATATATATATATATATATATATATATATATATATATATATATTAATTGCTATGCAATTCTTAGGCCGACCCCCAATAATTTTTTAAATGTCCACTTTTTGTGTAACGTTTTTTGTCCCGAGATGGGAAGCGAGAGGTCGTGGGTTCAAATCCCGGCCAGGCCTGAAAATTTTTTTTTTTTTTCTCGTGAGACGGAGGTTGTGGGTTCAAATCCCGGCCAGGCCTGAAAAAAATTTTTTTTTTCTCGTGAGACGAATTGCATAGCATATTATCCTCGTTTTCTACACAGTAGAAAAGAGAAAAGATCCGGCGAGGCGCGAAGCGCCGAGTATAGATTAGGGGGGTCCTGGGGGCCCAAGCCGAGGGCCGAGTATATATATATATATATATATATATATATATATATATATATATATAAATATATAAATATAGACAATATTCATCTACACAGAACAGCTATCTAACACAGAAACAATGAAACATTCTGTAATAATTTGCAGAGTTTTTTAAAATTCATTTTTGATGACTCTTGATATTTACTCGTAGATGGCGGAGAATGTTTATTGCGTTCAAGAAGGGAAAATAAATTAATATTAGGGATGAGTCGATTCCCGATACCGATTCTCGATACCACCGATTCTTAGGCATTGCCGATACCGATACCGCCCGGTGATGGGCGTTTTATTACACGACGGTACTATTGCAACCATCTAACAACGAAGATGGTTGTACCGTGCAACCGTTGTGTGAAGTTAGCAGTTGAGAAACATGAATTGTCCAAAATACAACTTACGATTATAACTTTGTTTACAAGTAGGCTTGTGATATTTTGTTTGTGACAACAGAAGCATTAGACAAAGCTATGTTTTCCAAGTATAAAAGCCTAGAGCCAGTTATTTTGCAAATACCTTACAGTTACCGACGAAAAACTAAAAAACCAAGTCAGTCTGCTTAACTTGTTTTATTCAGAAAGAAATCAATCCTAAGCAATAAAAGTTGCCTATTAATTGATACTGATAGATAACAAAAAAATATCAAATTTTGTATTTGCAAAAATCAAATTAACTAAAGCCTTGAATGAAAATATAAATCTGAAATTTAGAATTTGTAATAAGAATTAATCTTTAAAATTTATTTAATTTTAATAAGTAACTAAAGCATTAAAGCTTCATTGGAACAAGAACTCTTAATGACAATAAATAGAGATGGAAAATAAATTAGCTAACTACACTAATAACTTCATCTACGACGGAACGGTAAGCTATTGGTGCCAGTATTCATTGCGAGAGGCTATCGATAGATGTGCAGTAACAACTTGCGGAACGTAACAACTTTGTGTAACCGTCCCCTCTTAAGGTTTTTTTAAAAACAAAAACCTTAAGTAGAACAGATGGAGAATAAACGTTTTATTATCCATGTTTTGTTTTTATTTAAAAAATACCTCATTTGCAAATATATTGGGATCAATTTTTTGTAAGTATAAGTTATATGTTGTACAAAAAAATTTGAATATATTACTAGTTCAAGAGGAATTTTTGTTTTTCACCTACAGGTAAGTTAGGTATTATGCGCCGATGATATCGGTATCGAGATTCGGGAATAGATTTTTTAGGTATCGGTGTCGGTATCGGGAATCGATAAATTTTGGTATCGACTCATCTCTAATTAATATGATTCATAGTGTATGGGAAGATGTGATTGCTGTTTCAGCTTTCAGTTGGATCAGCCTGAAGATGGCGTTAAAGCCAAATATATAAAAATAAAAATGTTACCACCCCACACTTATTTTCAGTCTATTTAGACTCCAGGTTGACTATAAAGAGAGACGAACCTCCATATTGGTCGACCTACAAACTGCACCACATCAACATGAATTAAAAGTTGAAGTGTAAAGTCATCGCCATTTCAAGCGAGAAACTTCACGGACGGCAAACGTGCTCAGAATTCGTTTTGATCATCCAGCTCTCCGACCTTTCGACATTTGAACGCCGCCGGCGTCCGATATTTAAACTCCCGGTTTTAGCCACACGAGCACGTGTGATCTTTATCTTACTAAAAGTATCAGTAGTCTTGCCAGCTGAGGCCCCTCCAACATTAATAAATTATTACCCCAGAAGGAAAGTTAAAGTTCGGTTCTACCTATCGGACTACCTCAATAAGGTAGACAAGGTCTCATGGACCGCAATTATCGTAGAAAATGAAGCTATTGTAATGGCCTTCATTGAAATGTGCCTTCATTCTAATCCGCCATTGAAATCAAATTTAAGGCTCATTACGTATATATATATATATATATATATAAATGGATGAAAGAAATTTCACAAGTATAAAGATGAACGTATAGACAAGGTAAAAATATTGGCGGCATATTGTCACACCGACACCCACATGAGCCTCAGCAGCTAGGTCTACGTCCATGACGGCGGCTGAGGTGTAAGCTATGTAACCTAGTGATTGAGGATGCGTAATTTTCATCCCGAAATGTCATTCGAGAATATAAGTGTAAAGGTTCAGCAGAATGTCAGTCAAAGATGTGTATTTACCAATTAGTCTATAGGAAATGCTCAGAAAACGTAGGATTTTATGTTGGTAAGACCACTACATCGGTAAATCTCAGGGTAAACAACCACAGAGCATCGGTGAATCAGCCCCGGTAGCTTCCTGTTGCAGAACATGCACGATCACACCAATCCACTTTTGATGAGCGCTATGGGGTGAGGGTGCCGAAAATGGTACCGAAAAGTAATGATTGACCTCTGCAACAGTCAGAACGAGCACATAGGACCATCTTGGGTGCAAACCGCCCACCCGGCCTCAATATCAACGACTGAATGAAAGCATCAGGATGAAGATCATTATCTTCCTAATCCATGACTAGAAGCAACGAGGCAACCAGACTCTTAACAAGCATCGTCATGCAAACAATGCCTATTCGTATTTTTTCTGTGATCAAGCTTAATCAGCGAAATATCAAAATTTTCACTTTGTTCTTTATATTTGAGAAATTTTCTCTTCCATCCATCTTTTCTCTTTTTTAATCCATTAATTAACATATAGTTCAATAGAACCAGATATATATATATATATATATATATATATATATATATATATATGTTGGAACAACTGAGAGAAAACTAACAGTAAAATATTTAAAGTGAAAACTAACAGTAAAATATTTAAAGTGACACCAAACAGTAAAATATTTAAAGTGAAAACTAACAGTAAAAACTTTTCAACACAAAACATCAGAACACATTTTTTTAACACAAAACATCAGAACCAGTGACTTTTTCGGTTTAGCGACTTGAATTTCTGTTAAAACTTTTTTTAACACAAAACATCAGAACCAGTGACTTTTAGGGGGGTAAGTTAAAAGAATAACATTTATAATAAAAATGAGTACAAGCGCATTACAAAAACTTAATTTTGATAGTGGAAATTTCTGTCAAAATTGTGAAAACGACGAGACATTTCTACTAGAAAACGACATTTTAATTTGCAAAGTATGTTTTTCAGAAGTTATACAAACGACTTATTTTAATAATAGATCTTATAACGTCGTAGTACCAAAATACAAATATGATCGTGTTAGTCACTTTAAAAAATGTATTCAAAAGTATCAAGGAAAGCAATATACTTTTATAAACCCCACTATTTATTCAGACCTCGAGCGCTTATTGATATTTCATGGAATAATTAAAGACGAGCGAGAATCTAGGTCTAAAAAATTTGCAAACGTAACAAAATCTCATATTATACATTTCTTAAAAGAACTCGGATATACTAAACATTATGACGATTATGTACTTATACACGCAAATTTAACTGGTCAAAAATTAAACGACATAAGTCATCTGGAAAACATCCTAGTCAAAGATTTTGAAATATTTTCTGAAAAATATTCGTCTATATTTACTGAAAGAAAAAATTTTATAAATACAAAGTTTATTTTATACAAACTGTTATTGAGACACAACCATAAATTAGACGAAGGAGATTTTCTTACAGTAAAATCTCTTGATCGTAAAAATGAAACAGACAGAATTTGTAAAGCTATATTCGACTCTTTAGGGTGGGAATACAAAACTAAGTAATTTTTAATGAACACTGCTCATTAAAAAATAAAATATCCTTCCCCCGGCATTCTGAGCTTTTAGCAAGCGTAAAAATTATCCTCAAACTGCTGCTTCAGTATAGCTTTACTCTCTTTATAATCCAATTTTCGAAGTTGATGTTCAGTAGCATTTTTAGGAACCTTAATCTTTTTTTTATTAAGGAATGCCTTTACTTCCTCCTTTGTACGGAGTGGTGGTTTACCATCGATACCCAATAAACGTTCTTTCAACAACATTTTACTAAATCTATACTCCTTCAATTCATGTAAAATATTATCTAGTGCGTCAAGGTTTTTTTCATAAAATTGAAATTCAGGTGTCTTTACAAACTTCCAGAAACCTCCATGTTTTTCACATAAATCTAATGCTTCGTTATCTAAACCCATATTTCTTTATTTATTATAGAAAATATTTTTTTTTTTTTTTTTTTTTTTTCCGGGGACCCATCTTTAAGTATTCAATTCAGATGAGGGGTATGTTAAAAGAATATATTCTATAATAAAAGAATATATTCTATAATAAAAGATGGATAACGAAATCGTATTACCAACTGAAATTTGCATGGAGATTCGAGACGAGATCACAGATGCTTATAACTATTTCATTTTTTGCAAAACTATGAATATTCCAGCAAATAAAAAGAAATGTATATTCTTATATGTAAATTCACAAACTCTCATATTAAATTTTGATTCGATCAAACATAAACAGTTTATTAGAGATTTTGTTGAAGAGCCTGATTATATTATATCTTGGTATAGGATTTCTGCGCATCAAAATCTTACAGAAAACTTCATTAGAGAGTTTCAACATAAAGTGGATTGGTGTGAGATTTCATTTAGTCAAACACTATCTGAAGACTTCATTAGAGAATTTCAACATAAAGTGGATTGGAGATTGATTTCTAGAGAGCAAAAACTATCTGAAGAATTCATTAGAGAGTTTCAAGACAAAGTAAATTGGTGTGAGATTTCATATAATCAAACACTATCTGAAGAATTCATTAGAGAGTTTCAAGACAAAGTAAATTGGTGTGAGATTTCTAGAGAGCAAAAACTATCCGAAGAATTCATCAGAGAGTTTCAAGACAAAGTAAATTGGTGTGAGATTTCTAGAGAGCAAAAACTATCCGAAGAATTCATCAGAGAGTTTCAAGACAAAGTAAATTGGCTTAATATTTCATATAAACAAAAACTATCTGAAGACTTCATTAGAGAGTTTCAACATAAAGTGGATTGGGATAAAATAATTAAAAATCAAAACTTGAGTGAGAATTTCATCCAAGAGTTTCAAGATAGAGTAGTTTTGTAAAAAAATAATAGTTTAAAATTGTTAGTTTTAATGAAGGTTCTTCATTAAAACATATTGAACAAGGCTGTTCTGGTGGGTCGATCTATTTGTACTGCACACGCAATCTACCGTTGGGTCGACGAATTCTTATCAGAGAATCGTTGCATCACCCCGAGTCAAGAGGCGAGACGAGTCTGGAAGGAAGGAGGGGAAGGAGAACTGACCTCATTCGTCCTCGGAATTTATTATTCAAGATACCGGAGCGTGATTATCATCTCAACTGGGCGCTTTTGGTGTGGTGGGTAACAATCCCGCTTCATAATACAGAGGTTGTGAGATCGATGCTCGCCTCAAACCGAGAAATTTTTTTTCCTTAATAGTGAGGATAACACTTCCTTCGATGTTTTAGAAGCGTTATTAGCTGATGGGCCCTTAAGCTAATAATTAATCTAATCCCACCTCGAAGGAAGTGAGAGTCGACCTTTATCGTCAAAATCTCCTTCCTTAACTGTTCTGCTCTTAATTTCTACTTAAAAACAGCAAAAACCGAAACTCCAACGTAACTGAAAAAGCCAAGTTGGAATGACTCACGGATTTGAAAATCCGTCGAAAGTCGTGATGGTTGTGCCATTCAAAGATCCACCTCTTATAAACAGAGGTAGAGAGATCGTTCAGGAATGGATGCTGTGTAGAAATTAAGAAGCCAGAGAATGTGCGGTTAAGTTGGGACATTTTGCTGAAATTTCCTTTGATTTTTTTTATGGGAATTCATTTAATATCACTTAGGCAAATACTTTTAAAACTCTACTCTGAAGCAAGTCGGTAGATTGTGCTTGCAGTTCTAATTATTTAGTTTTTATTGAGAATATTCTCAATAAAAATATATTCATTCACCCTACCAAGTTTAAAATTCCTCTCGAATTATATTCTTCAACGGAATGTAGTTTAGAGTAACTTCTGAAACCAAAATTACGTAAGCAAAAGTGTTTTCTGGTACATCATTTTCAAAATCCGCTCGTAAAATTATATTACTTTTTTGTCCAGATATGGACTGTGGTTGTCTAGTCATATTCACACTGAATATTGGATAGCTCTCTTTGAAGAACTGAGGCTCATAATATGGAATGGATGAGGAATCTTGACATACTATTCTCTTGAAATCTGTAAGCATGTTGTAAGCTAAGATATATTCCTCTGAACTCCAATCTAAATTCAAAGGTTCTCGAGGAAAAATTTTCCCTGCTACTTCAAAACTAATATTTTTTACACTCAAATTATCAAATTTGGAATTATCTTTCTTTTGATTATTTTTTCTGTCAGTTTGGAATACAACAAACCCCCAGATCGGATTCTGAAAATTTCTATAAATATCGGTAATATTATAAGTGAAGTAATTTTTAGTGACACGCTTTTCAATACATTGCACTTTTTTAAAGTGAAACAAATAAGGAGCGGTACTAAGTTCAGCAATTAATTTATTTTTGGATTCACCTGTATATTCAATTATCGGGACTCGCAGGTAGAAAGTTTTAATTTCCACTTTTCCCTCCACAGCTTCAGGAGAAGCTGGATCGGAAGGTTTCTTGTAACGGAAGAGCACATTATCATCAGAATTTCTAATGAATGTGATTTCAAAGCCTCCCTTGTAAATTGGAATTGTTACATCACTGAAGAACCCAAGGCCTAAATCACCCAATTTACCACTTGCACAGAAATTTCCACCTCCTATAGCTTTCGTTTTAAAACCTGAACTCATTACTTTACCATTATAGTTTGCTGGACCTGGGGAAGAAGCTATACCCATCACTGTACTAGCAATACCTGGATGATCAATTTCATCAATAAGCGTATTGTGTTTTCTTATTTCAATTTTGGAAAAAAGATGTGCTACAAAATTGTTTATCATCATTACACTATCATTTGTTCCATATGCTTTTGTGGTATCTTTAGGAATGTATTTTCCAGAAATGTAATATTGAATATTGCTGCTAATAAAATCATCATTTAGAAACAACTTGAAAACGGTTTTTTTGTTCTCAGAGTTAAATTCAAAAATAGATTCAGGACCATAGTTTTGATACTCAATACTTGTGATTTCAGAATCGTATTTCGAGTAAATTGCTTTAATTTCATTCATACTTATTTATTATAGGAAAAAAAGTTTTTATAGAATCGAAATTCTATAAAAATATCGAGATAGTGGAATAATTAAAGGGGAATCCCTATAAAAACTGACTTAAAATCCAGTTCTGAAAACTTCCCCATGTTTCAAAAGTGATAGTTTGAAAGGGTCCGCACTTTTAATTTCTTTCTTATTTTTATTATATTGATTTAGAATATTATTTTTCATATTTATATAATTTTTTATTTCTTGTTCAATATCATTGAACTCTTCATCAGATATTTTACCGTCTTTAATTGCTTTTATGAACTTTTCTTCAATCGAATTTAATTTAGCTTTTGCCAAAAGCGCAATTTCAGAGTGTTTAGTAATTTTTTTATTGAAAAATCCGCTTGAAGTCCTTAATATTACTGATAAGGTTGTCAAGCCTACAGAAATTGGAACACTGAATGGAATTATTATTGGTAATGTTATAGAAGCACCAGTCAGTCCGAGTTCTGAGAGGGCAAATAAAAATTCAGTACCGTAAAGAGTACTGGATAGTTTTCCATATTTTTTACCCAATCCATTTCTCATTTTCTCTTCATCTTCTAAAAATTTAAATTGATTGATAATTCGATTGATTCTATAATTGTTCTCTTTAAACTCGGGAAAAATTATTTTTGGATATAATCTAGGATGAGTTATTGGATTAAATTCTTCAGGGGCTGAAGGTGTTTCATTATTTGTGTACATCATTTTATTATAGGAAAAAAGTTTTTTTATAGAATCGAAATTCTATAAAAATATCAAGACTATAAAATTTAATAAAAGAAATTAAGATTTTTCTTCAATGTTCTCATGCTATTTTCAAAATCGTGTCCTTCTGATAGCTTTTTCAAAATTAATAAACATAAATGTCCACAGATAGGAGGATCATATTGGTTTTGGATTTGTTCCTCATTATAAAATAAATTTTCTGAACCTAAATATTGAACAAGTTCTCTTGGTGGTGGTGCATTACCATACGAATCAAAATAATATTTTAAATTGTTATTTTTAAAATATGCGGTCCAATGACTTCCAGCCTCATCAGAGTTTTCTAAATTTATTATTCCACATTCTACACTATTTACTTTCTCTGGTAACTCGTCCTTCATGAAAACTCCCCTAAAATTTTTAATTTTTAAATCTTTCGCAAATTTTTCAATATCAAAATTGGTAAGAGGTTGGAAGCTATTTAGTTTTTTGATTTGGTAGGTTTCTTTTTAGGTTTTGAAATAGTTTTTTTCTTCTTCAATCCAGAACCGATACTTAAACTTTTTGCGTTTTGTGCTAATCTCTCCATTTCCAAGTTATGGCGTTTGATTTCTGCTTCTTCAGCAGATTTATGCTTAGAATCAATAACGCTAGAAGCTACTGCAGCTCCACCACCCAATAATGCCCCAAGAGCGCCTATTCCTGCAAAAAGTAAGGGTAAAAATCCCCCTGAATGATTTATTTGCAACTGATCATAATTCATTTTCAATTCCAACCCTTTTTTGTTTTTGATACTTTTATCTACCTTTTTTTTCTGAGTTTCATTTAACAGGATTCTATGATTTCCTTTTCCACTAATATCTGCAAAAGTCAGTCGTACTTTTACTGGAGCACGTTTTTTATAAGCAGATCTTATTTTTTTCATTTGTATTTCTGACAAATTTATTTGATGTGTAATCATTTTATTATAGGAAAAAAGTTTTTTATAGAATCGAAATTCTATAAAAAAATCAATCATAATACCTAGTATACACCCATCCCAAAGTGTCTTTTGATTTTCATACCACCTACCACAGTAGCAGCTCCCAATTTTTCACCGATATTTGTTGAACTTTTCATAATTTTATAAGCTTCTGTTTCTAGTTGTTTATCAGCAAGATGCCTATCACTTGTTTTTTCATGATCCCTATAAAAAATGTCGTGTTGTTTACAAGCTTTATCAAGGCTATTTATACCTTCATCACCTCTATTTAATCTCTTATCCAATTTAGTAAATGGTCCACAATATTGATAACCACCTGGGAGATGCATTTCAGGTACGAAACCGTCTAGTTTGTTCAACAAAGTATTGAAAATACCAGAACCGTTTTTTATCATATTTTTGGGTAAATTATTAATAATTTTAATCAAGTATTCAGTTCCCTTGGGATTATCAATGTATTTCTCCAGTTGATCTTTGATTAAATTTATAACCCCCAATTTTTCATTGTGAAAATTATTATTTCCTGCCTGCTCTTGCGCATGCAAATAGTATAGTCTTTGTTGAATTTGATTCAAATTATCTATATATTTAAATTCTACGGGATTTTCATTATATTTAATCAACCCGGTACCGATCTTTTTCTTTTTACTATACTCCCAGATTGGTTTTATGATTTCTTTCCATTTTTTACTAACACTTGATTTTGGTTGTTTAGATTCGGGATTATTATTTTGAAACATGCTATTTGTTTGAATGAGGATTTTTGCATAAGCTTTAAAGTCTTCATTAGTGTATTCATCTTTGGATGGAATATCAGAAGCTATGGGTTTTGTTAAGAGCTTCCATAAGCCTTCAGTACCAGAATATTTCATTTTTTCTATTTCAATATCATTGCCATTTACCCGTATCTGTTTATTTCCAATAAATATATGATTTTTTAAAGGATATATTCCAAATTGCCTATCAGGATGAAGAATATATAATTCTGCAATTGACCCAATACCTAAAGGGCCTACAGAAGAGTTTGGTAATTTAACACTTTTTTGTAATATTAATTCCATTTCATCATCCCTATCTGCATTGTCACTTGAAAAGCTTTGATTTAATGTATCTTCAGTATCATTATCAATACCTTGAGCCTTGCCATCAACATCTTGAAAAGAAACTTTTTTAGGTGAACTGATAGCCAAGGGGTTAAATGTTTTTATTGCAGGAATGAGTTCTAATTTTTTACCAAGATCTTCATCAGTTTGTTTCACTGCTTTTTCTACCTTATCTAATCGTGAAGTTATAGGTTCATAAGCCTTTTCTTTTGTCTCCTTATCAGATGCTTGGTTAATCCTTTCTTGTTTTGCTAAATTTTGTAAATATTTTCTAAGTTTAATCGATTTATCAGCTTCAGCTACGCTCATGGGTTTTCGTTTTGGTTTTGTGAAAAATATTTGTTCATCTTTTTCAGGAGGTTTATCAATCTTTTTGATTTCTCTAAATTTGGCTTCTCTTTCCTTCATAATTTCAAGTTGCGCTTCTTTGTATTTCTGTCTAAGCGCTTGTTCTAAAGTAATTTTTGTCATGTTTTTATTATAGGAAAAAAATTTTTTTAAAAATCGGTCAAACGTTAAAACGCTCAAACGTTAAAACGCTCAAACGCTTAAACGCTTAAACGCTTAAACGCTTAAACGCTTTAGGAACGTTATTTTTGCGTTTTAAAGCGTTTTCCAATGCGATTTTTGAAGCGTTTCCCAATGCGTTTTTATAGGGATTCTCTATAAAAACAAAACTTAAAATCTAAAATATTTCGCCAAATTTCTTTCGGTAACGTCCGTTACTGCGTTTCTTTGTTAGATCAATCGTTAGAAAACCAAAGTCCTCATCCCAACAAGAATAGCATAATTCTTTGAATCGTTCATAAGTGAAATCAGTTCCCACATATTCATCATAAATATCTCGCATGTATCTTGGTCCTTGTCTAAATACACATAAAAAATTAATATTGTTTCTAATGAGTTGTTTATCAACTTTTGACCATGATTGTGTCAAGTAAACGCACGAAATTTTCTTATGACGTCCTCTCACAAAATAATCTTTGATTTCTCTCTGATGTTGAATGTTTACACAATCATCAAAAATAATAAGACTTTTTTCTTCACATGCGTCCAGGGTTATAAGTTCGTCACAATTACTGAAAAACTGCGCTATTTCCACACCATCTTTTGTAGAAATTTTTTCATAATTGCTTCTCAAAATCTCATATGCATTCTGATCCAGAGATTTTGAAAAAATATATAGATGATTAAAGGGGATTCCCCATGGCTTTGTGATGAGATTATAGAGAAGTGTTGTTTTCCCACAACCAGAAGTTCCTACTATTAATGATCTTAAAGGTAATGGTAAAATTCCTTTTCTAGCCTCTTTTTTATCATGCAAAATTGGATCAATCTCGTATTTACTCATATTTATTATACGAAAAACTTTTTACCTATAATAAAAGCATGACTCTAATAAAGATTTCTGATAAACACAAAGATCTAAAAATAACTTTTGATCCGCAAATTGTTCTAAATCCCAATAAAAATTATAAACTCGGAATAGTAAAGTTATTATTTACTTCACCTTCTCTTTCATTTCAAGTAAAAAATGTATTGATATCATTAAAAATGTTTATTATAGATGGATGGTATCATAACGAGTATGTGTTAGATGGCACATTTACTGTTGATACGTTTAAAAGAGAATTATATTTAAAAATAAAAAATTATATAACTGAACTCATGAAGAAATTTGAGGAGAATAAAACACTTTATAAATCACAAATTGACACATTAAAAAAAACAAAACCTGAAAGTTTGGATTTTAAAGTAGACTACGGTCCAAATTGTAATAGATTTTATCTTAAATCTCCTGTTGTTCTCGGGTTTATAAGGTATGGAAATTTCTGCGAACTGTTCGATTTTAAACAGTGTAAAACACCTGGGGATTATTTTGATGCTAATAAGGAATATTATTCAGAAGACAATCCAAAATTAATCAAACCTATTTCATTAATTGAATGGCATTGCAATATTACCGATTATAGCTTCGCTAATCATAATGAACATTCACATCTCCATAGTGCACATGAATTACTCCATGTATCTTTGATAGAGAAAGCGATTCTCCCAAATACTACTTATATGGAAACGAATAAGAAAATTCTCTACAGTTCTCTACGAAAAGGAATTAGAGAAATTGAAGAAATTAAACTATCATGTAGAAATGAAAATGGAGATGAGCTGCAATTTAAAAATGTTACAGTTTATTTGCATTTGATTGAAGAGTAAGTGAGGAGTTTCTTTTTTATGAGAAATATCTCATAAAAAACCTTTTTTCCTATAATAAAATAAATAATGTACAACGAAATTTATTGCTGTAAGTGTAAGAAAAAAACGAAAAATATAAACGTGAAAATTGTACAAACTGTGAACGGAAGGTGGAGAATTTAAGCTAAATGTGTTAAATGCAGAACTCGTAAGAGCAAATTCATTCAAGATCCTAACGGAGAAAAAGCACCAATTCGTGCCATTTTTGATTGGGCTATAGAAGGCAAGGTACCGGACACATTAAAAAAACCTTTATTCCTATAATAAAAATGGATAATGATTTAACTGATCCTATTTACTGTCACAAGTGTAAGAAGAGAACCAATAATATTGATGCAGAAAAAATACAAACGGTAAACGGGAGATGGAGAGTGGCTGCAAAATGTACAAAATGTAAAACTAATAAGAGTAAGTTTATCACTTCCCCCGAGAGAGAAAATTCTGAAGAACCAACTGTAGTAGAAGATCTGAATGTTGATGAAAAATTATCTCTCGCTAAAGAATTACACAAACCGATAAGAAATAAATTTCAAAAAAGGACAATATTTACTAAAGGTATTGATGATTTGTGGGCTGCTGATTTGATAATCATGAAAAATTATGAAAAAGAGAATGATGGATACGGTTATATGCTTAATGCTATCGATACATTTTCAAAATTTGCATGGGCCTTACCCTTGAAGAAAAAGGATGGAAAAAGCGTAACAAAAGCTTTTGAGAAAATCATAGAAAAGGCCAAATCACAAAATCATAATGCTCCGAATTTACTACATACCGATAAAGGATTGGAATTCGAAAATAAAATGTTTAAAGAATTTCTGAAAAGTCACCAAATAAAAATGTATCATACACAGAATGAAGAAAAATCGGCAATCATAGAAAGATTTAATCGTACATTGAATGGAAAAATGAAAATTCTTTTCGAAGTTGAGAATAATAAAAAATGGATCGATATTCTACAGGGTTTGATTCATGAATACAATTTTAAAGATTTCCATAGATCGATTGGTATGATACCTGTACAAGTTAATAAAAATAACGAAGATGAAGTGTTAGTTAGATTGTTTAGGAACCAAAAAGCCTCACAAAAAGTAAAGTTTTCTCTTGGAGATCGAGTTCGAATAACAAGATTTAAGAAAACATTTGGGAATAAATATGATGCTAAATGGTCTAGAGAAATTTTTGTGGTTTCTGGAATTCTACCAACAAATCCAATTACTTACAAAATAAAAGATTTAAGCGACGAAGAGATTGAAGGATCTTTCTATGCTCAAGAACTACAAAAAACAGAATTCTAGAAAAAACTTATTGGTTCAGGCTAGAAAGAACCAAACAATTGTTAACCGAGATCAAAATTTGCGGTCGGGTTTCCGGCCATAAAATTTCGTATGAAATGAAAAAGCCGCGGCTTGAATTCCAGCCGCGGCTTTTTCGTATGAAATGAAAAAGCCGCGGCTCACATGTATTCGACTTTAACGTTAAAGGTGGCGTCGATTCGACGCCACCTTTAAGAGTTTTGAAAATCTTTTTTAAATGTTCTCGACTTGTATTCTACTTTAACGTTAAAGAGGGTGGGCGAATCGCCTCCCCTCTTTAAGGAATTGTGTTTTAAAAGAAACTCCTCATCTAATAAAACTCATACAATATATAGTATCCATACAAGAAAAAGCGGGTGGATAATATAAAATTGAGGGATTAGTTAAAAGAATCTCTTTTCTAATAAAAATGAACGATACGAAAAAAAATGAAGGGTTAGTTAAAAGAACCCCTACTATAATAAAAATGCAAGATACTATTAAAAAACGATATGCAGATAAAATCTGTGAAAAATGTGATCGAAAAATCACATATAAAAACTGGGCTCGTCATTTAAAAACACCATTCCATCTAAAAAACGACCCTAACCAAACTCTTAAACCTCAACAAAGAGCCGTTGAGAAAGGATTCAGAGTTAAAGATTTGAGAAATGAAGCGAAAGATTACAATTTAAAAGGTGGTTATAAAATGAAGAAAAGTAATCTTATTACAGCTTTAAATGATATTAAAAATGTATACTTTAAGAAAAGTGATCTAGAAAAGCTAACTGTTAAAAAACTACGCGAAATAGCTAAAGAAAAACATATTAAAATTAAAAAACCGAATAAAAAAATCAATATCATCGAACATCTAATGCACCCGCAAGGGCATGCATTTAAAGTAAAAACAGGAAAAATGTTCAATTTCGACGATGACTTGGTTAATGAAAACAAAGAAAAACGAAAATCTCCTTTTACTATTATAGAAACTAAATCTCGATACATTAAAAAATTTAAAACTACAGAAATCGATTATTGTATAAAATTATCTAATATCATACAAGTCGAAAAAGCTGTATTTGCTATGTTAAATTTGGCTAAAGAAAAATCTAATTTCCAAACCGGGGATAAAATTATGATCGTTGCCCAAAACCCTAATTTTCACCATGATATATCGAAAGATTTAAGTAGTAAATCAAATGTTTTTTCGCGTATACAAGCTAAAGAATTTATCCAACACGTAAGCAACATTATTAGCTCCAACGAAAACGTTGAAATTACCAATACCACGTTCCACATTAAAATCATCAATTTACCGAGAGGAGCAAGAGGTGTCAAAATATTAAATTTGGCTGAGAGTAAACACACAAAAAAATGTATCACTCAAATTAAAAATGTCGATAACTTATGCTGTCCAAGAGCCATAATTACCGCGTTAACTTATCATACTAAGGATATTTTCAATCGGAAACTCTCAGAAATTGATGTAAAACAAATCAGAATGGGCCGCCCAATTCAACTAGATTTAGCTAAAGAACTTTGCGAAAAAATGGGTTCATACACCGAGGAAGGTTTCACATTGCAAGATATCAAAGTTGTTGAAGAATTATTAGACATTCAAGTTAAAGTTATCTGCGCCGAAAATTTCAATACCGTTATTTACGAAGGAGAAAAGAAAGATACTATAATTTATCTTTATAAAGACGGGAATCATTTTGATGTTATTAATAGTGTAGCAGCCTTTTACGCCTCCTCATATTACTGTAAAAATTGTGATACTCCCTATAATAATAAAGAGAAACATGAATGCAAAAAGACTAGAAATAAAGATGTCTGTCCTCTCTGTAAACAAATACAACACGATGAAAAAGATAAAAATAAAATATTCTGTAACGATTGTAACCGTTATTGTTATAATGATAATTGCTTTAAAAATCATAAAGAAGTTTGTAAAATAATCTATAAATGTTTAAACTGCGGGAAAATTTGCAAAAGAACCGACGAACATAGATGTGGTTCTGGAAAATGTCGAAACTGTCAAGAAATATTCGACGATATAGGTGGTCATGAATGTTTTATGTTAGCAAGACGATCAAACGGTGGGTATTGTACAGTACCTTTTACTTGTAATAATCGTTCTGATATCACAGCAGAAAAATGTACTTACACCGAAAAATACATAACATTTGATTACGAAGCAATGCAGGAAACAGGAACCCATGAAGCAAATCTTGTTATAGCTCACTACCACGATGGTACTAAATTCGTATTCAAAACTAATGAGGAATTTTGCGAGTGGTTGATTTCAAGTAAACACAAAGGGTACACTGCCATAGCACATTATGCAAAAGGATATGATTCTCAATTCATTCTGAAATACTGCGTCGAAAATACTCTGAAACCTTACACTATTTATAATGGAACTAAACTAATGTTATTAGAAATTAAAGGAATAATAAGAATAATCGATAGTTCTAACTTCGTTGCATCTCCGTTATCTGCTTTTCCAAAAACGTTCGGATTAACAGAACTAAAAAAAGGATATTTCCCCCATTATTTCAATACTCGAGATAATCAAAATTACGTTGGTCCAATTCCTGATACTAAATTTTATGGGGCTGATTCAATGAAACCCGAAGTAAGAAAAGCATTTTTGAAATGGCACGCTGAAAAAGTAAAGGAAAATTATATATTCGACTTTCAGAAAGAAATATTAGAATATTGTGAATCAGATGTCGATATTTTGCGAAGGGGTTGTATTGAATTTAGGAAGCAATTTTTAGACATAGCTAATATCGATCCTTTCCAATATTTAACTATAGCGAGTGTTTGCATGGCCATTTTTCGGTCCTTATATTTACAGGAAAATACGATAGCAAGTATCAAAGAGGACCGAAAGGAAATGTTTAGCAAAGGATCTATCACTTGGCTGAATACTTTTAAAAATGTACAGCACGCATTGAATGGAGGGGAAGTAACTGTTTGTGGTGCCAAAGTTGATGGTTTTGATCAAATTACTAACACGGTTTATCAGTATCACGGGTGTTTTTGGCACGGCTGTCCTACATGTTTTCATGAAAATACTCCCAATAATGTAAATCATCTATCTATGGGAGACTTGTATGAAAAAACGAAGGAAAGGAGTAAACAAATCATTGACGCTGGATACCAATTAGTAGAAATGTGGGAATGTAACTGGATTAAATCGAAAGAGGGTAAAGCAGCAGTAAAAAGTAGTGGAAACGTAATAGTGGAACCATTAAATCCTAGAGACGCATTTTTTGGTGGCAGAACCAATGCTAGTAAATTGAAAGTCGTAAATAAAAAATTAAGATATATCGATGTTTGTAGTTTGTATCCAACAGTTCAATATTTCGATTATTATCCCTTAGGTCATCCAACAAAAATTCATAAACCTGAGAAATATGATGAAAATTGGTACGGATTAATCAAATGTAAAATATTACCTCCTAAAAAATTATATCACCCAGTTCTACCGATCAAAAGAGATAAACTTTTATTTATTTTATGCGAAAAATGTTTTGTAGATAAATGTAATACTTGTTCACACGATGAAAATGAAAGAGCTCTGGTTGATACTTGGACTACAGATGAAGTAAATAAAGCTATTGAAAAAGGTTATAAGATTCAAGAAATTTACGAAGTATGGCATTTCAAAGAAAAAAGTAATGAATTGTTCAAAGAATATGTAAAAACATTTATGAAAATAAAACTAGAGACTAGTCCGTGGGAAAGCGACTTTGAAACTATTGAAGAATATATAAAAAGCGTTAAAGGAAGTCTCGATATAGATTTAGAAAAAGAAAGTATTAAACCAAATCCTGGACGAAGAGCAGTAGCAAAGATTTGTTTGAATTCTTTGTGGGGAAAGTTTGGGCAAAGATTGAACATGTCACAATCTGAATATGTTGTTGATATAACAAGATGGTACGATATACTTTTAGATGACAGACTAGAAATTGGTTCATGCCAATTTCTGAATGACAATATCGTGCAAATATCTTATAAATTTTTGAATCAATACATCGAAGATAGTTTTTCAACTAACGTTTTTGTAGCTGCTTTTACCACTTCCAATGCAAGATTAAGATTATATGATATGCTTGATAAAATAGGAAAGAATGTTGTTTATTATGATACAGATAGTATTGTTTATATTGATGATGGGAAAAAATCTGTAAAAACTGGCTGTATGTTGGGTGAGTGGACTGATGAATTGGGAAAAAATAATCACATTGTAGAATGGATTAGTACGGGCCCCAAGAGTTACGCTTATATAACCAATCAAGGAAAAGAAACTATGAAAGTTAAAGGATTTACTTTGAATTATCAAAACGGTAAATCATTAAATAGAGAAACTATGAATAAAGTTTTAACGAAAGAAATAAACAACGTTAAGCTTAAATATAACATGATTACGCGAAATGTAAAAGATAAAACATTAGTAAACAAAGAAGTGGAAAAAGAGTTTAAATTTCTGTATGATAAACGAAATATAATTAAAAACAAAGAAACCGATATTATCGATACTTTACCTTGGGGATATTAAACGTAAAAAGTAGTAAGTGGGCACGTTTGGAACATTAACAGGGATTCAAGTCGTTAAATGAAAAAAGTCACTGGTTCTGATGTTTTTGTGGCAACTTTTAAAATTGAAACGATGAGTTAAAGGAATGGGGTTTTATAATAAAAGATGGCCGATAAATTTTTGGAAAGAATCAATGGTAGGAGCGAATTTAGTACGTTTAATGATTTAAAACGTAACAAGCCTTATGTGATCCTTAAAGCGGAAAAGGTGAAAGCAAAATTTGGCGAAACTATAGCGGTAGACTTGGAGGGTGGCTTTACCAACATATTACTACCAATTCATTTTTTAAAAAATAGGTTTAACCAAGAGGGGGATTTAGAAACACTCGTGAAAAACAAATATAAATTGATCTATAAAGGTAAAGTGACACTTAAAAATGGTAATAAAATGCATAGTATAGAGTTTACAGAATGAGCTGATGGTATAATTAATATATACAATTTTTAGTGATACATGTCATTAAAAATTAAAACCTACTGTAATTTTTTAGAGTTTTACTAAATGTTTCTAATAGGAAAAATATTCTTTTAACATACCCCCCCTAAAAGTCACTGGTTCTGATGTTTTGTGTTAAAAAAATGTGTTCTGATGTTTTGTGTTGAAAAGTTTTTACTGTTAGTTTTCACTTTAAATATTTTACTGTTTGGTGTCACTTTAAATATTTTACTGTTAGTTTTCACTTTAAATATTTTACTGTTAGTTTTCTCTCAGTTGTTCCAAACGTGCCCACTTACTACTTATATATATATATATATATATATATATATATATATATATTGAGTGTGGCATTCCAGACGATGACTCTCCTTAGGATTGAGATAAAAATTCCGTTCTTGAGCTAAAAAATCATTAATCATGCTTTCCAATTGAAAGGATGGGTTCATTGGCCAGCAGTTTTTAAGCGCATAAAATTGGACAAATTTCAAAAAATGTACTTGAAATTTACACAAAACGGCAAAACACATCTGAAAATCGCCGTAAAAATTTATATTTTTTTGTAGGGTATCAGTCAAAACGAGATAATAAGGGGGGGGGGGGGGGGGGGCAGGTGGGTACTGACTCAGTTCTGAAGAAAAATTTTAATATAATTATTATTGATAAGAATTGATTCATTGATTAGACAAATCCATCAATTATGTTAATGAATTGGCTTTCAGCTTCATGTGCCTCAGCACTGTCCAAAATTTATGGAGGTAGAGAGTGAGAGAGAAAGAGAGAGGGAGAGAGAAGAAGAGAGAACCTGCCGGGTTCTCTTATTCATTCTCTGCAGATCGTGAGTGTAAGGGAAAATATTGGCAAGGCCACACGCAAGGCTCAGTGAACTGAAAACAGGACGGCTTGCATTTTGGATTCGCGCCAGCCTCAGCATTGAGTTCTATTTACATTGGAACAGGAAGACCAGGGAAGTTTGTGCTTACCTTGGGGTTAAGGTCGGACCCTTGCTGCATGAGGGTCCCGATCGTGAACCAAAAGGAGTTGGCTAATGAGAACTGGTTTTCCACGAGGTCGTTGTCCACGTCGCAAGGGTGGGGGTTGTGCCATTCGTAAGGGGAGAATCTCGCGACGATGAACATCGTGATGGAGACCAGGATGTAGGCTGCGAGGACGTACAGCCAAATTTCGATGGCCAGGGGGTTCATGAAGGAGAAGAGCCTCGTCTCCTGTGACGTTGGGACCTGGAACAATAAATTAGGATTATTTTAAATTGCACAGTACGAAAGAATAATTGTTAATTCAATAGAATGAGCGCGTGGGATAAAGTTCCAGTCATGAAGCACGGTCGCATGAGCGAATTTTCGTAAATTATCGTACTACATTATGTAACATTGTTTTGAAAATTGGGGACAGAGTAAAAATAAAATGATAATTACCAACTTATATAAATTAAAAAAAAAAACTCATTATATTGACCTACTATTCAAAAACAGATTTTAGATTTTCAAATTTTTGTGCAGTTTTTTCGATTTTTTAGCAAATTTTAATGAAATTTAAGTACACTTTTTCACACAAAAAGTGACACTGATTCACCATAATTATTCACCGTACTTTTGTACTTCATTTTTAGAATGTTCCATATTATAGTTAATAAACTTTATTAGAGCTTCTGCTGAAAAATAGAAATTTAACGATTTTTAACCGTTTTCTGAGGATTTTAGTGATTTTTTCAGCACTTTTTTTGAAATTTGACCAATTCAATGTGCTAAAAAATTCTGGCCAACGAACTCGTCCTTTCGTTTGGAAGCTTGAGTTTTTGGCGCAAGAACGGAATTTTTATCTCAATCAGGAAAGTTATCGTCTAGAAGGACACCTACATAATAAATATATATAAATATGAAGAAGTGTTAATCTCTAGGATTCGTTTCAGAATGTCTAAAAACGGATTTCAATGAAGAAAATTCCCGGAAATTGTGATTTTAAAATGTTTGGAGCCATTGCAATGTCTTCATTTTCTACGAAAATTCGCTAAAACAGGTTTTAGCAACTTTTCGTAAAAAATGAAAGTTTTTTTTTGTATTTAAAAATACAAATTTCCGAGAATTTTTTTTATTGAAATCTGAGGCTTTCTGCAACAAACCCTGGAGTTCGCAGTTTTAGGTGTATAGGACATTCGTATACATAAATTTCATTCCAGATGATGACTCTAGATCTAACTATCGTGATAGATCTAACTAACTCCGTGGGGTCCACAGCTTCGACGAAAATTCAAACCCCGTAGATCTAACTGACTCCCGTGAAAATACCCGGAAGACGATCGGGAAGAGGGCCGAGTATTTTTAATGTTGACATGGCGTTTGATTGGGAAGAGGTGAGAAGCGCCAACGCTGTACGAGGTCCACAGAGATAAGGAGGGAGATAAGGATATCCGGGATAAGGAGGGAAGGATATCCGATTTATAAATTCGTCAAAAAACTGACCTCAGAACTCCGACCCCACTTTGACCAAGAAGAAGTTCAGGGTAGCGAAGAATAATGATTTTGTATTTAGAGTGGTTGAACCATATTTTTACTTCCTTGATGATATGTTGTTCCACATTGATAATTTTTTTATTGATTAGGGTAGGATTGACGAGATGTAACACCACAAATTTTTAACCACACCTCCACTCCCTCGTGGAGACAGTCCTAAGTCTGTGAAGTGGGAAGGAAAGTTTGTGGAAAATACTCCTTGATGCGCTCGGGAGTCGGCAAGGACCTTTCAACGGTTTTGTTCCTCGCCGAGAGTCAGTTAGAATTAACCTCCTCCAGGAGTCAGTAGGGACTTCCATTTGCTCTGGTCTGTAGTCAGTTAGGTCTTTTGATGTCCCTCGGAAGTCAGTCAGGAAACACCCGAATTGACGTACCTAGAAACCTTGTTCATTGCCACCAAACCAAGCTTTTTAAATGAATGGATGAGTTTGTAGGCCAACAATTTTAGAGCACATTAAATTGGTCAAATGTCTTTCTAAAAAAAAAAAAAAAGTGCTGGCAAAATCACTAAAAACTGCTTAAAACGGAATGATTCTTGGAGATGTACGGAGGGGGAAATCGGAAGCGTGAGATGTGGCAATGTTCCAAATAAATCATAAGTTTCCAAAGATTGGTGAACTATTTTTTTACGATTAAAAATGGAAAAAATACAGTCATGCAGCAACGATTTCGTTGTACACGAAAATGATAAAAAAATGTATTGACCAATACAAAAAGTAGTATCGTTTCTCAAATGTAAAGCTTTTGTGCCAAAGCAAAGGCTTGGAAATGTCAAAAGTAATAAATGAACAGTTCATCAATACGCTACACTAGTTGTGGATTATTCGTATAGTACAGAGGCATTTTCTGTCATATCCCTGCACATTTCCGTTAATTCTCTACTATTCATTCATTCTGACCTGTATGTGCAACTAATCTGTATTTTTATTAAGGGATTGATACTTGATGTTATGTATTTTTTAGATGCGAGCTTGCGAGCATACCACCAAACTATACACATCATTCTGACCTACATGTCCAACTAATCTGAGTTTTTACTAAGTGATTGATTCTTGATGTAATATACTTTTTAGATGCGAGCTTGCGAGCATCCAGGCCACCAAACTATACACAGCATTCCGATCAATTTTACCACAGTGAACGTAAAAATGATTGGGGATCATCAATCCGATCAATCGCCATTCTATAGAAAATAGTTTGTAAATGCGGGGATATAACAGAAAATAGCAAAACAGAGAATTAGCAAAAATATACAAGCAACCCGGTACTCCAAGAAATAGGTACTAACTTCCAAAATGTTAGCAGAATTTCTAATTCCCATGAGGAAAATGAATGTTACTGCTTCCAGAAAATATCAAATGGCTTCTCAAGTAGAAAAGGAAACATAATAGGTACTACGTTTTCTACAGACAGAAAAAGTTGGACAGTGATAACAGAATAAACGCAAAGTCTGCATGAAGGACGGAGCACGGTATTTTACACGAATGTTTGAAGGATAAAGAACCCTTATTTACATCTCGAGGGCTGAGGGAATGCGTAATGACGAAACAAAAAGGGATGAAGAATCGTGGAGCAGGTATTAGCGGCATTAAATGGACCTCCCCCTTCCACTACCTTCCTCCCCAACACCGTTTCGTTAAAACTGAAGGAATTATCACGAGAGTGGGGAGTGGGGGAAATGAAATACTATCAGAGATAAGGAACGAGAGCAGGGGAAAAGCGAGGTAAAGCGGTTCTGGTCGATAAAGTTTCTCTCTTGTTTGGTTGGTACTATCCATCATGGCCACCCAAGTAATGACCAGTACAACTAGAATAGTCTTGTGCCTAACAGAGATTTTTCTTCTAATAAATAGGATCCCATTTCGCTTTTGAGCTCCAGCGATCTCCCTACATACATTATCAAGGAGAAAATATAAGTTTGTTTGTCCTCAATTTATGTCCAAACGGTTGCACCGATTTTCATGTGGGGGGACGCAAATTGCCGAGCAAGTTCCATATATGGTTTTGGGATATTTTACAATCTTAGACTTACTCCTTCATCGAGAACTTGGCTTTCCCTAACGACGTCGCCCGAGTTGAAAATTTTTTAATTAAGGGAAAACTGGATTGAGGCGTAAAGAACATTGTGATGTATAGAAGTAGTTCCTCTTTCTCGATTCTTGCAGATAATATAGAGATATTTCCAGGGCTATCAGCGTTCAGGATATCCTCTGGGTGATGCAGGCTTGTCACGCCCAAAATTATACCAGGTTTCAGTCCGATTCGATGGGATTTTCAGATATTATGTACATTAGCTCCTAGACGGCCCCCCTATAATTTTCAATACCGTCGAATCAACAATAGCTTGTGCGCATGCCCAAAATTGAATTTCTCATAATGTCGATTTCTCATCATCTGTTGAGCCGATTTCGTTCAAGCTCGGTTGATGATTGCGTTTATAATCTACGCAAATGCCCTATAAATTAAATAGCAATTGATAGAGTAATAACCATTGCGCATGCGCGAAGCTAATATCGATTGACATTGGCAAAACTCCGAATCTAGTGGAACGATTTTGATAAAATTTTCAGTGATTGTGCGGGATAGCATCTAGACGGTCCTAGATATCTTTCATTGCCGTCACATAAATAGTAGTCTGTACGCATGCGCTAACGTTAATTTATTATAACTTCGATTTCTTATCATCTATTAGTCCGATTTCGTTCAAACTCGGGGAGTAGATGGTTATACGAGTATGTTGCAGGAAAACTCCCTATGAATTATATCTCTATTGGCGGAGGAATAACTATAGCGCATGCGGAAAACTGAAGTTCATTGACACAGACAAATCTACGCGACTAATGGACCTATTTTTATGAAAATTTCAAGGATTGTACGGTTTAGCTCCAAGACGTTCCCCTATAAACCATCATTGCCTTTGGATTAACAGCAGTCTGTGCGCATGCGCAAACATTAATTTCATATAACGTCGGCTTGTACTTTGTTCTTCAACTATAGATACGTTCATGTTACAATATACGAGGAAGCTATACTGCCCACCCAACCTGGCAGACGTTCAGACGTTTTTCAGGGTGGCCCCCACATGGAAATTTGAAATTTCCCTGACATTTCTCTGACCAAACTTCAGATTCCCCCCTGACCAAAAAAAAAAAAAAAAAAAAAAAAAAAAAAAAAAAAAAAAAAAAAAAAAAAAAAAAAAAAAAAAAAAAAAAACGAATTTTTAAAGAAAGATTGAGCTATTTAGAAGGATTCAAAATTAAAAATTGGTAGGAAGGGGCCTACCTATCCATTTCGTACATCAAAGAATACAATCCTAGGTTTTAACGTCGTATATATATATATATATATATAGGGTGTATTCCCGGAAACTCTCTTAAAATACGGCTTAAGAATTTGTTCCTTCTTAGCAAAAAACAGGTCGAGTTCGTTGGCCAGCCCGATCGCCAAATTCAAATTTGCAATTTACAGAGTCTAAAAAAATTTCAAAAAATCAGTTTTTTCACAATAGGGCATGTGGGGTGCCACAGTCGAAGTATTTTTGAGCGCTGATTCGATTACGACCACTCCCAGATCTTTAAGATTCACAAAGTCCTAGGTTATATACAAACTATTTGTTGGGACTCTCAATGGATCAGTCCATTACTCTGCTTGGTATGCTCCCTAGTTCAATACTCAGTTGATTTTTCCCACACATGGTTTACTACTACGTGTTGTAGTAACCGAGAGCCAAAGACATGTCACAATGTATAAGCGTGTTACTCTTTGAACAGTTTAACCACCACTCTTGATAATTATTTTTGACATTCGGATAACCCACCTATGAAATAATATGTAGTATGAATGGTAAAGTAGACTGTTGAAGTTCGATTGATTAGGAGTTAGAATATACGTAAGAACGCAGCGAATTATTACACAAAGTTCGCCGTCCGCCGTCCGGGCCATAAAAGGCCTAAGAATTGACTTAAAAAACCCGTTCTTTCGCACATAGACTCCATTTGGGCCAAAAACGGGCGAAAAAGTGTCTTTTTCGAGGCTTTGAATGTTAGATTGGCGAACGCGAGCACGCCTGGAGGGTGGGAGAGGGAAGGGAGGGTGTGGGAGTGTGGGGGAGGCGGAGGAAAGAGAAGGAAGGGAGGGGTGGGGAGAGTGAAGGGAGGGGAGAGGGAGTGGGAGGGAATGGGGGGGAGGGAGGGTGAGGGAAGGCGAGAGAGAGAGTGTGATGAAATTAATTCCAATTAGGAAGCTAACAACGGCACTCCAGGGCTAGTTGCAGACGTACAGGCACATGGGGTATGGGATAGAGAAAGAGCGTCATTCTTTGATATACGCGTTACGAACGCCGACGCTACTTCCTATGCCTCCCGGCAATGGCCTGAAATAGCTGAGAACGCCGCCAGAGAAAAGCACAGAAAGTACGATGGAGCCGCTGAAGACCTCAGAGCCACATTCACACCACTCATAACTTCATGCGAGGGGGTATTACACATGGAATTCCTTGAATTTCAAAAGATACTGGCGATGAAATTGGCTGGGAAATGGAGAAGACCGTGGTCCCAGGTCTCAGGCTGGGTCAAGATCAAAATTCAAATCGCCACCATACGTGCAGTGTCAAAGAGACTGAGGCACCCAAGAAGGAACACGCACAATCTTCAGGTGTGGAATGAAGAGCGAGACCATATAGGCTTGGAAGATGGTGCCCCTCCTGGGCGGTGAAGAGGATTACAACTAACAGAAGACCAGAAAAGTACAAGATTAAGATACTTAGAAGATTAAGAGAAAAGCAAAAGAATATAAATAACATAAAAGAAGCCGAATCAACAAAAAATCCAAGTTCCACAACAAACTCACAATTACGAGTTGTTATATTTATACCTAAACAATTTTATATTTACAAACGTTTTTAATAAATTGTTACTTCATTTAATAAATAAAATAATATGTCATTATTAGAGATTGTTCATGAGTATGAAAATACTCATAATTCTACTCTACGCTTTATGATATAAAGCTTCTGTTTGCGCTTAACTTTATTTTCGACGAAACTCCGTAAAATATACAAAACAACTTAACAACACTTTTGATAGATAACCTTCATAATTCTCGTAACCTGTTTGCAGCCTACAAGTTCAATGTTGGGTGGTTCTTGAGTAGTTATTGATGAGCCGTCATTGCTTGTTCATGGATCGTAGATTTAAGTTATATTTAGTATCCATGCTGCGAGCATCATATTTATTTCAATCATTCATTCATATAACTAATTTGTTTGTTCTTATATCAAATCTAATAAATGTTCAAATATTTTTATATGCATTTTGCCATCGATTGTAGGTAGTTTTTTTATACTTATTTTTTGGTAGGCTAACCTGCAAGTTTCCAGCTGGTCCTTGCCAATTCTTCGTTGGAATGATCATCTCTCGCCATCTTACTTACCATCTTCCTTTGTTCTGCATCAAGCACGTTTTCTTCACCAATTTTCTTTTTACCATTCTGCTCCCAAATCAGTTTCCTCCCTTTCAAACTAATTGCTGAATGTACGGTTAAGCGTCCTAACATTGCGTCCGACATTTATCCGCCCAATCCTCGTTGGATTTCGTGGCGATTTGCCTTCGAGAAGGGAGTGAAGTGGAGGCCTACCTAACTACCTCTACGTTTCCTTTCTGTAATAAGTTCTCGCCGGTTACTGAAGACTTGGTTGTTGGCCGTGTCTCCTTCACGTTCAACACTCGGCGCTGGAGCTGAACATATGAGGATCCCTCCCAGAGCAGGATTGATGCTTGATGCGTTCGCCGTGGAGCTGGACTTATGAAAATACCCTGGGAGCCTTGCATTCATCAACTGGACTTCAGATAAGCCCTTCTAATCATTACATTAGCTTTGTACTTGAAAACCAATCTATTTAGTACATAACGAGAAACTCATTGATCAGTTCAAGCTCTTAGGTACATAATTGTGTCTCCTCTCCAGTGGCCACTATTAGGACTGAGATAGGTAGGCAAACGAATACCATATACCATTATACATTCTATCTACATAATAAACTTAATTTATGTTGATGTTTCATCTTCTAACAACGCACTTATCATTTGAGTACTTCCTAACTTCATCAACTATTATCAAAGATCAAATCTCTAGTTAAGTTTATACTTAGCACTACATACCTTATTATTGGTATCATATTTCCTCAAAACGAGGTGGTCCTTCGAGTAATATCTAAAATCATACCATACCATCATCATATCATCATACCATACAGTCCGACCCTTTCATAGTTGTTTGGACGCTAACTAAACGGCACAGTAGGTCCATTCAGCTTCGCTTCCTTCGGCCCCATTTATTTTTTTTTTCCTCAACTTTATGGAGCAGTTTAATGCAGTGAACGAGTGAACCAAAAATTGGAAGCGCGAAGCCCCGAGTTTCGATAGTAAATATACTATAAGTGAGGCTAAATAATTACGGTCAGTTTTCTACGTAGAAGGTCTGTATGATACAGAAATAATAAACCTTTGTGTAATAATTTGCAGCGTTTTTGTAGTTGTGAGAATGGGAGTTCAGGCCATGCGCGAATACGTAATCGCTCATTGATCCTCCTCCTAATAAAATAAGAATACGCTCGAGAAATTCTTTCCAGCAAGTCTCGAACAGGATTTCTTAAGAGATCCCACTTTTTTTTCTCTCGAGGCGAGTGGAGAAGGGAAGGGCATCAAAAACCCATCAACTCGCCGACAAGGAGCCGGCGGATCAATGGAGAGCGTAGATCACTGCATATCTACCCGCGAAAAAGGGCCGCGGCGATGAAGCAGGGGGTTTACCAATAAAAGGTGACGCTGGAGTGGGAACAGCAGTTGTGTGGGGGACTCGAGGCTTCAAGAAAGAAGGTGGAAGGGGAAACGATGTGTGCTAGGGGTAACCTAATATCTTTATAAACATAGGCCCCTTTATCTGTTTTGTCCCTTAACCCGTTATAATATTTATGTTACGGCCACTTTATCCTTATTTTTCTCTTCCCAACTCCCTCGGTAAGTATCCAACAAATTGTGACTTTCCGTTTTTTTTTTTTTTTTTTTGTCTCCCTGTACATCTCATAAAATAGAAATAAATGGGGTTTCAGGACCCAAAATATGAGTGTTCCGTCTTCATACTTTCACTCGCTCGATAACTGAGTGTCAATCTACGAAAATTGTGAGTCTCTGACATTAACACTGTGGTTTCCATTCAAAAAACGCTGCAAATTATTACACAACGGTTTATGCTTTCTCTTTCTTTTTAATTTTAAGCCGCACCTCAACCAGAAGGGTCATTAGCGGCATCACTACGGTTTATTATTTCTGCATCAGATAGTTCCGCTGATAGTTGCATTTCGATGATAATTGCATTACATAGTTGCATTACGAGTTCTAAAGAACAAATTAATATCAGCAAAAATATCCGGCTTAAAATCTTCATCCCGCCTCAACCGAATGGAAGCATCCATAGCCCGGGAAATACTCGAGCAGTAACGGAATGCAGATCATATTTATTAATATAAAAAGCCACTCTGATATCAGAAGAAATGCTACAGCTGTCACTGCCACATCCCTCCCACTCCTACCCAGCTTCAGACCTCAAACGAGCCAAAATGAGCCACAGCCACAGCCAAAATGATCAAAAGCTGGAAAGAGCTTGGATACCACCATAACTACCACTCGGGAAACCGGTGTAAGGATCTCTTTCCTGCCCCCAACAAAGCAACCTGGTTATTAGACAAAGTGACTGATATCAAGCCGAAGAAATTCTACAAAACATTAAGCAGACTTCGGAAACGGGCATTGCAACACTGACCTCCTCCAATTCACGATCGGGAACACAGCATCACCGCTCTGCCGATGTTGCACTGAATTTGACGAAACACCCCAAAACTTGATACTTGAGTGCCCAGCACACAATGATGACAGAACAGCTATGCTCCAACAACCATCCCAACATTCTCAGCCCTTTCAACCTGAATACTATCCTGGCTACAGAAAGTATCGAAGCCTACTCAATTTTATATGATTTCATAGAAAAAGTGAACGTTTATTTTAACTAACACAGACTATTGTTCATTACGTCATTATAACTTAGTCCTTAACCCTTGTATACAATTGCAAAAACTATTACTGCTGTATATACTTGTGTTGAAGAAAAAGAATCCCCTGAATAAATTTAAATTATTCTAAATATTTTGAATGCTTAAAAATGACTCACCTTGAAAAGTATGCTGATCCCGAGGTTCATAAATGGCTTGGTGAAATCGATCACGCTCTCACGCGCGTAATTGATAGTCATCGAGCCAACTGCCAAATCAGCCTTCTGTGGATATACAATTCAATATTGCCATTAGATGAATGATGTTAAATTCACTTACTTCACACCTAATAAAACTTTTTTAACGAAACAAACAACATAATAACAAAACTTGTCTATCCCTATACTCAATCTTATCAAATATCCCTTATAAGACTGAAACTCTGTCCACGCTATGCACGGCCGAACGGCTGAGAGGGGGGAGTTTACGAGTGGGGGAACTTCTCGTGTTTTTCTGAAAGGGGTCGTAAGCAATTTTAAATTTTCTTCCCCCCTCTCGAACTACCTATTGGCTGGAAGGCGGACAGAGGGGACAGGAGGGCCTGCTGTGTCATCTAGAGAGAGTGAAGAAAATCCACTAGTGCTGCACAAGAAGAATCTGCTCAGATTTTCATAGGCCTTTATGGCCCCATATACAATATAATCCACTCCGATACAGCAGGCTGAACGGCGGAACCCCCATTCAATGCGTGTTTCTTGCGTCAAAACACGCCGGACTTCCACGGGAATTTTCCCACGGACTCAGTATGGACTCAACAGTAACATCCCATCGCTTCTATACGTTCCACCTCGAGCGAGTGAAGCGATCCAGAAAACTACACTCACTATCTTATAATATTATATGAACACTGTCTGTCCACGCTATGCACGGCCAAACGGCTGAACCAATTCCGTCTACGAGTTGTGAGATCATCCTGGGTGTGTCCGAAAGCAATTGCAGGCAATTTTCAAATTCTACCCCACCTGAACCATAGGCTGATGGTCGGGAGGGGGGTGTGACCCCCCATTTAATGAGTGTTTTTTGCGTTCCCACCGTCAATTCGGCCACACCTCTCTTACTCACAGGAACTTGATTATCGCAGAAGTTCGAGATGCTATGTGTGGGAGTTGTGGGGTCCATCTGCCACTTTCTGCGGATCCGCCCTGACCTTATGGACCTCCGAGTCCAGCATGGGTCCCTCTGAGGGTTGACGTTTTATCTGGACCAGACAAGGTCCAATTCCTATGTTGTACCTGAGAGCCGCTGAGCTCAATTACGAACTGTCACATCTGATCTGTGATATATTCATGTACATCTAGTCAAAGTTTTATTTCACATTGCTGATTATACTTACAAGATGATAGTTACTTATAATTATAGTTACAAGATTATTCTTCCTCCAATCTTAGTTGCATTATTTTATTCTAGGGGTTAATTATCCGCTATAGAGGCTGAACAGTATTCATCGCTGTACCCCTCCTTTCCTCCCCGATTTTCCATTGGATGGTACTCAGTTTACTGATGAAAATCAACATAACTCCCCTTAGAATCGTGCCACATGCAGTGTTCCTTTAGATATGCCTCTAATGACCCTTTTGGTTTGAGTGCTGCTTAATTAATTTGAAATGTATATATATAAGATAAATGAAATAAATAAAATCTACCCGTTCATCTCAAAAGTTGAACATGCTCAGGCGTACACGATGCAAACACCATAAAAACATAATATTTATCCTATTAATTGGCTATGCGACTGATTTTGTTGAACTGTTTTCAATGATGTAATTTCGTAATCGGCTAATAGATAAAATATTCACCCCCTTCCGAATTTTCGTTTCCGTAAGTAGATTCCTTTCTCCGAAGATCACAGGTCTACTGGGCCCAAGGTTTTACGAATAAGACCAATATTAGTGATAAGGATTTTAAATTTGCGCGTGCGCAGAGTGAAGGATTGGTTTGTGAGTGATGAAACTGTCAGGAGATGATCTGCAGCCTAACTTTCAAAATCTCTGAAAGTTTCATCAAAATTGGATGAAAACTGTAGAGGTGTTGCAAAAGTTTGTGGACACACACATACATCTCCCGAATGAGAAAACCATGCTTCCGCTACCCGTAGGTAGTCTAAGAAGCAAAATTACAATGACATTTCCTTTTCATTAAATAGAGTTGATTAAAAATTTTGTTAACCTTTGGCCGGCTGGACGAGTAAGTAAATTTCATTAAATTTCGTAAGGTACGTATCTGCTATCTACTAGATAATCTTAGTATCTATACGCTTATAATAAGTCCATATAGTGGGTGCTACTCTAATAATGATGTACCTAGTCCAGTAAAGTAAAAAAAGAGTTAAGTAAACAACCATTTCAGGTTGCGGCTTTTCGTCCGACTGCCTCGGGCGCCACGTACGTCATCAGCTGTCCTCCCAATGGAGGAACAGAATTCGTTCTGATGATTTCGCATAAAGCTACTCATTGCCTCACCCCGCAGTATTCCTAGACCAGTAATCGCTAGAGAAGGGCTACGTGGTACTTACAGAAATGAGGAATCGTTGTGATCGTATGATACACTTTGTGATAAATTGCCGAGGGCCCTGGTGTCACCGGGACAGCTTGTTCTCGTCGACAATTCGCAAGTATTCTGACTACAAGAGTTTTTTTTCTTGTGATAAAGTGGAGCGGCGAGAGGAAGATGGAACTGACAGGCGGAGCAAGATAATAATCTGCAGGAATCCCCAACCGAGGAAAAGGAGTGACGGAAAATTGTGAAGAGGGACCTCTTCGGGTTGTCGGGGTGAGAGGTGATGTTACTATTGTACGCTGGAGGAGCTCCGTGTGCTCTCACGTTATCGGATCAGTTCCGTATAGATTCGTATAGCAAAACGTTTGCTATCTTCCGAAAAAAGGGCCTTTGAAAAAGAACGACAATAGATTTACTCTCATCCAGATAGCCAACACCAAAGGATTTACTTCAGTTCTTCGTTTTTTGTTAGAAAACATTACCGGAATAAATGTAGTTGGTCAAGATTTGTAACGGACCAACAACATAGATCTTACCGTTGATTGCTAAAAACTGTAGTATGGTGGTCATTAATGTAATTTTCACAAAACATCAAACTAAATATCAACGCTTCACGCCGATACATTGTGACATGGATATGTCCTTTGGCACCGTGTAGGTGGTTCAAATGCCATATCAAAGAAACATAAGGAACGTTAACCCAACTGATTTGGGAAGAGCCTACCATTTCATTCGAATCTTAATGAATGAGTCTCTTCATCAAATTTCATCTTTCTAGGGTGAACGGGAAGGAATTTATTTCACTCAACTGATCAGGAAAGAGCCCGTCATTTC
Source organism: Adelphocoris suturalis (assembly GCA_030762985.1). Classification (NCBI taxonomy): domain Eukaryota; kingdom Metazoa; phylum Arthropoda; class Insecta; order Hemiptera; family Miridae; genus Adelphocoris; species Adelphocoris suturalis. Next base: position 19,526,766 of record CM061047.1, read on the forward strand.
ATTTCTCTCTAAATTATCCAAAGAGTCTCTTTATCAGATTTCAACTACCTAGGGTGAACAGGAGAGAATTTAGCTTACACAGCTGTAAAAGAAAAGTTCCAGCCACGCAGCATGATCGTATGGGCAAATTTTAGTATATTACCTATCGTATTATATTATGTAACTTTGTTTTGAAACGAGCACGCCGAATGCAAAGGAGGTTAACTACCAATTTTTAATTTACTAATAAAGTTTTAAAAACTTGTTAACCATAGTATTGTTGCGATTCAAACAAAAATTTGGAAATGAGCGTTTACTCGTGGCCGAAAAAATCGTTGGCATGTTCTACGCTGAATGCTTATTTCTTGTTGGTACCTATTCTTCAGCAGAAGATAATTACCACATATTAAACACCGAAAAATTGTTAACTCACCATGCCGGAAAATAAAAGTTTACAGATGAATGGACGTAGGTTAATAATTGGCCAATTTTTTTCAACTGTACAACAGTGACTTGTACATAATGATGGGGAAACACTTCTAACTTGTCCAAATTCGCCTGTAAACTTGTTAATTTTCACTGTGCATTACAAGTCTACACTTGTACCTTTATTAAACGCTTGCACACTCCTTTTTAACAACTTGTACAAAAAATCAGCTTGTATATTGTCACTTGTTGCTTTATGAAATAGGCCCCTGCTTCCGGGTCCATGCAGGTACCCCCTAATGCTCCCCTGGTCGCGATTGTTTTAGCGAATTTTTGAAGAAAATTAAGCTATTGCTCTCGCCTCAAAATTTGTAGAATTTGAATTTTTGAAAAAATTTTATGCAGAAATCCGTTTCAGGCTATTCTGAATCATATTCTGAAGTTTAACGCATTTTTTTATGTATGTATATATGTATAGGTATATATGTATGTATGTATGTATGTGTCATTCCAGACGAAACAGATAACTGTCCGTAGAATTGTGCTAGAAACTTCAAACAAATTTTAAAATGGTAAGGACACAAAACGAAAGCTCAAGTTCGTTGGCCAGCATGATCGGATTACATCTTCGGGTTGAAATTTTCAAAAATGTAGTCAAAAATTTCAAAATAGCCTGTTTTTTGCGATTTGTTGTGCGAAATAATTTTTTCAGCATACTGGCATGTGGCATACTAAAAGCATACTAAAATTTCCTATAAGAATTATGTACCAAGTTTTCAACAATTTCCAAGTTGAAAAATCTGTCAAAAATCGAAATAATGCCGTTCGCTAGTTGTAAAAATCGGTAATATTGGCATGAAACATTGTCCAAATTCAGATTGAACTACTATTATGGAAGTATTCCTGTATAACCAATTCTAGAACCATGCTGTTATACTACCATAGGTGCTTGTTTAAAAAAAAAAAAAAAAAAAAAAAAAAAAAAAAAAAAAAAAAAAAAAAAAAAAATGTAATCACAACTGATGAGTTTACTCTGTGAAATATTCCGTCCTCCGATTCTCTCGGTCGCTCTCTTTAATGTTTTACGCTCAACTGTTTTAGGACTTGATGCAGCTTTAATACTGACTGTGGCTTAGAAAATATCAGCCATGAAATTATGAAGAAGTTCTATTTATGTACGTACTAGCACGCAGACCCAAGGCCTCCTCGATCCGCTCGGCCGTCAGTAACGTTAATCTCAAGGTTGAAATCTACAAGATTAGTTTAATAATAATAAAGTATGAGTACCTCCTAATTATTTTTAATAATTTGATTCCACGTTAGTCTATCAAAATCATAAACTAAAATTTCTCTACACGATCAATAGCGACTGAAATGTCGAAGATTTCTTCAAAAATTCGCTGCATGACTGGACTTTTTCTAGTTGCGAGGTTAACAATTGAATTTGTAGACTTACTGTTCTATGATTTCACTGCCTGCTTGAATTTCGTAATACGATGGAGATTTAATTTATCAGATACGTGCAATAGTGAAAATTCCTTTCACTGAATGGTTACAAAAACGTAAAAGACTTTCAGAATCGCCATTTTTCGACTTTCCGAATCTAACGACTGAGTGGCCAGAGTATCAGTGGGGTTTGAAGTGTTTTGATGAAGGATAGTAAAATACGAACCTAATTAAGTAATTAGCTACAGAAAATAATTTCTCTGCCTGAATAAATTTCGTTCTTTGGAAGATTCCGGTCGAGGTTATAACCTACTTTCCTCTCCCCATGTTTCTCATTCGTAATGAATTCGGGTCACGGAATTTACTTATGTGTTTCTTTGATCATTTCTCCTTTTTTGCACAGCATCATCATCACTGATGTTATTAGTATTAAACATTTGATAAATATTACGCCCCACAAACAGCCGAGTGGCCTCAAACAATCGGGACTTGAATTGAGACGAGGGTTCTCACGCTTCTTAGGGAACAACCAAGGTCAAGAGTTGCTGTTCAAAGAAGATGTCAATACACAATGTATGTCATTACAATTATTATTATTTCATCCAATCGTACAATCAGTTCGTCCAATGGCATTTAGAAAAACGAATGATGGAAAGTTAATGTCTATGTTACATCCGGGATAAAGAGAGATGTGCAAGACGTATTGCTAATGCATTGGCGTTGCAGTGAAAACGCATCCCCAACAAATTAGGGGATACGTTCTAGACGATACGATTTTGCCAATTTGCCACTAAAACTCTCTAATAATAACGGATAGGTGTTCTGCGTAGAAAAGCTACACAATTCAGGAATAATAAACCTTTGAGTAATAATTTGCAGCGGTTTTGTTAGTACTGTTGCTTATATTCCCTGGTTCAGATAGAGTTGATAAAGAGGGCGAAGGACGCTCATCATTATGCAAATAGGAGGTTTTCACAGCGGTTGGAGAACCAATAAATGTTTCCCGAGAAGAGGAAGCGATTGGAATTTGACAGAAAAGAACAAAAGGATTCCGCTGGGTATTCGAATCACGAATAGGTTAGCTCTACTTTATTCAGCGTCCAATGAAGTGGGAAGTATCGAGTCCTAAGAGGGGAGAAGAAACGAGTTTCCCTAATGAGGAAGACTAGGGTAACTAGAGCGCCCTCAGAGTATTCACACAACTGAATACGAATAAACTTGTATTCGTATTTGTGAGTATGAAAACACCTGTATTCACTCATGTCAACATGAATACACACATGTTCGCATTTATGTATGAGAATACGTACCTATTCAGTTGTGTAAATGTGGGTGTTTTCACACTCGTAAATATGAATAAGTACACTTGTATTCGTATATGTGAATACGGATATATATTAGGATTCACATGTGCGGATACGAAAATATTCATATTTATATTCACGATTACAAATATGCCCATCTCTACCCGAGAGGCGAGGGCGATTAGAATTTGACGGGAACAGAAAAGAACACATCTAAACTAATACTCTTCAACACAATCTTTCACTAGGTTCCTACACCAGAGTAGAACAAGAAAACCAAGAGGATGGTTCCCCCTACTGATTACATTAAAAATTACTTACATTAAGGTAATTATAAATATAATACATACATTTATAAATATACAAGTAATTAAATACTTGAATTCTAAAGAATCTACTTTACACTTAGTTAAATATAAATACGAGTAACTTCTTTGCAGACTATAGTGAAGAAACCTATCCACTAAAATTATGTACCTCAATGAATGGGCTCCAAACTAACAAGCTCCACAGCTAGGAGCGTTAGGGAGGCAGTATCTTAAAGAAAATGGCCGTTGAAATGATTTTCCCCTTGTCGGCACCTAACAAGTTAATGAAACTGTACAGGAGTCATTTTCGCCCTGACGATTTCATACAGAAAAGTTATAATACAGGTAAGACCATAAGTTAGTAATCTTTTTTTACTACATAGTAAGTAACTATAGGTACCTACTCATTACACCTACTTCCAGTCTCGAGACGGAACATTCATTGTATGTATATATTCATGTATGTGAATATATTATGTATTCAGTTGTGTGAATATGGGTGTTTTCCCACACGTAAATATGAATACACTTGTATTCGTATATGTGAACACGAATATATTAGGATTCTCATGTGGGGATACGAAAATATTCATATTTATATTCACGATTACGAATATGGAACGAGGGCGATTGGAATTTGAATCATCATTTGAATCATCAGCTATTCTGCTCATCCCAAAGCTCTCTAATTTACTCCATAACAGTCCTTGAATAATACTATCAAAGGCTCGACATCTCTACTTAATTCAGTGTCCAATGAAGTGGGAAGCATCGAGCCCTAAGAGAGGAGAAGAAACGATTTTCCCTAATGAGAAAGACTGGGGTAACTAGAGCGCCCTTAGGGCCAGCCGTTGCCGCTGTGATGGGCTGATCAAGGGGGAAGGACGCCCTTTGTCGGGTAGAAGGGCCAAAGTCAATTTAGCTTATAAACCTCCGACGTGGCGGTAGGTGATCCAATGCGGTCGCGAAGGCAACAATATACCTACTTAGCGAGACACGACGTGACGCTCGCCCGAGGGGGCTCCACCAGCGAGGGGGCTTACCCAACCAACCGCGGCATAACGCGCCTCGCGTCTACACCAACCAGCCCTGGCTCTCCCTTCATCAATTACCTCACCACATCCTCTTTCCTCCAGGCGCTCCCTTCCCATTCATCACGCGCTTCTTGCTCTTTGTTCTCAGTTTAATCCGTCATTCTCATCAACCTTCGCTCAATCAACACCCGCACCCGGGAAATTAATTCATCATATGAATTTGTATTGGGGCGGCTGGTAAGCCGCGTCTTTAGAGAATCGAAGGAGCAACGGGCTGATGAATAGTCCTCACCACCTTTACAAACCAATACATACCTACTCATCGTGGCATTCGCCTTTCAAATTTCGCCTAATGTTGGCTTACAACCCCACGCCTTATCATGTATGCATTATTATATGTACAAATGTCTTTGTCTGTATTTCCAAATAACAGCCAAAGTGTTCTACCGAAATTCAATAAACCCTTAACATTTACTAAGTAAGATGGAAGGGACCATTCTGTGGGTCTAAGCTCTTCTAAACATACCTACGTCGTGAAACTCTCCATTCGCAACGATGCACAGTGTTTAAACTTTAAGGGTTTTGGTGGAAAAAATTCCTAAACCAAGAAAATCGTTGCTGGGTACTTAACAAATGTTTCTAACGAATTTTGTAGAAAATGAACCTATTGCAATGGCTGCAAACATTTTAAAATCAACATTTTCGAAAATTTTCTTCATTGAAATCCGTTTTGCGGCTTTCTAACACATAGTACATTTTTGGTCCAAAATGAGATACTGGTGCCATCTTGCAGGTTTTAGAGATACTGATCGAAGCATGTTTCTCTTTGGGAATGAATGATAAAGGTTAGCATCAAAATACAGAGGGAAAGATATTAGGTGTTGCGAAACAACGATCAGAGTCCTAAAAAACCTCATTTGTTGATCAGTGCCCATCCATTCCGTGTTCGTTCGTCTCTCAATACGAGTAATAGAATCATTCTGTTCTGAGTTTTTCGTTTTGTTTTTTGATACTACAAACTTAAATCAGTGATGCCGACAGACTTCAGCGATCTGGATGATTCACCCATCGATGAAGTTTAACGTGAAAGAGACATCAAGGTCTAGCAGTTTTTGTTGAAAAAATCAGTTTTTCCCATTCTTTTCATATTTTTGATTTTGGTTTCGTCATTAAAATGAGTTTTATCAATAAAATTAATATTTGGAGTTGATAATAAATTATTTACCCTAAACTCAAAATGTTATACTTGAAAGTTGAAAATTTGAATTTTGCAGATTTGAGAAGAAATTACTCTGATCATTATTTCCTGCGGCCCTTCATATGTATACATATATTATATATCATTCCAGAAGATGACTCTCCTTTGGATAGAGATAAAAAATCCGATCTTGCGCCAAAAAATCAAGCTTTCCAGATGAAAGGATGAATTCGTTGGCCAGCACTTTTTGAGCACATTAAATTGGTCAAAACTCAAAAAATGTGCTAAAAAAATCACTAAAAATGGCTAAAAACAGCTAAAAATTGTTAAATGCCTATTTTTTTTTTATTTTTTAATCAGAGTTTTAGTTGAAAAAATTGATGATGCGTTAGGCCATTAAAAAATGTATGCAAAAATTGATGTTGAAAGTATACTTGAATTTCATTAATATTTTCCGATAAATCGATAACAACTGCAAAAATGAGTTAAAAATACAAATTCTTTTTTGAATAGCCAAAAATTATTCAGAGCGAGTTTTTAGCCCTGAAATCGGTAGTTAACAATGAGGTTCACTTGAAGTTCTGAAATAAAAAGAAAATTAACATAATATAGTACAATAATTTACGACCATTCCTTAATACGATCATGCTGCATGACTGGAACTTTTTTAAATTTCCAATCCAAGTTCAGTTCCATGTTTTCGATCCCGCCCTCTCATAATTAAAGACTATATCTTCTCCGCCTCAGTAAACTTCATTCAAGTCATTGTTTTAATTTCTGTCTTGGGTAACTCAATAATGAATACATATTAATCATAATGTAAATGGGCTTACCGTTGAATAAATAATTAAATAAGAGGTAGTTTTTGAGAGCCAGTGATTAGTAACTATAATCATAGCGGCGAGTAGGAACCGAAATGGCTAATTCCTGGCTCGTACTTTGCGTCAGAATAGTGATTAGAATTTGGTGGTACCATAACATGGCAGTTGGTACAAATTTTGTTACCAGAGGTTGAGCAATGAACATTGTAAGTACCCCTTTTCGTGTGTTGATGCCAAAATATCGGTGAATAGTTGGTTATCCTAAATTTTCTTCAACAAGTCAGATATTTTGATGATAATACGATTAATCCCGAATCGCGGTTCATGAGGGGTTATCTGTATATGATAAGACTCAGTAACCCTTTGAGTCGCAGCTCACTGAGAAGGAACTCGAAAATGTCAGCCTGGTAGGGCTTAGCTCACCGAAATATAGAATTAAAATGAAATATGGAGAGCATGTACTAAATTCTATTCCCACTAACTCGTTAATTTTCGATAAATTGGCCAAAATGACATAAACACCGGGATTTCAAATATGAACCTCCATTTTAAAGCCTCCAGATTCAAATTCTACGTACCTACATACCATTCCGAACCACCTATTTTTACATGCCCCATCCCAAAGGTGCCTAATATGAAACGTTTCAAAACAGCTCAAAAAGGTCTGCCAAATTGGGTGGTAATATAGCTTTTTTACGCTGTATCATGGACGAACCTTATATGGAATCAGTTGTAGAACAAGGTAAGAGTCAAAATGAATTAATGCAAAAATGATCAGTAATATATGTGTACACATGCTAATATACGAAATAGAGCTATCATTCAGGCTCGTGCATGCGCATACCGTACCATCAATCCAACGGTACTCACCATCTAAAATATACATACAAGGTGATGGAATTATCGATATACAGGGTGTCCCATCTAAACGGGCCCATCGGGAAATTACAGCCTTACGGTGCGAGCTATCGAAAAACTGAACTGAACCTTTTTTATAGTATTTCAACTCAGCTTTACGATGTGGAAGTCCGACTTATATTTTTCCATGTTTTAGGGTCTCAAATCATTGCTTAAAACTTACGGTTTCCTCTTGACCCCCATTTTTTATTGGTTTTTTCGATTCTAGGTTGAATTTGGAACAGAAAATGCCTCGGAAAAATTTTCTTTTTGGGGCTTCGTTTCTGAGTTATTCCACTTTTTGCGGAAGTCCGATTTTTATTTTTCCATCTTTTAGGGTCTGAAATCATTGATTGAAACTTACGGTTTCCTCTTGACCCCCATTTTTTATTGCCTTTTTCGATTCTAGGTTGAATTTGGAACAGAAAATGCCTCCATGAAATTTTCTTTTTGGGGCTTCGTTTCTGAGTTATTCCACTTTTTGCGAAATACAGAAAATCGCCGATTCCTTTTAGACATTACCGATACTTTCTTACTATTTTTACCTTTAATTTTTGAGATGTTCACCACACTTTTGAAATCAGCATTAAACTATCTATCATCAGACTCCAGTGTCCATAATCAACAATCACCATCAGGGGGATGACATCACACTTGAACCGCTTACGATTCAAAAAAAAGTTTTCCAAAAATCGTCGTTTGAAAAATAAATAAAAAAAACCCTCAAACTGATCAGTACTATTACTCATTTATTAGAAGAACGTATGAGACGCCGTCTTCTCCACTAATGTAAGGTTCTTTAAGTAATAAAGATCATAGTGCAGACTGAACAAAAAGTATCAAGAAGCTGTTGTTTTCTTGCCCCTTGAATACAGTATGCAGGAGAAGGAGCAGAGGCTGCAGAAGGAGCAGGTGGCATTTTCGATTTATCACAACACAACTGACTGGAAGTCTCCTCGTGGTACATTTTTTAAACTGTATTCTGAACAGTGATCCTGTGTGTACTGCACAGTTTGAGGGGTTTTTTTTTCAAACGACGATTTGAAAAACTTTTTTTTAAAACGTAAGCGGTTCAAGTGTAATGTCATCCCCCTGATGGTGATTGTTGATTATGGACACCAGGGTCTGATGATAGATAATGCTTATTTCAAAAGTGTGGTGAACCTTTTCAAAAATTGAAGATAAAAATAGTAAGAAAGTTTCGGTAATGTCTAAAAGGAATCGGCGATTTTCTGTATTTCGCAAAAAGTGGAATAACTCAGAAACGAAGCCCCAAAAAGAAAATTTCATTGAGGCATTTTCTGTTCCAAATTCAACCTAGAATCGAAAAAACCAATAAAAAATGGGGGTCAAGGAGTAACCGAAAGTTTCAATCAATGATTTGAGACCCTAAAACATGGAAAAATATAAATCGGACTTCCGCATCGTGAAGCTGAGTTGAAATACCATAAAAAAGGTTCAGTTCAGTTTTTCGATAGCTCGCACCGTAAGGCTGTAATTTCCCGATGGGCCCGTTTGGATGGGACACCCTGTACGTACCCCCTCCCTTTCACAACCATAATGATGTATGAATTACTTTTACATTGTGAAACCAAACAAAGATTCAGGAAAATATTACGAATTGTGGTATCGCCCCCTCACCCATGAATATGAATCAACTGGATATGGTTTTTACAGAGAGGCTTAGTACTCCGAGCAAAATAGTGAAATAATCCAACGGAATAAGAATCACAAAAATCAATTGAGAATAGAGTGGATAGTACGGTCCATTTCCCCAACTCCTCCAAACAAACAAGACATAATCAAAATGAAGTCCACAATTTTCGCACATCTAAACCAAAACCTTGAGAAAGAAAAGAATGCAAAAAGAAACAATACCTACAAATAACACGATTACCCCTTCCATCGAGCCCCACCGACCATAAATTTGTAATTCCCGAGGTTTTTGCATAACAAGGCTGGGATCTGGAAAAAAAGTCTCGGAAATCAGATGATGATAGTGATAACATGAAATTTATCAGTATTGATTCTCTTCATTCCCCAACTCCAATGATGAAATTCGAACCCCCCCCCCCCCACCCCCCATGAACAAAACCTCGACCGAACTCTTAATCGAATAAAAAACAGGTGTGCTAAAGACCACACGGGAGAAGTGTAAACGTCTATGGAGTTTTTCTGCTAAATATAATAAATATAAAATATATTATGGAATTGATTTTGGTTGCCGAAAAAATCTTGTGAAGACCAATTTCAAAGTATGCAAAATTTTTATCAAACATTATTAAACTTTTCTTACACATAAACTAGTCACAACATTGTTTCTATATTTTCTGTTTACATTATTATTTTATTCTGTATTCATTAACTGTCAACAATAGTGTTATCATTATTACAATCATCTGACGACTCTAGAAAATAAATTATTGGCTCATGGGAACTGAAATAAGAGATGTTCTTGACTCAATTTTGTGTAGGTAATTTTCTGTTATGGTGCGCGTCTACAATTACTATAAGCAAGATTAACTTTTCAACCAAGTGACAACAAAACAAGCGGCATTGTTTACTATTGTCCATTCATAAGATAAATAAATATAAAACAACGATATGAACCGAAGAACTAGTAGGAAAGAAATGCGTGATAAATCGAGACCTTTCCAACGAGTGGAGAACGATTTTCGTCCGGTGAAAAATAAAGAAGCTTCATTTCCCCAGCAATGGCTTGGTTGGTTGTACGTGAAAATCAAAAGAAAAAACAGCGTGACGGAAAAAAACGTGACGGTAAAATCGTATTCACACCCCGCTAAATTTTTCGACGCGGTGCGCCTATAGAATTTTACACTTCAAAATGAATTACATACACGCACGCACACTACAAATGCAACAATTTGGCAAGATTTCAATAATATATTCAACTTCAAATGCACCTGCGAATCTGGGAATAGCAGATCATGCAAGCATGTACCTAGTAACAGTCTTGGTTTTCTGGTAGGTTCCTACCTATTCTTATTAACATTACATAATAAAATTGCAGTGTAAAATGTACTACATTTACAAATGTTGGATTTTGGTTTGGCCGAATCTCTGTGTTCTAGTTAGTACAACTAGTTTTGTAACGTCTGTTCGTGAAACAAACGAGGGGCTCTTGTGTTCTGGTCGATTTTTTAAAATCAAAATTTGCTCGATTTCATATTGCCTGTCATATTCCTTAACGATACGTTACTATTCTACCAATCCTTATTCACAGTAAGGTAAACTTCAAAACTTTTGCGTATAATTTAAGGTGTGTAGTTACGTACGTAACTCTACCTATTAGGGGAAGGGAGGCACCATTCAACCATCTAACCAAAAACGATTTGTAATTAAGGCATACCTATCACTGTATTTTCGAAATATATAATGCTTCAAGCACCTTGGACTCTTTCCCATTGCAGAAGAAACGAATGGAAATGAAACGAGAGAAGACGAAGCCACGATGAATGTTAGTTACAGACACGATTTTCAATGACACGAGAGACGGAGTCTATCATTTTAACTAATGATAAGTGATTATTGAGGTTCGATCAGGTGATTGAGTAAATTTTTTTCCCTAGCGTTTGACGGTTTATTCAATCATCTTCATGGGGTTTACAGACAGACTTTTCAGTATTAAATACAGTATAAAAAATAATTAAATTAATGTTAAGCGATTAAACTTCTACAAAATTAACAATTCCTTCGCTTCCTCACTTAATGGAAAAATCTTTTTCTTGGGCAGCGGCCTCAAATTTGTCACCACCGGATCAGATGAAACCATAATGCTATTAAAAACATCAGTATTCGTCTAAATACCGTCGAATATTTCCATCCCCAAAATAAACGTTTACCAAACCCGAATAAGCGATTTTTAACAATGACATGTTCTCGGTATATCACGTCAGGACGGACCACATTATAGCGAATGACAATCCGAAGAACCTATACAAGTCCAAACAGAACTTTGTTCATTCTTACACGCCAAGGAAATATTTTACGAACAACATCGTTTTGTTTTCCAATAACAAAAGGAATGTGTGGGGTGACGAAAAAGACGGTCTCGCTCTGTCTTTGATCACATTTTAATCCACTACACCTGAATACAGTGGAATACGGCAATGAAATTTGTACAGCTTCTTGGTAATGGTCAGAACTTCAAGAAAAAAATGAGCCAAACCAAAGGAAGGCGAAGCTCGTTTTTTCCATGCCTCTCAAGCTGAATTTCGCTATAAAAACCCAAATCTGGAGCTAATGTTCAAGCCAAGTTATGAAAAAATTATTAGTAAGTATTTCTTAACGATGAATATATTGCCAACATTAAACCATTTACGAATTTTTTCCATCACATAGAACGTGGTAGACAATTTTCAAATTATTACTCTCAAAAAGCTTAAAATCTCGAAATATCATGTTTCAGCCTCCATTTGGTAGTGAAAAGGGATCAGCGAAGGTCTTTCACTCCCTTATTCCAGAGGTAATGAACTTTGAGAAAACCACATTACATCCCTTTTTGAGTCACTTTGCGAAAATGGATTTTTTTCTACCTTGGCCCCACTGTGTGCCGTGGGATAAATCCCACTATCTGGCAACACTGCGGAGACAAGAGGTTCTCCTTGAAATGTAACCATTCGATCGCTAGCCCGCCAGACACTCGGTCAGACTTAAAACCTCCCGAAAGGAAACGGCACCGCTCCGCGTTTATCCCGCCCTCAGCAAAGTGCCCACCTTATTCGGGGGTAGAAGAAGCGACATTTCTCTTTATTGTTTGTTGGCTTGCGTGAGCCCCTCCGTCACGACCGCCTCTCCTCACGCCATCTTGTGCCCGCGGAAAGGATAGGATTAGTAAATGGGGAGGCCTAGGAGAGAAGATCCTGCCAAGAAGTTACATCCCCCCGCTGTTTGGCAGAGTTCCCCGATCACTTGTCCACTCTTTGCTAACGGGGCTGCCTTAATCTTCCCCGACCAGCGAAAAGTAATTAGCCAGTTGGCCACATCCTCCAGTGACCTCCTTCCTCATCCTCTCACCTTCCCTTGCGAATTTCTTTCATTTAGCTTTTACCACGTTTTCGGCAGCTTGGGAATTAATGCGAAGGGCGAAGTTTTATTGAAATCACAAGTTCATTAATTAAATAACGATGTAGGTATTATTCGTAACTCAAGTTCCACTCTTTTTTGGCTCAGTGCAGTAAGCCTAAAACAGGGTCACATCAAAATTGATTACATTTTTATACAAAATTATATTTTCTATCAATTTAGATGTGCATCCCTCTAAAAAATTCATCATTATTTCTCAATTTGAAATTGAAATTGACCCAAAAAAACCACCGTATACGTATAAGGGTACATTTGAGAGACCAATCAACCAGACAATGCGTGATCCAGCCACACAGATTTTCAAATATAATCCCTTTTAACAAATTGACGCAATATCCAAATTTTAAAGGTATCTACTAAGATGTTGAAGAGGACCCACAAAGCAAGCATTAAACACGTAACAATAAACTACAAGCTCTGACGAGGCCATTAGAAGGCGAAAGCGCTTAGCGTACGCAATAAACTACATTATTTGAGACGCCTTGGAAAATCTCAACCCTCAAACACCAATACCTCATACTATTAAATCCGAGGCTTTCCGAGAATCCGTGACCAGTAGACACCCTGTAACTTTTACAAGAGGACTTCCTCCACGCCACCACATCCCTCCATAACTCTTAAATTAAAAACGTGTCGGTTGAAGACAGAAACGAGAAGCGCATAAAATCCTATCGCTTCGAAAAGACAACGCTGTACGAGTATACTTGACATATTGTAGGTGATTAACAAATTTCCATCCTCAAAGGGGTAAAATTTCAAAACAATGTAATAAAAGAATACTACAAAATCTATAAAATTCGCTCATACAATCATGCTGCATCACTGGAACTTTTTCACGAGTGGTCCTCATGTACATGATAAGTCGGTGTGTCTGTGAACAGGGTGTGTGAGGGGGATCGGTAAAATAAAAATCGGTGACTTCTATATTAAAATAAGATTTGTTGGGGTCTTGAGGTTCAGTCAAAAAATGTACCACGATATTTCTAGGCCAACGTTTTGGTATATATGTATAGCATCCTCAGGGCAACAAAGAAATGCACCAGAGGAAGTCAGACATGCATTAATTATAGGCAGGAATAAAAAGGAATAAAATATACATGTGTACCTATATATTATATAAGTGTCTAACAAAGTATTTCTATTAATGGACCAACATAACCTTAATCTATCTTTCTCAATAATCAACTGATAAAATCATCATACCTTAGATAGGGGGTGGGTTAAACCTCAATCACATAGGTGGTGGATACGTCAAGGTTCTTGAAATTGAGGTGGGTAAATGGATTGAGCAAAGCAGTCGAGAAACCTTATCTTTCTATATTAAAATCAGTGACTTTCGGAAATATCCGTGCCCTACTATTAAATCCGTGATTTTTCCGGGACTTTCTGGGAATCCGTGACCTGTAGACACCCTGTAATTTTTACAAGAGGACTTCCTCCACGCCACCACATCCCTCCATAACTCTTAAATTAAAAACGTGTTGGTTGAAGACAGAAACGAGAAGCGCATAATCCTATCGCTTCGAAAAGACTGCGCCGTAGGCAGGAGAGCCGCCTTCCGCTATGGCTTTATTTATGGGAAGCGCCCGGAGGAAGCGTGACAAGAGATCAGGGTCTCCCCGCTACCGTAAAAGCCTGGGCGCGGCCAGGGCGGTTTCCCTCCTAAGGTTCCAAGATAAAACAAACCTGTCGGGAAATAGCCGTCGGAGAGATTGGGGCCAACAAAATGAGAGAGAAGAGAACGAAAAATTCCAGGAGACGGCGGGAGTTTTGCGGGAGATAGGCGATAGGATCCCGAAGGAAGGGGGGGAATATGAGTTTAGGCAAAGAGGAGAGAGCGGTAAATCAAGCACAGACCCGACCCAGAGGGAGCGGAATTTCGAGCCGATATTTTTAATATCGTCGCGGGCTCGGTAAGGCTTATTAATGGCTCCAGGTCGTCTGAAACCTACTGTCTTTGCGCTGCTAAGATATAACGTAGATGCTATTCATTCCGAAGAACGAGTGTTGCAGTCCTGGAGCCAGGGCCGAAAATAGGTAGTAGGTAGGTAGGTAGTAGTTGGTAGGTAGGTAGTAGATAGTAGTAGGTATTATAAATGGCTCAAGGTAGGCTTATTAATGGCTCCAGGTCGTCTGAAACCTACTGTCTATGCACTGCTCAGATATAAAGTAGCTGCTATTCATTCCGAAGAACGAGTGTTGCTGTTCTGAAGCCAGGGCCGAAAAAAGGTAGTAGGTATTAGTAGTAGGTAGTAGATAGTAGTTGGTAGGTAGGTAGTATAGTAATAGGTAGACTTATCAATGGCTCCAGGTCGTCTGAAACCTACTGTCTATGCACTGTTCAGATATAAAGTAGCTGCTATTCATTCCGAAGAACGAGTGTTGCAGTCCTGGAGCCAGGGCCGAAAATAGGCACTAATATGAGGAGAAAGTTTGAGATTAGATTTTGAAAATTTAGGCCCACTTTCACCTACATAAAACTCATATATATAGAGTTTAGAATAACGGAAATTCCCCAACGGAGTTTAGGGAACTTTTCTAATAAAATTCGCTAAAAATTTGGACGATTTGAACACCGGGACATAAATCAGTTGATGTCATGACCTACTCTACAAGGGATTGCTATTCATCTTCCTAGTAAAACGTCTTTCTCCATCTATTATACGTTATTTCCCTATCATTCTATTTCACTTTTGTATTGAAATGTATCAATTTGATTGTAAAAACCATTTCAAACTTACCTGTCCGACGGGAACTCCAGGTGAGAGACAATGAGTTCGAGGACTTTCAGAACTGTCGGATACGCGAGCCGGAATTTACAACGAAACTTGATGACGACTGATTCCTCCAAGTGCGGAATCCGCTGTCGGATGTTCCTCAGGCATCATCGAGGGATATTCGAGGAATTAAATATAAATCCAACTGTCAAATTGAGTGAATTTGGCCGATTCTGATGGGCAAGGCCGATTCTGATGGGAGCAGTCGTAAAATGATTAGCAAGTTATGGCGCATTGCATAGGCTAGGTCTATCTGAACCTTCAAAACATCCTTCTTGGGATGTAGGGAATTTTGCTCGCTTCGCTCGCAAAGTGTGGCATCTAGGGCATGTTGCTCGCTTTGCTCGCAAACGGTAGATCCCTAAGGGTAGGTTTAACGTGTGTAGGGGATGTTGCTCGCTTCGCTCGCAAACAGTAGATCTCTAAGGGTAGGTTTAACTTCTGTAGGGGATGCTGCTCGCTTCGCTCGCTTGAGGGAGTTATACTGCCCACCCAACTTGGCAGACGTTTTTTTCTGTTGGAAATTCTTACAAACAAATTAAATCTTATAAAACTACTTGGAACCACGAAAAGTTTATTCGGGGATGTTGCTCGCTTCGCTCGCAAGGTATTGCTGTATATTTGTAGGAAAAAATCCGAATTTATTCTTTTGAAATAGGCCTGCAGGTAACATTGTGAAATACCTGACGAACTCCTTGACGTCTTCGTAGAGCCTTCTTGCGAACACGACAATATTAATTTCTGATGTTAAACGCTTCTTCTCGCTTCCGCTCGTGATTTGACCGACTTAACGTCACTTTTTTCGATATCCGATTTCGGATTCAGATTCGGCGGACCCAAAGCTGTATTTCGCCCGCGAAAACCGTTCCGAAAAACGTACCTTTATGGGGTATATCTTAATCGGAAAAAACCAAGTTTTTCGGCGGACTTTTCGAGAAAACGGGTCCGTACTCTCGCATTTTTTTGACGCATTTCCCGATACTTTTTTCGCGATCCGATCGCGCCGTCGTCTTCCTCGTAGGAAAACCTACGAAACCCGTATTTTTCCGGAATTGTCAACGGCCGTTTAGAGGGGTAGGGGGAGCGGGGAAGTCCAAAAAGCGCACATTAACCGGAACTTCGACCCCCCTCCCGCCCTACGGCCCATGGTTCGGGTGGGATTAAATACCTGACGAACCCCTTGACGTCTTCGTAGAGCCTTCTCGCGAACACGGCAATATTAATTTCTGATGTTAAACGCTTCTTCTAACTTCCGCTCGCAATTTGACCGACTTAACGTCACTTTTTTCGATATCCGATTTCGGATTCAGATTCGGCGGACCCAAAGCTGTATTTCGCCCGCGAAAACCGTTCCGAAAAACGTACCTTTATGGGGTATATTTTAATCGGAAAAAACCAAGTTTTTCGGCGGACTTTTCGAGAAAACGGGTCCGTACTCTCGCATTTTTTTGACGCATTTCCCGATACTTTTTTCGTGATCCGATCGCGCCGTCGTCTTCCTCGTAGGAAAACCTACGAAACCCGTATTTTTCCGGAATTGTCAACGGCCGTTTAGAGGGGTAGGGGAAGCGGGGAAGTCCAAAAAGCGCACATTAATTCTTACTTCGACCCCCCTCCCGCCCTACGGCCCATGGTTCGGGTGGGATTAAACAATTTTAAATTCGCTCGCTCCCACTTTTGGAAAATCTCAAGAAGATCCCCCCACTCGTACACTCCCCCCACTCAGCCGTTTGGCCGTGCATAGACACGACAGACAAACAGACGGAGTTTCATTCTTATTAATAACTAGCCGCTCCGGCTCGCTACGCTCGCCTCCACGTCCAGCCGGGGGGCAAGCCCCCCGGACCCCCCATTCAATTGCTCGCTTCGCTCGCAAAGTGTGGCATGTAGGGAATATTGCTCGCTTCGCTCGCAAAGTGTGGCATGTAGGGAATGTTGCTCGCTTCGCTCGCAAACGATAGATCCCTGAGGGTAGGTTTAACTTCTGTAAGGGATGCTGCTCGCTTCGCTCGCTTGAGGAAGTTATACTGCCCACCCAACTTGGCAGACGTTTTTTTCTGTTGGAAATTCTTACAAACAAATTAAATCTTATGAAACTACGTGGAACCTCAAAAAGTTTATTCGGGGATGTTGCTCGCTTTGCTCGCAAGGTATTGCTGTATATTTGTAGGAAAAAATCCGAATTTATTCTGTTGACATGGCTCTCGCTTCGCTCGCAAAGTGTGGCATGTAGGGCATGTTGCTCGCTTCGCTCGCAAACGGTAGATCTCTAAGGGTAGGTTTAACTTCTGTAGGGGATGCTGCTCGCTTCGCTCGCTTGAGGGAGTTATACTGCCCACCCAACTTGGCAGACGTTTTTTTCTGTTGGAAATTCTTACAAACAAATTAAATCTTATAAAACTACGTGGAACCACAAAAAGATTATTCGGGGATGTTGCTCGCTTCGCTCGCAAGGTATACCTGTATATAGGTAGGAAAAAACCCGTATTTATTCTTTTGAAATAGGCCTGCAGGTAACATTGTGAAATACCTGACAAACCCCTTGACGTCTTCGTAGAGCCTTCTCGCGAACACGGCAAAATTAATTTCTGATGTTAAACGCTTCTTCTCGCTTCCGCTCGCGATTTGACCAACTTAACGTCACTTTTTTCGATATCCGATTTCGGTTTCAGATTCGGCGGACCCAAAGCTGTATTTCGCCCGCGAAAACCGTTCCGAAAAACGTACCTTTATGGGGTATATTTTAATCAGAGAAAACCAAGTTTTTCGGCGGACTTTTCGAGAAAACGGGTCCGTACTTTCGCATTTTTTTAACGCATTTCCCGATACTTTTTTCGCGATCCGATCGCGCCGTCGTCTTCCTCGTAGGAAAACCTACGAAACCCGTATTTTTCCGGAATTGTCAACGGCCGTTTAGAGGGGTAGGGGAAGCGGGGAAGTCCAAAAAGCGCACATTAATTCTTACTTCGACCCCCCTCCCGCCCTACGGCCCATGGTTCGGGTGGGATTAAACAATTTTAAATTCGCTCGCTCCCACTTTTGGAAAATCTCAAGAAGATCCCCCCACTCGTACACTCCCCCCACTCAGCCGTTTGGCCGTGCATAGACACGACAGACAAACAGACGGAGTTTCATTCTTATTAATAACTAGCCGCTCCGGCTCGCTACGCTCGCCTCCACGTCCAGCCGGGGGGCAAGCCCCCCGGACCCCCCATTAAATTGCTCGCTTCGCTCGCAAAGTGTGGCATGTAAGGAATATTGCTCGCTTCGCTCGCAAAGTGTGGCATGTAGGGAATGTTGCTCGCTTCGCTCGCAAACGATAGATCCCTGAGGGTAGGTTTAACTTCTGTAAGGGATGCTGCTCGCTTCGCTCGCTTGAGGAAGTTATACTGCCCACCCAACTTGGCAGACGTTTTTTTCT
Organism: Adelphocoris suturalis; assembly: GCA_030762985.1. Classification (NCBI taxonomy): domain Eukaryota; kingdom Metazoa; phylum Arthropoda; class Insecta; order Hemiptera; family Miridae; genus Adelphocoris; species Adelphocoris suturalis. The sequence goes on from CM061047.1 coordinate 19,545,483, forward strand.
GTTGGAAATTCTTACAAACAAATTAAATCTTATGAAACTACGTGGAACCACAAAAAGTTTATTCGGGGATGTTGCTCGCTTTGCTCGCAAGGTATTGCTGTATATTTGTAGGAAAAAATCCGAATTTATTCTGTTGACATGGCTCTCGCTTCGCTCGCAAAGTGTGGCATGTAGGGTATGTTGCTCGCTTCGCTCGCAAACGGTAGATCTCTAAGGGTAGGTTTAACTTCTGTAGGGGATGCTGCTCGCTTCGCTCGCTTGAGGGAGTTATACTGCCCACCCAACTTGGCAGACGTTTTTTTCTGTTGGAAATTCTTACAAACAAATTAAATCTTATAAAACTACGTGGAACCACAAAAAGATTATTCGGGGATGTTGCTCGCTTCGCTCGCAAGGTATACCTGTATATAGGTAGGAAAAAACCCGTATTTATTCTTTTGAAATAGGCCTGCAGGTAACATTGTGAAATACCTGACAAACCCCTTGACGTCTTCGTAGAGCCTTCTCGCGAACACGGCAAAATTAATTTCTGATGTTAAACGCTTCTTCTCGCTTCCGCTCGCGATTTGACCAACTTAACGTCACTTTTTTCGATATCCGATTTCGGATTCAGATTCGGCGGACCCAAAGCTGTATTTCGCCCGCGAAAACCGTTCCGAAAAACGTACCTTTATGGGGTATATTTTAATCAGAGAAAACCAAGTTTTTCGGCGGACTTTTCGAGAAAACGGGTCCGTACTCTCGCATTTTTTTAACGCATTTCCCGATACTTTTTTCGCGATCCGATCGCGCCGTCGTCTTCCTCGTTCAAAAACCTACGAAACCCGTATTTTTCCGGAATTGTCAACGGCCGTTTAGAGGGGTAGGGGAAGCGGGGAAGTCCAAAAAGCGCACATTAATTCTTACTTCGACCCCCCTCCCGCCCTACGGCCCATGGTTCGGGTGGGATTAGACAATTTTAAATTCGCTTATACACCCTATCGGAAAATCCCAAGAACATCCCCCCACTCGTAGACTCCCCCCACTCAGCCGTTTGGCCGTGCATAGACACGACAGACAGACAGACAAACAGACAGACAGACGGAGTTTCATTCTTATAAATAACTAGCCGCTCCGGCTCGCTACGCTCGCCTCCACGTCCAGCCGGGGGGCAAGCCCCCCGGACCCCCCATTAAATTGCTCGCTTCGCTCGCAAAGTGTGGCATGTAGGGAATATTGCTCGCTTCGCTCGCAAAGTGTGGCATGTAGGGAATGTTGCTCGCTTCGCTCGCAAAGTGTGGCATGTAGGGAATGTTGCTCGCTTCGCTCGCAAAGTGTGGCTGTATACATGCGATGTATTACAATTGAAACGTGTAGGGGATGTTGCTCGCTTCGCTCGCAAACGGTAGATCTCTAAGGGTAATTTAACTTCTGTAGGGGATGTTGCTCGCTCCGCTCGCTTGAGGAAGTTATACTGCCCACCCAACTTGGCAGACGTTTTTTTCTGTTGGAAATTCTTACAAACAAATTAAATCTTATAAAACTACGTGGAACCACGAAAATTTTATTCGGGGATGTTGCTCGCTTCGCTCGCAAGGTATTGCTGTATATTTGTAGGAAAAAATCCGAATTTATTCTGTTGAAATGGCTCTCGCTTCGCTCGCAAGGTACCTACTCGCAACACCCAAACACCGAAACCTGAGTTATCGAACCCCAAACACGTCTGTCTTCCTAGAGCCTTCTCGCGTCCACAGCACATATAATTTCCCATTTTAATAGCTTAGTCTCGCTTCCCCTCGCAATTTGACCGAGTTTTCGTCACTTATTTCGATATCCGATTTCGGATTCAGATTCGGCGGACCCAAAGCTGTATTTCGTCCGCGAAAACCGTTCCGAAAAACGTACCTTTATGGGGTATATTTTAATCGGAAAAAACGTAGTTTTTGTCGGACTTTTCGAGAAAACGCGGTCCGTAATTTCGCATTTTTTTGACGCATTTCTCGATACTTTTTTCGCGATCCGATCGCGCCGTTGTCTTTCTCGTAGGAAAACCTACGAAACCGGTATTTTTCCGGAATTTTCGACGGCCGTTTAGAGGGATTGGGAAAGCGGGGAAGTCCAAAAAGCGCACATTAATTATTACTTCGACCCCCCTCCCGCCCTACGGCCCATGGTTCGGGTGGGATTAGAAAATTTTAAATTCGCTTATACACCCTATCGGAAAATCCCAAAAAGATCCCCCCACTCGTAGATCCGGCCCACTCAGCCGTTTGGCCGTGCATAGACACGACAGACAGACAGACAAACAGACAGACGGAGTTTCATTCTTATAAATAACTAGCCGCTCCGGCTCGCTACGCTCGCCTCCACGTCCAGCCGGGGGGCAAGCCCCCCGGACCCCCCATTAAGTTGCTCGCTTCGCTCGCAAAGTGTGGCATGTAGGGAATGTTGCTCGCTTCGCTCGCAAAGTGTGGTATGTAGGGAATGTTGCTCGCTTCGCTCGCAAACGGTAGATCTCTAAGGGTTGGTTTAACTTCTGTAGGGGATGCTGCTCGCTTCGCTCGCTTGAGGAAGTTATACTGCCCACCCAACATGTAGGGAATGATGCTCGCTTCGCTCGCAAACGGTAGATCCCTAAGGGTAGGTTTAACTTCTGTAGGGGATGCTGCTCGCTTCGCTCGCTTGAGGAAGTTATACTGCCCACCCAACTTGGCAGACGTTTTTTTCTGTTGGAAATTCTTACAAACAAATTAAATCTTATAAAACTACGTGGAACCACGAAAAGTTTATTAGGGAATGTTGCTCGCTTCGCTCGCAAGGTATTGCTGCATAGGTGTTGTTAAATACCCGTATGAAATTCCGTTGAAATGAGTCAAGTGCGTAGTGAGTCCCCTGTGAGTCATCGCGTCCCTTCGCTCGCAAGGTGTGGCTGTGCGGATGCGATGTATTACAATTGAAACATGTAGGGGATGTTGCTCGCTTCGCTCGCAAACGGTAGGTCCCTAAGGGTAGGTTTAACTTCTGTAAGGGATGCTGCTCGCTTCGCTCGCTTGAGGAAGTTATACTGCCCACCCAACTTGGCAGACGTTTTTTTCTGTTGGAAATTCTTACAAACAAATTAAATCTTATGAAATTACGTGGAACCACAAAAAGTTTATTCGGGGATGTTGCTCGCTTCGCTCGCAAGGTATACCTGTATATGTGTAGGAAAAAGTCCGTATTTATTCTGTTGAAATGGTTCTCGCTTCGCTCGCAAGGTAGGTACCTATGTATACCTGCTCGCCTCGCAAACCCCTTGACTGCGTAGGCTAAGTGCCCCAAACACGTCTTCCCAGAGCCTTCTCGCGAACACGGCAAAATTAATTTCTGATGTTAAACGCTTCTTCTCGCTTCCGCTCGCGATTTGACCAACTTAACGTCACTTTTTTCGATATCCGATTTCGGATTCAGATTCGGCGGACCCAAAGCTGTATTTCGCCCGCGAAAACCGTTCCGAAAAACGTACCTTTATGGGGTATATTTTAATCGGAAAAAACCAAGTTTTTCGGCGGACTTTTCGAGAAAACGGGTCCGTACTCTCGCATTTTTTTAACGCATTTCCCGATACTTTTTTCGCGATCCGATCGCGCCGTCGTCTTCCTCGTAGGAAAACCTACGAAACCCGTATTTTTCCGGAATTGTCAACGGCCGTTTAGAGGGGTAGGGGAAGCGGGGAAGTCCAAAAAGCGCACATTAATTCTTACTTCGACCCCCCTCCCGCCCTACGGCCCATGGTTCGGGTGGGATTAGAAAATTTTAAATTCGCTTATACACCCTATCGGAAAATCCCAAAAAGATCCCCCCACTCGTAGATCCGGCCCACTCAGCCGTTTGGCCGTGCATAGACACGACAGACAGACAGACAGAGCGACAGACGGAGTTTCATTCTTATTAATAATAGAGATAGGGATAGAGATAGAGATAAACGGCGCTACCCTTCGCAACCAATTTGTTTGGTTCCCAAACTTTCGTTATTATGGTTGCTAACGGGCGGCGGAAATTCGTGACAAGTGGAGAAGCCTTGGAGGTTTGCTACGGATGTTCCGAGTGAAGCATGGGTTTCATTATTGATAGGAGCTTGACCCTAGGAAGTTGATATTTAATAGGGAGACTCTCTGGGTCATTAAAAGACGATTAAGATGATGGGCTCTTTCATGGTCAGCTGAGTGAGCTAAATTCTCTCCTGTTCACCCTAGGAAGTTGAAATTTGAGAGGGTGGGGGGGGGGACTCTTTAGGACGTTCAGCAGTCTATGCACCGACTAACCCATGCAGGAGGGTCCGTGCAACGCACGGGTAACCGGCTAGTACAAACATAAATATAACTAAACATGAACCTAAATATTATCTCAGATGTTGCTGGATGGCGAAAGCGCTAAGATACTCATTAAATCGGCAAAATAGGAATAGCCTTCAAATTTCCTCCCCTCAGTTGAGGCCACATGAATCAATTTGTATTTCAGCCTGTAATCTTTGGGGTTGCTCAAAATTGATGTTACTGGCACATCCGTGGCCGATGTATGATTTTTGAGCCAAATTTCATAAACCTTGGTTCGGTAGTTTAGAAGAAAAACTCTGGACGGCATACGGCGGACGTTTTTTTTAAAATATAATACGATGTTTGGATTCTACGCCTCTTTCAACGTAAACCAACAAATTTTGAGGGAGGATTAACTTTTTTGTTCTTGGTTCATTGTTGAAAATACCAAAACCGAGAAGGAAATTTCGACGTGACGCCCAGCTCAAAAACGTATTCATGTTAAAAGTTTACTGAATTAACTTTCATAATTAAGTTTGTTAAGGTTAGGGTGAGTTAGATTCTTTTAGAATATTAGAACAGGAATTTATTAGTTTGGTGCAAGAGGGTAATGCACAAAGTTTGGAATGATGGGTCGCAGACTTGAAAAATTTTACCTACTCACTCTCACAGAAGATATGCGCCATAATAGATTTTCCAGGGATTCCCTCAAATTCATGAACGAATGAACTTTCCCCTGCATCGAAAAGGAAAGGAACCGTAGACAATGGAATTTATCCATTCACTGAACCTAACGGACGTGGTTAAGACCTCAAAGGAGTCATATAAAACTGGGAGAGCGGGAAAGCGTTAGTTGGGCGTCATAAATAATTCCGAGTGGTCTTTTTAGAAAAGTTTTAATCTCCTAAGTCTCGACTTGGCGTCGGCGGTTCCTACGTGCTCAACAGCGGGAGAGTCACGTCCTGACCTCATGAAACCTTTATCAATGCACCAGTACAAAACCTCCGTTCCACGCCTACTGAAATATACAAATCCATTAGGTTCGAGCCTAAAAGATTTCCCTTCACTCCTTTTTTCCTCACACTCAATGATTCATATTCGTTTTCTTAATATTGTAACACACAGATGTGTTTTTGGATTTATGATGATGTACCTAAATTTGAAGGCGGCATATTGTCGCTTGTAACCATTGGGTAGCTTCTACGATGAAAAGATAACACTATAATCAACAACGACTTGCCAACAACAACCACTACATAGCATCAGAGTGGTACAATGTGTTAAGAAGGAGTTAACAATATTTCCCGTTCGTTTACATTTCCCTAGTATTCCGAATTCCAGCCTTATTCGTGATACCTAACATCCATTTCAAATTAAGACTTTCTAAGTTGATTGCATCAGTTTGCTCCTGTGTTGATAAATCAAAGCTACAGTTCCATTTAAATGGCAACAGCTCCATTTTACAGTTTTTTGTATTGGTAGTACCTATCTATCCGCACTCTCCTACAATTTCAATTTGAAAATTTTCAAAGAAAAAATTTAGAAGGCTTCAAAATTTTAAATGTGGAAGGAACAGGGGGCGGGGACCCACTACAAGATCTCTATCTCAACTCCTACTCTCTGTCATCACCATTACAGAAGGCTGTAGGTGGCGCCCCCTTTCACACTTAAAGTAAAATATTGAGCAATGTTTTCAAGAATGGACCAACATTTAGGCCTTCTGTTCCCCCCACAGCATCCTATAATGTTGACAAAACTGTGCTCATCTTTACCTGACCCCAATGCATGAAGTTTCCAAGATGACCCCTTATCAGTCAGCTGGAGATAAGTAACTGATAACTGTGATATACAGCTGATAATAACGATATGCTTTCTCTCCCCCTATTTCCCCCCCATTTTCCTCTTTCTACCTCACTTTCTCTCTCTTCTTCAACCTCCCCCTTCACCATCCCCTAACCCTCTCTCTCTTCCCAAATCATTTATTACTATAGTGGGTAGCCTTACATAGCCCAAGAATCCGCTAATTGGTATGTATTGGAATGTTAATTCATGCAAAACTCACAAATAACCCATAGATATCGGTAGATGACATGCTTATTGGAAAATATGATCTCAGGCAAGACAACATGCTGACAGCCGCTAGGTTCATCTGGTCATGCTTTCCCCTTCCAACTTTCAAATCCTACCTTGTCCATCAGCTGTCGGACCATCCCATTCCATTCACCTGTATCGGGATCGTACACTCCGTACTTTCCATCCGGCACCAGTTCAATAGTGTACTGAAACCCGGCGATTTTTGATACCAGCCTCAGCAAATCTATGCAGAACCCCACAAATTTGCTACCAGGCGGAGAAGACCCGTTTCTTTCATTCATCATCACGTAAGGTGTCTCCTGCAACAAATAAGTTAGGAAATGCAACATTTCATTATATCCTGTTGAGAGAAAAAAATCGGTACCTACGTTTTTCATGAGATGATCGACTATTCCGTTCCACTGTTTGGTGAAAGGGTCCTGGGCACCGTATTTGCGATCAGGCACCAGCTCGATGATGTAGTCGAATCCCACCTCCTTCGAGATCATCCTTAAGACGTCGACGCAAAATCCGTAGAATCGTGCGTTTCCAGTGTTATTCGTGCCTTTGTACATCATGACGTAAGGCCATTCCTATTCTCAATCGCAATACCATCAAATTAGTCTAGTTCATCTTAGGATACGGAGGAGGATACTGGCTATGTTAGGACAAATAATTATCTGAACCCAGACGTGAATTTTGTAAGAATGTTTGGAACCAACGCAACAAATAACAAAATTCCTATTCTCAATCGCAATACCATTAATTAATATCATCTAGCTGTTATATAGGCTGCTCGATTCGATTGGATGAATAGCATAACAACAGTGAGCTCTGTGTTTTCTGAGATTTGTTTACGTAGGTGTGAGGTGGACACTCGGCCTACAGGCTCAACAGAGCTAACGAGACGTTCGCGAACAATCGGGTCGAGTCACGAGACTTTAGACCCTGACCAACTAATCTACATTTTTACTACTTGATGTTATGTATTTTTGATCTTTGTATCTACCGTCTTCATGGCACCTGTTGCCCAGAGCATCAAGGGCTTATTTGGAAAAAAAAAACGGAGGTTTGGAAGCAGCGTAATAGAAAAATTGAGGTGATATTCTAAGTCAGCAATACATCTTACATAAGTTAGGCACATTTGGAAGGCATTTAATGGAAGTGTGTTCGATGAAAAATTCTGAAAAGTTTGTGCCCAAAAAACGTGATACAAGCTATTATATCATAAAAATACGAGCTTGGAAAAAAAAAAAAAAAAAAAAAAAAATCCTTGGCTTCAGCACATTAAATAGCGTAAGAAAGCGACAAGCTCCAGCTGGATGCAAGACCACCTCTAAATTTTGTAAAGTAGTGTAATATGATCGATTGTTGTTTAATCACTGACAAACTCATCACGTACTTGGCTCGTCGAGTGGCGATAAATATGTGTGAAGTCGATCAATACAAAAAATGAAAACGTTAGACTCGTGCAACAGGTTGTCACCCGCACTGCAAACACAAGCGGTACAGATTGCCGCGATTTAGTTTCCCATCAACGCTGTTCCTCGAGTCATTAGTTCATTGTGTTTATAGGAACTTCCACAACAAAGACTAACAACTCTTGAGAAGTTTGAGAAGACTAACTACCGTATTCATCTCTCAGCCTTTAAGCTTGGTGATGTCGAAACGTTGCGAAAGTTACAGGAAAGAAGGTAAAATACATTATACTTTCCCTGAAAATGGTGCAGCAGAAAGGTATTATGAAGGGGCTATTTTTTTAATATTACATATCAATAGTGGTGGATACTTGTATTACTGATGTGTGACTGTTTATACATTATACCATTCATAGAAAGAGTTTTGGAGAAAATAAATTGGTAATTTCTAACTAATACCTACTGAATATTAGTTGATTTACGTTTTAATGAAGAGTCATACAGTCGGAAAATGGAGGTGTATATTGGACAATATACGTTAGGGAGAAATATTGACATTTTATGTCTTTTTCACATGATTCTCCAACGAGTGGAGAACGGTTTTTGTCCAGTGAAAACTAAAGAAGTTTCATTTCCCCAGCATCGGCTTGGTTGTACGGGAAAAAAAAAATCTAGCATTATCTGAAAAAACAATTTAAATGAAATATGAAGACTAGGAGAGGTAAATTAAAAACGAAACTAAAACGATAAGGTTGTATTCGATAATCATCAGAAACGCTTGCATACCAGTCTGCAACAGATTGGGACATTTTATGTCTTTAGTTGCAGACTCGTATGCAAGCTCTAAGAGCCACTCAGCTGATCCGGACCCAGGGCATCGTCAAGTTAATGTCCTAAAGAGGCTACATACGAAATTACAGCTTCCTAGAGTGTGAAGCATAGAAATTAGCTTTGAGAGCCACTCATCTGATCCAGACCCTGGGCATCTTCAAGTAAATGTCCTAAAGAAGCTACAAACGAAATTACAGATTCATAGAGGGCAAAGTATAGAAATTACCTATTAAAATGATATAACCACCTCTTCACAAATCAAACCGTTCTCGCAATATTCGGATCACCTGCTATGAATCAACTCATCGAAACACCAGCTCAATGAAATCATGAGAAATTAACAAGCGGTTGCGATCATGTTCACAATATCAATTATTGAGAATAATCACCTGTGTGTAAACAATTATTCATATAACCATGCTCATAACTCAGGTTGTAGGCCACGCACTTCGCAATAGTAAACATAATATGGTTGGATTCGTAGAAGGGTTATCTAATACAGAAATAATAAACCTTTGTGTAATAATTTGCAACGTTTTATCATTAGTCTTTACATCTGAATTCGAAGATCCAGCGCATCAATAGTTACCCAGCTCCTGGTAGAAATGTCGGGAATAAAAATCTGTACACTCAAGAATATTCAACTAAGTAATATTGATACTAATATTTATACTACGTAGGTATAAATAAACAGTGCTTGCAGGAGGTAGAACTCCCTTAACTGTCCAAGACGTTTTTCAGCCTACTGGCTTGAAAATAGAAATAAAAAATGTCTGAAACGTCGCCAAATCAATGCATTTGTGATTCAACCGACCGATCCTCAAGAACCTATATACTTTCATATAAATAAATAAAAAAAAATATATATATATATATATATATATATGTGTCATTCCAGACGATAACTCACCTTAGGATTGAGATAAAAATCCCGTCCTTGCGCCAAAAAATCAAGCTTTCCAAATGAAAGGATGTTATATTGGTCAAATTTCAAAAAATTTGGTTTAAAAGTCATTAAAAACGGCCAAAATCGTTAAAATCATTGTTTAGCAGAATTTCAGTCAAAACAAAATTATTAACGATTGAATAGGTAGGACAATAAAATATGTTTGCCCAAGATTACGCTGAAAACGTATTTAAATTCCATCATTATTTGTTGAAAAATCTATAAAAACTGAGAAACAATCTAAATATCCAATTTCGTATCTTTTTTGAATCTCCAAATTTCATTTAGTACGAGTTTTTTTTAACCATAAAATTGGTTTTCAAATATTTCCTTCCAATGAAGTTCCTCCAAATTCAATACAATTCAACATATTACGATAGCTAATTTAAGAAAATCGTTCATGCGCTCATGATGCATGACTGGAACTTTTTATTGTGGATATACGACAGCAGATCCAAAGTAAGATTGCTTATTTTGTATGGTCAGAATAATCTTATGTTTATCTTTTCATCTGTACTTTCCGGTATCTATAAAGCTTATGTTTGTTGATTCCGGAAAAGGCAAGAATCTATATCCATTGTCCCTTGACCAGTGTGGTGTAGGTAGGGACGTTGGTTTGGGCAAATGATATTGATTTACATTGGAATGAGGCTCATTCCTTAATAGATGAGTTTGAAAACATTGTTGGTGTAATTAGGGCCGGTTTATCAATCTCAGTCAAATCTCTGACTAAATAATCACAGATTATAATTAGTCAGAGATGATGTGATGATTCATCAATGAAGAAATGACTAACTAATCAGAATTTACCCCGGGAAAACTGGGGTGCAAACAACAATTAGATATTCCCACAAAATTAGGTTGGAACAGTGCACAGCATCAGTTGTGTCCATGGCAACTGTCAGGACTCAGCGTTCAGGAGCATCTTCCTTCCATAACCTCTTTGGTTTGCAACATTGTATGAATGATGTATCCATTCTTTTGCGAATCGCCGTTTTGTTTTGTCCTTCATATGATTACAGGTCTACCAGCTTACAGCCTCAAAGTAAAATCATGACGTTCAATGCAACTCTTCACTGTAATTTCTCAACATAGTATTCAATAAATTGCCGTGGACACTTAATTTTTTTAATTCGTCGATTTATTATTATTTTTTTACACCCTTGAAATATGAATTGTAATGCGAATTCCCCCCCCCCCCCCTCTCACTAATCTTCCCAAACTTTTCCACAGTTCCTAAATATATATATATATATATATATATATATATATGAATTTTTTTTTAAACTACAAAGCTTTTTCATTGCCGTTCGAGGCGTTGGGAAAGTGAAAAGTGCGTAGGGACCTACCTACCTCCTTGTAGCTATACGTGAACCTACCTCCTTGTAGCTACACGTGAACTAACCTCTTTGTAGCTACACGTGTACGTACTCCTTGTAGGTACGTACCCACCTTATTCAACCTTCATCCTGCCATAGATTTTCGATTTTCTCGTGCAGGCGGTCGATTTCTTACTCAACACGTGACAGGACAAATTAATAATGTTCCTTTCATCAAACGGAATCGTGAATGGAAAACCTCGTCTTCCAGTACCAAGAATCAATATGGACTAGGCCTCGCTCATAGGGCCAGTTTTTTTTTATCAATTCGTTTTTTTATCAGTCGTTTATCAATGCCGAATCACCTGGCGGATGAAATTATCCCTCAGATAAATTCTATCTGGCAGATAGCGCCGTTAGCATCCTCATAGGTGTCTGTAGGCGACAAAATAAGGGCGATTGAAACATGGAGCTACCACGGAGTAGAGAAAGAACTACATTTTCTTCATGGATCGACTATTAAAAAAACTAGGTCTGACGTTATTTCCGCAACGGTGTCCATCATGCTATCAAGCTCGGCAAATAAGAAACCACCACATTTTTGCCGTTTGTTTGCTTCATTTCTAGAGAGAAAAATACATATACGAATAGCGATATTGCAACCTGAATTATTATGAATGAATTATTGTGATCAGTAAGTTGTGGACTTAATTTCATCTTGGATTTATGTTAGAATGTAAAGAACAATATCTTTGTCCAACCGAAACCCCAATATAAATACACACTCGTCCCATATTAGTAGGTGATCTACACGGGGCCTCACTAGGTATTATATACGGTCTTCTATTCCATTCAACGAAATATGCTACGATAGAATCTTCGCCGTAGCTGCTACTTGAAGAAAAATCCCCAAATAAATCAATTGGAAGGTACAAAAATAAAGACAATCAAACATGAGATTCAAGTAAGATTTTTTGTAAATTAATAAACTTGTTCGAGGTAAGAAAGATCTAGATATTTCATTAACCTCCAGTTCAAATTGTTATCCAGCCGTCCAGGGATCAGATATATTAAAACGCCAGATAGGGTTTAACTAGGTATGGATAAAAATCCCTCTTATTCATTGGATATATCGGCCGTTAACCAAGCGAGAAACTCCATGACTTTTTTGGTTTATTATTTCCAATAATAAGCCTATGTGATCGTATACCAACAAATTTTTATAACCCCCCCCCCCCCCCTCCTCAAACTTTGTCATTTTTCGTTTCAAAGTGCGAAGAATCCAAATTTGCAATGTCCGTCCGCCGCCCACCGTCCACCGTCCGCCGTCCGGCCCATAAAAGGCCTTACAATTGACTTAAAAAATCCGTTCTTTCGCACATAGACTCCACTTGGGGTCTAGTTGGTCCTAACCTCTCGCCAGCTCGATCGTTCCACACCCATGGGTGCTATGAGCCAAAAATAGGTGAAAAAGTGTCTTTTTCGAGACTTTGAGTGTTAGACTGACGGCGCCTTGTAGGTGAACCTCCGGTCGTGAGGTAACGAGACCTAGGGGGTACCTCCAGGGTGGCGTGGAAAACTTCGAAAAATATAAACATATGTATATAATTATAGAAGTATAGGTTGTGGCAACTCGAAATAGGACACGCCGAGGTGTCTGGATGGGCCTTATGACGTACGCAAGCCAACTAAAACTACGATCATACTCAATTGAAAAAATAATAAACCTTTGTGAAATAATTTGCAGCGTTTTTATCTAAAAAATGAAAACCTATCAATTCCAGTCAGAATCTGAATCCATAATTTGAACGTATTGGTAAGTAATGCATTCATTACAGGGACATCCCTATGAATAGATTGTATATATAATTTTGGTGAGAATTAAAAATAGAAAGAAAAAATGTATACATGATACCCCATTTAACCCCTTCACCGGCAATAAATTTGAAACTTCCAAAGTTGTAAAACTAACTAGACTGAAATCTGAATCGAACAAACAATAAAAACTGAAACGAAAACCAGATGAATATTACCAAAAATTGCCATAGTATAATATTACAAGAAACAAATTAAATCGATGTTTTTTCTTCCAATTTTCTGCTTCCATTAAAGGAATATTTCGGCAGGCGCTCATCGGAAAAAACTTTATCTAACTGCCAGTTTTTGAACGATCTAGTCAATTTTAATTTTGTTAATGGGAAAAGAAAAGTATGTGTTTGAATGTTGAAAACATGCTTTTTTCTTGAAACTGATGGTTTTAGTAAAAAATTACTCTCTAAGAAAATTCGAGTTTGGGGCCGGTTTCTACGTATTTTTCCACGCTGAATCGAACTTGCAAATCTCCCCAACTCCATAATAAACGAGTCTTGCTTTTTAACTCAAGAATTTTCAGTTAATTTGTTATGCTCAATTGTCTGTGTTTTTAAGGGTAAAACTAGTTAGTTGAAGTGTACAACTCTTAAAGGAGTTGGGGGAGAACTGTAAGTGTTTCCAGTCGATTCATGGAAAAAAAAAAAACATGCTTCTCTGTATACAAACATTCTTTTCTTCCCTAATTAGCAGTGAAAAGGTAAAATTGATTAGACCGTTTAAAAGCTTACAGTTAGGAAAGTTTTTTCCGAAGATCGCCCGTCGAAAAATTCATTTACTAAAAGCAGAAAATCGGTAGAAAAAAGTTCAAGTCATGCAGCATGATCGTGTGAGCGAATTTTCGTGAATTATCGTACTATTGTGATACATTGTTTTGGAAATTAAGGAGTTTGAGGAAAAATAAATTGTTTACCAATTTTATGGCAAAAAATCGTTCTAAATAATATTCAGCGATTCAAAACGAGATTTTTGATTTTCTACTGTTAAGCAGTTTTTATCGATTTTTTAGCACATTTTAATGAAAATTAAGTACTTTTTTCAGAATGTTTTTGCAAATTAATTTTTTAATGTTCTATTTTGTAGTTAATAAGCATTATTTGAGCAATGTTCAGTTGAAAAATATTAATTTAACGATTTTTAGCCATTTTTTTGCTTTTTAGTGATTTTTCAGCACTTTTTTGAAATTTGACCAATAATGTGCTCACAAAATACTGGCCAACGAACTCGTCCTTTTCTTTGGAAAGCTTGATTTTTTGGCGCAAGAACGGGATTTTAACCTCAATCCTAAGGAGTTATCGTCTAGGACACATGTATATATACCTACAGAAATAAATAAATAGGTATATATTTGAAAAAATTTGAAACTCCAGGATTCGTTTCATAATGTCTCAAAATAGAATTCAATGAAGAAAATTTTCGAAAATTGTGATTTTAAAATTTTGGGAGCCACTGCAATAGCTTTCTATAAAATTCGCTAAAACGTCGATTTTAAATGTTTTTTCTAATTTTGTACTTTGGCATTTTTTTAACCAATTAAAACTAACTAAAAAAACCTTTATTCTATATTAAGGTGATAGGAAATTCAACGCTCTTTCCAACGGTGATCTTAGTTCTGAGTTCACAGTAGATTCTAAGGGGAGTTATGGCCGTTTTGATCTTATAACGTACCTATGAAATACAAAAAAAAAATTTTTTAAATCAAATGACTCGAAAATGAAGCGTTAAAAACAAAACCAAAAAATGAATAAATAAAAATAAAAAATCATTAAGGAACTTTTGATTAGAAATGAGCTCGACCCCTTGATTTTTTCCCGAATTTGGTGAAGACACCCTGTATAATCGATTGCCGATATTCTCAAAATGCATCAACTTATGACACAATTACCTGATTCACTAGAAATTTATGACACCTTTTTGTATTTCATCAATATTGGTATGTGAGAGTGCGACATTCAAGTACAACGTTTTTACGTCCAGAAATACTCGTAGCACGATACCACCGAATCCCTAAAACAAAGAATCCTCTACCCTGTCCATACATTGTAATTCAAACAGATGAAATCTCTATTGAGTGGAAGGAATTAAGATAGCGATCATGAAATCCCTTCCGTAAACAACGGTGGCAGCGCGAACCTTGTTTTCAGCTTCACCCACCAAGTATCTCCACTATATATTATCTATTCCTCACAGGAGAAATCCATTTTGCTGTAAATATACCAACGCTTCAACACTTGGATTAACTGATTGGAACTTTCAAACAATCAATATTGTAATCCAAAGATGAAGAAACTACCATTGACCAGCTTAAAAAAACCTACTTAGGGTCGGTTGATCAACCGCATTTGCTAGCCTGATTAAAGTCTGACTAATTCAAATCTCCGACTATCTTCAACATGATAAATTGTTTATCAGTTTGGTTTCACAGGTTAGTTATCCGATAAAATCGATCATCATTTTAATCAAGTACCTGAGGTTCGGTTACCGTATTAGCCGCTCAGTTAAATGAGTAATGAAGTCACAGTTGTGACAGTTAATTGTAATAAACTTATATCTGATATCGTCCATGTTTCTTGTCTTCATTTTTAGGAAGTCTCTCTGAAGAAGTGTTGGGAAAAGTCACGACTAATAATTAATAACTACAAGCAATTTAGTTACTACTAGCAACTAATAACTAATTCGTTTTTAGTTGTTAATCGCGCGAATGATAACTAATAACCAAATTTAGTTCTGAATTTACCTGTAAGTGATGGAAAGATTTTCACCCTCGGAAGATGACATGGCTGTAACATGACCATGTGAGCGAATTTTTTCATTTTTTGTGTAATCTTATAAATGCACCAATATTGTCTGCCAAATGCTCTAAAATCGGCCCTTTGATTTTTAACCAAATTCGGGTGTAGACCCCCTGTATAAGAGATTGAATCTCCACAATAGTTCAATTTATCTCTACAATAGCCGCTGGAGTTTTGGCAGATCTCGCACCTTGGTTGCAATATTTGATCCCAAAGATACCAATCTTAAAGAATGACGAGAGAGTGATTTAGTGCGTACTAGGCGTGCCATACACCTATTAACACTTTACTATTGATCTGATTTTTAATCATTCATCAGTGATATAGCTCGGTTTTGTTTTCATGAGTTAAATCTAACACTAATATCAAGCTAGAGGATTGAAGAACCGGATATAACAACTAGAGAGATCGTGAAAATTTTAATTTATAATTTTTGTGAGTGTTAAACTTGAATTTGTTGAAGTTGCTTTTATGTTAATACTTTCCTGTTCTAATATCCCATAGACAATTATTTATTGCGAGTTACTAAACCTCAAATTTCAACACAAATACAAATTTCCGTAAAGGTGTGGTCTTTCAGATTGCCGCGAGAAATCTTCAAGTTCGTCTACTATCTTAGATACTCTTAGATGGGTTAAATAGACTACTAGATTATCTACGATATTTAAAGATTATTTACTTTAATCTAAAACTGATAGAGAGAATGCATAAGTGGTGGCTAACAGAAGAGATAGAGAATTCCTTCTAACAATAAGAGGGAAAATACTCAAATGATTTTTAAGCTTTAGGTCACGGCTGATTTCGTAGGATAGCCAACCTACCAAAGGAACTATGAAAACCGGACATTTGAATAGCGATTTTATGTACGTTATCAGCGATCTCAGAGTGGAACCGACTTCATCGTACGACAAGGTGGGTGTAGATCCGACCCGCGACTCGATCCCATTCAGCGGGGATTTTCATGCAACTTTCGTGCGACTTTTTGAAAAGGAGACGTGTTTGAGCGAGTTTTGTAAATTAATGATGGACACAGAAAAACTCATTCTAATGATTCAAGAGAGGGAGAGTCTTTGGAATCAAAAAAGTCATCCATTAAATATTGAAACTCGCCACGCTCTTCTCTCTCCAGGAATACTTGATTTACCCATTTTGTTCTCGTTGGTCGTCTTTTTCTCCTCCTCATCACCAGACTCTCAACAACGTAAAACAATCCGTTCATACTTTACATAAAATATTCAACACAGAAACTGTAACGAAATTCAAGGCACAATCACCTCCCGTGAATGGCTAGCGACTGCGACAAGTCGCTCCTAATATGAGATAAGTGAATTCGGACTACACTGTCAGCGTTAGGTCGTACACAGTCGGCAATCGTACGCAGTGTGAGACCAGCCTAACGCAGCACGAGACCAGTTGCCAATCAGCAATTGTATTTGTCGGCAAAGCAACAACCTACCTACTTTTTTTAGGCGCATTTAACCAACAGCGAATCTGGTAGGAATTGTGTACCTACCTACCTACGTAAGTAGTTTCATTTCTTGATGTAACAACTACCTGCCTTGTTTACTTTGACAAACTTTCAAATCTATCGTTTTATTCATTCAACATAACAAGTAAAGCTTTCTCAGTTACGCATAGAACTACGAACTTATAATACGTTAATAAAGCTACCTGTGCAACGGCCATGTACCCACTGTGCAGTTCAGCCATCTGAGGAATTTTCAATAATTTTTTCTTCATTATTTTTCAGGTTAATTATCCTCAAAACCAAAACGAATGAAGTTCATTAGTTTTCGGACCCTGATTAACTACAGTAGTTAGTTCCTATCCCAGATAGAAACACGTTCTCAGTTAGATCTAATCGTTAGCTACAACCAATAGTCGCGATTGTAACTATTTGGTTGAATTGAAACTTTGTATTGCTACAATATTACTTTTGCAAAACAAAACTGTTGAAAAATGGCTTTATAAACACGAATTATTTTGATGTGAGAAGGGAAACTTCTAGTGAAAAATAGGTTGGTTGAGTTGGGACTTACTGACGAAGCGCGGTCATGGCCGACTTTGGCTGAAACGCTAACCCACTCCAGAGGTGACGTCACGAGAGTATGGGCTATACGATAATTCCTAACAATAATAGGGAAAATCGGTCCAGAAATTCATTACTTTTTATGAATCCACCAACTACGTTTAGGTACTTACTCCATTATTTATTTTTCCTGGATATCGTAGGAAGAACACAGTTCGTATAGATGTATAGTTCTAAGTGGAAAGAGCTCGAAGACGTATAGGATAAGGAAGAAGGAAGAAAAAACTAGGGACTTACCAGGATAGTGATGACCACGAGGGTGACATTCATGAAGTGGAGTCGAAGATGACTTTCTACAATAATTATTATCTTAATAGGAACAGGTATAGCATTTAAAGCAACTGAATGATAGGAAGTGGTTCGTGCCTGCTAGAGCTGAAGAGGGTTTCACGTAGCAAACGGCAGTGAGTGGTCCAGTCATGGTAGGTTAGGTGTGGTTCCGCACACGAGGCGTTTTGCGCTCGTCTCGTACCTTTTCGTTTCCAAATCTCCCCGTTTCAAAACACGCAATTTGCAAGGCACGACGCCACAGTGGCGAGGTTCGCAAGTCTCATCCGGGAAATTCCTATCACCGAAATTATTTTCGGCAAAGTTTATCTTGTTATACCCTACTATTGCATTATCTATTGTTGCAGTTTTTGGAGTTTGCTTATTTTAGGTCTTGGCAAATTTTCGTAGGAATGAGATCATTTAATTGGGTAGTGAATCTGAGATCATGAATACAGGCAGTCCTCTGTTAAAAGTTGTATTTAATCAATTCATTAGTAAAGTACTTTCGCCAAAGACCAACAAAACAAGATCAGCTACTATTTTCTCCTTTTTCAATTTTTTTCAAATGAACAATTGGTTACATTAGTTTGGTAGTTTTCTCGTATTCCATAATTCCTAACAATAATAGGGAAAATCGGTCCAGAGAATCCTCACTTTTAGCGAATTTTTGAAGAAAATTAAGCTATTGCTCTCGCCTCAAAATTTGTAGAATGTGAATTTTTGAAAAAAATTTATGCAGGAATCCGTTTCAGGCTGTTCTGAATCATATTCTGAAGTTTAACGTATCTTTTTATGTATGTATGTATGTATATATGTATGTATGTATGTATGTATGTGTCATTCCAGACGATAACTGTCCGTAGAATTGTGCTAGAAACTTCAAACAAATTTTAAAATGTTAAGGACACAAAACGATAGTTCAAGTTCGTTGGCCAGCATGATCGGATTATATCTTCGGGTTGACATTTTCAAAAATGTAGTCAACAATTTCAAAATAGCCTGTTTTTTGCGATTGGTTGTGCGAAATAATTTTTTCAGCATACTAACATTTCGTAAAATTTCCTATAAAATTTCCTGTATCAAGTTTTCAAAAATTTCAAAGTTGAAAAATCAGTCAAAAATCGAAATAATGCCGTTCGCTAGTTGTAAAAATCAGTAATGTTTGCATGAAACATTGTCCAAATTCAGATTGAACTACTCTTATGGAAGTATCCCTGTATAACCAATCCTAGAACCATGCTGTTTAAGGCTAGAACCTTGCTGTAGATATAATTTGATTCCATGTTCTCTATCAAAATCATAAACTAAAATTTCTCTACACGATCAATAGCGACTGAAATGTCGAAGATTTCTTCAAAAATTCGCTCATAGGGTCATGCTGCATGACTGGACTTTTTATGAATCCACCAACTTCGTTTATGTACTTACTCCATTATTTATTTTTCCTGGATATCGTAGGAAGAACATAGTTTGTAAAGATGTTCACGACGTAAAGGATAAGGAAGGAGGAAGAAAAAAGCCAATGACTTACCAGGATAGTGATGACCACGAGGGTGACATTCATGGAGGCGGAGTCGAAGAAGGCGGCGGTGTCCGAGATGTTGAGACCCGATCCCGGGCTCCACTCGCCCACTTTGACGACAGAATGTTGTTTCAGCTTAACGACGTCCAGCTTGAACTGAATCCGCCGTCCTTCCTTGAACTCGATGGGGCCGCTCAGCCCTTTGACCTCGACCTGCCGAACAAAAGGACCCTAAGAAGCTCAACGGTGTTTTGACAGAGTTTGTATCTTTTTACTACCGCATGAGAGAAAGACACTTTATTCATTTTAAAAAAAGTAGAAAAAAGAAATAACACTATTCTGAACAATATTGCTCGTCGTAGGTTAAGACCCGTGTTGACGAGACAAGAGCTGCAGCTGCTTACACTTTAAATATAAATGAAGTCTTGCTAAGATTACCTAATATTTAGAGAGAGGAAAAACCAAGAAACAATGTGAGGAAAAACCAAATGAAGAAACAATGTGGCAAACACTTGACAACAAACACTTCATTTTGAGACATTTATTATGTGTCAACAAAAATATTACAGTAACATAAAAACTGCAAACAAATGTCAAAGCATCAATCAAGGATTCCCGAAATCTCAGCATCATTTTCAAGCAATCAGGATGAATGACATTTTCAGAAATTAGTTGGTAGGTATTTATCCCAGAAGCTATTAAAGGTGCGCGTCTACAATTAATTTCTCCCTTGATGGGAAAAACAAAAGATCATGGATATGTCTAGTACCTACTGCTTACCAGTAGGTACCTACTACTCAATTGTATACCAACCATGTAGTGCCTTCTTTTCACAAGATTATTCCATTATGGTTACAAAACAATATTAGTTTATAACTTAGAGTAATAAATCAGCATTCCTTGACACTACAATGGCTTAGAGGTCATGAGATGTTGTGATAAAATTAGAGCATTCCAAAAAGTGGCGAACGATTTTCCCTAGTAACTCATTGGTTGTACGTGAAAAATCAATAGAAATTCTACCTAGCCTTCACTTTTCGAGTTAATAATAATCTAAAGTGCCGGAGCGTTGGATTTTGTGTGGAGAAAATTTATAACTTAGCGTAATAAATCAGCTTTCCTTGACCCAACAATGGCTTAGGGATCATGAGATGTTATGATAAAATTAGAGCATTCCAAAAAGTGGCGAACGATTTTCCTGCTATGAAAACTAAGGGAGTTACATTTCGCTAGTAACGCATTGGTTGTACGTAAAAATCAATAGAAAAAGTGCCGGTCGGGAAAAAAAAGTGTCGGTCGGGAAAAAAAAGTGTCGCGAAAAATTCCTTGACCCCCAGCCAAAAGACATATCCATGTCAAAAGTGTTGGTCGGGAAAAAAAAGTTTCGCGAAAAATTCCTTGACCCCCGCCAAAAGACATATCCATGTCAAAAATAAATAAATAAGAATAAAATAAAAGTTCCATTCATGCAGCATGATCGTATGAGCGAATTTTCGTAAATTATCGTACTGTATAATGTTGAATTGTTTTGAAATTTGAGCTTTTTGAGTGCAAGGAATTCGTTAACCATTAATTTTATGGCAAAAAACGTATTCTAAATAATAACCTGCTATTCAAATAGAGGTTCTGAATTTTTAGCTTTTTTAGCAGGTTTTATCGATTTTTTAGCAAATTTTGATGAATTTTAAGTACATTTTCCAGCATAATTGTGTACATACATTTTTGGATGTTCTATTTTATAGTTAATAAACTTTATTTGAGCAATATTCTACCAAAAAATATAAATTGAACGATTTTTAGCCGTTTTTAGCCATTTTTATAGATTTTTTTAGTACATTTTTTGAAATTTGACCAATTTAATGTGCTCAAAAAGTGTTGTCCAACGAACTCATCCTTTCTTTTGAAATGCTTGATTTTTTGGCGAAAGAACGAAGTTTTTATCTCAATTCTATCGAGAGTTATCGTCTGGAATGACACATACATATATATATATATATATATATACATATATATATATATATATATATATATATATATATATATATATACATATATATATATATATACATATAAAAAAGCGTTAAAATCCAGGAATCATTTCAGAATGCCTCAAAACAGATTTCGATGAAGAAAATTTTTGAAAATTTTTATTTTAAAATTTTTGGAGCCATTGCAATAGCTTCATTTTCTAAGAAAATTCGCTAAAAACTATACGAATAAAAAGAACAATATGATCTTTGAGAACGGTGTCAACAAATGTAACTACTTATTATAATTGAGTTGGCTTTTTCTACGCTCAACCCTATGACCCATGAAATGTTTTTTTTTTTCCCCTATAAGTAGGGAGTGTAAGTTTAGCAGGGTCTGTTAACTCTTCTGTCAAAGCCCTATGAATTGTAAAAAGAATATACAACGGACTTCTAGTTGTGGCAGAAAGTTGGATACTGGGATTTACCACGTTTCCCATTAATTGAAACCTGGTTTGATAGCCATGGGGATTGTTGAAAACCGTAACTTGATGTTGATTTTTGTAATAATACAACAAAATAGACTTGATAAAAAAAAATGACGCAACGTCCCACAGTTTACAGCTTTCCGTGATGCAGTTTAACAAACTGCATGCATGAACTGATTCATTCATTATGTATAAGATGAGCTTTAAAGAAATGTATCAATGTGGCCCCCAAATGGAAATTATAAATTTCCCTGATTTTTCCTGACCGAACTTCAGATTCCCCTGGCAAAAATAGACGTTTCAAAGTTAAATATTATTTTTTCTCGTGATTTTAATTTATAAATCTACCTCTTAAATCGTGTGATTTAAAAAATAAGAAACAGCTTAGACCAGCATAATAGTCGTAATAATGATGGTGAAGTATGGGAAAAAATATACACTTTTATGAAAGTAATTGCATTTTTCAAAGAACATATTAATCATTTTTAGCGAACTTTTGAAGAAAATTAAGCTATTGCTTTCGCCTCAAAATTTGTATAATGTGAATTTTTGAGAAATTTTTATGCAGAAATCCGTTTCAGGCTATTCTGAATCATATTCTGAAGTTTAACGCATTTTTTTAATGTATGTATGTATGTATGTATATATGTATGTATGTGTCATTCCAGACGATAACTGTCCGTAGATTGTGCTAGAAACTTCAAACAAATTTTAAAATGTTAAGGACACAAAACGATAGTTCAAGTTCGTTGGCCAGCATGATCGGATTACATCTTCGGGTTGAAATTTTCAAAAATGTAGTCAACAATTTCAAAATAGCCTGTTTTTTGCGATTTGTTGTGCGAAATAATTTTTTCAGCATACTAACATTGTGGTATATTCGGAATCAGCGTAAAATTTCCTATAAGATTTCCTGTATCAAGTTTTCAAAAATTTCAATGTTGAAAAATCAGTCAAAAATCGAAATAATCGAAGATTTCTTCAAAAATTCGCTCATGGGGTCATGCTGCATGACTGGACTTTTTTTTAAATTGGAGTTAGATATTGACCCACAAGAAAGGAAATGTTTTGATAGATACCTTAGGTATCTAACTATGCCAAAAATTCACGTCAAATCTTGAGAAAAACTCAGAGAATGAGGAAAAAATTACGATTAAAAGCTAGCTAGTTCAATACTCTGAAGATTTACCTCACATCTATGTAATGGTTTACGACTAGGTGATGTTGTAGCCACGAAGCCAAAAACCTATCCATGCCGCAATATATCAGCTTATACCGTTGATACACTTTGAAAAGGTTTAACCACCACTTTTGATAAATTATGCTGATGAACTTTGACTGGTTGGTGAAGCTGGAGTTAGAACATACCTAAAAACGCTGCAAATTATTACACAAAGTTTTGATTTGAAAAAATTCCCTCACATTTGGGTTTTTTGCCAAATTTCATAACATTTCCCTGACTTTTCCCGACGCATAGAGTTTCCTGAAATTTTCCAGTTGGGGGCCACCCTGCGTATTATACAGGGTGTCCCATCTAAACGGGCCCATCGGGAAATTACAGCCTTACGGTGCGAGCTATCGAAAAATTGAACTGGACCTTTTTTATAGCATTTCAACTCAGCTTCACGATGCGAAAGTTCGATTTTTATTTTTCCATGTTTTAAGGTCATTAGGATCATTGATTGAAACTTACGGTTACCTCTTGACCCCCCTTTTTTTTATTGCGTTTTCCGATTCTAAGTTGAAGTTGGAACAGAAAAGACCTCCTCGAAATTTTCGTTTTGGGGCTTCGTTTCTGAGTTATTCCACTTTTTGCGAAATACAGAAAATCGCCGATTCCTTTTGAGAGATGTTCACCACACTTTTGAAATCAGCATTAAACTATCTATCATCAGACCCCAGCGTCCATAATCAACAATCACCATCAGGGGGATGACATTACCCTTGAACCGCTTACGATTTAAAAAAAGTTTTCCAAATCGTCGTTTGGAAAAAAAAAAAAAAAAAAAACCTTCAAACTGTTCAGTACTATTACGCATTTATTAGAAAAACGTATGAGACGCCGTCTTCTGGACTAATGTAAGGTTCTTTAAATAATAAAGATCATAGTGCAGACTGAACAATAAGTATCAAGAAGCTGTTGTTTTCTTGACCCTTGAATACAGTTTGCAGGAGAAAGAGCAGAGGCTGCAGAAGGAGCAGGTGGCATTTTCGATTTTATCACAACACAAATGACTGGAAGTCTCCTCGTGGTACATTTTTTTAAACTGTACTCTGAACAGTGATTCTGTGTGTACTGAACAGTTTGAGAGTTTTTTAGTTTTTTTCAAACGACGATTTGGAAAACTTTTTTCAAATCGTAAGCGGTTCAAAGTGTAATGTCATCCCCCTGATGGTGATTGTTGATTATGGACACTGGGGTCTGATGATAGATAGTTTAATGCTGATTTCAAAAGTGTGGTGAACATCTCAAAAATTGAAGATAAAAATAGTAAGAAAGTGTCGGTAATGTCTAAAAGGAATCGGTGATTTTCTGTATTTCGCAAAAAGTGGAATAACTCAGAAACGAAGCCCCAAAAAGAAAATTTCACGGAGGCATTTTCTGTTCCAAATTCAACCTAAAATCGGAAAAAGCAATAAAAAAGGGGAGTCAAGAGGAAACTGTAAGTTTCAATCAATGATCCTAATGACCCTAAAACATGGAAAAATAAAAATCGGACTTTCGCATCGTGAAGCTGAGTTGAAATGCTATAAAAAAGGTCCAGTTCAGTTTTTCGATAGCTCGCACCGTAAAGCTGTAATTTCCCAATTGGCCCGTTTAGATGGGACACCCTGTACTGTATTCTATTCTGTATATTACGTTTGACGATGGGACATCGTATCTGCTCCTCATGCGAGGCTGTTGAATGGGGAGTTTGCATGTTTAATTTTTATTGTCTCACCAGAAAGACCTATGCGAGAGCTTTTCAAAAAGGTGCTATATGATGGGTATCTGATCAGTAACACGGCTCTGGGAATTAATTTGCACGATGAAGTCACGGCCCCCTCCCGGCTGGGTGGAACCCTCAGCTCCATTGCACTACTACGTCATGCGTGATCTTCCTATCCGTTATATGTCCAAACAACGGAATTTTGCGCTGAAGATTGGTACATGAGGGTTTTCATGTGCGCTGAATCCAAATCTGATGTCCAAATTGCATAATTCCTACCAACCAGAATACCCCATAGTGAGATGAACGCATTTTAGCTTTATTAATTCCAATGATAAATCTTTGTAGTCGAACAAGAAAACAATTTTTTAACTCCACCTTAGTTTTGGCCACTTGCCTAAATTGTGAGATTCCAACACATGGAAGTTTCCCATTAAGTTTACATGTTCCTACCTCCTCATAGATAATGTGTGCGTCAGTAGCCCAGGATAGATACAGAAGTACTCGCGCTAGCATTTAATATGAACTGTGATATAATTAAGCATTGTTGTTAACTTCTTGGGGCTGTTGGTCGGCCTGGGGCGGTCCCGCCTGTGTTGCTTGTAGTGGAGCGGTTGATTTAATCGCGACTAGGGGTGCTCATCCAGTCGTATTAAATAACATTAATGCTAACGGGAATGAATATAATTTCGGAAGAGCTAAGAGGACTATAGACTTCGGCACCATAAAAACTCGGTATCATTATATATCGTACAGCAAACGGTAACCCCAATGTTTTACTCAGCTGTCGCTTGAGAGCGCAGCGACTGATGCGCGTATGGCCTACAGGCCACATCTCAATGGAGTTATCATCTATGAATCTCCTCGCAAGAGGATCAGCACACTCATTGCCATAAATACTCACATGGCTTGGCACCCAAATGAAAATGTGGTTGAAATGATTCTACTCAAACTAGAGCTATATTCTATCAAGAATATCACATAGTTGATTGAATTATTAAAACTAGGGTATACAATGCAGAGGTTGGTAGGTAACTCATTAATAGTAACAGACTGTTTGGAGTGAACTTCACTACGTTCTCCCCCGTTCAGGAGAACGTGATATAGTCCTTCAAATAGGTAGGTAGTCTCCGTTCTCTTGATGGTCGTAAAGATTCTGTAGGAGAAGGAGTTGGAGATTCTTGATTTTCTGATTCGGAGGTAAATTCTGGAATCTGTATGTCTTCAAAACTCGTGGAATTCGGTAATGGAGAACTCTGGCTGACTCTTGCTGGAGATAATGATTGTTGATGATTGCCATCATAGTTACGATTAACGGGGATCGTAGGGCTTTGTGTAGATGTCTGACTATCCCTGACCATACTCGTATCTCCCCGAGGAGCAAGATGTTTAAGGGATACAGTATCCTCACGTCCGGAGGGATGACGCACTAGGGCATACTCAGGGTTGGCTTCTAATAGCTGGACTTCTTCAACTTGAGGATCATATTTACTGTTCCGGAAATGTTTTCTTAGGAGTACGATTCCTGGTTCACTAAGCCAGCTTGGCAGAGCGCATCCATAAGTTGACCGTCGAGAGTGATTCAACATTCGCTCGTGTGGTGTGCAATTAGTCGGTGTGCATAGCAGAGATCTGATAGAGTGTAACGCTTCAGGTAAAACTTGTACCCGCTGAGGGTGCGTCTGGCAGCGTTCCAAAACGACGTGGTTCCAATGCTTTTTCCATGACAGAATTCTTGATAGAATAAATTGAAATGATTCTACTCAAACTAGAGCTATATTCTATCAAGAATATCACATAGTTGAT
The DNA here is from genome assembly GCA_030762985.1 of Adelphocoris suturalis. Classification (NCBI taxonomy): domain Eukaryota; kingdom Metazoa; phylum Arthropoda; class Insecta; order Hemiptera; family Miridae; genus Adelphocoris; species Adelphocoris suturalis. The sequence continues at coordinate 19,572,077 of CM061047.1, forward strand.
TGAATTATTAAAACTAGGGTATACAATGCAGAGGTTGGTAGGTAAGACATTAATAGTAACATATTGTTTGGAGTGAACTTCACTACAGTGGTTGAGCCCACTGTTGTGTCTGGGTGTAGCGACACACAGCTTTGTATTCGGAAACCATCAGAATGAGGGTGGGCCGGCATAACGCTGGCATCTCTTCAAAATTCCTTCTTTCTCATGCAAAAAGAATTTAAAGTTTTTCTTCTCTATCTTTGTGTAGCTACAGGGTTGTTTTTTTTTCCTCCCTAGAATGTTTAGCTGTTTTGACAATAGCCCTGCACAGTCATATGCTGTGGCAAATATTTGATTATTGTATAGCAAGGTATAGGGAAGCCATAAAACGAATATGTTGCACTTCTAAATCATAATTTCTTATGTAATAGCTTATGTACATCATATAGCTTATGTAATTGTTACTTGTGGAACGTGAATGCAGCTGAATCAGAGCGAGTTTTATTCTTTCTCATCAATAATCAATAGAAAGTTTTTGGTGACGTACCCAAGAGTACACGACCTTGAAGGGACGTTGGCAACGTCATTCGTTAAAATGACTCATTTAATGTCACCGAATCAGGGAAGCAAACAATACTTACATTCATTTTTCGTGAGACTTAGATGTTCAAAAAATATTTGTAACCGACATGATACAACTCTGAATTAGTTAATGATTCTTGGCGATTCTAGTCCCTATTAAAAATTTAACAGTTTGACTTTTCATGTGTTTTAATTATTTAAAATTTATTTGCATCTCAACTCTAAACTCCAGAAGTGTTTTCCGAATTAATGTTTAATACTCAAGACTAGTCTTAATCTACTTTTGACATTATCTTTGCAATTGATCTAATCTTTCTGTTACCAAGGTGCATAATGATTGCGATAATTTCCTTCTACGCGCATGCTATATATGACATGAATACATTGAATGGCGTACTTACTTGTTTTAACAAGAGATAATTTGGCCAAATAAATGTTTGAATTTGTGAATTTGTGTTTACTATTGTTACTTCATTGTTTGTTCAGGTCTCTGTTAATTAGGAAGTATCTCAGCTGAGATATACCACAAGCGCACCTGACGGAAGGCTAAACTTCCCATTGTTGTGTTAGTTGGGTGGGATCAATGATTACTTCTCATTAACCAGCTATCCTATCAAAGTGTTACTATTCGATTCAGCGTGAAAAAATGAGTAAAAACCGACCAAAAATGTCATTTTTAGATAAAAACCTCGAAATAATTGAATAAACAATGTTTTTCAACATTAAAACACAGCTTTCTCCGATAAAAAATAGCAAAGAAAAGTAAAATTGACTACACCGTTGGGAAGGTGAGATTTCGGCGCAGTTTTTATTAGCATCTTGACAAAATATTTATTATCATAGTTCAATTCCCGATTGAAAAAAACTCAAGGTTTCCCAAATTAGGTAAAATTTGCGTCTCAGAGGGCTTTTCATGTCCCAAACCTTAATCCTTAAAAACGTATCCATTAGGATAAATTGGATATTATAATGCTCTTTCCAACGGTATCCTCAAATTTGAATTTTCATTACAAATCAATGGAGTTATGATCGTTTTAGTGACAAAAGGTCGAAAGCACGAAAAAAATCTTAAAAATGAAATTACTCGGATATTAAGTGTTAAAAAAAAAAAAAAAAAATCTTCGATCAGAAATGAGCTCTAGAATTGATTAATACAGTTTGGCAGATCTGTTTTGCGTACACCCTGTGTAATACCTACATACTAAACATAGGCAGAAAACAGCGAATCAATAAATATTCGTACACTTAAAATTTTGAAAACTTGACCCAGCTAGGGGGGGTTTGCTCCCTGGATTCCCGGTAACTTTCCGCTTTGAGCCTTCGGCTAAAATGCTAAATCATGGAACATGTTTTCTTTCCGCTAATTCGTAAATGTAAATAAGTTTAAAACTACGACATAAATGTTTTACTAATCAAAATTAGAACCGAGTACCTAGGTAGATAATTTATGAGAATAACTATGAGAATGTCAATGTTATGAAAGTACGTGGATCGGAACTGTTTAGATGTTGAGTTGTTGATGTTTAGTTGAAACCATTCACAAAGTCACCATGGTGTTTTCTCTTCAAACGACGTTCGAGGAGAGGGAGTGGACGTTCTTCGCGTAACAAAATTTCTGTAACGAAATTTCCGGTTGACCTGTCGACTAAGACATTTTCAATGTCAAAAATTTCGTGAGACATCCGCGTAACGTTTTTCGCTAGTTAGTCCAAGGCTAAGGCATGTTCCATGCTTAAAAAAAGGTATAGATAATATTCTGTGATTCAAAATAGATTCTTGGTTTTCAGCCTTTATTCAGGTTTTATTTCTTCGATTTTTTAGCAAATAATATTATTAAAATATAAGTACATTTTCATCATAGTTGTATACATAGAAGTGTTAAAAATTTAATTCATTGTATTGACTAAAATTCAACTAAAAATATAAATAAATAAAAAATAATGTAAATGAATAAAATTCTGCTAAAAAATAAAACAATTTTTAGTAGTTTTCAGCCTACTTTTATGATTTTTTGAGCAAATTTTTTTCAAATGTGAACAATTTGATGTACTCAAAAAGTGCTGGCCAACGGACTTATCCTTCCCTTTGGAAAACTTGAGTTTTTTGCTCAAGAACGGAATTTTAAACTCAATCCTAAGGATCGTCTGGAATGACAAATACATATTTATATAATATATACGTTACAAGTGGAAAAGCCCGTGTCACCACGGGATGCAAGTACAAACTTCAATTATGCAAATAAAAAAGTGCAGATTCTTAATCTGCGCAAAACAAAATATAATAGATCAATCGGAATAATGGTTAAATCAAATCACATAACGAATACAAAGTATGAAAAGAACATGTGTTTTGGTTCGTCACTTTGCGCTCCCTCTACCGGCAAATTCTACAACTTTCCCTCGTTTTTGCACTTTTTCTTGTTTTTTAATATGAAGGAATCTTATTTATAACTTGGTAGAATTATCTGCACCAGTTTTCTTCATGCCGGTCAGCTTAAAAAAAATTTGAAGAGAATCGGTGCGGGCGTTCAAGCGTTAAATCACTTTGTATGTATTCTATTATTATAATAGATACATGTTACTAGACATACTTTGTTAGCCCATGTACTGTTCACCCGTTTTTCACAATCATGTTTTCTATTTCGTAGATCCCATGATAAGGACCCAGACCCTGGGTAGAAACGACGGGCAATAAAACATCAAACCACAAGTCTAGTTTGGTCAATTCAAGAAAACCCTCGTATGTATTATTCACTAGACAACAACAACACTTCATATATATATGAAAATTTTTGCAATCCATAAATCGTTTCAGAATGCCTGAAAACAGATTTTGACGGAGGAAGTTTTGAAAAACTTTGATTTAAAATTTTTTGGAGCCATTGCAATAGCTTCATTTTCAAAAATGAATGTACTATATATCACTAATATATGTGCCTTGTGTTATTCGACAATTAACCCTTTTCAAATCCCCCAACTAAAGTAAGTTTTATGGAAGTTGTCTTCATAACGCTACCACGCGATATACTGTGATAACAAAATATATTATGATGTTCAAATTCCTTATACTCGTATAAGCTCATTAGAGGGTTCTCAACCACTTTCCAAGTTATAGTCCTTCACTGTTACCGAAACAAGTATGTGTACTCTTCAAGTTAACTAATCGAATTAGACGGGAATCCTCTCCATCAAAGTAGCTCGAAATCCTACCAATGTCGGCAACTTGTTAGGCAAGTTGGCTCTTCCTGCGAGGAAACCTTTAAAAGCAAAGATGAAAGAAGCAAATGTTCCTTAATGGATTGAAGTGATGATGGTCTTGAATTAGTGGAATTTATCAAAGAGCGAACGTCCATTTAGAACCGTTAAACCTCCAGGCTCCACTTCGTTTATAGGTTAATTAAACCCATTTATCAGACGGTGGAGGGGCGCAATTTTCGTTCTGTGTCTTAGGCTCACTTAGTTTCCAATGGTGCGATCAGCCCCCTCTTTCCATTCTCCTAATACAGTGTTAAGGCCTTAAGCTTCCCCCATTAGACTCTCGAATCCCTCTTTCTCATGCCTAATAACAATTAATTTATTGATTATTTAATTTTTCGAATTATGTTGTTGGTAGGGGGATGGTTTTCTCAACTTGTTCCTCGAAATCGTCGCATTCATCTCATTTATCGACAAGAAAGTCAAGTTTCCACGCCATTGAGCCGAAATGAGTCCTCAAAACGGGATTTTAATAGGAATAAAATTTGTCTTCGTGATTTTTAAGATAGAATGAAACCATGTAAAATCGTATTTTAAAATTGCAAAAAAAGTACCTACATACCAAACTATACTTTCAAGTGTATTAAGGGGCACTCACATTAGAAAGTTTTTGTTCTTCCCGTAATTTTCCACCTGTGTACGCAAAAAGACAGAAATACCAACTGCGCATGCGCGATTTTGCGCGTCAACGCGTAGAACTATGCGTGATTGGGAAAGAGGCCCACCTTCACGAGGCGGGAAAAATGCTTTCGTTGGAATCCCCTCCTACGCGTAGTCACCAAAACTTGACGCAAAGATGACCACATTTTCAAGAGTACTAAATAGGTTAGTTACCAATTCGTTCACCCTTTGACTGTCGTCTAATAACATTTCCTTTCCACAATTACCTACCTAGTCAAAAAAAGTAAAAACCTGTGATAAATATAATTGTATTATTAAATCAAATTCCGTTGATTATGTGAACAAAGTGCCTACTTCGTCCAACAGCCAGATATCCTATTCACCTACCTGAGAGTAAATGCAGTCGTTGATACTTTTCCGATTTTAAAGTAGATAAATATTCTTCGTAAGCATTCGTAAGAAACTAGAAAATTGTATCTTCCAACATAAAGATTCAGACAACGATCAGGTTTGTGATTAAATAATACGATTTTATATAAAAGCTGTTGTCAGTTCAATAGAAAATTGAGTAGATAGGTAGTAGAAATTGTTCTAGGTACCCTCTCAGATCTTGGAAATTACCATTTGATAAAGCATGGAAGGCACTCAAAACGAACTATTCCACGAGGCCTGATTAAGTAAACACGATGCGAAATTGAATGATATGACAAAATACACTGCCAAGGAAATGGCACATGAGCTTCCTCGTGACCTTCACAGTACGTCACCATTAAATTCCAGAAAACTAGAAACGACCGGTTCTGGCATCAGGGAATTAAAAAATTAATTCCCGGCCGGGAATATTCCCTGCAAATGGCACCTCAAGGGACTCTACCGGGATCATCTCTGAAAATTTGAACAAAATCCGATAAAATTAACTAAGCTGTGACCGTAACAAAAACATCACTTTCGCGCATGCGCCTAGCGTACTGCTGCTGATGATCGCGAAGAATGTGATACGGGACCTCAAGAAACCTTGCCCGCATCATCCCTGAAAATCTGACCGAAATCCGTTCACAATTGCCTGAGTTATGACCGAAACAAGAAAATTTTGTTTGCGCCTGCGCAGAGGCTACCGTTGATTCGATCATGACGGAACTGATAGGGGACCATGTAGAGCTATACCCGCACGATCCCTAAAAATTTGAAGAAAATCGCATCAAAATTGTGGAAATTACGGCTGTTGCGAGGACCGCAACAAGAATATTTCGTTCACGCATGCGCAGAGCGTACCGCTAATGCAATTATGATGATTGTATTATGAGACCTCAAGGGACCTTACCCACATCAATCCCTGAAAATCTGACCGAAATCCGTTCAACATTGACCGAGTTATGACCGTCACAAGGAATTCACGTTAGCGCCTGCGCAGAAGCTACCGTTAATTGGATCATGATGAAGTTGATAGGAGACCATTTAGAGCTGAACCCGCACGATCCCTGAAAATTTGGTTAAAATCGGATCAAAATTGTGGAAGTTATGGCTGTTACAAGGAAATGTGGACGGACAGACAGACAGACAGACAGACAGACAGACACGGAACCAAATTTGTTCAGGAGGCTCTGAAACGCAAAATGCGAGTGGAAATTTTGATTTTGGAGCAAACAATTTTTTTTCATTTCGAAAGTGAAAACAAAGCTTCCGCTGCCTTGCAGTCTCGGAAGCAAAAATAAGATGCCGAAATTGCGGCGCTCCCGGACGGTCACCCATCCAAGTACTAACTCACTTCGTCACTTAACTTCGATGATCAGACGAGAACCGATCTATCAACCAAATACCTATGCGTTGGCGAATACTTTTTTTCCTTTTTTTTAAAGGTCGTAGGTCTGTTAATTACTCGAACCTTGTTATTCGAAGACTGTGAAGAAGATAGCTGATAAAGCAGAGTGTAAAATGATTTCAAACTTCTACTCGATCTCGAATTCAAGAGAATCGTTGACATTGAAATACTAAAGAGACTTTAGCGTGACGATAGCGTTTGGTTAATCTTGTACATACGTGTAGAAATACGTGTTGAAATGCGCGAAGAGCTAGCATATCTGCAGTTGCTTGCTCTAGACGCTGCTCTACTCGTTAAAGAGAGAAAATTGTACGGGAAGAACAAAATCTCTCTATTGGCAAAACGCATACCTCGTTTATGTATCATGAATGAATAGATCATTGAAAAGTTTTAAAGAGAATTGAGTATTGAGAAATTTTAAAGAGTATATCGAGAAGTAGCATAAAATGTCATAATTAGTCAAATAGAAAACGGAAAAATGATACATTGGCATATGAATATTAGCTATTAATGATACAATCATGTTGAAATTGATATGGGCTAATACAACTGTCTTCTTCCAACTATCATCAAAATTTAAGCGAGCTCTGAAGAATAGGGCGTGAGAAATTGATGCTTTCAAAATGTTTCTCAGAAGAAGTTCATCGACAATGAACTAGAACATTCAACAACCTATTTCCAAGAATATGCTGAAAAATGTACTTCAATTTAATTAATATTAGCTAAAAAAGTCGATGTCACCTCAAAAAACGCTAAAAATCCAAACTTCATTCCATTAACATTATTCAGAACAAGTTCTTTTGCCATAAAAAATTGGTTGTTAAAAATTTGGTCGCACTCAAAGTGCTTGAATTTCAAATTAATGTTACAGAATATAATCGAAAATGTAGCAAAAATTAGCTCATTTGATCATGCCTCGTGACTGAAACTTTTTTTATGCAGCACATAGATTTGTTTTCTTCTTTTATTCGGCAATGGACAAAGGACAGAAAATTAACCAAAAACTTCGGATCCTAAGTAAGAAATGAATGTGAGAAAAACCGAAAATTAAGTTAGGTAATAATTAAATAAAAATTATTTTCAATCATATACTTAGTTAAAGTACAAATTTAAGTTAGAAAAAATTAATGAAGACTAATTTAATTAGTAGGGATTGAATGCCTGTCATGCTCAGCAGAGAATAAGTTCATCAGAACCTGTGCTGATTCGCATAGTACTCGTAGATTGGGATTGGATACTAGCAACATCAAAACGTCAGTTAGTGAAAAAAAGTTGTCTATTTCCACGAAAAATAAAGTTACAATGTTAAATCGACTTCGACTGTTAGGCCATCATCAGTGAGAAAAAATAACTGAAGACACATCAGAAAGGACACAGCTTTTATATTCACAGGTGAAGGGAGATTGAATCCCATTGGTCAAGTGAAAGGAAAGGGGCAGGGGGTAAAATCAATTAAGTGCAAAGAATGTGAAGGAAGATAATAGCTAATCAGATGAAGTGAAAGGGGGAAAATAACTCAATATGGTTTCAACAGAGTGAAGGGATAATTCCAAGCTTTACAGAAATGGACTTATCAGTGGTGAAATATATTGAGGGATATCCTCATTTAAACATTTACCAGATCTGTCACTTTTGATCATTTCGAACTTTTCAAGTACATTCAACATACCTCCCTTTGAACAGAAATGAAGAAATTCTACTAACTGTCTATCTGTCAAATCAAAATTGTAACTATGATTGGATTCATTGAGATGTTTCGCAAATGCAGACTTACGCTTATTTTCCCTGTAAATCTCCTGATGCTCTTCTATTCTTTCCCAGAATTTCCAACCAGTTTGACCGCAATATTGGTAGTCACAAGTTCATTATAGTTTATAAGCCCCACATTTATCCTGAACATTGATTTTGTCCTTAACGGATCCTACTAATGCTTTAAGACTATTATTAGTTTTAAAACCTACTTTTTAACCTCTCTATGATAGAATTTTGCCGATTTTATCATAATTTTTCCCATAATAAGATATACTTATCCAATGCTTTCCTCCAGAATTTTCCTCTTTCCTTTCTCTTGACCAATCGGATTCATTATCTCTTACTCTGTGACTATAAAAGCTGTGTCCTTCGTAATGTGTAATCAGTTATTGTTTGTTACTGATGATGGCCTAATCGTCGAAATCGATTGAACATTATAACTTTTTATTTTACATGGAAATATACAAGGTTTTTTCACTAACTTCCGTTTTGGTTTCCACAGCTTTGTCGTGAGTGATTTAGTTTCTTTACTTAGGCAGGGAGGATTAAAAAATCCGTGTTCGAAATCACGGTTAATTTACTTTGGTATTCAAATAATTGAGAATTCACAAGGTAAGAATTTCGCTTAAGCTTCCCTCTTGCCATTCGACTAAAATCTTCTGATACCGAGCTGCCTAATTAACATTAATGAACAAAGGAGAGTGCGTACGGTAAGTGGGTAATCCGATTATGACGCAAACTCCCGGGAGTTCTCACAAAACGGCTATCTCTAATGGGGAATCAAGGCGGGGAATATCTTACCGAGTTAATGTAGTTGATAAGACTCAAGCCTCCGTCCCAGGGGGTCTCGAGTGCACAGGATACGTTGGCGAGCGACAATGGGTGACTCTGCTCCAGTGTTTGAAGACCGATAGCGAAGACAATCACCGAGTCGTACATTAGGGCGGGCTCCGACTGGAACAGAACAGATCGGATCAATCCTACCTGACTCAATGTTGTCTCAGGGGTCCTCCATCAGAACCCCAATGAAGCTGGTTTCCCTGTTCAAATGATGTCTCGTCTTACGTTGGTACTGTGAAGCTCTCAACAATGAAATCATGCGTGTCAATGTGTTTATAACTCAAGTAAACAGGGTGTACCACGCAGTGTTGGGCATCATCTTATCGTCGAATACGAATACGATTGTAATTGCGATAATTATTCGTTGATTCTGAGTCAACTGCGATTATATTCGTGTGGTCGTATTCGTCTTTCGGCGATTACACGAATACAACCCATAAAAATGCGTCACGGTCATCAATTTCAATAGAGCGTCCCTCCTATAAAATGCAAAGCCTTGCTAATATTACCTAGCTTTAGAAAGACGATCTACTGATATAGATTTGAGACAAATAGACTGGGCTCCAATCGTTGAATTCGATTTAAGGACGACCATCTGAAGTTAGGTAATATTAGCAAGGCTTCGCATATTATAGGAAGGACGCCCTATTCAAATTGATGGCCGTGACGCATTTTTATGCGTTGTATTCGTGTAATCGCCGACGGACGAATACGATTACACGAATACGAATATAATCGCAGTTGACTCCGTATCAACGAGTAATTATCGCGATTACAATCGTATTCGTATTCGACGATAAGATAATGCCCAACACTGGTACCCTGGAAAGGTTACACCCCCTGAATACAGCCTACAAAATTGGGACCAACGCCATTCTTCATAATATTATTGACGTAGATCTCAGTAAAAATACTTTCGCGGGCGCCACTTGTGCCAGAAGTGGCGCAAATGACATAAACTTTTTTTTTTCAAATGGGAACCCTCTATTTTTTATTGCAAATTCGAATTCTACGTGGTATTTTATGAAGAATTGACCCATCACTCGATTTCCAAAGTGCGCGTAAACGGGCGCAATTCCCGCTCTAATAGTGTAAAAATTGTGAAATACTGAGTTTTTGAAGGCATTCAATTGCCACATGTAATACATGATTTTGGAGTAATTTTCTTGTTGTTAATGATGATGCCAATGATGCACATGATGTGCATGAATCACACATCATTAGCTTACTCATTTCCACACAGCACAAAGCGTACAAAAATGTAGTTTCTTCGGTGTTTTCCCAAGTTTGTTGCAAATACCAATAAGTAAATGAACATCATCACAAGGATCAGCACGAAAAAATACCTCAAATCATGGATTACATGTGGCGATTGAATACCATAAAAAACACAGTACTTTACAATTTTGACACTATTAGAGCGGAATTGCGTCTGTTTAAGCGCAATTAAAAATCGAGTGAAATTCTTCATGAAATTTCACGTAGAATTTGAATCTGCAATAAACCAATGGGGGACCCCATCTGAAAAATTAAAGATTATGTCATTTACGCCAGTTTTGGGCAAGCGGTGCGCGCAAAAGTAGATAATCCCGTTCTTGGTCCAAAAATCGAGCATTGCACGTTAAACTGGTCAGATTTCAAAAAATTTGCAAAAAAAAAAAAAAAAAAAAAAAAACAGTGAAAATTTCTAAAATGGCCAAAAATTGTTAAATTTATCATTTTCAGCAGAATTCCCGTCAAAACAAAATTATCATCAATTAACTAGGACAATGCAATTTTTTCGATCAAAATTATTCCTTATGACTTGAATTTAATTAATATTGGCTGAAAAATATCTATAAAAACTTAAACAAAATGTAAGAAACCAAAATCCTTTTTTGAATTGCAGAATTTTATTTAGTACGATTTTTTTGCCATAAAATTGGGTTTTAACAATTTTTTGTATTCATATTTATTGCTCAAATTTCAATACAATTTAACATAATATAATAAGATGAGTGGTAATTTAAGAAAATTCGCTCATACGATCATGCTGCATGACTGTACTTTTTTATTATCAATGGAAGCTGCGAAAACGTGCGCACCCCTCTTCACCAGTCTTACTATGGTCAAATGAATGAAAATCCATCGGAGGTAGCCCCCGGCTTTTAGCTGTTGAGTAATAAAGTATTAGTAATGCTAATAGGATGGGGAAGGGAGACCGCTATTAATCTCCCTCTGATTAAAATATCGACCTTATTACAGAATCCAATCAGGAAGAAATGTCTTCGACTGTTTCAAAGATCCTTTGAATAAAGAAGACAACGAAAGAAAAATACCATCTCTCGAGTAAATATATAAGGAGTTTTACTGTCGGAATAATTCATTCAGCGGGCTACAATAATATTTCAACGTCGTTGGTTTTAAACCAGCTCCAAAATAGATTAATGTATACTACGCACGAAGTTGTCTTTACCACAAGCTTGGCTTGATGAGTTTCTCATTTATATCTTTTACGACATAAAGCATGCTCTGATGTTAGTAACACGGAAGTAAAGATTAAAAAGAAACAACTATGAACATATTTCAAATTCCTTACTTAATTAGTTTGATTCAAAGTAGGTACTGTAATATATGAAGTGAAATGAAAATGAAATTTATTCCTCCAACATTACAAGAATACATTTGTGGCAATGAGTATAGAAGAAAAACGCTGCAAATTATTTCACAAAGGTTTATTATTTTTTCAATTGAATATGATCGTAGTTTTAGATGGCTTGCGTACGTCATAAGGCCCGTCCAGACTCCTCGGCGTGTCCTATTTCGTGTTGCCACAACCTATACTTCTATAATTATATACGTATGTATCCTATTATTATAATAGATGTTTATATTTCTCGATTTGAGCTCCTATCTATTCAAATAGTTATTGCCTTTATAATATCATTATCTAAGTACGTACGAAAAGTCGAGAGGATATGTTATTAAGTATACGTAGGAAAAGCATTGGTATTAACACACAAATATGACCTAGAAAAAAACATATATTCATGCCTCGAACGAATGCCGTACCCACCTCATGGTGCCGTGGTGTATTATATGGGTATAACACGTAAAAGTAATAAATATCTATCCTCCTACACCCCTCTGCTACGCCCCTGGTGACCCCAGACACCACAAATTGCCGCGGCGCCTCCTCTCACTCCACCCCCCGCTCACACCCCCTCACCACCAACCGTGACCCCCTGCCAAGCGTGCCAGGCGTGCGTGCGTGAGTAACTCCAACACTCAAAGACTCGAAAAAGACACTTTATCGCCCGTTTTTGGCCCATAGCATCTGTGCGAGTAAAGCGATCGGGATGGTTAAACGTTAGGACCAACTAGACCCCAAATGGAGTCTATGAGCGAATGAACGGGTTTTTTAAGTCAATTCTTAGGCCTTTTATGGCACGGACGGCGGACGGACATTTCAAATTTGGATTCTACCCACCTTGAAACGTTGTGACAAAGTTTGAGAGGGGGGGGGGGGGGGGGTATAAAAATGTTTTGCTACACGATCACATATGCTTATTATTGGAAATAATAAACCAAAAGAAGTGTAAAACACCAGATGTGGACCAGATCCACTTGATTGTTTAGAATTTCCCCACACCGTAGAACATCGTTCCGTGCTGTGTGGGGGAGTAAACTCCCGATTTTTACATGGATATGCGTTGTGAACTTGTAACTTCTTACGCACTAAAAAGAATCCTTCCTATAGACTGCGCACAAAAAACCGCGAAAAACCGCATTCAACTTATAACAGATCATTGACTCCAAAGATTACTCAATATAAATGCTTTTAAATATGTTTTCACAAATTGAATGTCCCTGAGAAATGAGCCAACTAAAAACAATTTTTTTATATGCTGATCTTTTATAATTAGTAGGGTTGGTTATAGTAGAGGGTGCCCTTCGCAGTAATAGCGGCATACTATAGAAAATTTAATATACGCTATAATATTTTGCGTAGTAAAGCGAAAAGAATATGGACAATAATTGGACATAAGTCCGTAATTGAACAAATCTGGATGTTTGTTCATTTAAACAAGAGAGCAGACTTGACATATAATTGGCCAACAGAGAAAACTTTAGTCATCAAGAACAAATCAGTTGTCGGAAATCTTTTAGGTTTTTTAAATATAATTTTTAAGATCGCCTTTTGAGCTGTCACCAAAGGACGTAGCAGCGATGGGAAGGCTCCACTCCACACAACTATGCCAAAGCTCAATATACTCTGTGTCAACGATTTCTATACAATTAAAAGAGACTGATGGTTGAGACTATTCCTGACACTGTAGTATACGTAAGCCATGATCATTACTTTTTTAGTGAGAGATAGAAAGTGCTCCTCCCATCTAAGATTTTCATCCACAATGACGCCCAAAGTACCTTGCAGAGGCCACTCTTTCCAATTTCGGGCATGAACACGACTTTGAACCCCCATTATTGCAGCAAATATATAATACCTGCATATAATAGCAAATAAATAAATAATAATATATAGGTATTGTTAGGACCTAGTTTTTCCTAACATTGAATTATTCCCTCTATAGGGTACTATTTTATTAGTCATAAAATTTTTGGTTTTACTGCTTTTCATATATGGCCCCGAGACCTAGTATCCCATCCAATATATAAACGACAGTAGAACAAGAAGGGAGCTTGTATTGATAATTCGCGTAAAGCGAATTATATAGATTTTGATACTAAGTTCGTAAAATGGCCCCGGGTTGATACCCATCCAATTTTACGAGTTAGTAGGAGAATCGGGAGCTCAGAATTTTATGCGTGAGTTTTAACCAACTTATAAAATGGCCCCGGGTCGAATGGCCTATCCAATTTTATGAGTTAGTAGAAGCTAACTGAATTTCTATATTTTTATTATGTAATGGCCCCGGGTAGTTATACCCATCCAATTACGTAGATAAAATTTTCAGAGTGAATTTAGTTCGCTATTACACGTGATGAAATGGCCCCGAGTTTTAGCCCATCCAATTTCATCAGTTTGAAAGTTTTTGAGTTTCTAGGAAAACGAAAAGGTTATTTTAGAAATGAGTACACATAGGTATCAGAAATACTACCAAGAGTGATGCCCAGGATGAGTGGCCCCAGGGTTGTGCACACAGCCCTTATATAGCGCCCCCTCCCCGTCCCTCGACAATCGGGGAAGGTAGGAAGGTCGTGCCACTATTAACCTGGGTTTTCCTCGTCCTTTGTATCTCTCTTCCTGGTTCCTTTATTATCTTCGTATTCTACTTGTTTACATAGTATGTAGGTTTTGACTTCTGGGAGGTCACAACAGGTATATAATACCAAAGTTATTTCTTTTTCGTATTCAAGCAAAGTTCATTCACCAACTACAGAAGAAAAGGAGTTACAGGTGGATTGATCCTAATACAATAAACTCGCCAGGTTAGAGACGAGAAATTAAAGAAGGAAACTCGTTAGGTTGGAAGAAGTTAACGAATCCGATCACCCCGTTAGGTAACTTAATTCGAACCGAGCAAAAACTTGTGGGATGTGATCCCCGCTCACTTCTTAAAACATGATTTAGTTGGTGTTTGATACGACGCTCGTAAGCACTTGTCACTTCCTAGCCTACAAGATCCTTTAGTTTTTCAGGAATACATGTACTATATAACCATGAGTAGTAGGGAGTGTAAGTAGGGATGTTCGAAATCAGTAAAGTATCGAATATTTCCTTTCGATACCAAGTATTTTTGGCACCAATACTTGTGATTTAAGTATGAGTACTCATATGGATACTTTGGCCGATATCAAAAGTAATACTCCAATACCGTATTGAAAAGTTTCAGTCATGCAGCATGATCGTATGAGCGAATTTTCGTAAATTATCATACTGTATTACTGTACTATTTACATAGTTTTGAAAATTAAGGACTTTGAGGGAAAAGAAATTGTTAACTACCAATTTTATCGCAAACAATTCGCTATAAATAATATTTTGCGATTCAAAAAGAGATTTTGGATTTTTAACTTTTTTTAGTTTATATAGATTTTTTAGCACATTTCAAAGAAATGTAAACACATTTTTCAGTATAATTTTGCACATCAATTTTTTAATGTTCTATTTTATGATTAATAAACTTTTTTGGAGCAATATTCTGCTAAAAAAAATGTAAATTCAACTATTTTAACCGTTTATGCAATTTTTAGTAATTTTTTCAGCACTTTTTCTGAAATGTCACCATTTTAACGTGCTCAAAAAATGCTGGCCAACAAACTCGTCCTTTCGTTTGGGAAGCTTGATTTATGGGCTCAAGAACGGAATTTTTATCTCAATCCTAAGGTGAGTGAGTAATCGTCTGGAAGGACATATATATATATATATATATATATATATATATATATATATATATATATATATATATATATATATATGAATAAATGTTAAACCCTAGGATTCGTCTCAGCATGTTTCAAAACGGATTCCATAGAATAAAATTTTCAAAAACTTTATTTTAAAACGAAAATATGCTAAAAAGAAAATTGATTCTCGGGAGGAATTTTCCACGTGTCATTATGACTGGCCTTCGAAACCACTGAGTATAGAATTAATTGTTTATAGCATAATTCTATGCTCAGTCCTTGAGACCTGGAAGATAACGAACAGGTGTTGAAAAGGGAAAGAATAATTTTTGGTTATCACACGTCTCTCTATCGCCTGTGTACTGTTTTTCAGTTAGAGTTTATTTATTTTATTTGATTTCTAATTTTATATCAATTAATCAATCAATCAATCAAATCACTCTATTTGTAGACATCATTTACATGATTGTTACAAGAGAAGGATTTTTACAGGATACGTATTTATTAACTAATAGTTAGTGCTTCCACAAAAAAGTATTGTATTGAGATATTTTGAAAAGAAATATGGGAAGGTCCCGTGGTAGGGACAATATAAATCAAATTTTACAATAATATTTTCTACGATTCATCTTAACTACTCGTATGTCTAAGTCTATAGGTAGGACGGTGGAATACGTTAAGATTATGTTTTATGATAATTGCTATGTACATCGATATTTCACTACCGGTGTGTACATCGGTGTTTTTTCATTCGATGATTGATTAGTTCCGAATACTACACTCTAGTACTTGAATGAGTTCTAGTATCGATACTTCGTAAGTATCGAAATCCCTACTTTAAGTAGCTGAACGCGAAGTGGAAGGACGGTAGGGGGAAGACACGTTATAGTTGGTCGTCCAGGAAAAGGCAACAGGTAACAGGGTTGATAGAGTGGAAAACTTGATGGCCCTATCTTTCCCAGCTCAGTCCTTCCCTTCCGTCGATTGGATAAGTGAGAGAAAAGTAACTCGATCCTTTAGTTTTTTTCCTCTCTGAAGGAAATCCGCAGGAGGACGGGAGCTTGTAAAAGACCTCGCCAGGCCGATGGATTTACAAGTATTTTTTGTCACCCGTAAGCCCACTTCAGAGACAATTCCCTAGGCGGACAACACCATTCCGTTTCTTATCTTGTTACTTGGAAAGGTAGAGGTTGATTGAAAGAATATGTAGGCCTTTTTATAGTGTTACGTTTTTTAGTTAACAGGCAGTCCCTTTTTTATGCGTGGTTTCTTGAAGCATTGTTTACTGAGTTTATGAGGAGGAGAAACGACAGTTGAACTTATCGGGGGAGAGAAATTTCCATGTAAGGCGGATCTGAATTACGGCCTCAATGTATTCACACCACCTGAGTCAACACGAGTCAAAACAAGTAAGTCTGAATTGTTTCACCATTTCAGCGAATTTTCAAAATGAAGGCTACTGAAATGGATCCGAGAATTTTGAAATTAAATTTTTCCTCGTGGTAATCCTTTTGAGACTTCCTGGAACGATTCCAGGGCGAATCCAAAAAATACATACCACTTCTTGGAGACAACAACTCTTGATTGATTGAGATGAAAATTCCGTTTTCGCGACAAAAATCAATCATTACAAAAGAAAGGGTGAGTTCGTTGGACAGTACCTTTGGGATAAAATAATTTAGTCAAAAAAAAAAAAAAAAACCCTCGACGTCTTACATACTTTCAATGAAATTATTGAAACACAGATTGTCCATTTCATGCAGGGGACGCCCAGGGAAATTGCTTAAGCGAAGATTAATTGATTGCTTAAGCGCTTTGCATAGTGAAGTGTTAGCAGATGTCGCAGAATCTTGCGTGGCTGGCTATGCCCGACAGATGGGAGACTATAGGTTTAGTACGGAACGCCACAGTAGCAAGAAGAAGATCTTCGTGTAATAGGCTCCTGTTTACTCTGCTAGTACTTTCTTGCAGAGCCGTAAACTGTAGACCCAAAATCAATGAGTGGTAGCACCACAGCATGGAAAATCTTAAGGAGAACATCCTGCTGGAGCCACAGTTCAAAATAACTTTGATCAACTGATATATTATTATTATGTATTAAGTACATACCATTGTCAAGTCAAAGTTGATAAAATTATACAGTCCTGGATGATTACTGCAAGAAATGCGGATAGTTTGTTTCAATTGAAAGCCGTAGATTTCTTGTCAAGGTTTCTATCAAGATATCAACTCACTACCGGAGATTTCGAACCAAACAAACTAAAAACTTGTAGAAATTCAATTTTCAAAAAACCATTACTATTAAGAACTATATAAGTATAGATATAAGTATTTATAATATAAGTATAGATATATAAGTATAGATTAATTAAAATTACTATCAGCTTACTTCAATAGTTTTTGAACGGTTGAATATCGAAGGGCCGTGAGGTTGGAATCGCTCCATGTCTTTCAGTAACTCTTTGACTCCCAGATCTTCAATATCTACGATTCTGAAGGCTGTCATGTTGACAAAATTGTATTTGAACTCTTCGAGGTTATAGGATTCTAAATCCTGTAAATGAATAACAGAAGTATGTACATGTCTAGATTAAAAAAACAAATGTTTACTAAATCACTAATTCATGATGCATGACGCAAAGGACTTACAAACGTAGTAAAGAGGTAGTGATACTTGTAGTCGTTCATTTGCAACTGTATCACCTGAAGAAGACAAAATAATACGGCGATAAGCTCTAACAGATCAAACGACATATTAAGAAATGTCAATTCAAGTTGAATCTTACTGCGTTACACAGAATAGACATGTTATTATATTAAAAACATAAAAGTACTGCTCACCCGTTTAAGGAACGTTCTGATATTTTCTGGACGGGTGTCAACGAGTAAGTTATGAATTTCTTTACTTTTTATTTCTTTCAAAACTGCTTTGTAGTTACTGGGGTCAGCTTGCCGCAAGTGCACTTCAACGTTTCGGTCCTCCGGCGAGCGCACTAGTTCACGAAGCTTCATCAACCCTGAAACAATAGCAATTTCATTTACTTTTACACGTCGTTTCAAAACTAAGAAATAACAGCGAATCTGATGATCCAGTGAAATAATAATAGTTCGTTAATATTGGTGGTGGTTATAATTCTAGTACTATACGGTCCATGAACCGTTGCACAGTGTTTCGATCCTGGGGGGTTTGGTGGGAAAAAGTCCGAAACCACAGAAATCGATAGTATTGCATATTGCAGTTCTATTACCCTATCTAATAGCAGAAACTTAAGAAAAGATAAATAACTCAAATAAAAAAGATAAAAGAAAGAAAGATAAAAAAGCCACAGTTCCTTTGAGCCTGACGGCTAAAATTAAAAAACATGAATATGCTTTAGCCGTACACGACTCACTCCTCGTCGATTCTCTGAACCCGACCCCCCATCGGCCTCTGAACTCTGTTTATCATTCTGCCATCAATCCTAAAACATGGAACCATGTTTTAGCTCCTCGCTCTCACTTTATTATAGAAATGATCACGACGATTGAGATCTTGTGAGATGATGATCTCCTAATAGAAACTCGCGAGTAAACATTCACTTTATTATAGAAATGATCACGACGATTGAGCTCTTGTAAGATGATGATCTCCTAATAGAAACTCGCGAGTAAACATTCACTTTATTATAGAAAGAGGCTAAAGAGGCTACATACGAAATTACAGCTTCCTATAGTGTAAAGTATAGAAATTACCTATTAAAATGATTTAACCACCGCTTCACAAATACCGTTCTCGCAGTATTCGGATCACCTGCTATGAATCACATAATCGAAACACCAGCTCAATGAAATCATCAGAAATTAACAAGCGGTTGCAATCATGTTCACAATATCAATAATTGAGAATGATCACCTGTGTGTAAATAATTATTCATATAACCATGCTCATAACTCAGCTTGTTGGCCACGCACTTCGCAGTAGTTAATATAGTATGGTTGGATAAATCGAGAGCTTTCGAACGAATGGTCAACGAATTTTGTGGGATGAAAAACGACGAAGTATCATATCCCTAGCAACGACTCGGTTGTAAGCGGAAATCATCACAATTATTGGCGCTACTTTCGTTGCACTCTCGTGGGACATTTTTCGGTAGTTAGGCCACGGCTAAAGCATATTCATGCTAAAACTTAAATAAGATAAATAGAGAAGAAAATACAATGAAAAAGACATGGCATAGAAGCTTCCTCGGGGCCCTCAAAGTAAGTCACCATTAATTAAACTGTCAGAAATGCCAGATTTTCCCCATGCTCATGCCGTTAGAGTGCTGGGCAACCAAAAACCAGAAATCTTTTCAACAATCACAGGCTTATGACTGTCATAAGAAAATTACGTTCACGCATGCGCTGAGCGTATCGCTGATTCAATCATGATGAAACTGATGGGGGACAATATAGGGCTAAGCTAAATCCATGTATTGCTGATTCAATCATGATCAAACTGATGGGGGACAATCTAGGGCTCAATCCACACTATTCCTGAAAAGTCACTGAAATCCGATCAAAATTGTGGAAGTTATGGCTGTGGCAAGAAAATATGCTTGCGCATGCGCATTGCGTAACGCTGATTCAATCGTGGTGAATGTCGTAAGGGACCTCAAGGGACTTTCCCCGCATCATCCCTGAAAACCTGACTAAAATCTGTTCAACATTGATGGACTTATGACTGTCACAAGAAATTTACATTTACGCATACGATGAGCTTATCGCTGATTCAATCATGATGAAACTGATAGGGAACCATCTAGGGCTAAATCCATGTATTGCTGATTCAAACATGATAAAACTGAGGGGGACCCTCTAGGGCTAAATCCACACTATTCCGGAAAATTGCATGGAAATCTGATCAAAATTGTGGATGTTGCAAAGAAATATAGAAAGACAAACACTCGCGCATGCCCACAGCGTACCGCTGATTCAATCACGATAAATGTCGTAAAGGGTCTCAAGGGACCTTCCCCCCATCATCCCTGAAAATCTGACCAAGATTGACGGACATATGAAATCACGTGAAAATCACGTTCCGCATGCCCAGCTGATTCAATCATGATGAGACTAATAGGGAACCATCTAGGACTAAACCCTCACTATTTCTAGAAATTTCATTAAAATCCAATCGAAATTGTGGAAGTTATGGCTGTTGCAATGAAATGTGGACAAACAGACGGACGGATAGACAGACACGAAACCTAATTTGTTCAGGAGGCCATGAACCGGAAGCAAAAGTCATTTTGAGGCCGAATCGTTTCATTGATGAACCGATAGTATAGTTTCGGGCGTGACAAGAATTTACCACAGGCTGTCATCAGACAGACAGACTGACACGAAACCAAATTTGAACAGCAAGCTCTAAAATGCAAAAAGCAAGCTCAAATTTCGTTAAAGGAGGTCAACAATTTTTTCGATTGCAATCTTGAAGAAGCAAAATCATGGTAGTGAGGAAGCAAAATCATGGGTGCAAATTATAACGGGTGCATTATAGCAAAAATCACCTTGTAACTACGACGCTCGTATTAGTTGATATAATTCTAATGGAATTTTATCATCAAGAAACCGGATTTATTCTAACTTTTGTCACCTACAGAAGGACTTTTGAAGCGTAGGTATATAATAAATTAATTCAAGCGTAGATATAAAATTAATTTTCAGTAGGTGAGTCAGCTTGAGCTGAATACCAGGAAAGTGTAGGCGAGTTATATCTTTAATTAAATTCTCTTCGGTTGGCATCTACACCAATGTTGATATACATACCAAATGTATAATAGACTTAATTAACTATTATAGACAGGTGTTCTGTATGTAGAAGGGTTAGCCAATATTGAAATGATAAACCTTTGTGTAATAATTCGCAGCGTTTTCACGATCTGACAATCAAGATGTTATTTTGAATACGGGTTTGATGAAATAGTTACCTATTCGGAAATATAGAAAGAAAGAACTGCAGATTGAACTTTATAAGGCTGAAACTCCTACTCCGATTCAACCCAACATTTTGTAGAGGAATATTTCTTTCAGCACCCTCCACCATTTTTCTTGTTTAGAAAAAATTACGCTAAGGAAAGTTGATGGGCGGGATTAAACCCCCTCCAGTTGCTCGCGAAGAGGAAAAATTAGGTAGAAGGAGGCACATTACTTTGAATGCAAATGAGCACACCCCATGCTAGTAAGGTTCGGCTCATGCCTTGCTTGTCATGCCATTACCATGAAGTATAAATATTTGAAGGGAAATCACGTATACTGAGGAGACCTCTACCTAATTTTGAATGGTAATGACACAGGTTTTTGTACGAGAGGAAAAACAGTACGGAAATGACACACTCAGCCGGTTTAAAAAATTTGAATTTCTCATACTTGTGGAAATTTTATGTTTAAGCACTTTTTTCACCAAATGAATCCTATTAAAAATTGAGATTTGGCATTAGATAGAAAGGAAATTAACGCTCTTTTAAACGGTACCCTCGAGTTTAAACTTACTGTATTAATTATTGGACTTATTGCTGTTTTAGTGACTTAAGGTCGACGACACACAAAAAATCTCATAAATTGAATTACTCGAAAACTAAGCGTTCTTCAAGAGGAACTTTCGATCAGAAATGAGCTCTAGAATTACGCCATGAAGTACTGACCACCTTACGCGGGACACCCTGTATGCTAAGAAGATCACCAATGGTACAAAAAATTCAAATACTACTTGAAATCCAAATAAAATGTTTTTTGTTTTTTATTAAGGTTTAAGCCGCATCTCAACCAGAAGGGTCATTAGCGGCATTGAACAAGGTGTCTAAAGGGACACTGGAAGTGACACGATTCTAAGGGGAGCCATGTTGCCATCCTTGACTAAAAAGGAGCGCCATCATGGACTCCACTGGCAACTCGGAGAGGGAAAAAATGAGGGGTTGTGACAGTTCCGTCAGATTCCAAGAGAATGCGGATCTATCCGTCGCTGAGCGCCGGGTTGACCGCCATTCCCGAGTTGTTGAAATGCTGTGGTTGGCGATAGATGAGGATCCGAGAACCGGAAAATCATCTTCTCCGAACATAGCACATATGCTGTTAGTACGAGTTGTATCTCTTATGGTACTGTCACACCCCTCTCTCTCTATGAGTCCGGATTTAGGCCCCCATTGCACCTCTGGGGCGGCCTAAGTTCGTTACATGGTAGCAGAGCATGGTTAGGATTATGTACAGCTGATGCCTAGTAATCCGATCCACAATTTTTGGGGAGTTAATGTTTCAGGAGAAACATTCCAGAAGGAATACCCATTATACTCCCTTGGATACATAAATACTTTCATTGGTTCTTGATTATTAATTTCTCAATTTTTAACCTCATATTATTTCTATTTAACATACTTAATTTCTTCCAAGGGCATTGTTCCCAAACCCAGGGTATCGTTCCCTATTTCATAGGTTGCTGTAGTGGGCACCTTCCCACTGTAAGTATCCAAAGTTGAGCCAGTTATTTCCCCAGGGCATAGTTCCCATTTTCAAAAGTCCCCAAAGTGGGCAGCTCCCCACTGTAAGTCTCCTGGTTGAGCAAGTTAAATTATTCCCGATTGTTCCAATCTTTGATTGGTGGTTAATTACCTAATGAGTACTTCATATGAAGATTCATTGACAATCCATCCTGTTATAATTTCTGTTTTTTATCCTCAATCGCCAATGCATCTATTCATTAGTGAGCATCAGTTCTCAACCAATAAACTATTCCACCTGGTTTACATACTTGCTATTCAATCAAGTATGTTTTTTAAGGGGAGGAGTGTGACAGTTCCGTCAGATTCCAAGAGAGTGCGCATCTATCCGTCACTGAGCGCCGGGTTGACCGCCATACCCGAGTTGTTGAAATGCTGTGGTTGGCGAAAGATGAGGATCCGAGAACCGGAAAATCATCTTCTCCGAACATAGCACATATGCTATTAGTATGACTTGTATCTCTTATGGTACTGTCACACCCCTCTCTCTCTATGTCCGGATTTAGGCCCCCATTGCACCTCTGGGGCGGCCTAAGTTCGTTACAGGGCACAGTAATGACCACTGTTTAGCCCCCAAAGTGGATAAAAAAACCCAAAAAATGAAATATAACAACCATGACTAGATGTAAGATATACATGCTATTACATACAATCAGAAAAGTTAAGTACAACTACGACTAGATGTATATAAATATATATAATAGATCGGATATTACAGTTCATAGCAGAGGTCAGCGGCTCTCTGGTACAACAACAGGGATCGGATCTTGTCTGGTCCGGATAAAACGTCAACCCACTGAGGGGAATGATACTGAACTCGGAGGTCCACAAAAATTCCTCCAAAAAGTGGCGGATGGACAGATCACCCCCACACACAACATCTCGAGCTTCTGCGCTAAGCAGGTGTTTGTGAGTAAGATGGGTATGGCCAGTGGCTACCTGGTTAACAACTATTCGATTCCTCCTTGGAAGTAGGGTTACGAAAGGGCCCACCGGGCTCAAGTCCTGAAGGACACCACGCAGACCAGCGACCTCACCCTGCCATTGCTCATGCCAGATGGAATTGGATTTATGTTGCATGTAGGAGATTTGATCCTCATTGCTAGGGCATCTGCACACTCATTGTCATGAATACCCACATGGCTCAGAACCCACATAAAAGTTAAGGTTGAGCCCGATACACGTTGGCTTTGTATCTTTGAAATCCAAAATATTTGTACGAATAGTAGATTAGTACATGGAAATAATTCTTGTTTTACCGTAAATTATATAGTTAACCATTGGCGTACATATAATTCGATAATGTTCGAAAATTCGCTAATACAGTCATGCTGCATGACTGAAACTTGTAATATGAACACCTCCCCGAATGTTGATTCGTTATGAACAGAAAACATAACAAGGCGTAACTAGAACTCATTGGTAATAGTTATAGATGTAAAACTCATGTAAAATTATGAATATTATTATCATTATGTACTGAGTATTGGATTATTAAATTGTTCAGTAGGTTCACCTACTTCATCCGAAGTGACTAACGGTAATCCTTCACAGCTTTCATCATCCCTTGACCAAGTCGAGACTCTGGATATTTCTGGAATTAAGTACAAGTATTTTGCGATTTCCGAGTGAGGCCCCAAGCGATCGCCCTGCTGAAATCCGGCCGTGGGACCGCTCGTGCTGTTAGCCAATAACACGAATACTTTGGCTCTTTTATAGAAGATGAAGCTACTGCAATGGCTCAGAAAATTTTAAAATTAAAAATTCTGAAAAAGTTCTTCATTGAAATTCGTCTCCATTGAAAGGATTTGATCAAAAGCTGATTTTATAGCGAAAAATTTCGATAGAAAGCCACCTTAGGTGTCCAACTATAGGGCCCGTTACCCTACATAGATATTATGAAAAAATAGTAGTTGTTTTTCGATGCCTTAAACCTATTTCCATAGAATAAGTGTTCCCGAGTTCGATTTTTAAAAGTGTTGTAGCCGGAATAATAGTTTTGCGAATATTTCTAGAGAGTAGTTGAATCGAAGAAGGTACTGTAAGAAAAAGTAAGGTGAGTGAGAGAGAGATAGAGGGGGGAGGGGAGTGAGAGAGAGAGAGAGAGAGAGAGAGAGAGAGAGAGAGAGAGAGAGAGAGAGAGAGAGAGAGAGAGAGAGAGAGAGAGAGAGAGAGAGAGAGAGAGAGAGAGAGAGAGAGAGAGAGAGAGAGAGAGAGAGAGAGAGAGAGAGAGAGAAATCCATAAAATAGTTTTCCGTATATATCAGGCACATGGGGTTTGGAAAAACATTTTCTGGGGCCATTCTAATGGGTAGTGATGGACGGATGAAATCGTCAGGCGAATACGGACGGGCGTGAGATGAATGAGGAATCTTTCTGATGAATGGTGATGTTCAGCTTGATATGGATGCGCTATGAACCCTTCTTCAAGTGGCGCACTTTGCAAGAGTGACCCTATGAATACAAAGCAGGAGTACCTACATTGCGGGTCCTACCCGCCCGGCTCGACCCTCCCTTTTGCTTGTTGTAAGCTCTTACATATATGATAATGCTACGATGTTTCCTACGTTTCGGAGATACCTGTTATGAATTGTATTATCAAGCGTTAACGAACCGGAAGTTAGTGAAAAGCGTTGTCTATTTCCACAAAAAATAAAAGAGTTACACTGTTGAATCGATTTCGACGGTTAGGCCATCATCAGTAACAAACAAAAACGAACGTCAATTGAGAAATGGTACTACTGAATGGTGAGAAGTGGTGATAGGAATTTTCAAGTTGTCAACAACTACTTGGACTTATGATTATAATCAAATTAAGTACCAACCCCATCACTCGCAAACTGAAATCCTATCAAACATTAAAGCAGCTATATGACCTGCTCCTTTTTATCAGCGTATTATATTGATTTTTCAAAATCTGTGTTCGTTGTTTTTGTTCTGCTTTCATCTTTGCTACATTTTTGATGGTTCTTGTAATAGTAGCTACCTAGCGGGGATGGAATGAAAGTGTGATCTTCCTCTAGGTAAACAGCAGATGAGAATATCACACGCCTTAAAAGTGATTCTGGAAGAAAAATGTTGAATGTTACTCATTCTCTTTCACAATAAATGTGTTCATCAATACCAGAGTGTATTAGTACTATAACATAATTTTCTGTCCAATTAATTTTTTTTAAATAATAATTTCCTTGGCGAGTGCGAAGAGGGAGAAATAGGTTGAGGGGTGGAGGGTGGATGTGATATTTTGGATGTTTTGCAACGTGCTTGGTAGACAATATTTTTTTTTTTTTTAAATCTAGTGCAACCACTTTCGCTTCTTCACACAATTGAACATATCATTGATAATTATAATAATTTCATAATTGATTATCCAAAAATACATAACTGCCTTATATAGCATAATCGAACAATCAAGATTAGTTATTGAAATCGAGTAAAAAATTAAACTATGGAATTGAAAACTGGAGAGGCCCCCTGAATCCCCCCCCTCAAATATTTCTGCTTAGAGCAGACGGCTCAAATTAAAAAAATGAAACACTTATAAACCCTGTATAACAATAATTATGTAAAGCAGGACACGGATCCGCATAGAATTTAATTGCAGAAAATTATAAAACTTAATTACCAGTAACCACCTTCAAAGGATGTATTCTAGTTTTTTCTATAGAAACGTCTTCGTA
Source organism: Adelphocoris suturalis (assembly GCA_030762985.1). Classification (NCBI taxonomy): domain Eukaryota; kingdom Metazoa; phylum Arthropoda; class Insecta; order Hemiptera; family Miridae; genus Adelphocoris; species Adelphocoris suturalis. Next base: position 19,598,466 of record CM061047.1, read on the forward strand.
ACCATATTACAACATATTATGTTATTTTAACCCACCCACTCTTTCTCTAGGAACGTTGAGGTCGCATTTTCGCGATTCTGGCTAGAGCATGTTCCATGCTAAATTCTAATTAGAAATAATGCTCACAGGCGAAGTGGCCGGGTTGGGATATTCACGTTGACTGCCAGCTAGACCCAAAGTCTGCCTGTCCGAACTTTCTCACCAGGCCTTAAGGCCCAAAATGAGTCTAGTTAGTTACCTATCCTTTTACGCTACTTTTACGCTCCTAGCAGCCATTTCAAGTAACAACGCAAATGTAACTTTTATTTTAATTGGGATATTTAGCTTCCATTGCTACTCTTAGTTTTGTAATTGGTGTATTGCGGGTTCATCTACGTCAACTTCTCTTTAGGCTCTGTTGCTAATTGCCTGTGTTGTTTTATCCAAAATGAATGACTAGCAGATCGAAAATCAATAGTTTGAACTAGAACGTTAAATATGGGAGAAGAAAAAAAAGTCGCCTAATTCTGTCTTGTCATGGCTTACTTGAAATTTTGAGTGAGAAAAAAAAGAAATAAATGGCCTGGTGGAAGGTTTTGCCATTTTTCCTTTGACAGTCAACGAGGTAAATCTCAACAAGGTATTTCGTAGTCACATATATGTCTGTGCCAAAGCAATGAGAGCCCTTGGATTCTTGAGGCGTGCTTCAAGTGACTTCTGCGATCCTTCTGCTTCTGGCACTTCTGGTACTATACCGTACTATCGTGCTGCCCATTCTATAATACTGCAGCGTAGTTTGGTCCCCTCATTATGAGGTACATGGTCACAGGCTAGAGCGGGTGCCGTGAATCTCCTTGAGTACGCGCTCCACGGGGGCGTTCTACCTTTCTTTTCAGCCTTGGATTGTGTTGACAAACAGTCCACAGTTAACAGTTGACAGTAGGTTGGCACTGACGACAGAACAATAGAAATTGATGAATCGCAATTCGCTGGGAAACGAAAATACAACCGAGGTAGGATGCTACAAGGCGATAGGTGAGCATAGTCAGAAGACAGTGATGCTGATATGACGAACGACCGTAATCATGGGTGTAGAGTTGACGGGCGGTGGGTTTCGGGGCTGGAAAAGGGTCGTGGTTGTAAATATTTCGTTGTTGATCGACGTGATAGAGCCACGGCCAATCATTCAGCGTTAATTCAAGCGGGCTCTACTGTTCACTCCGATGACTGGGCCACAAATTGGTACCTCAACAGCCTGAGGTACAAACATACCACTATCAACCACCAACTGCACTACGTTGACCCAAGCACTGGAGCACATGCCCAAAATATTGACCGGTCTTGGTTGGAAGGAAAGTATCCTGAAAAAAAATAGAGGAACTTCCAAAGAAATGGTGGTATGCTGGGATGTGCTACATTCAGGCGATAGTGACAAATTTATTTCGTTCTTGAACGACCTGAGGAAGATGTACCAGTCGTATTGACATTATTTATAACCTGTGATTTTTGACGTACTGCGATCCACCACTGTAATAATTCAACAAGCCGTGATTAACCACAACGATATTTTTCCTCATTTAACTGACTGGAATATGCATATAATAAGTTGGTAAGTACCTAAAGATGGTAGAGCGCAAACGCAAGGATAAACAACACCCTGGAGAACGCACTCAGTTTGCAGAGCGCCAACGCAAGGAGCACCGTCTTTTCTCCGCTTCTTTGGTTATAGAACGGGAGTTACCCCTGTTGGGTACTTGGTCGACTACAGGGTCCTTTATGCGCTTAGTGGCCTAGCTCCACTTGACTGAAGATGGCTCACAGCTGACCTCAGTTTTTACCATAGGCTGGTTAACGGAAATCGTTGATTTCAATGATGAATCGTATATGCTCGTGTGATGGGGTCTCGCATAAAGAATAAGTATTCGTAAAGAAAATTGCCCACAACCTGGCCGAAAAATGGAAAAAGGCATACTCCCAAGTTCTTGGCTGGGTGAGAGCAAAGCTTCAAGTCTCCATCATACGAGCAGTTACATTAGGCCACGTGGTGCGCGTCAAAATGTGAGGTCAATTGGTTTGGAAGATGGAGCTGGCCTCACGCTACTGGACGACTTAGGTAAACAAAGAAAGCGTCACCTACCACAAGAAACAAACATTTTCATCCCCCCCCCCCTCCCAACATCTTTGAGAATCGCTCAAAAAAAAAAAAAAAAAAAAAAAAAAATCAACAATAAACTAGATTGTATGGAAAAAAATTGATTTCATTGATTGATTGGTTGGCTCATCAGCCCTAGCATCTCATACGAGGAATCCTGCTGTGTTCTTCATTCCATTTGCCAGCAGGAACTTCCTTTACAACCGCCTTATTCTTCGTTTGCCAAGGGAGGCCAATGCGATAAGTACCACTTCGGTTTTGATTTCTTTGCTGACCCTCATTTACTATAAAATCTCTTCTAATAGCCTACTTTTTCTTTGGGCATAAATATATATTTCCTGGTGTGTTTACTCTGTTTGTTCTCTAGTAATATTGTTGTTCATGTATTTAATGTTTAGTCAATTAATTTGAACTTTCTGTATTCTTGTAACTGAGCTTGTCCCGTATCAATAAATTAATAAATAGCTCACAAAATAGCAAACGTATATTTATCTAATTAATTATTATTTGATGTTTCATAGGGGAACATCGCGGATGAGTTGATATAAATGCTATATCAAAACTTGGGTTGGCTCTTTTAATCTGTCACCAGCGGAAAAAAGTGTAGTTTTTCCTCAACACTAATGAAAAGAAGGAGAAAAAGAGAAACCTCTTTCGAAGCTTGACGGTCCCCGCACTAATTGGCCAAGAAAAAATGAAAGGGAGATGCGAAGACGCAACGCGTTATATCCAGCCGAAATTGAAGGACGGGAAAAACAGGGTGATGAGAAGAGGGTGAGTGAAAGGTTGTGGAGAGGGGAAGCTGATTGAAATTCTATAATGACTGGGGGAGGTTCATGAGGTCGAGGCAACGCTCTCGAGGCTCGCTCATCATCGGCGTCATCACAGTTGCGAATGGAACCAAGTTAACTAGTTAACGAAGTTGGGCGATTGACCTGGTTCTCCTTCCCCGAATTAAAGTTTTCGATGTGGCAGACGGCTGCTTGACGGCTGCAGGTGGGGGCCACGATATTCCCCAAGTTCCGACGCAACTTAATACCTGTCCGCGGTTTATGTGTAGGCACTAGGTGGTGTATATAAAGGTTGGTTTTAGTTGAGTTGCAAAACTCGTTATAGCTCGACGCGTTACCGTCGGAATGGGGTTGCCTCGGGAAGAGAAATCGTAGTTAGGTAGAAGTGATTTTGAACGGATCAATATGTAGGTATCTAGGTATCCAGTGAAGACGGATAGTTCATGAAGTGCAGGCCGATAGAAAGTTTCCACAATTGTACATTGACCCAGTGATTTAGATCACTGTTCTACAAGTGTACAGGCGAATTGTACTTCCGTTTTTACATTATTGTAAACTTAGCTTCTACAAGTGTAACTTTTCTACACTTGTACTCTTTGTTTTGGTGAAACACTAGTTCTAGTTTACCCGTACATTAAAAGTACCTGTACTTGTTAACTTGTTGTTTTATGAAATAGGCCCCAGGATGACAAACATGGTTTACAGGGTTCTTGAGCTTGAGTGCCCTGGTATGGATACGGAGGCTCTGGTTGTTGGATGGCTCACGATACCCTCGCATTTGCTTCGAGAGACTGATTTTTTGGCATACCAACATTCCAACACGATCAAGCTGACCAGGTGGAGTAAACTAATTGGGACTTCTTGGGCGATAAGATGCAGCTCTGCCCTGGCCCCCACTGTCAACGAGGGATTTTGAAATCTATACTGGTGAAATCCTTCAAAAAGTGAAGGAGGTTCTGTACGATCGGGATCAATAGTGGTGAGCCGGATCTCGTTTTAGCACGATTCATCCATCTCTGGCATAATGTGGGAACCTTTCTCGGAGCTATTTTGAAGAAAACATGCCATTGATCCACAAAAAACAACGAAGTAGCGGTTATCTGGGAAGTACTGCACATCCGTCTCCATTCACGGTTATCGTTACAGATTCAAACCTCTGGAGCCATGTTCCATATGCAACCTAGAGTTGGGGGAAGATCTTTTCCAAATTTTGGTGATAGTACAACTCGGCAAGAAGCCACGATTTGCCTAGTTTGAAAGACCTCACGGACCACAACTTCCACCAGGCACTGCTCACTAATGTAGACGCGAACAAGGTAAGAAATGTATACAAATTCTTCAGAGATTTGCCGCTTGAGAGCGTTCTGCTTTTTCGATTGAAAGTGTAGTGCGTTATTTATGTAATGGTTAGGTGTGGCAAGATGTTGGAGTTTTATCAATCCACTGCCTAAAACAAAATATTGTTCAACGGATACTTACTATTCATTGTAATTAGAATTGTGCCAATCTCTTTTTGTATATTTTGTTGTATCTTTTATTGTCTCTTTTAGTCTTTTATTTTATTATCTCATAAATATGTATAGTCATGTTATTGGCCATAAGAAATATGCATATATTTATAATTGAGATATGATATTAATAACATACATAAATGTAAATGATTAACATGCAACCTTAAGATTTCAACCAATATACAATGATCCCTTACCGAGAGAGCTCTTGATATAAGATGTTTTGTGTGTCGAGGGTGGCAGCTTTCATAATGTAAGTATAATTGCTTGTTTTTAGGTTTGATATGGATTGAGGTGGTAAGTCTATTGTCTGTTTACATCGAGAAATGTGTCTGAAGATGTTGAGTATGTCCATATAAATTTGACTGAAAATTGTGAATTTAGATCATTTAGAAATTCCTATATATAAACATATATATATATATATATATATATATATATATATATATATATATATATATATATATATATATATATATATATATATATATATATATATATATATATATATATATATATATATATATATATATATATATATATACCTATATATATATATATATATATATATATATATATATATACACGACTTTAAAATCTAGAATTGTGTTCTTTGGTTCTTTGATGTATGAAACGGATTTGTAGGTCGTCTTCGTCCCCTCCCTACCAATTTTTGAATTTTGAAGCCATCTAAATAGCTCATTTTTTCTTTGAAAATTCGCTAAAACACAAGAAAGGCAACCAGTTATTGGATTTTGATCCCAGACGCTTCAATTTATTCACGGAATGGGCACAACTTAAGTAAATGTGTAGAGTGAACTACTTTGACGGGTTGCGCGAACCAATGTGCTACGTCAATATTCACCTAACAATTAGTGATGGGTTAATTAGGTATCCTCCAACAGCCGTTGCCACCTCCACGCCATTTGAGATCGCCCTGCAAAGCGCGCACGTCTGCTAAGCCTAACTAATTACATTGACCGCCGCCCGGTGATTTTGCTTTACGAATTCGGTCACGTTAGTTTATTGATATTATACCGATTCGATGGTCAGTTTCGCATTGAGTGCCTTCAACACGCTTGATTAATTTGTATTGAACCGTTATTGTTCCTTCCAATGATAATTGGATGGTTTACATTTTGAATCACGCGGAGAGCAATAAATTGAGAATTGAAGGGCTTCAGGTACAAAGGGTGTAAGTGCCATGAATTCTAATAAAAAAGTTATTGACATTTGAAATTTAATTTGCTTGCCATTCTTATAAAATGCGTTCCAAACAAATGATTTTTTGTTTTTCGTAATTTAATATTGTTGAAAAGTATTTTATTTCTAGCTTAATTTGTTTCCGATGCTTTTCCCGAATATTTGAAAACAATTATTTTGATCGCAATCCTATGGAAAGGGCTTATGTATCTCTCCCTTTTTTAACCCGCCTAAATGCCATAATCACATACTTATTCAAGTTTTCCACAAGTAAAGTTTAAAACATTGTTAATTGTTAGAAGGGTGACCCACTCCATCTCTCATGACTAAACCACTTTAATTAATATTCGTAATCTGGTTCGTACGTATTAACTACGTACATGCCTATCTTACCTATTGGCGATTGAATCCGGGTTACCAAAGAAGACCCCAAGACTATAGAAGCTATCTTCAGTTCACCCAAATTGGATTCTGGGATTCAAAATGATATCGTAAATTCTTAGGAAATGAGGCACTCCCGTCACATGTGACCACTGATTGGTTACATTGTTTCTTCCGTCCTTCCCCAATGTTTGTAGAACTGTTGCTCTCTGCTTTTTGAGAATACACTCCGTTTAGCTGCTTCATCTTGAATTCATATCACTCTCGAGATTTATTCAACATAAAAAGTGCTGCTGTTTAAGTAACAATCATTCCGGAACATTAAGGTACAGATTTTCTATTACTCGTTTCGTAGATCAATTTAACGTATTATGCTATGCATATAAGCAGAACTAACCCAATATTAATATTTTTCATTTTAGCAGTATTATCTGGGGATGTGGATAAAAAAAGTTGTTTTCACGTAATTAGTAGTTGCTGCAAAAAAGTTTTAATACAATTCAAAACATTAACATTCTTTCTTTGAACTTTTTTTTTTTAAATAGTAATTTTCAAAGTCAACTAAGTCTTAAAATTTTACCTGATTCTAGGTAGGTAGTATAAAAAAAAACCTTCATTTTATAAAAACATGTTTAGTATGTAGACTCTAAACAACAGATCAACTCAATCGAACTAGCAGGACGTAATAGAAAACGTAAGTGCATTGCTCACTCAAGTAGGTAACTCTTTTTAAAACACAGTGAAACTTGGATAATTCGAACCTCAAGGGACCAGTCAAAGACTTTGAATTAACCAAAAATTCGAACTAAAGAAGTTTTTAATAAATTATATTTTAACTAACAACAGTACGACGTAAAGTACATATACATTAACATTGAATACTGTATTGACCAACAGAATATAGAACAATAAATATAAAGACACCTGGAATGGTACTGTATTTAAAACTGCAACCATAAAAAACAATCTGTTGTTTTTCAAAAAAGGATGATATTTTGGCCTGTTTCCTTGAATCAAGTCTCGGCCATTATAGTTTGGCAGGTAGTGGAGGGGGAGAGGGAGGGGGCGAGTACAATGACCTTGGAGCTTGGACCTGTAACGTGGCTATGTTTTGTAGTTTTGGGACGGTCGGCGGGCGGGAGGGAAGGGGAGTTATCAGACTGTGCGATGGCACTGACTTGGTCTGACGATGGCATTTGGTCTAACGCAAACCTTTTGCCAAATATCGTTTGTAAAACGTATTTCCCGATAAATTTACAATTATTTTGAGTCGCAGCTTAAAATTTATACCTTAATTAGCACGCCGAAAATAAAATTCGAATTATCCACAATTTTTTAGCATTGTTTAAATACAAAATGCTAGGGGCCAAGAGAAATATTCGAATTAAAGAAGATTTCGAATTAAAGAACTTCGAATTATTTTACACTCCATCTATTTTCATTAGCACGTCTTTTATTTTCTAATTTCTTTCTCCCTCACTATTTTATTTCTTTATTTTTAATGTTAGGTATTAGGTTTGTTAGCAGGGACCATCAAACCGGTAAGAAACGGTTGGAAACGCGGTTGGGGCGTTCGCAGTGTCCATTTGGGGAAATCTCGAACTATATAGCATTAATAATACTCCGTTCTCAGTGACCACCAAACCAGTTAGAACCAAGTTGTGGATCGGTTTGACCGATCAGAGAAATTTCTGCTGACCGATCTGACGATTCGCCAATCAAATCATTCCAATGAGAGATGTGCGGGTAGCGGGAGTTCAGCAAGCTGAGTTTACCGTAGAGATGATAAGACAAGCTAGCAGAAGGAGATAAGATAGCCGTCGGATATCTTGCACTGTTTACTAAGTTCATTATTTGCATTTACCCTCCTTTTACTTTTACGGTTATTTATTATGAGTTTCCTACTCTGAGTTGTGTGATATGGAAAATCTCATTGGTGACGACGACGTAGAATGGGAATCTTCGTCTGAATAGCAACAAAACACAAAATCATACAGTAAAATGTCATTACTTAATGTCAACTGAAGAGTTGTTTGTAAAGGTATCAACATTACAAATTAAGAACGACGGTCGACCTCGAGATCGAGTTGAATTCTTCCCGCGAGATAAACACCACATTCTCCCACAAAATCATCAGCTGGAGGCAAGAAAAGATTGAGCATGGATCCCTATTGCATGGATTTCTTATTCCTGTTGGAAGGTTTGTTCCCAATGAAAATTCTTCATTTTTCAAGCTGTTTGTGGTCTTGCAGGCCATCTCTTTACGGTTCAGATTCTTTAATAGATAAAATGTTTGCCTATTCAAAGGATGGCGCGAGCCCACCAAGCAGGTTACAGCAGATGGAGGCTACACGACGGTTAACTTCAGTCAAACCCGTTCGCAGTGCGGATTTGGTTAAAATGGATTTGAAATTAGGTGGTGGTCACGCATGCGCCCTAAAACAATCACAAACCTGGTCACCAACGGTTGGCATCCATTTCCAACCGGCAGTGCGAACAATGCTATTATATTCATTTACTTCATTTATTTATTATTATTATATACAAAGAAAATCTGTGCCATCTCATGGAGGGAGCTAACGTCCCCAGTGCCCCCACCCTCTCTACAGGTCTGCTCATAACCGCCTTTGCTTTTCCATTATTCGAATAGCCAAAGTGAGCTCGAATAATAACTTTGGAAGGTTTGAGGAGAAATACCAAACTTTGACAAATCTGAAAATTGTCGAGCTTGAACCCTATGAAGAATGAAATGAAAATAAGGCGCATGAATTTCTCATTTGGTAAACTGCTTCTCCGTTAGGGGAGTGGACAAAAGATTTATGAGTCTGCTTAATGTGATGGTGACTTCACGATACAATTTTCCCTCTACTTTCAAAACTTTCATTTTCAAGGAAACGGGCGAAGACGAAAACTAAATTTATCGTCTTTGCCACCAGGTGTGACGGCCATCCATCAGTCTCAAACGCAAGGAACAAAATATATATCAGTCCATCGTGAATCTTTTATGGTTGAAGCGTCCTCCTCCATTAGCGACCTATCCCCTTTATGTCCCTCGAGGTCCCCCAGCTCCTTCCCGGTGAGCCCTGGGACGTCTTTCTCTTTCTCTTCTTTGCCTTCCAAAATAACTCCACCTTTCCCTCTCCAACCCTTAACCGCTAGTCGGTCCCGTTCCGCCCTTCAGACTGCGCCCCTATTCACTGAAGAAGCCTCACTTTTACCCTCGGGTCAAGTGTCGCCCCTTTTTCAGGGTCCGGGCATAATCTCTACGCAAGTAACAATCAATAACATGTATGGAGGGGAAGAAGCACTTTCAATCCGTATTGCATAGTTAAGTTTTTCATGGCATTTGGTTTATCATTTTTAATATGTAATGAAAAAGTGTAATTGACAAAAAATAATAATAATAATTACCCTCAAAATTTGTGGTTTTGTGTTTCAAGATGCGTAGAATTAAGGAGCCGAAAAAAACTCGGCGCCTCGCCAGGGGGCCCCCCTTCACCCCAGGGAACCTCTATTTAAATACTTCGAATGAAATTATTGAAACTCAGAATGTATTTTAGCTCACGCGTTTCACATAAACCTATCACTGAAAACTGTTGAACCTAACCACGTCATAACGGAGATAAATCCAATTCACAACCACGAGCCTTTATCAGAAACAGATCGATAGAGACAAGTGATGTTTGACAAAAATTCTCACTTTCCTCGCGTAAATTCTCTACTTTACGTTGTAAATTTCCGCTTAATATCACAACAGGTGCTGAGTGGTGTAGCCAAACGATAAGCTGAAGAGCAGATTTCTGAAAGGCCAGCGAAATTATTGCGATCTCTACTGACTGAGCAAAATACTAAAATTTTACAAGTAGGTACCTACTTTATTTAGAGAATAGGAGGATTCCTAAAAGTACCTACGAAATTCAAATAATTAATTTAATTGATTTGTCTTGCTTCAGACCTCGGATTTGTCGAAAATAAGAAGGAATATATATGATGCAAGGCGAAAATCCCTACTAACCCTACCGACATCCCGTGAGGAGGTGCAGGAAGCTATTCGATCATTGGATTTAAAAACTATCAATGAGGAGGAGTTTGTGCTTGTGAACGATAGAGACAATGAACTTGTGGTGTTCTCTTGTTTGACCAATTTGAAAGCTCTTGCAAATGCGTCAGCGCTGTATTTAGACGGAACATTTCAATTTCAAGTTTTTTTTCCAACTGTTGACGATCCACGGTTACTTCAACGGTTAATTGTGCAATATTTATGTTATATCTTGACTTTATGACCCCTTTTTGACTGTTCGTCACTTCTTATAATATATTAATGAATACGTAATACTGTCAACTCTCATTTGCGTTCATTTCACATTTCGCTTTTGCATTTTTTCATTTCACGTTGCGTTCTTTTCACAACAGCTTGTTGAGGTCAGTTAATGTAAGCAGTTCGCATTCGTCGGGGGTTGGGGGATCGTCTTTCTCAGGTTGGGCTCAGTACACATTTTGATATGAAGGTCGGATTAGGGAGAAGGAAGGCTTGGGATCAGTCTACAACAGAGGGTGAGCCTTCGTTGGAGCACTCACGCGAAAAATTCATATTTTACCCCCCCTTCGTCATAAGCTTTCATTTATTCATATAACATGAATATTATCAGAAATTAAGAAGCGGTTGCTATCATGTTCACAATATCAATTATTGAGAATGATCACCTGTGTGTAAGCAATTATTCATATAACCATGCTCATAACTCAGCATGTTGCCTACGCACTTTGCAGTAGTTAACATAATATGGCTGGATAAGTCGAGATCTTTCGAACGAATGGTCAACGAATTTTGTGGGATGAAAAATGACGAAGTACCATTTCTCTAGCAACGGACGCGGTTGTAAGAGGAAATCCTGAATTTTCAAAACACCTTATCATTATATAGTAGACTCGACAAACTTCAGTTTTGACAAACGTCGTTTTGAAGAAGTCTATTTGACAAGTTGTTCAGCAAATAAGCCGGTTTCAGCTTAATCCAAATGGTTCCAGTGCTCCTTCGCACCAAAGATGAGCCAGAGCCACCGAATGACGAAAACGAGAAAACCAAATCCCCACCAACGTACGGATGCGAGACAAGGTTTTACTACTAAAGTTCAGTTTCTGTACCCGCTTTCCAACGGGTAGTTATGTTTAGCAAACTTCGTTTCGATCTTTTGGATCTCTTCAGCTAGGTGTGTGCAAATGTGAGCTATCGCGCCAAGCGCCAGCCTAGGACAAAGTTGAGTAAACCAAGTAAACGTAACTATTTGACAAGTCAGACCGACAAACGTCAGTTTTGAAAAAACGTCGCTTTGACTAAGTTTGTTTTAGACAAACTCGTGCTATAATATATGAGGTTAACGGTAATTTACGGAAATTTGCTCATACGATCAAGCTGCATCAAGTTCCATACACACGTAGACAGGCTAATATCTGGTCTAATATCTAAATCATTTTCTGAGGATTTAGCAAAAGTTAGGGAATCTAAATTTAATAAATACTTTTGTCGGCTAGTTGGCTAGTTTCTGAAGTACAAGAATCGTCTGCATACTTGGAGGATAAGAGATTGTCACTGTATGCTAAACGATTGGTGGCTCAGTTAAGATTGGCTGGGCATAGGAAGGTTTCTTTTTACCTCACTGGTGTTAAAACGATGTTTGTTGGGGATGTTGCTTGTCCGATATGCAATACCGGGGAACGGGATACCCTCACTCACCTTATATGTAGTTGTCCCATTTTCAGAGGTGATAGGAGAAGATATGTAGGAAGTGATGTGTTGGACGAGGAGCATCTGGCTAGACTGTTGAACGTAATAGACCCTCAAGATTATAGGAAGCTAAATGCATTTATTCAGACGGCTGTTAGGCAGCGGCGATTGATTGTAAATGAGGGCTTTGTGAATTGAGTTCATGAGTTTGTGAATGTTCATTTTCTTTTCAGTTATGTTTTGAAGTATTTAGAAAGTAGTGTCCTTAAGATCGTCGTAAAGTGCTCATGAGTGGACTATAGGTATATTATTCGATAAGACCGGCATTAGTTTTTTCCGTTTGTATGTTTTTTTTTTTCCACTTATTACTAGTATAGTGCCTATTTTATTTTACTAAGTAGTGTAATGCAACTCCTTGTAATGCCTTTAGGGCTTATACAAATAAAAATGCATTCATTCATTCATAATATATGAGGTTAACGGTAATTTACGGAAATTTGCTCATACGATCTAGCTGCATGACTGGAGCTTACATTTATTGTTAAAACAATAACGATAAAGAAAGAAAATGATCTCGTATACAGAACTTAATAACTGTAAAGTTGTAATCTATGGGTGAAATCGTGTTGATCACTTTACAGAGTAGTGAAGAGTGAGTCAAGAGTATAGTTCGACCCCGCAACGGGTGTTGTGATGGTAGTTGGAGGGAGGGGGGGTCCCATTAGCTGCGAATGGGCATTCAGAATCTGCCCCTTTGTAGCCACGTTCTCGAGAAGCTTACTGAACATTCCAAGCCGGCCGTTACAGAAGCATTCCACTGATCGGCGAACCTCAATCCAAGCAATTATTGAAGCTGTGGTCTGCATCTCGGATCTCCCTATTTCCACCCCCTGACCCCTCACAACCGCCTCACTTCTCCACTATCGTCTTCCAGAGGGATTGACTGGATCGCCCGCACGAAACCGGAGATCAAATGCTTGTTTAGTAGTCACTATCAAACTCAACTACGCTGCCCCACTACCTTTAGCTTATCTTTGTAGAAAGCTTACTAAAAAAGAAAAACTTTGATAAATAGAAGTTTACTCATGCCCAGTATATGATATTCTGAATGCTAGTTGTAACGAACCTATCTCAAGTACTATTAAAAATCAAACAACACCTTCTTAGCAACATGAATACATGACTAAATACATTATGACTTTTGTGATGATTGAAGAAGTAACTTTGTAGTTTTCTGTAGAATCACTAAAGTAGTACTTCGAGAGTAAGCCATAACAGTGTGGGTGTGTGCGCGTACGTGGCTGTGTGTGTGAACACGAGATGTTCCAGACCCAACGCGAGCAGTCTTTTCCCTTTCGTTTGTTAGGAGTGTCTCAAGTCTGCCCTCTGCGACCGCGCGACACTAGCGCTCGTTGCGAATACTGAGGAAATCACATTCTGACCGACTATGAGTAGTGAAGTTCTATGATGGTTCACTAGTTGCTGTAGTCTAGTGGGTAATCGGGATACTATTTATATTTGCATTTGAATTCAACCTCCGAAACATATTTTTAAACATCATTATTTTAAATATTTTAAGCCAAATTTTAGAACGTCATTTTGATCTATTAATCTAACTTAATCTATATATTGCTATGGGATTGACTTCTAGATGTTAAATGTATTTTTGAGAAGCGAGAGCTTGCGAGCATCCAGACCACGAAACTATACACATCATTCTGATCTATTTGTCCAACTAATCTGCATTTTCACTAAAGGATTGACTGCTTGAATCAGAAAGAGATGAAATAGCTTTAAAATACAGGCGTTAAGTTCTATTCAGTATATTTGTTTGTACATTTGACAAAAAATCCCTACAGTTACGGATATTAACAAAGGTTGGCAACGCTGAGGAGCTGGCTTTGTGGGAGGAACAGGATGGAGAGGGAGTTGCTCACGTCGGGTCTGGAACGTCTCGTTGTGTATAACTATTTTACATTAGATGTAGTCACGATTTTCTTAATGCCAACCAACCTGCATTGTTTAGATAACATCATTAATATTTGGTACCTACTCAGAAGATTGTTTACTCCTAACCCTATTGTATAAATTTGACTTCAGAAATGTTCAGCGAGTTAAAGGAACCTACAAATTACAAAAACCAAATAAGCATTTGGCCTTGTACACTTTTCTCCAAAAGCATCAGATATATTTATTTGATAACTTTGACCTGATTCTGGAGGGATGTTTTTTCCCCTATTTTCTTTTTCTGAGCAAATATGCGCGGCCGGTTGCATCATGGTTGTGAATATTATCAGAAGTTCGACAATAAAAAGCCAGTGAGCGCTTTAACAAAAGATTTAGTAACACTTCATCTTTTAATATTGTGAATATTGTGTTTCATAGGGCGTTCAAGGATCTAGAGTTTTGCTTTGCAATTTGACTTTTTCCAACATCTGAATTGACCGGAATCTGGGTGAAAAGTGTCTTTATGACGTTGTTGACACAATGTCCCAACAACTTAGTAGGAGCCAGCTATTCATGAAAGAAAATGTTTTCAGTCCAACCTGAAATAATAGCTTCTGTAACTATGGAAAACTCGGCTTCTTGCTACTTCCGAAAGAGTATTGAAACTAGAAGTTGAGTTTTACAAACTTGATTTGAACTTGTGGAACGACTTTTCTACAAGTTATTATGTTCCGTTCAAGACAAAGTGATATCTTTCGGATAATTATCATCATTCCTGTTTAGATATGCAAACCGTTTGAGTTCCTTGCGGAATGGGGGCCCAGGCGACCGATTTCTATCTACAGGCCTTGAGATGGCAACTGTTCTCCCTCTGTGAAGAGAATCTCTAGAATTGTGTTCGCTGATTAAATATTAGAGAAGCCTTTGGGATGGAATCATGTTTGAAAACTACGAGAAATCAAATAGAAAGAAGAAAACCAAGTTTATAAAAGCTAATATTCCTGTGCGTGTTACATCCAAGTTTTCTTTTAATTTGAAAAATATATATATATATATATATATATATATATATATATATATATATATATATATATATATACATATTTTCTATCGACTATCTTTCTACTCGTGATCACGGCAAGTCGCCAAAATATTGAGGTACTTTTTCCTTTTATCAGAAGTTTTTGTCGTTATATCTTTCTACTTTCTCTATCATATACAAATTTATATTAACTCAATGAGTCTTTATCAACCAAGATAACTGCACCGATGTGCCTTCATACTTCCTTAGCTTCAGTGCAACGTTCCTCATCTTTCTTGTCACTTATCTTCCTACAATCTGACTATCTTTCTTGACAAACTTTTATTTTCCCGCAAAAAAAAAGACACTATCTTTCTACTCGTGATCACGGCAAGTCACCAAAATACTAAGTACTTTTGGTACTAAATATTGAGGTACTTTTCCCTTTTATCAGAAGTTTTTGTCGCTATATCCTTCTACTTTCTCTATCATACCCAAATTTATATATATATATATATATACACATTAGTTTGAAACAAGATTTTTACCTTTTGAACAATGATGAATTCTAAATATGACATCAAATTGAAAACAGCAATTGTAAGGTGTTGAGGTAGAATTTGGGAACCATATATTTTAAAATATACATTTCTGAAACGTATAGATTCCTAGACTTGGAACAAGTACCCACGAACTATTGAGGGTGGAAACCCACAAACAAGATTGGCATGGGTAACACAAAGCCGTCCCTGGAGATGCAATTCAACCAGCATTGTGGTCCCAAAATCTCAAAGCAGATGACTGGGAAGAATTGTTATTGGAAGCACTCTATTCCGTTTGCTCTCGTCTGTGCCACATCTACAAAACATACCCCTCATGAAAGCATGTTCCACGCACTCTATTAAAAAGTCGTCGACGGTTTGCCTTCAAGGCTTTTGGAACCTGGGAAAAAGCTCCTCAGACGAAATGTGCGCACTAGTAAGTACGAACCATCTGTTGTCGAGATGGACTTGTTAGAGGCTAATTCTCACTTCGCACGTATCAGACTTCCTGGTAGTCGCGAGAAGACATCCACTCAGCACTTAGGGCCTTTAGGGGAGCAACATAAACTACAAGCACTTTCAAGAGAAGATTTAATTACAACAAAAACAGATTCAACAGAGTTTACTCAGCTAATTACTCCTTCATCGTCAGATAATGGAACATCAACAACTCGTCCAGAACATGTTGAAGAAATACCTAAACTCACGTGTGAGACAACCAAGCTATTTAGCAGACTATTTATTGAAATGACATGGGGGGAGGGTAAATGTAAGATTACTCCATTTCTATGATTCATGTGACATGAAATATTGTAGACGGTGAAAAATATAATAGATTATTTATGGAGCTAAACTTCATCCATGCTGCGTTTAAATTTGCTGAATAAAATCAAAGTTTTAGGTAAGAAAGTTTTATTACGACCGGCAATGTGATGACAGAGAAAGATGCTATCCTCCACTCTAAGCAACTGTAACAGTTTGCGACAACTGTTACCGGGAAGCGTTCAACAGAACGAAGTGAGAGTGGCACCCACTAGCACCACCCCTTCTTGATCTCATTCGTTCTCAAGCTTCCAATTGAAATGGTGAGTCAATCTCCTTGTCAGCATATAGAGATCTAACACATTTAAAGTATTATTACCTAACAACCATAACTAACCCTTGCTATTCCAGACACCTAAAATCCCCTGCAGTATTTCTTAGCTTTGATTGAAGAGTATTGAAAATACATAAAGTCTACAGCTAAGTCAGAACACCCCTTTAGTTACCGTTTTTTTGGAGCACCATGAAGAAATAGGTTAATAAAATTATCCAAGTGATTAAATTCTGAGTACCACGCATTCCCTTTCACCCCTATAACTAAAATATATATGTTAAGCAAGATGAAAAGTAGGAATTTAATCATTGTCACACAACTAAGCAATATAGTAGATGAAGAAACAATATGGGAGTCATCCTCCCACAACCAGCCCTACCTTAGTAAAAAAATCTTATCCAAAAAGTAGTAATGTGGTTTAGCCAATGTTAGCGAATTTTCGTAGTAAGTGAAGCTATTGAAATGGCTCAGAAAATTCTAAAATCCAAATTTTAGGAAAATTTCTTCATTAAAATCCGTTTTGAGGCATTCTGAAACGATTCCTGAAGTGTGCACTCTTTCATATGTATACCTATATATGAATGTGTCATTCCAGACGATAATTCTCCTTGGGGCTGAGATAAAAATTCCGTTCACCCGCCAAAAAATCAAGCTTTCCAGATAAAGAGATGATTCGTTGGCCAGCATTTTTTGAGCACATTAAACTGGTCAAATTTCTGGTCAGAAGGAACTCCATGTTAAATTTGAGCACCGGTGGTGGATTAGGAAAAAATCAGTGAAACAGGTCCTCCAGTTGATCAGAGCCCACCCATATATTGTAATTGAATTGTAGATATCTCAAAGGAGCTCCGTTTCAGCTCTGTAAGAAAAAAAAAAAAAAAAAACTTGACTGCGGGACCCACCATTGTAACAGATTTTCGTAACATCTACAAACCCCTCCCCCCTCTTTACTAGCCCATCCATTGGTGACAAGAGTTATAAGAAATTTGATTTTCTTCCTTCCTTCCTTATCAGATACTGCCTACATGACCATCAATATGGCCTACCTGCTCCCCGAGCCTTAAAACTTCAGTCTTCAAGTCAGAGAGAAAACTAGTCCTGATTGAGGATTGCTGAACCCCTGGCTACTGCCTCACGCCTGAAGATGTGGGAGAGGACCCATGGCTATTTGCCCGAATTTTTTATTGCAGTTGGTCCACAGGCGAAAAGGTTGAATGGCAGGTGTGAGCATCCTGTGGGTACCCAGGTTGCAAGGCGGGATCTATGTATATGTACCTTCACTCGGGTAGAGATATGACAGAGCTCCGAAGAGATATAAAATACAAACAAATACCCTACCCCACCAACTCAAACACAGGCACACACACTCTCTCCTCCCTCTCCCTCTCTCTTACAATCCATTCACTATGACAAAATTATGGGTGGAGAAACTTACCATAGTCTTCTTCATATAAAATGGCTAGCCTAGTCCAATTGAGATAACCCATAACATCTTGATAAGCTGCATTAAGGAGAGATTGAGCTGGGTGAAGATTGATAGATAGTTCTCGGGTAGTGGGCTCCAAATCTACCCGGGCCTCGATATGGGGTAGATCCAAAGCATCACAAATACTATGTACGTGAGCCCCAAGAACGGGATGCGATGGGCCGAAAACTGCTTGAACTCCTTCGCCCACCTGCTGGCAAGCTGAAACAATACAATAAAAATAATATGAAATACCAACTTGATATGTGAAATTCTATATGATATAGTCCAGGAAATAAAGACATTGAGGTAGAAAAAAATAGAACCCAAACCAAAATTGGTACAGACGTAGGTGGAGGTCCCCTGATTGACATACTGAAAGTCCTGGGGGGTGGGGGTGCCGCTCGAGGGGGGGGGGGGGTCATTAAAGGTCCCATTTTGGGGTTTTTCGCGAATATCTCGGAAACGGTGCAATTTTCGATGAACTATGTCCTATAGTAAATGAAAGCTGATAAAATTCTCTACAACTTTGGTTATATACGTTTTATCGAAATTCCGAACCGTTACGGAGATATATGCATCCGAAAATGGACGAATTTTGAAAATTAGGTTTTTAGCTCACGTTTTTCGGATAACTTTGTTGATTTGCGTCCAAACCGTTTATCTGAGAAAAAAGTCCTCTTAGAGAAAGTTGTAGAGCATCAAATTTCCTTGAAGAATATGTGGCTGAATGCTAATTTATCATTCACCAATCAAAAGTTACGCCAGTTTCAAAATTTTGCCCATTTTTACCCAAATGTTGTCAGGCCACTTTTCTGTGTCCTCCAGCTTGAATCGTCCTTCTTTCTGTCATCTGTCGTCATACATACGTCCACACGACCCCAGAATTACATACCACCTCAGGGGGGGGGGGGGGGGGGTGAGACGACGATGTAAAAAAGCGATGCGTGTAATTAATTATCAAGTAATTAAATAATACATGATTACATGATTAGATGATACATGATTAGAACATGTCGTATTCTTCGTCACTCTCCTCGTCTGGCAGTTCCGTGGGGGCGGCGTTTGAACATGTTCCGTGACGCCCGATGCAGGCGACGGAGCAGGCAATGCCTGTTTATTGAAGTTTAAGTTGGCCACTACATCAACTTGTGTTATGTTGTTAGGTTCCACATGTTCATATGTTCAATATTGAATAAAGTTCATTCTGTGTGTGTTCAAGAAAATGTAAAAAGTGTATTCTTCAAAAAAAAAAAAAAAATATTAAGTACTAAAACACAGATCAACTGTAACACTAGGTACATTTACAAAATTCCACTGTTAGCACTTCATCTGCTTCAACTGGTTATGGGCCCAGCACTAATTTGTAGACAATCAACATGTCTCATGGGGATCCAGGAGCAGGTGGTTCTCCACCTGTGGCATCTACGAGTGTTGCAGTTGCAGGACTGGGAGCAATGCCGAACATTAAAAAATTGGTTGGTTCAGAAAATTATTCCAACTGGAAGTTCGGAATGGAAATGTTTCTGATCGCCGAGGATCTGAGGGCAGTTGTTGCAGGGACAGAGGTTGATCCAAGAAAGGATGCCAAAGCTCGATCAAAAATTTGTTTAATGGTCGATGAGTCTCTGTATCCTATGGTTCGTAGTCAAAAGTCGGCAAAAGATGTCTGGGCTAAGCTTGAGTCAAATTATGAAAGTAAAGGATTATGCAGACGTTTGAGTTTGCTGAAACAACTGTTTTCACTCGAGTTGACACAGTTTTCAATTGTTAAAG
Source organism: Adelphocoris suturalis (assembly GCA_030762985.1). Lineage (NCBI taxonomy): Eukaryota > Metazoa > Arthropoda > Insecta > Hemiptera > Miridae > Adelphocoris > Adelphocoris suturalis. The sequence goes on from CM061047.1 coordinate 19,618,055, forward strand.
AATACCTTAATCGAATCCTTAGCATATCTCAGCAATTACAGTCAATCAATGCAGGGCTTGAAGACGAGTTCATCGGTGTTGTCATGCTGAAGGGGTTGGGTGAAAGCTACCAGCCCATGATAATGGCTCTGGAGAGCTCAGGGGCAAAAATCACAAGTGATTCAGTACGTACCCTATTGAGTCAACAAGCAAGCCCAATAATGAAAATGATAAAGCTCTAACATTGAAGAAAGAGTCAAAGAAAAAGCATTTTATTCCCAAGTGTTTTGCTTGTGACAAGAAAGGACATTTCGCTTCACAATGTAAAGCCAAGAAGAAAAATGCAAGTGAGCAAGGAACTTCAATGACCTTAGCTATAGGGAGGCTGGATAACGATGAGTGGATCATCGATTCAGGAGCTACTTCACATTTTACCATGAGAGACGATTGGCTTAAGAATAGACGACATTCAAAGATGATTTTTCTAGGAAAACTTTTGTGTACATGATTAAAAACAAGAGCGAGGTAAAGAATGTGTTTCAAGAGTTCAAACAACTAGTGGAAAATCAAACAAACAAGAAGATAAAAGTTCTAAGGACCGACAATGGCTCTGAGTACGTCAACGATGCATTGACAGACTTTCTAAAGCAACATGGAATAAGGCATCAAACAACAGTACCTTATACTCCAGAACAGCTAGGAGTCGCAGAGAGAGTTAATACAACTCTAGTAGAGAAGGCTAGGTGCATGCTGCAAGAAGCAGGGCTCAGTGAAAGATACTGGGCAGAAGCATTAAGCACTGCAAACTATTTAAAGAATAGGTCTCCAACATCTGCACTGAAGAAGAAAACTCCTGATGAAGTCTGGACAGGAAGAAAAGTTGCGTTATTTCATCTTCGTGTGTTTGGCTGCCGAGCTTTTGTTCATGTTCCAAAGCAGAAAAGAAAGAATGGGACCCTAAAAGCAAAGAATACATATTCGTGGGATACTGTGAAGACACGAAAGGGTATCGATTAAGTGATCCCACTAATCCCACAATCGTAACGAAAGCGAGGGATGTGATATTCTTTGAGGCCGAAACGTTACAAACAAAAACCGACGAAAATCTTCATAATTCAACCACTGAAACAATAAACACTGAAAACGTAGTGATCATAACAAATCAAGAACGATCTGAGCAACCGATAGAACATCCCATTATAATTGAAACAGGGATCGGAGCTTCTCTTGATCTTCCATCAGAACACGTTCCAGAAGAAAATGAAGAATCGGAACAAGAAGAATGGTTTGAAACTGAAATAAATCACGCTGAACCACTACCAGAACTCGCCAATCAAAATTCAAGCACAGTGGCATTAAGGAAGTCAAGCCGGATTGTGAAACCAAAGCAGTGGCACTGTTGTATAGCTACAGCAGGGGATGAACTTGACGAACCAGCAAGTTATAAAGACGTGCTTGAAAGTGAAGAAAAAGAAAAGTGGTTAGAAGCGATGAAACGAGAATATGATGCACTAATAAAATTGAAAGCTTGGGAGTTTGTTGATCGTCCAAGCAACGGGCAGGTTGTCAAGAACCGTTGGGTATTTAGGAAGAAAGTTGGAGTGGATGATAAAATTTCGAAGTTTGAATCAAGACCTGTTGCTAAAGATTTTACGCAACAATACGGTGTAGTCAATGAAACATTCTCAAGACCTATGTTGAAGTTCGAGAAGTTTCGGAGCCTGCAGACATGTTGAGTGTGGTGCCCACTTAAGGGGGAGTATTGAAGTTTAAGTTGGCCACTACATCAACTTGTGTTATGTTGTTAGGTTCCACATGTTCATATGTTCAATATTGAATAAAGTTCATTCTGTGTGTGTTCAAGAAATGTAAAAAGTGTATTCTTCAAAAAAAAAAAAAAAAAAAAATAATAATAATATTAAGTACTAAAACACAGATCAACTGTAACACTAGGTACATTTACAAAATTCCACTGTTAGCACTTCATCTGCTTCAACTCCCCCTCCGTTCCCTCGGCCATCCGGTCTTTCCTGAGCTCACCACCCAACAAATTTGAATGCAAAAGACCACTTCGTACGATCATTGGTAAGGGGTGAAAGAAGTTGAACTCGTGCTTACCATGGAATAACACTTTTTTACATCGTCGTCTCACCCCCCCCCCCTCCCCCATGTGGTGGTATGTAATTCTGGGGTCGTGTGGGCGTATGTATGACCACAGATGACAGAAAGAAGGACGATTAAAGCTGGAGGACACAGAAAAGTGGCCTGACAACATTTGAGTAAAAATGACAAAAATGGGCAAAATTTTGAAACTGGCGTCACTTTTGATTGGTGAATGATAAATTGGCATTCAGCCACATATTCTTCAGGGAAATTTGATGCTCTACAACTTTCTCTAAGAGGGCTTTTTTTCTCAGATAAACGGTTTGGACGCAAATCAACAAAGTTATCCGAAAAACGTGAGCTAAAAACCTAATTTTCAAAATTCGTCCATTTTCGGATGCATATATCTCCGTAACGGTTCGGAATTTCGATAAAACGTATATAATCAAAGTTGTAGAGAATTTTATCAGCTTTTATTTACTATAGGACATGGTTCATCGAAAAATGCACCGTTTCCGAGATATTCGCGAAAAACCACAAAATGGGACCTTTAATGACCCCCCCCCCCTCGAGCGGCACCCCCACCCCCCAGGACTTTTAGTATGTCAATCAGGGGACCTCCACCTACGTCTGTACCAATTTTGGTTTGGGTTCTATTTTTTTCTACCTCAGGGCCCTTTTTTGTCTTCATTGCCTGGACTAATAAGTCATTCTGTTCCGTAGATTATTTGATCAACTGGTAGTTGATATTTGATCAACTGATCAACTTGGCGTTTATATACTAGCTGGCTTGGAGGAAATAGTCCTCTCTCCCTGCCAGGAGGGGTGGATAAAAAGTGATAACAGTGACTGTCTGTCGCTCTTCTTTCAACTTCTGGGCCTACGTTTGCAAAAATGATTCAAAACTTCAGCGGCAGTATCAGTTTTACTCACTCAGTTGTAAGAGATTATGCTACTTTTAGGCCATCGTTCCACACTTTGTCTGCGGACAAGGTCACTTCCCTAACTATTTCTTATACGTCAGTTCAAGTAATATTCTGGTGAATAAAGTTTACAATGGAATAACAATAGTGGTTGAGGAGAGGATGAAATAAACTCGATGATTTGCAGTTGAGAAATGATAATTATTGGCTGATCCGCTTTATATAGCCGCTTGAATGAAATAATTAATTATATGAATACAACGGCAGATGCATAAATATGTGGATAATATAGGAGACAGCTCCAGGAGTTGTCAAGGACACGAACAAAATCACTCACGACGATGTTGTGGAAACCCATTTCAAAAACGGAAATTATTGAAGAATGTTGTCTATTGCCACAAAAATAAAGAGTTACAATATTAAATCGATTTCGAGGGTTAGGACATCATCAGTAACAAACTAACCTTATTGTTATTGTTTGTTACTGATGACTTAACCGTGTGAATCGATTTAACATTGTAATTCTTTATATTTTCTTGGAAATATACAATGATCTTTATAACTTCCGTTTTTGTTGTCAAGGAGATAGAGCTACTCACTCCATCTTCCTCCAGATTCGTCAGGAGGGGAGTAAGAAAAATGTACTGTGTTGGAGCTGTGAGCCAAGGATTGGATGCATTGTTTTTAAGTGTGTATATCCTGCAAGTAGAGAATTATTTAAGTACACAAAAAAGAAGGAAAAAAAGAAAAGTAATTTGAATTTGAGGTCACCCTGAAAAAGACCTTTAGAAATGGGCCTTGAAAGAGGCCCATAGGGTTCCACTGTTAACGATGCCGATGATGAGCTGTTTATCATAGAGAAATGGGTAAAACGCCAATTGAATTCCTACCTGGATAAGCATAACCTGATCACTACTAGGCAATTTGGATTTGCCCTTGGTATTGAAGTTGAGGAGACCCATTACACTCTGACCAAAGATCTCTATGAATTAATGGATAAGAAGAGTAATGGAATTCTGGTATTGATAGACCATGCTAAGTGCTTTGACTCCATAGACAGGGATAGATTGATAGATGCATTGGAGCGACATGGCATACTAGGGAAGGAGCTCTCTTGGTTGAAGAGCTATCTGTCTGATAGGAAACCGTGAGTATTGACAGTGTAGCAAGTGACATACTTCCGGTTAATTTTGGATTAATCCAAGGAAGTAGGCTGGGGCCAGATTTATGTCGGATCTTTATCAATAGATACTGCGAAAATACCCATTAGCGGTAACTTGTACCTATTTGCTGATGATGCAGCCTTCTTGTTTGATCATGGCTCAAGGCACGAAGTTTTTACTCGAGCGAATGAGGATTCGTGTAAGGTATGCCTATGGCTTAATTCGCAATCCCACACCATAATCGTAAAAAAGTTTAAATACTTACTGTTTTATCGTGCCAGGAACAAGAACTCTCATCCATACAACCAAAAATTACACTTTTGTAATTCAGAGTACATGGAATGTGGAGTGTATGGAAATAGAGAGGGTAAAGTGCACAATACCTTGGGATGGTATTAGATGAGAACCTTGAGTGGAAGGCCCAGGTAAAGGCTCTGGTGAATAAAACTTGGAAGTTTGTCCACATATTTTACTCTATCCATAACTGCTTCTCAAAAAATACGTTTATTTTACAGTATAAAGCTCCAGTACAGTCAGTTCTTATGTTTGGCGTTCTCTAGTGGGGTAACGCATACGGTAGCGTGTTGGAACCTATAATTATACTGCAAAAAGCAATTTTGGAAGTTCTTCTAAAAAAAAAAAAAAACCCCTGGAGGTTCCCTAGTGCTGAGCTGTTCAAAGAGGCAAAATTATAAAGTATATACGTACATTGAAGCAGCTCTAGTTAAACACTCTCTAATATATTATCAGAAACATCCTGATACATTACACTCAACCTCGCTTAGCTCATCTGAACAGAGCACCCATACAATGAGACTCACGACCCAAGCAGTGGAACCGATACCATCAAGCCACCTATAATCCACTTCTCGCCATTTATACCACAACTTGGCATACATCTTACGGACAGTTCCGGCCTCTCTGGCCCATCCCCATTCCATCACCAGATCATTTATCTATGAGGGGGGTAGTTTCCATGACATGTCATGTGTCTAATTTAAAAATGTAAACACTTTGGAAATAATAAATTATTCATTCATTCATTATCATGAGGTGTACCGTTCTCGTCTCGACAGTTGACGATGTCGCTGGCTACCCCTTGGCAAAGGAGTTTGCTGTTGTAGTCGTGGCTGGGGTGGTGGGCATGACTGATTCCAGCTCGGATGTGAGGTACGTAAGGCACCAGGAGATCCACAGGCCGAGGTCACCGGTGCGGGGGAGTACGAGTCCCGCATGATTTTTTTTTTTTTTCCCCTGGCTCCGTGTGTGAGGTTACGTCCTTCAACTTGGACTTGTGTGCCCCATGCAGTCAACAGCTGAAGCACAGTCCGAGGTAGGGAGCAGTGTCAGTGTGAAGATGGTGGCTGCCCGAAGAGGCCTGTGGTGCAGTGGTTCGCAGGAGGCCACCCCAATCCAGGCAAATTGTATTCATCATTGATGAGGAGTCCCTGGCCTTAGACTAGAGTGGGTGATCCCCTAAGCAGCTTCTGTTTGTTCTGTTCCAAGTGTTTGCCTCTCCTTAGGCGCTGCTGGCCTCACGGAGACATGGGGCCACTGGTCCAGAAGTTGACAGCCTTTGCTTCTGACATGGCTGGAGTAGAAGGTGTCAGGTGGAGGTACTGATGCACTAGTGATGGAATAGCCATGTTTTGACACCATAGTGACACCCAGATCTGCTTGGTTATTTATGGTTGAGTTGGTGAGCTATCATAGGTTTTCTGCCTAGTTTGAAGTAGTATACGCTTATACCTATCAGAGGAGACTGGAGTGAGAGTGTCATAGTAATTTTTATACCTAGTTGAGCTCAAACGTGTCATGTATTTTTTGCTCGATTGCACTGGGGACATGCCTGAATCATGACTCAAATATATGTCTCCAAGTTGCAAAAGTACATGGATGTGGCTGAAAATGGCCGTACGGAGTGTGGATCATCCTGTTGTGCGAGCTTGAGATCGTTCGGGGTGAACGAAGGGTCCGGAATTTTGATGCTGACTGCGATGGTATTGTACATCCGGGATAGAAAATCAACTGACGTGTAGCCTTCTCCAGTGTGTAGTGGATATCAAACTTGAATCCTGGCAGAATCTAGGGCTTGGATGAGCCAATGAGACCGCGTTTTCGGCAGTTTCCTTGCCCCTTCGAATGCTGAAGAGGAATCGGTGGTGGTCTCTTTACTTCGCATCACGTGGGATGAGTGCAGTCAGAGGTTGGAGTTTTCATACTGTGTTGGGAAATGACTCGCCCGTTGAATCTCAGAAGGCCACGGGATGTTCTCAGGTAGGTTTTGTCAAGCAGTGGTATGATTCCATTCTCATTGACGAGATGACCAAGAAACTTCACACTTGATTGTACCAATCGGCACTTAGGCTTCTTGGTGAGAAGATAGTGGTCATGTAGTGCTTCCAATAGCTTAGTGATGTGGTTCAGGCGTTCTTTTGGAGTTTTTGAGGCGAGAAGAAGGCCATCTAAGTAGCAGTAGACGAATGGTATGTCTCCTGGAACATGGTCCATTTATGTTCCCATGATTGTGGTGCATTGAGGAGAGGAAGAAATAAACTCGGTGGGTTGCAGTTGAGAAATAAATAGGCGCTTGAATAATACAATTAATTGGATAAATACAGCGGCAGATGGATGCGGATGTTATAGAAATCAGATCCAGGGTGTGATGGAAAGAAGATGGTGTAGCTCATCTCAAAATTCACTCCAGGTAAGTACAGGAGTTTGTTCATTTGTGATGATAAAAAATTGTTACCGTGATTTACAATGTAAAATGGTTTCTTATTTTACTTATTTCATTACAAATTCGTTATGAGGCGTTTGTAACAGCCAGATAACATGTCACCATTTCACCTCGCATGGCTACAAGTAGCTTTTCGTTTTGATTAGGTCCTCTGAAATCGAGCGAAAGAAGTGAAGTAAGCTTGATCTCTTTGGAAGACTTAGTTCCCCTCTTCTGAAGCTTATCTCTCTAGGGATGAGGCAAAGCGATAACAGTGTAAAGTTGGGTTCAACTTCTGACGTTGGAGTGAAGATAAAATCACATTCCTTTTCAGTGCGTTTCGCTGAGAGACTGAAGAAAGACCAAAAAAAGTGAAAGGAAAAAAAAAAAAAATAAAAAATAAAATAAAGGAGAGTCAATACCCACGCATTAGTGTGAGCCGTCGAATCAATCGGAGAGGACACAAAGTTAACCAGAGACCATTTACCGAGTGAGTGAAAACGCGTGAAGCCCATTGGTGATGTGCTCGTCGAGATATCAGAGCGGCGAGTTGTGGAAAGTGAAATGGGGATGGAGGTAGGGGGTGAGGGGTGCTGGTTCAGGAGGTAACACGGGGTTGAAGGAGTGAGGGAGCTGTCCCTATTAGGCTGTACACATTCAACCTTCTCCCCTTCGCCCGTCGTCTCCTATCGGGTTAAATCTCCTTCCAACTAACTCTACTTTCCGCCCGGGCTTTTCTTCGGGTTCCCCCTTTTTCAGGATTTACCTCACGAAAGCTGAGGTGGACTTATTTCGCACGATTCGCGAAAATACGGTGTTTTTGCCTCCTTCACGGGATCAGTAGAATACCTTCAGATGTGAGGTAATTACATTTACTTCATTCTTATCTCTCTTTTTTTCTTTCCCGCATTTAAATTTTGGATAACCGCGAATCAACAAGATAATGCGCCATTAATGCAACTGTTTGACAAACGTCTATAGTTAACGATATGCGTACATACGTTTTTAATGTCCAAACTGTCCAAATTGTGTGTTTTATTTTATCGTTGTTTCCAATGATTATAAGGTAAAGAGAATAGGCTGAATTAATTTTTAATTTATAAAACATTTGAAATTTCTACTAACTGTACTACTGCAATACTGGTCACATTTCAAAAAAAGTTGCGAAAAATCACTGAAAATGGCTAAAAGCGGCCGATTAATAAATGATCAAATTCATACTTTATGCCAGGATTTTAATCAAAAGAAGTTTATCGACAATCAAAATTTAAAAATATAGACACAACATTATGCTGAAATATATATACTTAATTTCCATTATTATTAGCTAGTAAAACAATAGAAAAGATGAAAATCCAAAATCTTTTTTTGGATAGCAAAATATTATTTAGAAAGAGTTGGTTTGCCATGAAAGTGGAGGCTAACGATTTCTTCGCATTTAAATTGTTCATATTTCAAAACAATGTAATGTAATACAATACGATAATTTGAGATGATTCGCTCTTGCTGCATGATTGGAACTTCATTATGCTATCTGACGAATAGCATAATTCATTATGCTATCTGACGAACGTATTAATAACGTTTTCAATAATGGATGAAAATCCGATAAACCACTTTTCTCAAACAACCAATTCATTTGTTTGAAGCTAGTAGATTTACAGGTAGGTTCATTCTCAAAATGAAGTCTCGAACGGGGGGGGGGGGGGGGGGGGGATGGGATGTCTCTCTCATTTTCAGATTTGTGCGTATGACTAGGGCAGTTGGCCTACACTTAGTTGTCAGTTCGGTTGTTAGCGAGTCAAGCGCAGGGAGCTTCCATAATCCCACGAATGTGGTTAAAAGTTGTTCAGCCTATCATAACTTATCAAATTAGAGGTGAAGCCATCCAAAACCTCTTGACGGGGTGGTGACAACTTCAACTTGTCCCTTCTTGTGGCTGTCTGACGACCCACTCGGATATAGCATTTGTCCTCCTTCCATATGGAAATGGATATATAGATGGATAGATTATATCTTCTTTGTAAGGCCTAAACGAGGCCAACAAAAGTCAGGTACACAAAATACAAAAATACAAAATGAATACAAAACACAGATACAAATAATTGAGTCATGACAGTGAGATTAAGATTAAGTGTGTAGATCAAATGAGATAAAGTGACTACGGCAGCTCTGACTCCAATTTAGCCCCCTCAAAATTCGAACTGCTCTTTTTTGTAGCTTAAAAACCTTGGCAGCATGACAGCAGTTTTGAAAATAGTATTATATTCGATTAAAAATAGATAGGACGATCTTATTCAGAGATTGTAAGGAAGCACAAATTGTAAGATTATCAGCAACGTTGAACTTTTGAACGTTGAATCCTATTATTTAATTAGGTAAATTGTATAATATGCCCATACCAACCTATCCAATTAAACGCAGAGAGGGAAAATTCGAGCACCCCCATCCCTCACCTGCCACTAAAATAACCATTTTTCAGATTGATTTAGGTACAATCCTTACTATTTAGCATACATCCATTCAGTAGGTGGAAATCTACTTAGTACTAAATAAAGTATCTTAATGATGAAGCACCGTATAGTAATAATGATAAGCACCCGATAGGGAGAGCGAAGCGCCCAATGCCGCTGCTTGTGCCCAATGTCAATGTGCTGCTTGAGACAGGAGCGGAAGACGACGACAACACGATATCTTTTTGACAACATACAAGATGATTCAAATCTCAAAAAACATAGGTCTGGAGAGGCCAAATGGAACAAAAGTCAATGTGTTAAATTTGAAGATTATAAAATTTTTAAATAAATATGAAGCGTGTGAGCTGTGTACCTCTAAGGAACTCTTACTCGGAACGTTCTCAAAAGAACGCCGAGTTGTCAACTCCCCCAGTCTATCCAGATCGTGCCTAAGTATAATAAAAAGAATTAAAACGGCCAAATTGTTACATTTATGATTTTCAGCAGAATTTCAGTCAAAACAAAATTGTCAACGATTACATAGGACATTACGAAATGCTTGCACAAAACTATGCCAAAAAACTACTTAAATATCAATTATATTTGCTGAATAATCTATTTAAAAAAATGCGAAAATTCTAAAAATCCGAAATCTTTTTTGAATCACCAAATCATTTCACGCACTCGATCATGCTGCATGATTGGAACTTTTTACACGTACACGACGCGGAAATGTGTTTCTAGAAGAAATACTAGTCTCGCTGAACTAAGTAGCCCTGGACCGCATCGGAACACGCATAAACAAAAACACCACGCTTCATAATCCAAATGCAAATGGTTTCCTTGAATTTACGTCACGTAAAGAAACGCACGTACAAAAATCTAAAACGTAAACGTAAAATTTCAAAAATGAAATTAGCGAAACGTTCCTCCAAGGACTGATTCTGTAATGATGCTTGAATGAAACAGTTTTGTAAAGAAAAGTTACTCATAAGATCAAGTGGTAGGGGGGGGGGGGGGGGGGGCATTCTCTTATAAAGTAAAATTATTGCAGAGATAACACACAGGTTCAAACTCCGAATCACAACAAACTTTATTTTGTGGAACATGTGATAAGACTGAAAATATCATACGGTGGGTAATGTTTGTCAACAATAACAATGTAGAGGCATCAAATCGTCTTCTAATACTTCCCCTCGATTTGATCTTCTGAAATTTTCAAGTTCCTATCACTAATTCCAACTTCACTGATAAACAATTTATGTTTGACAGTTGCTAACGGTTTTGTCAACATATCCGCCGGCATTTCCGATGTTGGTAAATATTGAAATTTCACAATATTCCTATCAACACATTCACGGATAAAATGATGTCGAATGTCAATGTGTTTGGTGCGGGAATGGTAGGCAGGATTTTTGACGAGTAACTGTGAGCTCTGGTTGTCGTTGTAAATGGTGGTTGCTTCTTGTGTAGACAAGATTCCGAGAGACTTCAGAAACTGTCTAATATAAATTGCTTCCTTCGTAGCTTCACCAAGTGCTAAATATTCTGCCTCCACACTGGACAAAGCGACTGTACGCTGCTTCCGAGCTTCCCACGTAATAGCTGCACCTCCAAGGATGAAAAAATATCCGGAGTAGGAGCGCCGGTCCACGATGCAGTTACCCCAATCTGCGTCTGTGAATCCAAATAATGGTTTACCGGTTTTTTGAAACGTTATTCCGTAATCTAGTGTTCCATTCAGGTAGCGTAACACTCTTTTGGCTGCTAACCAGTGTTCTTGAGTGTAACAGTTGTTAAACTGGCTTAGGAAATTCACGGCATATGCGATATCTGGACGAGTACTAACGGCAAGGTACATGAGTGACCCAATCAGCCGTTGGTAAGGGTAGCTCTTGAGATCTTGTTGGCTCACATCTGGTTTTCCAAGTTTTATCCCAACTTCCATTGGTGTTTTCGTGGGTTTAGAATTTTCCATGCCGAATCGTTTCAACACTTCCAATGTGTACTTGCGTTGTCCCATGAAAATCTTCCCCTCGATGAGGCATTGATTAAACTCTATTCCCAGCCCATAGTTGATTTTACCCAGATATTTCATTTTAAAAGTTTTCATCAACATTTGTTTCATCTCTTCCGTCCACTTCTTGTTTGTTGAAGCAGCCACAAATCATCAACATAAATTGCCAATATGAGAAAATCTTTTCCTTTTCTAGAATGGAAAATGCATGGCTCAGACTCCAGTGGTTTCAGACCTAGTTTTCTGACGTTTTCAGTCAACTTTAGGTACCACTGTCTACTCGCTTGTTTCAAGCCGTAAAGAGCTTTTTGTAGGAGACAAACTTTGTTCCCTTTTTTTACTTCCTGCAGCATTACTTGCGCATCTTTCTTTATTGCGGCGGAAGAGGATTCATCGGAGATAATATCTTTCAATACAAATTCAAATTCCTCTGGAATTTTCATGAAAATTTTCTCATTCAGATCGCCGTTCAGAAAAGCTGTGACTACGTCTAGCTGATGAATTTCCATGTCGTACTCTACTGCCAAGGCCATGATTGTTCGTATCGAGCTCATTCGGACAACTGGTGCAAAAGTGTCATGGAAATCTTCCCCTTGACGCTGGTTATATCCTTGTGCAACCAACCGGGCTTTCTTCCTTTCGACTGAACCATCCGCTCTCAGTTTTTCACTCAATACAACACGACATCCAACCACATTACAGCCTTTGGGTCGATCTACAATGGTGAATGTTTTATTTTCAATTATTGAAGATATCTCAGATTTGTACGCTTCTCTCCATCCGACACTGTCCGATTGGGTGAGTGCCTGTTTCAATGAGAACTCCACAATCCCTGCTTCTTCTTGACTAGGAAGAACTTCAGGATCTTGAACTGGTTCATGATCTTCATTTGAGTTTGGAATTTCTTCTTGGTTAGGGATACTAGGTGGTTCTGAAATTCGTTGAATCTCGACTTGAATTTCATTGTAAACCTTTTTAGGCCTTCCCCTGTTTCCGGTACGCACGATTCGCGGCCTTCCTCTACTTCGCACAATTCTCGTAGTAGATGTTATTGCCTCGTTATTCTCGTGTTCAAGACTATCGTCGCTTTCAAAATTCTCCAATTCATTTGTTTCATTCTGTTGTACTTTCACGTTGTTGACCCCATTTCTTGAAACCCATGTTAAATTTTGATGTTGGATTTTATCTTCTTTTTTCTGTTGAAGTTGAGGTAATGTCCCTTCAAACATGAAATCTTCGTAACCATCTCCTCCTGTGAATTCTTCAAGAAATTTCACATCTCTGGAAACAATTACCTTCTGATCGGTAGGTGACCAGACTCGATACCCTTTGGATTGCTCAGAATACCCAATAAAAATGCAAGACTTTGCTCTTGGCGCGAATTTATCTTTTCCGGGTTCCTTATTGAGAAAATAAGCTTTACATCCAAATGTACGTAAGTAAGAAACATTTGGTATCTTACCAGTCCATAGTTTAAATGGAGTTTTCCCGTTAATACTTGAAGAGGGACATCGATTTCGAATATGATTCGCTGCATAAATTGCTTCTGCCCAGAACGATGCTGGCAGATTTGCTTGAATTAGCATGCATCTCGCTGTTTCGACTAGTGTCCTGTTCTTTCTCTCCGCAACTCCATTCTGTTCAGGAGTGTGAGGAACGGTTAGTCTACGAGTAATACCACAACTTTCTAAATATGCATCAAATTCTCGACTGCAGTATTCCCCTCCATTATCCGACTGGACGCACTTGATCTTCTTTCCCTTCTGATTTTCCACTAGACTTTTAAACTTCTTAAATTCTTGAAGGACTTCACTTTTCTTCTTCAGAAACCTGACCTCACACCATCGAGAAGAATCGTCAATCATGGTCAGAAAGTATCGTGCTCCACCTTTCGATGCAATCCTCATTGGTCCACACAAATCGGTATGGATGATATCCAAGATTTTTGACGATCGAAATGATTTTTTAGGAAATGGTGTCTGCGTCATCTTTCCTTGAACACATATTGTGCAACTGGACAATTTTTCATTTCCTCCCATCTTCAATCCTAATGCCCTTTTCCTGGACTGAAGTGTCTTCAGATCAGCTTCATTTAGATGACCAAAACGTTGATGCCATAGATCAATGTTCGATCTAAACTTGTTGGTATTCTCTATTCTTTTCACGTCTTCTGGAATAGTTTCCTTGACGAAATAGAGACCATGAATGCGTTTCGCAATCATTACAATTCTTCCATCTTCTGCCAGAACTTCTGCTGACGTTTTCGTAAAAATGACTGTATGCCCCTTATCTGTCATTTTGCTGACCGACAACAGATTTGATCTCAAATCCGGGATATGCAAGGTTTCATGGAGATTCAGGATTTTGTTCTCATCCTCTACTGAAACATTCATTTTTACAATTCCTTTTCCTAAAACTTTCGATGTGGATTTGTTAGCGAGGTTCACACTACTACTAGCAGATTCAAGTGAGACAAATCGTTCACCATCGCTACACATATGCGAACTGCATCCACTGTCAAGGCACCATCTATTCGAATTCGAAATATGCAAAGCCGATTCACACGTTGTTAAGAGATTGTCCTCCTTATAGTTCATCAAGGATTTGGCCTGCTTCTTTTTTCGACATTCAGAAGATTTGTGTCCTCTAATACCACATGCATTGCATTTGTAAGGGAATGGTTTTTCTCCTTTTCCTTCTTCCGATTGATGCTTACTACCTTTCGTTTTATTCAGGAACTTATTTTTCACCATCATTGCATTCGAATGTGCATTCTTTTCACGCCGGGAGTCATATTGTTCGACAATCTTAATTTTCAAAGCTTCGGGAGTAGGGAGGTCATCGCGTGCTTCAATTGCGCACCTGAAGTTTTCAAAGCTGTCAGGAAGACTGTAGAGCAACATTATTGTCAATAAATCTTTGTTGATTTCTACCTCCATATCATGGAGCTTGTCAACCTCATCCAAAAAACTTTCCTAGATGATCCCTCACGTCGTCATCCTCCTTCATCTTGTGAAGCATGAGTTGCTTTAACAAGGTTGCTTTTCTTGCTGGCCCTTTCGATTGGTAAATGGACTCCAATTTTAGCCACATCTCCCGAGACGTTCTGCAGTCCTTGACTTGCTTCAATTCACTAGGTGAAATAAATAGCACTAAATCGGCTCGAGCTTTTCGGTCGGATTTCATCCACTCCACCTCTTCTTCTAGTTCTTCTGGAGAGCTATCAGGTCTGATTGTTGGGCGTTTCACCGTGCCATCCACGTACCCAATTACATCATTTTTGACAAGAACAGCTTCCATCTGAAGTTTCCAGGTGTCATAGTTCTCCTTACCTAAACACTCAATTTTAGTCGCGTTCATATTCGGAATTTCGATCCTAGAAAGCCACTGGTACCTATAACCTCTTATAAAGTAAAATTATTGCAGAGATAACACACAGGTTCAAACTCCGAATCACAACCAACTATATTTTGTGGAACATGTGATAAGACTGAAAATATCATACGGTAGGTAATGTTTGTCAACAATAACAATGTAGAGGCATCAAATCGTCTTCTAATACATTCAAAATTTGCATATTCATAGAAGACATCAGTAGAAGTGTACAATCCAGATAGCTGTTTGAACTGCTCCCCTTATTAAAAGAGAAATGAAACACAAGTCTTCGTTAAACACGATTTCTCCTCCTCCACGTAAACCCTTTAAGACGCGATGAGTCGACCAAGATAGGGGAGGAAACGAGGTAGAAACCTGAATTAATACTACAGCAAGCTTTCCAAAATTTTGAGTTAGTTAGGGTTTGAAGCGATCAATCACGGAGCAGGAAGTTACAACATAAGAAGGCCCTTCGCCGGTCTTGATCCATATTCATCGCTGGCCTATTTGCATGGAGGGTAAACACTTTAGGGCTCTATGAGCAGATTGCAATCAATTATAAGCCACAACTCTCCTCAATGAGGGAGAAATACACGAGAGGGGCGCCTCAAGCTAACAGCCAGAATAAATATTTGTATTTCCCTCTGCGCCATTAAAAACAATCACAGACGGAATTGAAGGGATTTATCTTCCATGGGAAGTACATAATGTTAATCGTTTTCTTCATAAATATGAATCAATGTGTTTGAGATGTTCAAATCTACACATGCCGGGTCTCTAGAAAGTTTTAAATATAGCATTTGCAGATTTAATTAAACCTTTTACCGAATGAATCAAACCTTTTGCCAAATGTGTTAAACCTTTTTCCAAAATAATTCACCCTTTTTCCAAAATAATTAAACCTTTTCCCAATACAATTAAACTTTTTTCCAGAATAATTAAACCTTTTCCTGAAACAATTAAACCTCTTGCGAGAAAGTATAATATGACGTATGTATAGATACAAATTTCGAAAAAGTTTAATCAATTAGGAACTACAGTAAAACTTGAAACGAGGTGTGCAATCTATCGGTCAATGAACAATGAACCAAATGTTTACCCCCTCCCTTCCCTCAGAATTAGTTGGCTTACATTTCAAGGTACGTAGATTCCAAAAATCGAATTAAAAAAAATATACATATATACCTTATATGTCCACTTCAATTTTTTCTTTGGTTCGATTTTTGGAATCTACTTACCTTGAAATGTAAACAAACGAATTGTGAGGGAGGGGGGGGGGGGGGGTAAAAATTTTGTGCAATGTTCATTGATTTATACTTAAGTTTTCTGATATTTATTTAAGTTTTTCTGTAGTTCCTAATTGATTAAACTTTTTCGAAATTCGTATATTACACTTTCTCGCAAGAGGTTTAATTTATTGTTTCGGGAAAAAGTTTAACTATTTTGAAAAAAAGTTTAATTGAATTGGGAAAAGCTTTAATTATACTGGGAAAAGGGTGAATTATTTTGGAAGAAGGTTTAACTCATTCGGCAAAAGGTTTGATTCATTTGGTAAAAGGTTTAATTAAATCGGCAAATGCTATAAAAATATTGCTCAAGTACTTTAATTATACTAACATAAATTACGAGTATGAAGATAGATGTATTTAGGTGATGCCCTGGCACCACCCCAGCATATTATTTGAGATGAGTCTCATCATGATTATGGTCTTTCCAACACTGCATTTCTAGATTCTTCTTCATGAAGTTAATGAATTTCATATTTTGTTAATCTGTAACATTCATTAACAATCGCTCATCGATCATTTTTATTGAGAGCTCTTGACTCTTTGGGGTTATTATTTTCAGCTTTGACCCTTTTTAATCAAACAAAGTTGAAAATTAATCTTCGGGATAGGTAGAATTCAAGAACCTCAGTCAATAAATATATAAATTAATAAAGCCGGTGAGTGAGTGTGTGTGTGTCCTTTATGGAACCCAATACGGCAGAGCCGATTTCAACGCGGTTTTTTCCTCAGATGATCAGCAGATTCCTGGGTAAGTTGTTGGCACATCATCCTAATTCAGGAAACCTAACAACGTCATCCAAGTAAGTAACTCTGTAAATAATACAATGAATTTCGATGGGAATTGTTTGCTATAACATAATCAAATAAATAAATCGGTAATTGACAAAATTAGTCTTTACCAAAATAACAACTTTTATTGAGATAGGGAAATTTTTTATTTCCCTGACATTTCCCTGACCGAACTTCAGATTTCTCCGACAAAAAATATCAAATTCAAATTTTTTTTCTCGACATTTTATTGTACTTTTAATGCTGCTAAAGCGAAAATCGTATAACTTAAAGGAAAAAAACAGATTACTTATATGTAGTCTACTTATATTAAACAATTTCATTGCCCTCGAAGTGCTCAAATATCATAACAATTTAACCTAAATGTAATACGATAATTTACTGAAATTCACCTATACGATCATTCTGCATGACTTTTGATTTAATATTTTATGGTCTCTCAATTTGTGATCTGAAACTATTAGTAGAAGTACATTTTTCCTTACATGGATTTCTTAGCTCTGATATAATTCAAAATTTTCGTCCGACAGCAAAAAATGTCACGCTTTTTATCACCTACTACCAATCGTTGCCAGAGAGAGTATAACTTCCTGATTTCCCATCCCACAAAACTCGTTCGTTGGAAAGTTGCTCTATGAATCTATAAAAACATGACTCCACAATCCAATGGGCCAATTTCCCCTTCCTTAACCCTTCTGAGAAGTCCTAGCTTATACATACAAACTAGTTTCGAGACACTTACAGGATCAATCCACTACTCTGCTGGGTTCTTTCTCCCTTGTTCAATTCTCAATTGATTTTTCTCACAAATGGTTTACTCTAGGTGATGTAGTTACCAGGGAAGCCAATGGCATATCCATTAACTTTTTATGAGCGTGTAGCGTCGTTAGTTTTGAACAATTTAACCACAACTCTTGATAATTATTTTTGTCATTCGCATAACTAACCTATGATATAATAAGTACCTAGTATGATAAAATACGCTATTGAAGTTTGATTGTTTAGGAGTTATACCTAAAAACGCTTCAAATTATAACTCCAAGTTTTCATTTTATTTTTAAATCCCTGACGTTTGGTCAGGTCTGTAATCTTTCAAAGCTCCAATCGTGACAGGGATAGGTTATAAAGCTATTACATTTTAATAATGATTAACAGGACATTTGTTTTCGTCACGTCACGAGCGTCACGTCACGGTGGGGTTTTCTATTGATTTTCACGTACAACCCATGCGTTACTAGGGAAGTGTAACTCCCTTAGTTTTCATAGCAGGAAAATCGTTAGCCACTTTTTGGAATGCTCTCATTTTATCACAGCATCTCATAATCCCTAAGCCTCTGTAGTGTCAAGGAAAGCTGATTTATTACGCTCAGTTATAAGCTAATATTGCTAAGTAACCATAATCTTTATATATAATTCCGAACGGTCTTTGAAATTGTGAAGAACTTCGTGGTCCGATTTTAGTGTTAGACGGCTCATTCGAATCAGCACGGCCCCAAGTTTGTTGCATAAGTGTCGCCGTTCGTCTCTATACCCGCCTTGATCGTGTTCTAGGCGGTCCTTATCAACGAGAGTTGTTTATTAGGCTGTGGCGGTAACAACAGTTGCCATCAATTCACGGTAAGTTAGAATCGTAGTGTAGTTACTAACATCTAGGAGAGTTATTGAAACTGAAGAACTTAACGGACTTTATATATAATTCTGAACGGTTATTCAGCACGGCCCCAAGTTTGTTGCAAAAGTGTCGGTAAATAAGAAACGTAGTGATGGGGTCTTTTCTGATCAGCTGAGTGAGCTAAATCCTTTCCTGTTCACTGTAGGAAGTTGAAATTTGATTGGGAGACTCTCTGGGACATTAAGAGACGAGTGAAGTGATGGGGTATTTTCTGATCAGCTGAGTGAGCTAAATCCTTTCCTGTTCACTGTAGGAAGTTGAAATTTGATAGGGAGACTCTCTGTTTATCAGGCTGTGGCAGTAACAACAGTTGCCACTGTGAGTAAGAAACGTGGTGTAGTTACTAACATCTAGGGGAGTTATTTCTGAACGATCTTTGAAATTGTGAAGAACTTCGCGGACCGATTCCAGTGTTAGACGGCCTCAAGTGTCGCCGTTCGTCTCTGTGCTTATCTTGATTGTGTTCTAGGCGGTCCGATTTGTTTCAAATCCGTCAATCAGTCAATCTTATCCAATAGGGGAAACAATTCAATTTCAACTCACATGACATCGTGGCAGCACACCTCATTACAACCAAAAAATTCAAAAATATATCCGAAGCACAAATTGGACATGACACAACACTCGAAATTAACAAGCACGAGCTTTGCTGGAGTGGTACCAGACACATCAGGAAGAAGACAGCTGTATCTAGCATCTCCTACACACAACTCAACACCAGTTCGACATCTACGAGTACTACCGATCAAGATACAATCAACGACATAAAGAAGGAGATAGAAGACACGGACGCGCAGATTCACACGCTTACAAAGAAACGAAGAAGACTCGAGATAGAATTACACCATCATCTCACCATGCCCAAATTCTGAATTCCCCGATTCAACTTTTTGTTTAGTCTCATAGTGGCGAGGACCACCTCAACTGGTGATATTTATTTTATTGCATTACTTACATTTTGATCGGTTTTTCCTCTTTTTTGATCATTTAGGTAATAACATCGCCTTAGCTTTGCACCAGGTCACATAACGCCGCAAATAGGTAGGACTTATATCGTTATTATAATGTGCTGAGTTCCTGTTAGGTACTACTGTTATACGGACTAGATTAGGGCTTTCCAAGCCCTATCAGGCCTCTAGTCTTTACATATAATTCCGAACGGTCTTTGAAATTGTGAAGAACTTCGCGGTCCGATTTCAGTGTTAGACGGCTCATTCGGATCAGCACGGCCCAAGTTTGTTGCAAAAGTGTCACCGTTCGTCTCTATACCCGCCTTGATCGTGTTCTAGGCGGTCCTTATCAACGAGAGTTGTTTATTAGGCTGTGGCGGTAACAACAGTTGCCATCAATTCACGGTAAGTAAGAAACGTAGTGTAGTTACTAACATCTAGGAGAGTTGTTTCTGAACGAAGAAATTGAAACTGAAGAACTTAGCGGACTTTATATATAATTCCGAATGGTCTTATATATAATTCCGGGGTAGGTATCATCAAATATCTCTCGAAACGTTGTTTTATTAACAAAATTAAAACACATAAAAAAAAAGATTACTTACATTTTGATCGGTATTTCCTCTTTTTTAATCATTTAATAACATCGCCTTAGCTTTGCCGCAAATAGGTAGGACTTATATCGTTACTATAATGTGCTGAGTTCCTGTTAGGTACTACTGTTATACGGACTAGATTAGGGCTGTCCAAGCCCTAACAGGCCTCTAGTTAACTAATAATGTGTAAAATTAATCATTATTAAATGATCTGACTGTAGAACCGTAGGTCTACCGTCCGTTTTTTTTTTTCATATGTACGCATTTGAATGTGGCATTAAAATAAATAAGTAACTACATATTTCCATTGTTATGACTTGAAAAAATGTAACAACGATTTCCTTTTGTCACGTTCCCACATTCTTTCGAGGTGAGAGTGAGCAGATTCACAATGCTCTCCTCTTTTTCTTCACCTATAATTCTCTTCTCTTAGTTGCACAGGAAGGTTTCTTCTATGGTTGGCTTGAAATCGAAGAAAAATCACGGTGGAACGTGCGCCTAGTCTTTCCCAAGGAGGTGGTAACTCCATTTTGGCTCACTAAAGTGGAAGACTCTCTAGTGCTCCCTCTGGTCCTCGATTTATCACCATACCCACTCAACGTACGTATACACCTGCTTGACTGAAACTGTCTTTATTTATTCTTTTAATTCATCACGCGGTTAAGAATCTCTTCGTTCGTCTTGGAAACGAATGAATGCGTTTGCAAAATAAATTAAGGAATTGGTGAGTCATCTTTATTTGGAATTCGGTTGCCTTCAAACATTCTTGGTGGCTCTCAAGAAGGATGGAGTAGTTTTCGATGTCGGAGCTTCTGGAGAATATTATTGAATGTAGAGGTTTTTCGAAGCTACCTGTCCATTGGTTGAAGATGAAATGCAGTGGAACCTGGGTAATTCGAACTTCTTTAATTCGAAATCTTCTTTAATTCGAATATTTCTCTTGGCCCCTAGCATTTTGTACTTGAACAATGCTAAAAAATCTTGGGTAATTCGAATTTTCGGTGTGGTAATTAAGGTATACATTTTAAGTTGCAACTCAAAATAATTGTAAATTTATCGGGACATACGTTTTAGTAACGATATTCGGCAAAAGGTTTGCGTTAGACCAAATGCATGCAAGTCAGTGCCATCGTACAGTCTGATAACTCCCCTTCCCCTCCCGCTCGCCGACCGTCCCAAAACAACAAAACAAAGCCACGGTTAGGGAAACGAGATCGTTGGATCATCAACAGAAGAAGTACCGGTGCCGAGTGCAGCTGATGCCATGAATCACGTACAAGAACTTAGACGTTTTTTTGAAAGCCGTATTAATGTAAATGATTCATACTTCAACTCTTTGAATGCGTTGTAATCTTTTATAATGGCTGAGAGACTTAATCCAAGGAAACAGTCCAGCAATATATCACCTTTTTTTGAAAAACAATAGATTGTTTTTTATGGTTGCAGTTAAATATAGTACCATTCCAGGTGTCTTTATATTTACAGTTCAATATTCTGTTGGAAAATACAGTATTCAATGTTACTGATTGTACTTTACTTCGTACTGTAGTTTGTTAAAATATAATTTATTAAAAACTTCTTTAATTCGAATTTTTGGTTAATTAGAAGTTTTTGACTGGTCCCTTGAGGTTCGAATTATCCAAGTTTCACTGTATATTATACACCTACCTACTCCCCTGGTAGACGGTTCCCTATAATTTTCAAAACTTCAAATCAACAGTAGCCTGTGCGCATGCGCAATCGTGAATTTCTCATAACGTCAATTTATCATCATCTGTTGGTCCGATTTTGGGTATGTACATGTTCTAGAAAAATGTCCTATAAATTATATTTCAATTATTAGAGTAATAATCATTGCGCATGCGCGAAACTAATATCGATTGACACAGGCAAAACTCCGAGTCCAATGGAACAATTTGGATGAAATTTTCAGGTAGCTTGTAGACAGTTCCCTATAATTTCAATTGCCGTCGCATAACGTCAATTTATTATCATCGAATTCGGGGAGTAGATGAGTATATGCTCCAATGAAATTCCCTACGAATTACATCGTGATTGGCGGAGTGACAATAAACCGCATTCGCAAAAACAAAATTGATCGACACAGGCAAAACTCCGATACTAATGAACCGATTTTTACGAAAATTTCAAGGATTGTGCGGTTTAGCTTTTTGACGTTCCCCTACAAGTTTAATTGCCGTTGGATTAATAGCAGTCGGTGCGCATGCGCAAACTTTATTTTCTTATGACGTCCACTTATCAGTCAATTCGACTTGTATTTTGTTTTTTAACTAATTCTATAAGTCCATTTTACAATATGTGAGGAAGCTTTACTGCCCACAAAACTTGGCAGACGTTTCTGTTTGCCATACTCGCGCAGTATAACAACGAAATTCAAAATACTATTTATGACAAACGAACAATTGAATCCTTGGAATTTGCTCAAGTGATATTGCCTACTTCATATAAGACGAATAAAGCGGGCAAACCCCGCATATTCACAACACCTCGTTACACCCAAGTCAGCATGAAAAATATTTACAATAACACCTAAACCACATAAGCCGCAACATCAAGAAGAAAAGCTCCTTTGACTCCTCGCATGTGCTTCTTTGCAAGTCTTGCTCTCCGAGTAATCTGCTGAGAAAGACTTATCTGGCAGAAACTCGTACGGTTCGCCCTTATCGAGGAAGGCAGACAAAGCGGTGGCGCTTCAACTACAGGGAGGCACGGTAATCCAACTTCTCGTTCCCGTCTCAACCCGTCACTTTTTCATTTGACTTGAGGATTTTCCTCCTTCCAGTTTGCTTACCATTTCTGAAACTCAAGAGCAACTGCAGATTTTTTTCACGTTGTTGCTTCGTGTTGTTGTATCTCTTCGAGTTTCGTATTTTCTACTTCTTACATGTTGTCAGGGAACAAAAAAAAAAGTCTACCAAGTTGAGTGGGCACGAACCCATCTTCACTTATTGGATGACGTACATGAATACGACATCAGTTGGTGATAAAATGAGGTTATACCGAGTTAAAAGTAACTTTTGTTGAACAGTTTAAAAGGAACTCCAATACAAATTACATCTCCTTGATCTTTGCATTCTCACTGTATCCAAACAGGCCAGTAGAAATTTTTTATCAACCCTACTAAATCCCAAGTAATTGTAATCACTATAATTACTTCCACTGCCACGTATTTTGATATATGGAGTTGTTGTTCCTCATTCCACCAAAGTTAAAATTTTAGGGAAATTTCTTGATAACAACCAAGGGCGTACGCAGGGGTGGGGCAACTGGGGCAGTTGCCCCAGTAGACTACCTACACCTATCTCGTCACACAAATTAATACGCATTTTCTTCTACAATGAACAACTGGGGTTAGTTCCTAACTAATCTTTTTGCAATACCTACCCTTTTATTACTTTAGATACTTTGTGTACCTACCTATCCTGAAATCTTGAATTGAGCACCTATCAATGGTGTACAGACAATCATGAGTGAGCATTTAAAAAAAGCAGTTTTTGTCCACTACGCAAGCCACAGATAACTCAGTCGTTAACGACCTCAATCAGGTCCCTGAAATTCGCAACACAATTTCAGTTATCAAGGAAATCATCAATTTCTTTCGAGATTCTGCACTAGGTAGAAGATATGCGCCAAAAATCCCTGCATTTTGTGAAACTCGTTGGTCGCAGGAATATCTTCTAATAGGATTTTCAGAGAACAATACGTGGCGCTAATTGAAGGCCTGGAAACACTATCTAGAGAGGGCAATGCAGCAACAAAAAAGTTGTACCACTCCATTGTACTGCAACAAAATCACAATCTATAATTTGTCTTGAAATCATCGCCAAGTATTCCGCCATTTTGGAAGCTTTGTTTAATAACCTAAAATCGAAGAAGTTGGATCTTTTGGAGTGTAAACATCTCGTGGCCACATTACAGACACTTATCAAAGAGCAATGTGAAAGCTCTGAAACATTGATTTCGGACATTCCCATGGCTTCGGACTCTCTTGCCGCACGTGTGGGGGAAGAAATCCGGCGGCCCAGAATAGTTGAATGTCAACAACATTGTTCCAACCAAACAACTTCAAGCTCAGCAGGATATTGGAAAGAATCTCTGTACATCCCATATTTGGATTCAGTACTAAGTTCATTACAAGACCGATTTTCGTATGATAATGTAACAGTTTTTGGGGGATCGGTACTTCATCCATCGAAGATATTGGAAATGTCAAAGGAAGAACTCAAACAGCGACTGATGCACTTATATGGTCTAGATACCCTCAGTGAAACTGAGACTGAGCTATGGCATACATTTTGGATGAAAAAGGGTCTTACTACAGAAAAATGGAATGAATTGGATTTGATCGCGGCGCTAAACGTTCTTCTCGCACAGCCGTGCACAACGTGTACAATCGAGAGGTCATTCAGCTCGTTGAGAAGGGTTAAAACATAGTTGAGGTCAGCCATGTCAAAAGCACATCTCAACGGACTGACTTTGCCTATTGAATGTACACAAAAAGTTGGTCATCTAGAAGAAAAATCAATTTGTTGATGAGTGTTGAAACTTTTTTGTGAATAACCAAGGCGTTTAATGTTGCAGTAATAACAATTTTCAAGTTGTTCTCAATTCATTACATTTTATATAAATTATAACTTTGCATTTACCCTAATTTTGTGCATGATTGTTTTTGTCTACAGCGGTCTTGTAAAATTATCGTTGGCCCCAGTGGCGCAAAAAGTCTGCGTACGCCCTTGATAACAACTTAATTTGGGAATTAGGTTTCCCATATTTGTCAAAGTAGGGGGTTGTAGAGGTGAGGTGCAGAATCTGGTTTCCTCAATCAGTTTTTCATTGTTTTATTTTGTCAAGCGCTTTCATCCCTTCGGGCCTCTTCAAGACTCTTCAGAGTTAGGGTCATTGGGTGCCACCTTGGCTGCATGCAGGCTGCAGGCACACATGTCTTCATGGTTTCAGGTCACACTCGTATCAATAATAATGTAAACTATCACGAGATTTTAATAGGGATTACTTTTTGGGACACCCTCTATAACTAGCTATCAGACGTGAAGCAGAGAACCAGTTATATTGAATTCCAGGACGACTCTCCATAGCGACCGCTGGGAGACATAAGACGGGACATAAAAGAAAGTAATTCCGAGTAAACGGCACATAGGGCGAGCTCTTGGATGTTTCCCGAGATTGTCAGGGTAGGAGATGTCCTCCAACTATAAGCAGCTTGATGACCCGTCACTCCGGAGCAAACATTTAGCCAACACTCGTGGCATCACGTGATTTCTCTGTGCGCTCCCATCAACGCTTAAACCTGACGGCTTTTATTCCCGCTAGTCATTAGCTCCTCCAGCTTGATTAAAAAACATTCGTCAAGATGTCGCGTCAAGTCGTCTGAAATCCAGTCCATCTGCTCCCAACTTGCGACGCTAAACCACACATTTCCTTGATTCTTCTTCATCTCATGCAACCATTTCATAAATTGTTATTTGGTCCCACACGTTCGAACGATTTCAAAATTCATCTCCCTTCATTTAATTTGTTTCTTGATAAGAATTGATTGATTAAAAACTTGAAAGACAGAAAAGTTTAACGTCAGAACATCAAGCCCCCTAATACCGGATTCAAATTTGAGTTTTTCAGAATTAAAAAAAAAAAAAAAATAAATTTTTTCAAAACGAGAATCTGAGCGGGAAAAATTACCCCCACCACTTCTATTATATTGACAACACGATTTTGAAGGCTGTGGATGTGACGTCAGAGGGGAGGGGTGTCAATAAGCTGATTGACTAACCGTTACTTTTAGGTCTGTAGGGGGGAGGAGGAGGGGTTAAGGCAGGAACTCAATTTTGAATGTAAGCGGGAAACCTTTCTCGCACCATTTCTATCATACTGGTAACACTGATTTAGAAGGCCGTGGATGGGACGTCAAAATGACGTCATATCCAAGATGGCCGGCCTCTTATCAGTCAGCTGATGATAGGCAGAACTCTCATTTTTACACTACTTTTCAATACAGAAATTTGAAATGCAAATATAATTACAAAATGTTTTCATAAATATAATGTGATCACTTATATGGACATTTCGAGTTCGGATGGCTGCACTTTTTATTCTGACGATATTAGTTTCGCGCATGCGCAATGGTTATTACTCTACCAATCGCGGTATAATTTATAGAACATTTTTCTAGCACTATACCCAATCATCTACCGACTTTGAACGAAATCAGTCCAACAGATGAAGAGAAATCGACGTTATGAGAAATTCACGTATGTTCATGTGCACAGGCTGCTGTTGATTCGGCGGCATTGAAAATTGTAGGAGACCGTCGAGCGGCTAACCCGCACAATCCCTGAAAATTTAATCGGAATCGGACTGAAACTTGGTCTACTTTTGGGCGAGACAAGGATTCACTACAGACAGACAGACCGAACACAAAATTACACGAGGTACACCGAACCGAAATTGATCATCAGGCTCTGAAAAGCAAGTGCTAATTTTGAGAGAGAGAGAAAAAAAAAGATTTTTTCGGGAAAAAAAAAATAAACTTACGGTAGACCAACGGTTCAACAGTCAAATAATTTAATAATCATTCATTTTACACATTATTAGTTCATAATGGTAACTTAGCAATACTATTCTATCAACTTAGCCTAATAAATCAGCTTTCCTTGACACTACAATGGCTTAGGAATGAGAGTATTCCAAAAAATGGCGAACGATTTGCCTTCTATGAAAACTAATGGAGTTACTCTTTTCAGTATCGCATTGGTTGTACGTGAAGATCAATATTTTCGCCGTGATGTGAAGGCCGGAAAAAAATATATACCTTTATACATATATATATATATTCAGATCAGATTCCCGACTTCGTCAATTTTCAACGTGTTCGCTGTGCTAGATTTAAGGAAAATTACAGAAAAAACTACTTTGATATTCATTTATAAGGAGTTCTGTAGTGGTAAGCTCAAAAGGAACCTCAGTATTTCAAGGGCTGCTGATCAGATTACCCTGCTTACGCCGAGAATGAACACTGCGATGGGACAGAGGTTGTATTCATTTTGGGGGTCTCTCGTTTCAATTCTCTCCCATTCTCCTTGACGGGGAAGCAGGTTTCGCTACTTGTTTCTCAAAATAAATTGACAGAGTATTTCATTTCAATCCTCTAAGCATGTCTTTTGGAATTTTGAAACATGTATTCGACCAATTCATTGAAGTACAATTTCGTTTCCGTGGTAGATTTTCAATGTATTTCTGTTTTTTGTCGATATCCCGGGAAATTTTTATTGTTATTTCATTTTATTTTTTGTTGTTGTATATTTTGCTCTTTTTTGTAAGATACATTAGGTACGTATTTGTTATGATAAATTTAATTATAATTAGGATGAGTCAGCACTCCGACCCCCAGCACAAGTTTTCTTATACAGGGTCGTAACGTTGTCATTTTTAAGTAATATGTATTACCTTTATAATAAATACAAATGTAAAAAAAAATTATCAAATGATAAAATATTTTTCGACTTCAATTTCGAACACAAAGCTCCCCTACCTTCGGCAGTCAGGAAGCTAAGCTAAAAGCCGTATTCATTACTGAGAGAGATCCTGTAAACATGAATATATTCCGATATTTGCTGAACAAGAGCATACTCGTACTACCCGATGGAAAACTTCTCTAACGATCCCCGAGTCTTTGGCTGAGTTGACGGTTCTTTAAAAAAAAAACCGTTCACATTGCCGTAAGTTGGAAGTAAATACATAACAGCAAACTTGGCAGTACCTCACATTGCAACTCCGTGTGTTTTTCTGACATAACTGCCTTCAGGGTAGCTCAGCGTGATAATGCGAAAGCCTCTTTTATCTTGTTCGGTAGATTTACAAAGTGTTTTGGCCCTGGGCCTAATTGTGTCGCACCTCAGCTATCACCTGACTCAATTTGTGGGGCTGTGAGGGAGGAACCCGCGACCGCTTGTTCTTTGCAGTTCTAATAAATTTACCCTGCTCTACATACAAACTCGTTTAATGGTGTTGGGATTCTGGGTGGAGTTTCAATTAAGGTTTGGTTCAATTTATCAATGACGTTCACCTAGATTTACTTATTTTTCACGGGTCATTCGACGGTAGTCAACAAATTAACTCCTTCTTGTAACAGTCGATTGGATACAACCAATTTCCTTTCATAATTTGATACTTCCAACAAGTATCTACCTTATCCAGTGATATTCTATATCCAGTAAACAAGATCCATGAGATTTCAGCCCTTTTTATAATCTTCGAAGTTACGAATTCATAAATAATGTAAACTCATTACGACATTTTTGGCGAGGACGGTGTTAACGGTTTCTTAGCAAGAAATTTCAATTAATTTTGAATTTTGATTATTTTCAACTTTTTCATTCATTAGGTAGGCTGACAAATAATATATATGTCTAATAAATGATTTATGCGACAATGGTTATGATAAATGATTATGTTTAATAAATCAATACGTTTAGCGTGAAATGACGAGAGAAACATCTGGTGCGTGGTGTCGTACAATTTCCCTTAATTTTGTTATGTTACAGTTGCTAATACTACCTATAGATGCGTCGATAGAAGGCGAAATTACTGAAATAATTGCATCATTAGTAAAACACAAGAGGGTGCGTACAACTCACTCCCTCCCTCACGTGTGACACCTTACATTCTGGTAACAGATCAGATTTCTTGCATGGGAATGAATTATGAAACAACGCCGACCCAGTCTATTGGACGTTTGGGGAAGGTAGTTCAGCTGTTTCTGTGTGTATTTGATGCATGTGTAAAATGGCGTTTTCTATTGAGCTAGTCGTAATAATAAATTTGCACCGTCTGTAATTTGAAGTCTGTTGTCCGACATGTCTGTTGAAGTTAAATTTATCAAAACCAATTTCTATGAAATGTTGAAGTACGATGTGAATTACGCTTGAGAAAGTCGGTCAGTAATTCTACGTAATTTGACCAAACATGTACACGACTTTCAAGATGAGTTTTCGTAAAAGTAAAATTCGTGGAATATAATATATATTAGCTATTCACAATACAATTGCCTAATCCAGCTAAAATTGAAGTTCTATAAACGGCTTTGTTTTTGTAGGGATCAGCAATGTTTTACTGTGTAAGTGCAATCTTGGAACAGGTTGTGACTGGTGAATTGATTTGGACTTAGTTTTTGGGGACTTTGCAGTTTACCTCACGGATATTCCCCGTGACTTTCAGCTAAGTTGGTTCAGGCAGTAAGTACGAGTAGGTGGGATCCTAAGTTCAATTCCTAAGAATTTCACCTTAATTCAAATATCTTTCAAATTTAATGTTATTAGCCAGTGCGCGTGAGATTATCGTCATCCGAAGGCATTTCGTTATAAAACCATGATTACTTTCTACACCAATTGTAAGAGCTGTACGGCTCTTCCTACTCACATTTATCCGACAAACTCCTGCAGTTGTTTGTAAATGGAAGCAAACCAATCTTGTTCCCAAGTAAGAACACGTTCCCTTCATGTGAACTGTATTTTACTCCTCAGAGAAATGCGCGGAAAAAGCTACTGACTTCCGTCTCAGATTGAACAATTTGAGAAAATGACTCACGCGCGCCGCCTCCATGAGCTATGGGGCTTACATAATCGCTCTGAACCCCCTTCAAAGCTCTCTCGTGTGAGAGGGTGTGCCTACCAAAGAGGCGAGGTGTACTTTTGTTTCCGAATCCCCTGAGGGTAATAAAAAAGTTTTGCAATTGGTCCAACAACATTCTCTAGAACATTCGCCGTTCTTATATTTGTTATAACCCAATCTTTCGGTATTAGAGAAATGAACATATATAAGCACATATAAGTAGCACATTCACATATAAGCACGTTTACATACATGTACTAAATACCAATATTTTCCAGCCAATCATGTTTGAGTCTGCTATTCATTATAATCACTGCTGATGGAGGTTACATTACTGCACACTAGTGACCGCTAAATCTAACAAATTATTTACTTGAATTCGGTTGGAAAAAAGTTAGGATACTGACTAAAAGCGTCAATTATTCGAAGAATTCTTTCGGGATCAACACTAGTAATTAACCATTAGGGAACAACTGTGAACATAATAATCTAACACAAATTATTAAACAGAATTAATATCAAGAGAGACTTAGTTTTTTGTATCGTTGAACGTTCATTTTGAAAGCAAGAATTTTACAAAATTTCAATAAAGCCAGTTTCACAAGATCAAAAATCAAACGTAGGTATCACACTTTGACCTCGGTATCAGGTGTATTTATTTCGAACTCATTCGCCTATTACTAATACTGCAGGTAGGTACTGAAAATTTCGAAATGATCTTTTGAAAAGTTCTAATCATGTACGAATCATTTTTGTAAATTATCTAACGTATTACATTTAAATTGATGGAACATCATAGATACCCTAAGGGATGTTTGCACGCTCTTGAAAAAATGGAAAAGTCTAACAATAATTCTATAAGATTTAATTGGCAGACTCATAAATGTGTAGAGGATGCTGAAATCTTTCTTAAAAATAAAGATGTTGATGCGGTATTTTCTGGCTCTTATAATGATTACTACTGGCTTGTGATAGCACAGGATGGATTTAACGATTATTTGAACTACCATAATGTCCCTTTTCAATTTAAAAAGTTATTTGCACAGATAAGATTGGCAAGTAAACACTATTTCACAATTAAAATTAGGAATTATAATTAAAAAATTTCTCCAAATACTGTACGTACAGCCTGTGACACGAGTCTTGTTGAAAACATATTTCATGTTCTCTTTGAGTGTCTTATGTATGATTGGATCAAAAAAAGATATATCTCGGACTTGGTGGGGGGTAACGGAAACTTGATAAATTTTGTATTAGTACCTAGTGAATTCGACATAAAAAGGCTATTTTTCTTCTTAAGTGAAGTTTGCAAACAGAGAAATTAATTTTTGTTTGACTGAAGGACTAACTCGCTTATGTACTCGTAAACTGGTTCTGCATATATGTTAACTGCTTTAATGTTTTTTGAAATGATTTATGAAGTTCATTGTGAGTTTTATTTTATTGTTGTTTCCAATATTTCTAAGGTAAAAAGAATAAGCTGAATTAATATTGAATGCTATATCAATTTGTAATTTATGAAATATTTGAAATTTCTACTAACGCTGTAAAACTGAATAGATTATTATTATTTGTGAGTAAATCATGTAACTGGACACCACGATCAATATCTAAATTTTGTACTCTTATAGTTGATTCAACTAGGAATTGAAAACTACGTTAATGATGTTTACACCACTACTGTTTCAATCATGTATTTTTTGTAAAGCATCCTCGAATGTGAGGAACATACATGTTCAAATATATTAAATAAATAAATACATTTAAGTTGATTAGTTTTTGAAATGTTAGAACTTTGGGTGAAATGAATTTGTTAACTTTTGATTATATGGAAAAACTCTGTAAATTATTACCCAAGGGGTTTATATTTCAGTAGGTACTAGATAGCCCTTCTATTAAGATCATTAGTCTATAATTATGTAACCCCGTATAATAGGTATATCATCAAAACAAAACTACAGGAGCTACGTTTTTGAAATCAGGCTCAAAAATCATACATTGGCCTTGTTGGGATCATACATTGGATGGGATTGTATCAGTAACATCGACATCAATTTTGATCAGCCCTGAAGGAGGGTAATTAAGGGCTGAAATATTGAAAAATTGGGATCTCAAAAACATTCCAGGTCCTAATAGTTTTTTCCCGGTCTCATCCATAGACATAAAACCACCCAGGTCATTGTAAGTGCATCCGTTCTCTCACACTATAGGCTAGAACTTTGCCAGGAAAAAGAAAAACATGTGAGCAAATCTTTTTTTTCTTTCTTTATTAAAGCGCATGCAACCTTCAAGTGGTCATGGTCGCTGAATACATTTGATGTAATGTTACAATTTGTAAAACACTGATAATGTTTTCAACTTTTGAAATAAATTGTTCAAATGAGAGGAATTGTTCCCTATCAGTTCTTCAAGATTTCTTGGTGTGTCTGGTTGTAGATCACAAATAATTAGACATTCTGTCAGTAGATGACGAACTGTGAGTTGGCATCTGCATGATATGCATTCCGTTGGTCGTATTTGCTGCGTGGACATAAGGTGATGAAGCCGTGTGTGGCCTATGCGAAGACGAGTCAAGATTACTTCTTCACGACGACGATTGAGGACTGTTCCATCAGGCAGCTTTATGGTTCGAGGAGATGAGGCCCATGAGGATACGTGTTTCTTAACCTCCCATAGTTTCTGATGTTCCATTAATTGCCACTCTGACCTCCAATTATTCCAGATGGTATTATTTACAACGGATTTATAATCAGATCTTATGTGCTTGAAAGCCGATGTTCGCTGTTCCGTGACTGCCCTTGCACTGATATCTCCGACTTCGTTTCCGTGTATTCCATTATGTCCAGGAACCCAGCAAAATGTACCGGAATTCCATGAAGCAATTTTTGAATTCTAAGCAGAATGTTTTCGACCAAAGGATGAGTGTCAACACCTTTCTTCTTGGTTTGCAATGCACTTAGAGAGTCACAGCAAATAACTATTCTACTCTTTGACTGATTTATCAGTGTGATTGCTTTGTGTATTGCAAAGCGTTCTGCTGTGAATATAGATGAATTTGATGGAGAGTGAATTTATATATTCCTGAGTCAATGAATACAGCGCTTCCTACACCACTGCTTGTTTTGGAGTCATCACAATAGACGATCGTACAAGGAGAATCAAAGGCAATAATTTCTCAAAAGTTTAACGAAAATTGTTCAGGTGTTGCAAATTTTCTTGATAATTTGGTTAATGTGAAGCAAAATTGAGGAGTCGCGAAAGTTCAGGGGGCTTGGGGGCAGACCTTTTCAATATAAAATTTTGGTAACGTTAATTAATACATCAGCAAGTTTGAACAAATTAGGTGAAGTGAGGATCGAATGTTGCCTAGTGGTAGAGGTTCCAATAATACATCATGATGTGGATGTTCAGCTGCCGCTTTCAATATATACTCAGCGACAAAATAGTCCGTCGATGTGAGAGTGGTAGTTCACCAGCATCCAATAGCAAGCTAAAGATGGGGCTTGATCGAAACGCGCCTGTTGCTAAGCTAAGGCTTGCTTATGAATGGAGTCAATCATTTTGAGGATATTGGGGGTAACAGATCTATAGAGTATGGAACCGCAATCAATTTTTTGATCTTACGAATGATCGATTTCACCACACGTAGCATACATTCGCGATCACTACCCCAAGAGGTATTGGTCAGAACATTCAAAATTTTGAGTGCTTTCAGAGACTCGATTCTCAGCTGTTTAATGTGATGAACCCAATTCATTTTTCTATCCAATTTCATCCCCAAATATATTACAAATTCCGAGAAGCAAATCATTATAGGTGGAATATAGCAAAAATCGCCTTGTTACTACGACAATCTATCAGATGATATAACTGCAAAGGGATTTAAACTTCAAATAACCACTTTATATAACTTTTGTCACCTTTAGATGGACCAGAAGCTCAGGTACGTGATATATTTTTCATATACCTAATTGATTTTCAGTTGGTGGATCAACTCGTGTTAAATACTAGGAAAGTGTAGGTGTGTTACTTAATTTAAATATTGCTTCCTCACTTCCGAAGATTGGGAAGCTTTGTGTTCGTGATAAAGTCGAAAAAAAATTATCCTCCAAAAATCAAAATTTCCACTTGATTTTTGCGTTTCAGAGCTTGCTGATCAATTTTGGCTCCGTGTATGTCTGTCTGTCTATTTTGTCACCACCAGAACTATATCAATTTTCACTCTGATTCCAATGAAAATTTCAGGGATTTTGTGGGATATCTCCTAGACGGTCCCCTATAACATTCAATGCCGTTGAATCAGCAGTAGGCTGTGCGTGTCTCATAACGTAGATTTCTCATTATCTGATGGTCCGATTTCGTTCAAACTCGATAGGTAATTGGTAATTGTATATGTTTAAAAAAAAGTCCTATAAATTATATCGTGATTGGTAGAGTAATAACCATTGCGCATGCGCGAAATTAATAACTGTAGACACAGACAAAACTCTGAGACTAATGCATCGATTTTCATGAAATTTTCTAGGATTGTGCGGTTTAGCTCCTAGACGTTCTCCTATAAGCATCATTGCCTTTGGAGTGATATTAGTCTGTGCGCATGCGCATACGTTAAGTTCTTATAACGCCAGCTTATCAATAATTTCGATTTGTACTTTGTTCTTCAACTAATTCTATACATCCATGTTACAATATGTGAGGAAGCTTTACTGCCCACTTAACTTGGCAGACGTCTTATCTTTGCTAGGCGTCTTCACCGAAGCAGATGCATTTAGATAGGTACCTACCTAATTTATAATAGACTTCGATTAATAATAAATTATAGACAGGTATTCTGAGTAGAAGGAATATCCTGTACAAAAATAATAAACCTTTGTGTAATAATTTACAGTGTTTTCAAATTCAATTTTTGGATTCTACTCATCCTGAAACGTAAACCAACAAAATTTGAGGTTGGAGGGGAGCTGTTTTTTTATTTTTTATTTTTTCTTGGTCAATTACAAAGGTTCATTATTGAACACAATGAACCAATTTATTTAATTATCGATAACATAATACTGACTGCTGGTCTCATAAAATTTTGGGGTGTTTTCTGTTATATCCCCGCATTTACTATTTTCTATGGAATGGGGATTGATCGGGAATGTCCAAATAACTATTTATAACTACCGCATAATAATGTAGGAAAGGGCGTTTCCAGTATTTGTTGAGATTAGATAAGGGTTATGCATACAAGCCTATGCATGCGTCACTCGCGTCATTTGGGTCATCTGACCTGTATGTCCAACTAATCTGTATTTTTACTAAGAGATTGACTACTTGATGTTATGCATTTTTGAGATGCGAGCTTGCGAGCATCCAGACCACCAAACTATACACATCATTCTGACCTACATGTCCAACTAATCTGTATTTTTACTAAGGGATTGACTACTTGATGTTATGTATTTTTTAGATACGAACTTGCGAGCTTCCAGACCACCACAATATACCTACATAGCATTCTGACCTATTTCACCACAGTGGACGTAAAAATTGGGGAACAGTTTTTAGAACAATAGAATATTTATCAAACTTTTATCAACATTCTATTGAAAATAGTATTTAATGCGGGGATATAACTGAAAAGACCAAAATTTTGAACATAAAATATTGAAGGGCGGCTCGAATCAAATGTTTCTGAACAGTTTCATCACTGACCTGAATTCAATCTTACTTATTGTTGTTCCTTTATCCCAGTTTAGCAATGCTACAGTCAGAGTTTCGCAGGTTAGTTGAAGCAGATTCGCGGACGGGTGGGAGTGGAATGAATGGACCGACCGTGTTTTATGCAGAAGCGCCCCTGAGCACAAAGACACGGTCTGTATCAACCCTGCGGAGTTCGGCCTTTGTTAGCGAAGCGACGTAAATAAGTAGCTCGAAAGGAACGAGGAAAAAACCAACTGACAGAAGAGGGCGGAGAAGAGTGGATGGGGGAAAATAAAAAGGAAGAACATATTTTTGCCTCGGGTTTCAGGTGAAGGGAACACAAATCACTCGAAAGTGACGGGGAGTAGCGTGACCGGTTAACTAACTCGGGATTATGAGCTGGGATCTTCCCCCGCTGCATCTTCCTTCGCCGAAACATAGAGGGGTCCCCTAGTGCTGGATTCCCTGAACGGATGAAATTCGTGAGGTTCCCTTCGAGCTTTGCTGAATTATGTATTTCGAACGAACGGCAATTGAAAGTTTATATTCAGCCGGTGTTTCTCTTGCTGAACGACAACGAGCTGAAGACTAGGTAGGGAGGAATTAATAGAAGCTTCATAGTATAACAAGCAGGATAATATGATGATGAATCGAGAAGGGTATGCAAAATTTCCAGTCATGTAGCATGAGCGTATGAGCGAATTTTCATTAATTACCGCGTTATATAATGTTAAATTGTTTTGGCATTCGAGCACTTGGAGTATAAAGAAATTATCAACGACCGGTTTTATGGCAAAAAAATGTTCTGAATAACATTCTGCGAATCAAAAAACATTTTGAATTTTCAAAGTAAAACAAAATAAGTTTTTATAGACTTTTTATCAAATATTAATGAGATTTACATTCATATTTTCAGCATAATTTTGGGCATACATTTTTAAATGTTCTATGCTAGAGCTTATCGACGATAAACTTCTTTTGGATATAGTTCTAATAATGCGATAACATGTAAATGTAAATGGAATGGTTTTTTGCCTTTTTTTGTTGTCATTTTAGTGATTTTTTAGCATATTTTTTGAAATTTGAGCAATTTATTGAACTCAAAAAGTGATGGCCAACGAACTAGGTTCATTCGGAAAGTTTGATTTTCTGGCGCAAGAACAAAATATTTATCTCAATCCTAAGGAGTATTATCGACTGGAATGACACACACACGCATACGCCTTCGAGCAAGCACACTATTTTTTTATTTATTGTTTTATTATTTTTTTTTTTCTTACAAACCTTCCTTTGAGGTGGAGGGGGCACACCATAAAATTGATAAACAAATAAATAAAGTGGGGAGGACCCCCTCTCGCTCAAATTTAAAAAACTTCACATAGCCTATAATTTAAGTTGGACTGATACAGACATTTCCATCGGTTGTCCAATGACCCCTGTACCCGTGAAAGACAAACATACGGACAAACAGACAGGGGAAAGAGGAGAAAATGGTACCAATTGTATCAATGGTACCAATAGCATGAAACGGAAAAAAGCGAAATTTCATGATTCTAATCAATGCTCAGACAGACATACTTACGATTTCATTAACATAGATATCGTGGTCAATTGAGTGTACGTGGAATGCAAGCGGGCTCTAGCTTGTAGGCATTGTTTTTGAAACTACACCAAGGTCAACACATTCTCTTTAGTTCACTCTCAAATTCGCAGGGATGAAGATAGGTAGTTTTCTTTAAGGACGGTATGACAAGGGAGTCGAGATATTTTGAGTACTTTGCCAAAAAACCAAGGCCTCGGTCGGTGTATGATATAGTAGGGAGGGCATTTTGGCAACTGTAGTGTTTGTGTCGTTAGCTCTGTGTTTACTTGCAGGCTACGCTTACTTTCAGGGACCCAACTCGCTTTTCGCTCCAAATCCTTGTGGCGTTCTGGTAACCCACTTTAGTCCGCAATGCGTTCCCTCGTCCACCTCTGTCCCACCTAAATGAAGTGAAATCTGGTAAATAGGCTTGAGGTACAAGTGGGACAAGTTCCCTGAATTAAGGCTCGCGGATGAGAGAATGAATGACACGGGCCATAATGATAGGATCAGATCTCAGTACAATCCTTTGAAGTAAGCTTATAAAAAAGTGATAGAGTATCTCAAAATTGCATATTCAACCGAGATATTCGGAATTCAAATAATATAAAATAAAATCCGATGAATCATCGCTACAGGCTGGTGATTGTGCCATGGATTTTTTTTATGGAACTGTAAATTTTTAGCGAATTTTTGTAAAAAATTAAACTATTGCAATGGCTCCAAAATTGTTAAAAGCTAAACTTTTGAAAATGTTCTCCATTAAAATCCGTTCTGAGGCATTCTGAAACGAATTAGCAAATTTTCAGAGAAAAAATGAGCTATTTAGATGGCTTCGAAATTTTAAAAGTGGGTAGGAAGGGTCGGGGGATCCCCCTACAAATACATTCCGTACATAAAAAAAAAAAAACACAATCCTAGAATTGACGTCAGATATATATTTATAGGATGTAAAAACGGCGCAAAAGTGATGGGTGAGGGGCGGCTTGCGTATACTCAAGTAAGCCTGTTCAACGGGAACAAACCGCTAGATGGTGGCGTGGTTATTGAACACTTCTATTTTTGTAAACACATTTATTGAGGGAAGTATTAGAGAAGCACGCACATTTCGACTATTAAAAATGTATTGTTCTCCTCTTATGGCACAATATTACAGGTCGATACGTTTTGGTTTATTATTTTCAATACTGAACCTTTGTAATTGACCAAGAAAAGAAATGGTTAACTCTTCTAAAAATTTGTTGGCTTACGTTTCAAGATGTGTAGAATCCTAAAATCTTAGCCAATGGAGGTTATTCACAGCTAGTCTCTTTATAGCCTCTCTTACTGTTTTGACCTGAAGTTTGTGATGGAGACGTTCATTTCGAAAGTAATATGATATGCACGTTCATTTCTCAGCTCCTTTAATAGGGTAAAAGTACCTAACCTAATTATACTTTTCAAAGGTTGTAGACAATATCTGATTGGTCCATCACCACTGTATCTATGTATGTATCTAGGTATGATCACCAATGTATTTCTTATAAGGAGAGCGCTGTGATAAACACCGGTACCTGAGTATCTCAACACACGAGAATCCGAGCAGCTGGCTCTCATTGAGCTGGAAATATCTTCACCAATCTCCGTTTCTCCATGGTTCTCAAATGGCATATTAGTGTTTCAACGGTAGATCAATACACTTCTGATGCAATAGTCAATCCAAACAATATATATATATACATATATATATATATTTTTCTTCAACTTTGTACTATCTAAGATTTCATGTCTAATTTGAACTAGGTGTGATAGGCATATTAATCACTTGATAACGTGAAACAGGGTGTCCCGACTTAAACGCAAAATGCAAGTAAAAATTTCCATTTTGGAGGACGACATTTTTTTCGAATTCTTTCACGGACACAAAGTTTCCCTTCGGTAGCAAGGAAGCGAAAAGGAAATTACAAGACTGCTGGATGAAACAATGATAGGGGGTTAAATATTGATCCATTAGTTGATGATTCTCTAAACTTATCTTGACTGATATTAGTGACTGAAAACTCATACTCAAGTGGTTCGGTCAAACATAGAAGCAAACGTCTGAATTGATAGAGCGGGCTTCGGTTGTAGATTTAATGTTGTTGGAACAGGCTTAGTAGA
The DNA here is from genome assembly GCA_030762985.1 of Adelphocoris suturalis. Lineage (NCBI taxonomy): Eukaryota > Metazoa > Arthropoda > Insecta > Hemiptera > Miridae > Adelphocoris > Adelphocoris suturalis. Next base: position 19,657,134 of record CM061047.1, read on the forward strand.
AGGAGAGGTCTCCAAGCAGATTAAAACGAGATGACAAACATTGCGCGATCTCAACTCGCCTCTTGTGGCAGATTTCCGCCCACTGGAGCCTGTCATTGACTGACCGCCACAATTTAGAAAGCGCTTCAAACGCTCCTTTGCGCCCCTTCATTCAACGTTTACAGTATTTACTCGTAACAGAAAAACCTCCAAATACACACTTTACATAATACAGACTTTACAGAACTGGGTACAGCTATGTTGATACTTTTACAGAGCTGGCACTTGGAATTTAAATTACTTTACTGTGGTTCAATGGTTGGCTGTTAATCGTGTCTTGAATATAATGGTTAACGTCCGACTTCTAACAAAAGGAAAAACAAAATACCTATATATGTATAGGTATAAAGGTTCTTGAGTTTCCGTCGAGTCAATAACAAATGCTTGGATTTGGCGACGTTTCAGAAATTCTTTATTTCCATTTTCAAGCCCTACAACAAGAATATTAACAAGGTAAGTATATGTAGAGTTGTATAAATATAGTACATGTATATTTTGCATTATTATACTTTTAATTTTAAATTAAGCGCCAAATCAAACCCCTAGAATACAATGTCAATGACGAGTTACCAGTCAGCCAACATGCCACGGCACATAATGAATTATTCAAAAATTGTTTTACCACTAAAGTTCTAAAAACAATGAAACCAAATGCAAAAAAAAATAATGCTAATTCATTTAGAACGAGTGCATAGCAATGTGTTGGGAGCGTATGATTTAACAGGCCTGAATATTAGGCGTTAACCTGGTAACTGTCTCTCCTTGGCAAGTACCTATATCTCCGCACCAACGTCACAATTCCCAAAATTAATTCTTCCTTGTAGTTTTGAAAAAGGCATATTAAGCCGGAATATAGGTAAAAATTAGTTTTGTGTCGTACGTTCTTGTTTTTCTAAAAATTGTGTTAACATATAATACATGCTCTGGTAGAGCCCTTCATTGAACTAATATATATATATATATATATATATATATATATATATATATATATATATATATATATATGAAAAAGCGGTAAACTATAAGATTTGTTTCAGAATGCCGGAAAATAGATTTCGATGAAGATTGTCCTCGAAAATTTCAATTTTAAATTTTTTGGAGCCATTGCAATAGTTACACATACAAAAATTCGCTATTATGTTGAAAATGTTGCTTGTTTTAGAACAGGTTCTGGTAGGGATTCCATTTTCGAAAGGAATGATTTCTATTGAAGATGCACAGAGCGGAAATTGGACTGTCTTACGAACAGGAAGAGTACGTCTCTGCCATGATGGATTCAGATGACGTATTTCACATCATAATGATCCCTCAAAGAGAAGTAAAACACTCCATACATCACGTAAGCAGCGGCTGAAAGTTTCATTTCCGAGTTCTATTCACAACCCGACGCGTCGGGCCCCCAGATTCCGAGTAAAATGAAAGCGCAATGATCAGTTGCGTCGGGTTTGGAGGCCAACAGAACAAATTCAAAACGAAACATCAAAAACTTTCAATAAAAGCCTTTTCTCATATCACAGCGAATATACGATCGAAGGTAAAAATCCTGCGCTTACTATGAGTCTCTCCCTCGCTAGATCAACTTTTTTTCATCGTAGGCCCAGCGTAGTACGGTTTCCCCATACACGTCGCATTGTACAACTGTGACTCGTAGTAGATCACAGATAGCGTTTTACATAGCGTGTATCATCGAGTCCTGTCACAGAGGTGGCTTCCCAGAGCACACTGGTAGGTTACTGAAGATAGAAAATGTGTATTGCCGACCGAAAATAATATTGACAGAAGCGTACAGGTTCGCTCAAAAGTTCAGTATATACAGGGTGTCTTACGAGCAGTGTTTGGCATAATCTTATCGTCGAATACGAATACGATTGATATCGGGGTAATTATTCGTTGATTCTGAGCCAACTGCGATTATATTCGTATTTGTGTAATCGTATTCGTCTGTCGGCAATTACAAGAATACAACCCATAAAAATGCGCCTCGGTCATCAATTTCAATAGGGAGTCCCTCCTATAATATGCGAAACCTTGTTATTATTACCTAGCTTCAGAGAGACGTCCTTAAAGCGAATTCAACGATTGGAGCCCAGCCTATGTATCTCAAATCTATTTCAATAAGACGGTTCATCAAAACGAAGAGTACAAGTGTAGAAAAGTTACACTTGTAGAAGCTAAGTTTACAATAAATTGTAGCACGAAAGAAAAATGGCGGGACAAACGAAATGAACAAAGTCAAGCGGGATGCCGAAATTGAAGTTTTTTCAGCGAACCATCACATAAAAACGGTTTTAAGTACACGATAGGATGTTTGTGAAACCAGGTGTAATGATTTGAAGGCAGACAAATTATAAACTGAAAAGTGGAGAAAATGTGTATTTGATTTCAACTTATTCTGATGGCTGGCATAATCGGATTTTTCACCTTCATGCAGCGGAAATGAGTAATCAGTTCATCAAGTCTTAATTCTGCTGGATTAGGAATATCATCTGTAACTCGAGATGATCTTCACATTACACTTTGTTCTTCAATGATGGGGAGACCCTCAATACCCGGTCAGGAAAAATTGCACAGGGTAACGCAGTATTTGAATCTTTCAAGGGTCTCGAAAGACATCCTAAATCTCTCATTAAACTCAAAAATACCCACGAAGTGAGCGTTTATTCGTGGCCGAAAAAATCTTTGGCGTCTTCCTCGGTGAATGCTTTCTTCTTGTCTGCATTCTTCAGCAAAAGATGATTCCCACGTATTAAACACCAAAAAATTGTCAACTCACAATGCTGGAGAATAAGTTTACAGGTGAACGGACGTAGGTTAAAAATCGGCCATTGTTTACAACTGTAAAACAGTGACTTATTCAAAATGATGGGGAAACACTTGTAACTTGTCCAATTACGTCTGCACACTTGTTAATTTTCACAGTGCATCACAAGTCTACACTTGTACCTTTATGAAACGCTTGCACACTCATTTTTTGCAACTTGTACATAAAATCGGCTTGTAACTTGTCACTTTTTGCTTTATGAAATAGTCCCCAGGAGTTTCAAATTTCATCATGGACGGGGTGAATGGAGGGGGTCATTAGTAATAAATCATGTTTTTCAATTAATCTCGACAGACTTTCGTGATATTTTTTGTTCAAATATAAATGTGGTCTAGTTTCGGAAAATATGTCAGTAGTTTCAAATTTCTTGCTGAAAGTTACATTATGGAAATTTACTGTCGGCGGTGGTTAATGGGGAGAAGGGCAATTCCGAAGTCATGACATTTTGGTTTTTCTCTTATCTTAACTCTCGCCAGAATTACAAGTACATACAATCCATTCATTGGGAAGTCCCTGTAACGCTTGCATTTCTTAGCTCAAAATTTAATAGACAACAAATAACCCATCACTTGTCGCAAATAGAGCGCAAACGGTGAAATATCCTATTTTGACATAGGAAATATTCTATTTATACATGGTTGCAGTATTTTTCCACGCTGAATCACGTAGTATCGTTTATTTATTGATATTTGTAACACCAACTTGGAAAAACAATGAAAAAACGAAATTTCAGTACGCTTTGACGGTTTCTTCTGTTTTTCCGTATTTGTCCAACTGGAGGACGGTGATGAAATCCCAACTTGAAATAATAAATATTTGTTTATATATGTATTTACAATAAATAAAGTCGTGTTCTCAGTTGCTTCACGAATCTGAATGAGTCTAAATAAAATTAGAAGAAACATACCGTCTGTTCAGGTAGGTACACAAGAACTACCGAACGGATGATGGATACCGTAAACCTTTCTAAAGAAACAGAGTGAAAAACATTTCCACGAGGAAGCTTTGCAAAGAGAGCCTGAGATTTGCCGCCACATTTTCGTTCTCATTTGAATAGGATTTTTCTGGCTCTATTGGTGTGAGATTTACGATATCTGGTTGAATGCGTCTCAATAGTTTTCCTCCGTTTTTTCATACCCTAAGAGAGCTTTGTGAGCTTTTGAAGTATATGCGGATACCACTCTCTATGAATACAATGTGAGCTACGCTCGGCATTATCATAATATATATTCGGACATTGTCTGCTCCGTCTGAACTACGAATAAGTGAAAAATTATTCATAATAGGAAATAACAAAGTATAAAAATTGTGTACGGCATTACAGTTTTCCTTCTTCGTATTCATTACAAACAGATAGATAGGCGCTACTTCGTACCGCAAAATTATTTAAATAGTAAAATAGCAAGTTTTGGACAGCAAGATCTGTTTGAGAATGAGTACCTACTGTTTGGGTAGCTCCCCATGACGACAAGGACGTATAAGAGCTTTTTGTAATCGTCGCAACATGTAAGAATAAATAAGTAACGTAAATCAGTTTTCTTATTACTGTGAACATTATTTCAAATTGAAATGTTGTTTTTCATCTCTATGTATTTTCGTATGCTCAGTGTTTCTATATTTTGATCGTACCTTGGAAAAAATTAATGAATCACGAGGAAAACTTCGGTGATTTCGTGGCACATACGTTGAATATGTGGTACATAGCATTTTTAAGTCGAATGAAACCTTTTTTCTATCAAATGAAATTTCCTACTGAAAAATGAAACCTTGTTCCAATCAAATGAAACCTCATACCTACCTAATGAAACCATCTACCAATCAAATAAATGAAAGCTCTTTTCAACCATATTAAACTTTTTTCAAACAAGTGGAACCTTATTTCAATCAAATGGAACTTCTTCGAATCAACCACAGAAAAACTACATCTTATTTCATATTTTTGCTAAACAAGTTAATACGGAGTTAATTAACTTAGTGAAGGGGTTGTCCAGAAGTTGCGGCAGTAGTTTCATTATCATGTTATCACGAAGTTGGAGCAGTCTGTCGCAGTGATCAGCAATAAGGTGGACCGAGAAGTTTCATTTGGTTGAAAAGAGGTTTCATTTGATTGGTACGTGCTTTGATTTGGTCGGTACGAATTTTCATTTGATAGAAAGAAGATTTAATTTGACTGAAAAATGTTATATCACGAAGTTGGAGCAGTCTGTCGCGGTGATTAGAAATATGGTGGACCAAAAAGTTTCATTTGGATGGAATGAGGTTTTATTTGTTTGAAAAAAAGTTTCATTTGGTTGGAAAACAGTTTCATTTGATTGGTACATGGTTTCAGTTGGTAGGTACGAGGTTTAATTTGATTGTAACAAGGTTTCATTTGGCTGGTACGAAGTTTCATTTGAAAGAAAGAAGGTTTAATTTGACTGAAAAATGCTATATATGCAGGGCTGCCAGGTGTCCGGTTTTGGCCCGTACAGTCAGGTTTTTCACCAAGCTGTCCGGACGAAAATGTGAAGTCGCTCTGAACGCCAATATGTCCGGTTTTCTCAGAAAGGGCGGCAAACGTCTGATTTTTATAGTTCTTATCGTAGATGCTATTCTACGAAATCAGCCGTGATTTCGGGTAGACCTAACTTCGTTATTTATTTCGCCATTGACAATAGAAAGCTATCTAAAAGTCCAAAACCATTTGTAGTCTTCTCCCTTTTTCCGTTAGAAGGAACCCTCTATCGCTTCTAAGGTAAACCAAAAATACCTCTAAACTGAGGTAAATGATCTTGAAATACCGGAGATAACCTTAAATTAGTAATCCTGGACGTATGTAATAAAGAGTTTCCCAGTTACCAGGTAGGTATTTACTGAATCGAACGTTTCCTGCCAACCTAGTATATTGATCAATTAGGTACATAAATGGTATTTTATCAAAATTCTCAAAATACCTCCACTAATTAGTATTTCGAGAAACCAAAAAATGATTATGTATTTTGAGCTATTGAATGCTTATTTAGGTACCAACATAAACTATAAATCAAAGAATTGACATTTGAAGATAACGAGCTAAAATTTTAACCTCAGGTTTGTGGAGCTCAGTTATACCTATCTGTAATCCATTAAAGTTGAGCGCCTTTATGCATATGATATCCATATGATGGATAGCAATTATGCAGTCAGTAATTATTAAATCTTCTTGGTGTATGTGATACTGTTGTGGAGAAGGGTATACGTTCACTAATTATCGTATAGGAATGAATAAAGCTATCTACCTACTAAGTTAAAATTATCGCGCCTCGGTGTTCAAAACAAACTATTCAAACAAAAACCACTTTTAATTGAAGAAAATGTTATCTATTGGGATGTAGAGAGAATTTCTATTTAGTAGAAATTCATATAGGATATGCTTATCAATAACTGTGCGTGGATTCATCTGCATAAGTTTCATGAGTTTTTCAATATGCTTTCCAACTCTGTCAGGTTTTTCTCCCCTTCTCAGCTGGTAACCTTGTACGAGTATATATGCCGAAACTTTGGAACTTTTGGTCGTAATATTATGTTATAGCAGGCAAGTAAGAAGTCAAATTTGAGATACAAAAAACCTCCGCAAAATAAACAAAATTCAAGAGTTTTTGACTCACCTTTTTTCGAAGCGTGGAAGCTGTCGTCTTTGCTAACGTATTGTATATCGTACACTAGAGTTGACTTGGGGAGCAGATTCTTGTCTTTGTTGATTCTGTACACAGCGTACTTAAAAGCTAACTCAGTTGCGCTTTCCTTTTGATCTTGAGTGAAAATCGCTCCTGAAAACAAAATAATGCGCTATAGATCACCAAATTTCGATCTAATCTTACACAATAAGAGGCATTTATGTACAAGAAAAATGGAGTAGGAATGAATAGTAAAGTGGTATACACTTAAATGTATGATAAGATGTAAATATATTAACCAATCGAAAGTATGTAATAGTTCTCAGCGTTATCACCAATACCGTTTCGTAAGGTGGCAACCACTGATGTTAGATCAGTATACTGCCTTACTAAGAATAGATCCCGTACCTGACCAAACCCTACTTCTGGGAAAATGCTTCTCTAGGTTTTGAATAGAAAGTTTTCTGATATTAGCTCTATTTTACGTTGTCTCGAGCTCAAAAAGCACCTATTTTGGTCAGAAAATTGCAAAAAAAAAAAAAAGTGTAGAACATATTATGTACTTGGTGATTTCCTCGTATCTGGTGCACATACGAGTTTTCGTTTTGCAATAGGACTGATAGGTCTTTTTAATACAAAATTAGTATTGCTCTAGGTAGCGGAAAACAATTATTTTCTCGTATATGCAGGATACTAGGAGAAATAATCGTGGTTGCGAACCTCCGAAAACCGTAACTGATCTGACATCAGAAAATAAATTCGTATGATCAAAATACTGGAAAGAAAAATCGTATCTGCCACTGATTCCGAAATCATATCAGACGCTACGGGTCCTAAAATACTAAGACATAAATTCTTATCTGGACTGTCAAGTGTCACAATTCGTATGTACCTGAATACTACTCGTACCAGATACGGGTTTCATGGATATGTTTTTGGGCTGGAGGTCATTCTAAAATTTGCGTAACGACACCAAAATTTTTGACGACCCGGCACTTCAGATTGGTTGTTAATAACTCGAAAAGTGAAGACTAGGTAGAAATCAATGAGGTACTACCGCAATGTAGTACCTAATTCCGCCTTCCTCAACAACAGACTTAGACGTTTTAGCATTGAACGAAAGTAGCGCGGGAGTTTTTACTTTCCCAACATCATAACAGAGTGGAAAGTAATGTCCACTTTTAGTTTCCCAACATCCCAACAGAGTGGAAAGTAAAGTCCATTTTTACTTTCCCAACATCCCAAGAGAGTGTAAAGTAATGTCTACAACTTTGACATATCCATGATCTATTGTTTTTCCCCTCAAGTGAGAAATTTATATATGGTTTAAGCGAAGTAAATGTAACGTTTAACTGTCTATGCGGTTTTTGCTCTAAAAAAGGCCAGCTACGGGATTTTAATTAGTAAATCGAACCAAAACGTAGTTAATGCGATAATTGTAAGTCGTTTTTGAGGAATTTCCCGTTGAGATCCGACTTCAAGACAAGCAGAATCGAAAGAAACCACCCCCCGGACCGGGAGGATACCATTAACTCAATATGACCAAAAATGCAGATAATGGATCTATTCTTACTACGGCAGTATAGTATTTGATAATTCATCAGTATAATACTGTAGTACATACACTCGGTCACGTAATGACTTTTTAAGTGTTGATTTGATAAACATTTATTGAGGACAGTTTTGGGATCTTGAGAGTAAGTCAGGCAATAATAAAAATCAAGTCTTCAAGGCCAACGTTTCGATGTATTTATACATAATCATCAGGGCTCGGAGAACGTATACAGGTTTTTACAAAGTCATCTTGTAGTTTCTAACAACATTCATGTAATGCACATACATTGATTAGTGAAAATATGTGACAATTCAAAAATTAGATGAAAAACGCCTGACCGACTTTGCCGAATTATTGCCTGACCGACTCTCAAGATCCCAAAACTGTCCTCATTATCGAGTAGTGGTCAAGAAACTAAACCATATTTTTGAAAACATTTATTGACTTTTCAAGTGTCAATCTATCAACATTGTATTAACCATGTATTCAACCCCAAGCAAACTCTGCTTTGTATATTGCCAAAAATCACATCATTTCCAGGTACTAATAGCTTTTTCTTTTACAGTTGTCCTCTTGGCTCGCACTTCCTCCTCCTGCAGCACAACTTCTTTACTGCACCACACTCCTCTTCTGCAGTACACCTTCCTCGCTGCACACACCACTTGTGAACCCCGTACCAATTGTAAATCGGGCATTGCTAACAATCCGTCATAATTGAAGCGTGGAAGTGCAAAAGGGTCTAACTGCCTTCTACCAAAATTTTCAGCAGGCCAATTCAAATGTTTGGACATGAATAGTATTAAAGGAACATGGCTGAATTAAAGAAAAACATTTTTCTCTGTGATTAGATGAACACTTACACCAAGTTTATTGTGTAATGTAGGTACTCGTAGTTTGCACTGCAGCAGTCATAGACATTCAAAATTTTAGAAAGCAAATACTATGTTAGTCACCCACACGTGTTACTTGGACCACAGGGTGTGTGCCATGGACCAATTTGCTGTAGGAACTATATAACGGTTCCAATGGCTCTTGCACCTACTTCATATCACTGGTCTTGGCACATAGACCTGTAAAAATGCAAAAACGTGAGTTTTATATTTTTTTGGCACTTAGACCCTTTCGCACTTCCACGCTTCAATTGTAAAACGGTCAGCAAGAATTAAACAGATTTTTTTTTCGCACTCATGTAATTCGCGGCTACAAAAAATCTTACAAAGGAGGGAGGGGTGTAGTATGCACCCGGACCCGTGGAATCTTGTTACACTTATCTGGCCTGGGTGGTGTCCCCCCTCACCCATATACTCGTAAAGATCCAAGAGGGCCACAAAATATACCATCCCCATCTAAGACTACTGGGAGGTATTATTTCTGATTCCCTGTATCCCAACCGAAGCTATCATTACAAATACATAATACGATATACGCATTAGGGATCGGACATCGAAGCCAAAACCAAACGATGGAAACATCGACCAGTGACCATCGATGTCGATAAAAATCGGTATTTTTCCCATCGATGTTTTTCATCATCGACCTATTGAAAGTAAAACATCGATGTTGTAAGACAAATTATTGTAAATTAGAACATTGATTATTATGAACAAATATCACTCAAAAATCAAAAAGGCCTATGCCTTTATGCTGGTGTATTAAACATTTTCAAAATTTTTTTTTTTCTTCAAATTATTGGTTAACCCAGCAGAAATTTATATTTAAACTAAAACAAGTTGATGGAAAAATACATCTTTTTTTTCCTTTAAAAATGAAGCTGGAGAGTATTAATGGAAGAAGTTGGATTTGGAATTTTTTTTTATCAAACCCCCTTATTTTATCCCCCACCCCCCACAACCTATCTAGATTTACCCAAGATTTTCAAGTTTTCACTTTTAACACAGAATGTGTTTTAGCCATGGACTAACTAGGCAAAATAGCTAACGAAATCTGAAACGAAATGTGGGACGAAATCTGTGACGACAACATTCTCATGATTTCCTCTTACAACCGAGTCGTTGTTAGGGAAATGGTACTTCGTCGTTTTTCATCCCCCGAAATTCGTTGACCATTCATTTCGAAAGCTCTCGAATTATCCAACCATATTATGTTAACTACTGCGAAGTGCGTGGCCAACAAGCCGAGTTATGAGCATGGTTATTTGAATAATTGTGTACACTCAGGTGATCATTCTCAATAATTGATATTGTTGATTTCTGCTTGTTAATTTCTGATGATTTCATTGAACCAGTCTTCAACCTAAGATTGAAGACGGGTTGATGTGAAACGCGTGAGCTAAAACACATTCATGTGTTTCAATAATTTTGTCCGAAGTATGTAAATAGAGGTAACCGGGGGTCCAGGGGGCTTGCCCCCTGGCGAGGCGCGGAGCGCCGAGTTTAAACTGTTATTGCATATTCATCAGAAGCCTTACCATTGATGCTCGATAAAATATCGTTGTTATCAACATCGATGGAAAAACATTGAACATCGGAGATGGAACATCGATGTTTCCAAACATCGAAGACGATGTCCGATCCCTAATACGCAATTCAGTGGAACATAAAATTAATATAGGGAGTTCTTTGATGTACGAAACGGATTTGTAGGTGTCACCTCCCCTTTTTTCCCACTTGAAATATTTTGAAGCCATCTAAATAGCTAATTGATTCCGAGTCTACCTAAAGGTAGCGGAAGCAATTGTTTTCACTTTCGGGAGAAAAAAATTTTTGGTCTCCAAAATCAAAATTCCCACTCGCACTTTTACGTTTTAGACCATTTTGAACAACTTTGGTTCCGTGTCTGTCTGTCTGTGTGTGTGTCTGTCGTGTCCGCAAATCCTTGTAACAAGCTTATTTTCCACAGTTTTCATCCGATTTGGATGAAATTTTCAGGGGATGTGCGGGCTAGGGGGTAGACGGTCCCCTATCAGTTTCATCATTCTTGACTCAATACCTCACTCTGCGCATGCGCAAACGTAAATTCTACCAAGCATCATTTTTCTCACGCCCTAGTCATCCGATTTCGCTCAAATTTGGATGATAGTTGAGGAATGACAATTTGATCATTTTATATCAATATCAACCTGATTGTACCACTAATAACTACTGCACATGCGCCTATGTGAAATCCTTGTAACGACCTTAATTTCCACAGTTTTCATCCGATTTCGATGAAATTGTCAGAGAATGCGCGGGTTAGATTGTAGATGGTCCCCTATCAGTTTCATTGTTGCCAAATCAATACTTCATTCTGCGCATGCGCAAACGTAAATTCCATCATGTTCCATCTTTTTACTCTCTAGTCGTTCGAGTTCGCTTAAATTTGGATGATAGTTGGAAGAAGATGATAGGTAAACAAGGAAGCTATGTGCCACAACCAACTTGGCAGACTTTTTTTTCCTCAAATATTCGCTAAAACAGCTAAAACTTCCAAATCTTTACCTACTTCATTTAGAGTGAATTTTGTTGCTATCAGATTGGTAGTTAACTATTTCTTTTCACTAAAAGTGCTCAAATTAATTAGCAATTAACGTAGTATATCAAGATTATCTACGAAAATTCGCACATAGGAACATGCTGAATAAATGGGGTCATGTAGAAACCTTGTTTCTGATTTCGGAGTACATATTGTAGGCCTAAACAGACTAGGTATCCCGTCAAAACAAGAAATAGTCGTAGTATATTCATGGTGTCACCAGTGAGTGATAGAAAGATATTGTGTTTCGACGTGGACAAGGCAATCTGCTGAGGGCAGAGTCACATTGACACAAGCACGCATTGCGATCCCATCTGTATGCTAATACATTGTCATGGTGAAGGGAGGAACTTTTGAAACAGAATACTCACCCGAATTGACCCTCGTTCCAGAGAGCGATAAAATGAAGGCATGCATGTCGTGGAACACGATAAAATCTGTGTTTTCATTGAAACTCAACAGAGAACAACCCATCTTACCACAATCACCTGCTATGCGTTATAAATACTTCCAGGAACTCATCTTTCTAACCAGATTCAACCTTGAGCTTTCTCTCGCTTTATTTCATAGAGTGTATGCATCCAGAAATTCATGTAATTGGTGGACAATAAAATTTTGCAATTCAGTCCCGTCAAATATTCGCTCACTCCCATCAAAGCAATTTAAAAATACTATCTCCAAATTTCTTTGCGACTTAGCATCTTATGATTTTAAAGAGTATTTTGCTTTTGCACATTGTATTTAAGACTGACGAAGTGTTTTCTCCGTACTTATTATCTTCGTTTGTATATTGTTAGTTTTAGGGTTGACTTGTAGCCATTGAGAATTTTATGTCAGCAGCCGAGGAATTTTTGTTAAGTACTCGAGTTAGCTTTGAGATGAACTGCGATAAGATTGGAAGATATATATATAATGATTGTGTCTAGGGGTGTGCTTATCCAGAAATGGGTGTGTAACCTCGGGAGGCCGCCATGGTGGGTTGGGTCCGGGCATAGCCGGGACGCCCCGGCCAAGCCACCTTTTACGTGGTTACAGACTACCTATTTGGTCTGCAGCCGGCATTTTAGTTTTCTTATTTATACAATTTATTTATTATTATTATTTTTTTTTATCATTTAATAATGATTAACAGGACGTTTCCATTTGTTTTCGTCCGTCACGACCGCTATGTCACGATGGGGTTTTCTATTGACTTTCACGTACAACCAATGCGTTACTAGGGAAGCGTAACTCCCTTAGTATTCATAGCAGGAAAATCGTTAGCCACTTTTTGGAATGCTCTCATTTTATCACATGATCTCATAACCCCTAAGCCTGTAGTGTCAAGGAAAGCTGATTTATATACTTAAAAAAAAAAAAAAAAAAAAAAAAAAACAGTTATAAACTAATATTGCTAAGTAACCATTATGAAATAATAATGTGTAAAATTAATCATTATTAAATGATCTGACTGTAGAACCGTAGGTCAACCGTCCGTTTTTATGACTGTTTAAATATATTTCTTCCATAAAATTGTATTGCTGCATATATAAATGTGTGCTAATTTGATCATTTGGGAGTTGTGAATTTGTATTTGTTATTTGGCTTGTTTGTTTTTTTACTATTGTTATGCACTTATGTGTGATGGCAACTAAAACTAACTATCTATCGCTTTCTTCGATGAACTCAGTAGAATCAGTAATGTATTTGTAATTCATAGGTAAGGTCAGGGGTCAAGCAAATTATTCATAACAGTGAGGGCTGCCTGTTCCCACCCAAAACTCGAGTTCCGTTACCAACCATTCTGTACTGCTACCTACCCCTCCATCTACTCGACCTCCTTCTTTCTTCCCTTTCTAGCAATACAGACAAGCCCTACAATCAGTGTTGGGCATAATCTTATCGTCGAATACGAATACGATTGTAATCGCGATAATTATTCGTTGATTCTGAGTCAACTGCGATTATATTCGTATTCGTCTGTCGGCGATTACACGAATACAACCCATAAAAATGCGTCACGGTCATCAATTTCAATAGGGCGTCCCTCCTATAATATGCGAAGCCTTGCTAATATTACCTAGCTTCAGAGGGACGTCCTTAAAGCGAATTCAACGATTGGAGCCCAGCCTATTTGTCTCAAATCTATTTCAATAGGATGTCCCTCTGAAGCTAGGTAATATTAGCAAGGCTTCGCATATTATAGGAGGGACGCCCTATTGAAATTGATCCGTGGTTTATGATTTTCAATAATAAGCCTATGTGATCGTGTTGCGAAAAATTTTTATAACCCTCCCTCAAACTTTGTCACTTTACGTTTCAAGGTGCGTAGAATCCAAATTTGAAATGTCCGTCCGCCGTCCGCCGTTCGCCGTCCGCCGTCCGGGCCATAAAAGGCCTAATAATTACGGTCAGTTTTCTACGTAGAAGGTCTGTATGAGACAGAAATAATAAACCTTTGTGTAATAATTTGCAGCGTTTTTATTTAATATTTTATCAATTTTTGACATGAAGCTATTTGTAGTAGTACATTTTTTCTTACTATACGGAGGCCGATGATGGTTTATAAGGAGGCCAGTTTATTATACGGAGGCTGGTGGTGGGGGGGGGGGGGGGGGGTATTACGGTGCTCTTGAACGCCAAGTCATTCACTTTTTATGTGCTTGTGCGTTGTTACTTTTGAACAGTTTAACCACAACTCTTCATAATTATTTTTTTCATTCGTATAACTCACCTATGAAATACCTAGCATGATAAAGTAGGTACGCTTTTGAAGTTTGATTGTTTAGGAGTTATAATATACCTAAAAATTCTTTAAATTATTGCAACAAGTTTTCATTTAAAAAATTCTCTGGCACTTGGTGGTTTTTCCAAAATTCCCTGACATTTTCCTGACTTTTGCAGTTAGGGGCTACCCTGATAATAGACAACGTTTAATAATAATTATAGACAGGAGTTCTGCGTAGAAAGGCTATCAAATACAGAGATTATATACCTTAGTGTAATATCTTGCAGAGTTTTTATGGATTGTATTCGTGTAATCGCCGACAGACAAACACGATTACACGAATACAAATATAATCCCAGTTGACTCAGAATCAAAGAATGATTATCGCGATTACAATCGTATTAGTATTCCAAGATAAGATTATGTCTAACACTGCCTGGAGGGAGCCCTTATTATCACCAAAAGTAAGCTCTACAATGCTATATACTCCAGTAAACTCTCTATTATATTAGTTTTGTGTAATGCGACAAGTAGGCTGATTCCCGAATCCCAGAAGTTTCTTCTTGACTGTTTCGTTCCAGAACCGTCGGTGGGAAACTCCGAACCTGCTGCTCTGATTGGTCATTTCCTATTCCCGATTTCGTCATCATTCCCCCCTAAATTGAACCTTCGTGGGTCGAGCAACTTGCGCCTCCCCCCATCCCTTCCAACGGCAATCCCCGACGATCTTATCACCCCAACGGCCGCCCGGGTTGGTATTTACCCGGCTAAGGAGGAAACGGCAACCTCATCTAGGCAACACCTGATGGAACTCGCCCAATCCCATTTCGAGCTAAATTACTGGGCCTGGACGGACCCCGCAGGACAGTCCCCCATCCGCAAGGACTACTGGAATGACCACTCATGACTACTCATTGGGGACTACAGCTGTTTTGGCACACCAATGAAAACTGAAAACGGTTCAGTGTTCATGGGCTTCATGGACGAGATTAATACTGAGTATCTGATATTTGGTTTTTGTTGAGATTTTGATTCATTATTTATAACAGCTATCGAAAACTGTTACGGTGATTCGTTCAACGGAACGGCGTACCCGTTGGTATCCCCAATTTGTACTGGTCCAACCGATAATCGTCCAACCTTCACATCGGTGAGTCTACCTCTCTCTTACATTTTGCGTTAATAGCAATAATATTATATAAACTCCCATTGTTTGTACCTATCCATTGCTATCCCGCATGCATCCCCCCCCTCTCTCTCTCACTTTCTCTCTCTCCCTCCTGCGGTATTTCTTTCATCTTGAAAATAGGTGAATATAAGAAACTAATCAACCGACAGGCTAGATAGAAAAAACCCCCCTGACTACTTTTCTTTTGGAGTGACATAACGAAAAGCATTATAAATTATCCCAGTGATTGAAATCTTGTTCTAATTATTTCACCTGAGTCCCAAAATGACATTGAAAATTTTAAATATACTATAGAAATCCAATAATTTTGATCACGGCAATCGGAAGATTGTCACATGGTAGCAGAGCGTGGTTTCAGAGCGCGGTGTTTCAATAATGAAACATTAACTCTCCCTTAAAAATTGTTTACATCTCAAGATGAGTAGAATCCAATAACTAGTTATGATATTGTAATTTCTCTTCACTGATATGTGCTTCACCAAGCAAGGCAATCGGATTATTTGCGAATTTTCAATCAAAGTGAAGCACAGCAGCGATGGGTAGGAAAATATCAACAGCAACATTTTACCAAGTGTCGTTTATACGAATTTTGTTTGAGACAATCCGATTCGCACTACCACATTTTGTTTCATCATTTTCAATAATGAACTATTAAAATCATATGTATGTGTAAGTATATCGTAGGGTTTGTGTGTATGTATGGATTCTTTTCCAGACAATATCCAATCTTGAAAAGACAATGAAAACCGTTCTGCTACATTAAAATAAACGGTGATACCAGTTCTAAAACCAGTATGAGCAATTCCATTGGATTCAAGATCAATAACAAAAGTTCCAGTCATGCAGCATGATAGTATGAGCGAATTTTCGTATATCAAAGTATCACATAATGTTAAATTGTTAGGAAATTTAAGCTTTATGAGTGCGAAAAAATTATCAACAAAAAGGAACATGTTGATTTTTTATGGGAAAAAAATCAAATCTATTCAAAGAGGGATTTCGAGTTTTCAACTTCTTAAAAGTTTTTTCTGTTATTTAGCAAATTTTAATGAAAGTTGATTTTTTTTTTCAGCATAATTATACCCTATACATAAATTTTTAATGTTCTGTTTTATATTTAATACACTTCATTTGAGCAATATTTTGCAAAAAAATAATATAAAATAAAAAGTAAAATAATAATAATCTTTCTACGATTTTTAGCCGTTTTTTGCCATTTGTAGTGACTTTTTAGCACAATTTTTGGAATTTGACAAATTGATGCGCCAACGAAAAGTGCTGGCCAACGAACTCTTCCTTTCATTTGGAATACTAGATTTTTTGGCACAAGAACGGATCTCAATCCCAAGAAGAATGATATATATATATATATATATATATATATATATATATATATATATATATATGAAAAAGCGTGATACTTGAGGATTCGTTTCAGAATGCCCCTCAAAACGGATTTAAATGAAGAAATTTTTAGAAAATTTTTATTTAAAAATTGTTGGCGCCATTGAAATAGTTTTATTTCTTATGAAACTTCGCTGAAAGCAAGACGGTAGCCCAAAATATCATGTTGTAGCCCGGAACAGCCAGATGAATGGACGCACACACGTATACACAGAGGCAAATGCGGGCTGGGCCAAAGCAGAAACTCATTTCGTTTGGCAATATATTATTGTTATTTTAATTACCTTGTAGATTGGCATTAAAAAGAATCAGTTTCGAGGTTTACTCTTAGCATCATTAAAAAAAAAAAAAAAAAAAAAAAAAAAAAAAAAAAAAAAAAAAAAAAAAAAAAATTAACATGTTTGAGGATACTCAAAATAGGCCAATACAATCATACTCCTCCAGAAAACGTAACTGAAATGTGTCACGAAATATCGACATGAGCCCAAAAGTATTCTAACGCTTTTCACGTACTCCCAATCGTACGCCTCAGTTTCCGCCTCACAAAAAATGTCCACCTTTCGTTGGAAAGCTATAAGTTTACTGAACATCAAATCACGTATCATGCTGCCAATTTTCCCCTTCTTCCCCTTCTGAGGTAAATTACTGGTTTCGCAATTGGCCGGAGTTCATATCCATTGATCTATTAAAAGCAAAGGAATGCCCGAAATACCGCTTAGGCCTTCTAGTTTACTTTCCCCAGAATTGACGTTTTCGTCCACAGAAAAAAAAAAAAGATTTTTTACAGCCTTATCGGTAATGGTATTGTATAAGAAACAAGCAATCAGAGAATATAAGAGAATTGAACCATAAACATTCACAGCAAAAAACAAACTCATCATTATTCTGTTTTTATTTTCAACATACTGGACGAATTAACCCTCTCAAAATTTATTGGCAAATGTTTCACGATGCGTAGAAAAAAAACGCTGCATTTTTTGAAATTTTACCATTTTAATGTGATCAAAACATGCTGGCCAACGAAATTATTTTTTTGTTTGGGAAGCTTGATTTTTTGACGCAAGAATGGAATTTTCATCTCAATTCAAAGGAGAGTTATCGTCCAGAAGGATATATATATATATATATATGTGTGTGTGTGTGTGTGTGTGTGTGTGTGTGTGTGTGTGTGTGTGTGTGTGTGTGTGTGTGTGTGTGTGTGTGTGTGTGTGTGTGTGTGTGTGTGTGTGTGTGTGTGTGTGTGTGTGTGTGTGTGTGTGTGTGTGTGTGTGTGTTTTTAGATCTAAATGTCTATCTACCTTGTTGGTCGTACAGCTCATTTCGTAGCATACCTACCGCATGGTACTCATGAACATTTACTTATATCCCTTTCAAACTTGCATTTTCAGCTTTTTCTCGCATTTTTAATTCTTGAGAGTGAAGAAGGCGAAGTGCTTTTTTCCAAGGTCAGCTTTTTTGACTATTGGACAACCTGGCGGGGCATTTTTAAACTCACTTGGGAAAATTAGAACATGATTCAATTTTTACCTCAACGCGAAACATACTAAAACGTAACCATTGGGAAGGTAACAATTCAATGGAAAACCCTTAGGGGCTCTAACCTGGCAGACTTCATAAATATGCATTCCGCCAGAATGCGCTGTTTTTGCACTTATTCCTCTTCAACATTCACAGCTGACCTTGGAAAAAAGCACTATGCCTTCTTCACGTTCGAGCATTAAAAATAATAATAATACTTTACTGATTATATTGTACGCTCGAATAGTGTCATAATTAAAAATAGTATATGTTCCAAATTTATCGAACGCATTGTGTTTATTTAATTTTTATCTTTCAGAATTCACGAACCAGGCAGTGTAATGGCACGCACCGTTTACCGGAGACAGAAAACATCGCCACTATTCAACCACCTAATTCCTTCTCCATGAAAAAGCTGAAGCCAGCTTCCCCTTGTAATTAAAGCAACGGGAAAAAAGGCCTTTAAGCTTTGATGGGGGGGACGAGCGGTCTGTTTCGAGAAAGGGGAACGAACGAATAGATCCCCGTTTAATTGCCTCCCCTCAACGAAAAGACAAATCGACGATTTATCCTCGGTGACCCAGAGAGTTTTCCGCCGTCCGGCCTATCAGCAGAGCATCTATCTATCATGGATCTAATTACTTCCGATAGGGAGAAGACGCACGGAACGGCCGGGGTTGGTCAAAGGAAGCTTTGCTAGTGATGGGCAGTGCCATCAGCGCCGTCCACTATTGTTTACGAGAGAGTATTTGTGGATCAGGATCTGGAATTTTCCAGATGGAGAGGGACTGAATGAGAACTACCAGTTGGCTTGAAACTGTCCCGTTAACGCTGACGAGCACGTTTCAATTTTGCGACGTCGTTTAGGCATTTGCCTCCCCCCCTCCTTCCCAATCAACAAAAGAATCTGAAAATAATAAACAATAATAATAAAATTGGTTGTACGTGTTAAAACCATAAGAAAATCATAAAAATGAAACGCTTGCATACGAGTCTGCAACACATTGGGACATTTTATGTCTTTAGTTGCAGACTCGTATGCAAGCTCCAAGAGCCACTCAGCTGATCCGGACCCTGGGCATCGTCAAGTAAATGTCCTAAAGATGCTACATACGAAATTACAGCTTCCTAGAGTGTAAAGCATAGAAATTAGCTCTTACAGCTTCCTAGAGTTTAAAGTATAGAAATTGCCTATTAAAATGCAAATTAACAAATCAAACCGTTCTTGCAATATTCGGATCACCTGCTATAAATCAACCATCGAAACACCAGCTCAATGAAATCATCAGAAATTAAAAAACGGTTGCAATCATGTTCTCATTATCAATTATTGAGAATGATCACCTGAGTGTACAGAATTATTCAAATAACCATGCTCATAACTCAGCTTGTCGGCGACGCACTTCGCAGTAGTTAACATAATATGGTTGGATAAATCGAGAGCTTTCGAACGAATGGTCAACGAATTTTGTGGAATGAAAAACGACGAAGTACCAATACCCTAGCAAAGACTCGGTTGTAAGCGGAAATCATCAGAATATTTTCATGAGCAATTTCCGTGACTTTTTTTAGTTTATGTGCCATAGCAGAGACATAAAATGTCAAAAGTTGAAAAATGAAAATACTATAGTGGCCGCCAGTTCATCAGCTTAATCTTCAATCGAAGGCGAGAAAACTATCGGGGAAACTCTTGGAGCTGTCTGACATTTGTGATGTACAGGAGTAGTTCCTCCTTTTCGATTCTTGAAAACGCTGCAGCTGGGGATAATCATGAGGTTTATTCAACTTTCAGGATATTCTCTGAGTGTAGCAGGTTGATTGCCTCTCCCCTTTGAAGGGGAAACTACTCAATATCTATCACCTTCCTTGTCACATGTTAGCAGAACTCGGTTCCAAACTTTGAGTATTAATAAAATGGAGGGCTATTAGTGAGTGAACTGTCGTTTGGCTTTTGAATTGACCAGGGGCAAAATGGCCGAACACTGATCAGCTGATGTAAGATGTGATGTTGAGTTTGGTGAATGAATGGGGATTGTATACCTAGGACATTTCTTATTTAAGATTTACACCCTAATTGTGCACCGTACATGTACACCGCTATTTAACACCGTTAATATTTCATATTTTTTACACTGTGGGAATGAGTGTTGAAATAACGCCAGTACTCTCTAGTGGATGTTTGATGAAGGTAGATCAGCTGTTCTGTGTGTCCCAAAAAAAAAAAAAAAAAAAAAAAAAAAAAAAAAAAAAAATAGGAGGCACCAAGATTTGGGCCGGGGGACCAAAGTAATAAAAGTTGGTATGAACATACTGAAATCTAGACAGTTATGTCTAATTACATAAATTAATACTAAAATGTAACAATAATAAGTTGTATCAAACAAAACTCAAATTACAATAAACTGCTTTGTCATTTTAATTGGAAAAAATCGTGGCGGGAACGGGTCAATTGCAAAGCCAACTCGACTGTAGTGGCACGTATGCCTTGTCAGGGAAACAGCGTTGAATTCAGAGCAATAGCCCTAAATCTTATTAATACTCAAAGGTTCCAAACCACAACCTCCCTCCCTCCTTTCAACCCCTCAATTACGGACTGTCCTGGCGCCCCTAACCCCCCCCCCCCCCCCCCCCTTCAAAGGCAAAACGGGCGCCATATACCCAAAAATTTTACCCTTACGAACTAAATCACTCGCGACGAAGTTGTGGAAACCCATTTCAAAACGGAAGTTAGTGAAAAACGTTGTCTATTTCCACGAAAAATAAAGAGTTACAATGTTACCCTCAACAATTTAAAAAGCAAACCACCCTAGAGCCCTGCCTATTTGGAGCCCCCTTCTACACCCCCCCCCAGCGAGTGATTGATAGGAGTAGTTCTTCTTTCTCGATTCTTGAAAACCCTGCAGTAGAGGATAATCATGAGGTTTATTCAACCTTCAGGATACCCTCTGGGTGTAGCAGGTTAATCGTCTCTCCCCTTTGAAGAGGTAAAGTAAGCGATAAGTTCATTCTTGAAAATAATAAAACAAAAAGTAATATTTCTAGGGGAGAATCGATGAGAGGTTCACTAAATACTCTCACACTAACATTTAAGTACACAACTTATACCTCCACTTGATTGAAAGGCAACTAAACAGTAGACTTTTCCGAATCGGCGGACTACAAAGGAAGTGCGGTGAAAGCGGTTTTTTTTTAGGAGGAGACCATTTTAATCAAAGGAGCGTTCTTTTTGTTGCAAGAGGATCGCTATCTGTTAGTGACAAGCTAGGCTAAACAAGCACTTGCTTCTTATTCAAGTGTCTCTTGAATTTATCTTTATTAATCAGACGGCTTCTTCTTTTTAGAGAGTCCATTATTCAACCCCTCTCTTATTCCGTTTCGTGCAAGGTTTCGCGTCATGGGGTTAAATTCAAGAAACTCGAAAACCGCGCTTGGCATTGGAGACGAGTGAGATAATGTAGCTTTCAAGAGTTTTCTTTCCGACGACAGTTCTGGCTTGAATATTGCGTTGCAACTCTTACTTTTGCTCTACTGGCGTCATGAACTGTATTCTGTTTGAATAAACTGAAGGGTTTCAGGTACGAAGGGCCTAAGTGTCATTTCCGACTTTTTCCCGATAATATTTTTTCCAAGACCTACCAGAAATACCAGAAGCAATTTTTCTAGAAAGGGCCGTAGCACCAATTAATTTGAATCGACCGCCACAACACAAGGTTACCAGCTTTCTCTGCCGAAAATCACCCGTTTTTCCCTAATGTCTCAAGTCGATGAATTAATTTTAATAGAAAGTGCGTATGTGCCACTGCAACCCTCCTATTTGGTTTCGTTCATCATTTTCGTTGTTTGTTAAAGTATGCACGTTATTTTCGTTAGTTAATTGTTTAACATTTTGTATGGAAGGAATTGAAAGACGTGATAGGGGAGGTGGAAGGTGCGAGATGAACAAAGCAAGGAAAAAAAAAACGAAAGGCGATAGCTACAGCACCATAGAGTCGAAAAACCGAAACCCATAAAATTGATGCTATCATTCCTTGGAGTAACTGAATTACACGCAATTAAACCAAATTTTGATTAGATGCAAATAAATACTCTTCCGTTATTTTACTTGCGAGCTCACATCTTGTCCTCTATTGAACGCTGCAAGAATTTCGATAGAAAAGAGTAACAGGATCTGTTAAGCACGATTGGCTATTTATCGGATGAGGCCCATAAAAAGTTTTATTTGGGAAATTGGGATAGTGTTAGTGTTGAGGCTTCTCACTATCATAAATGGCTTGTAATAACTTGTATTATTTTTAATTTAAGAAAAATTAAAAATATTTTTTATGTTACTTCTATCAAAGAATTTACCGTTTGAGAGAATAAAACGTTACTTACGGTTCCATTTACAGTTTATATTATTTACTACTAGAAAACCATGTTACCTGTTTTTGTTTAAAAAAGAGTTGCCTTGTTAAGAGAGCAATGAACTTACATTTTCTATATCCTTCTAATTTGATTGTGTCTCCTGTTTGTTTGATTTGATTTGGTTGTCTCTGTTGTTTTTTTTTTTTTTTTTTTTTTTTTTTTTTTAGTTTACCTAAGTACCTGAAATTAGGTAAAAATGTTAAACTGAGTTGACTGAAAATTAGTATTTAAAAAAAATTAGTCATAGAATCATAGAATAAATGTTAATGTTTTGAATTTATTACTAAAAAATTTTGCAGCAACTACTGATCACGTGAAAACACCTTTTTTCATCCACATCCCCAGATAATTCTACTAAAATGAAGAACCCCTTAATGTTTTAAACTGTTTACTTGTGGAAAACTTGAATAAGTAGGTGGTTATCGCACTTAGGCAGGTGGTAAAAGGAAGAGGCACTTGACCCTTTTCATAGGATTGCAATCAAAACATTTTTTTTTTAAATTGTTGTGATGTTTAATTGTCCAAAAGTTTAATTGGGAAAAGCATTGGAAACAAATTGAGCAATAAATAAGATACCTTTTAACAATATTAAATTACGGAAACAATCATTTGTTTGGAACGCATTTGGTAAGAATAGCTAGCAAATTAAATTTCAAATGTCAATAACTTTTTTTGGTATTCATGGCACTTACGCCCTTTGTACCTGAAGCCCTTCAATTATTAACCTGAGTGTGAGAGTTTTGTGTAAAACATGGATTATCTAATAGTGCAGCATTTAAACAACGGAAAATCAATAATTTTGATTGAATGATACTGTTTTCATCGGTTTCATTACTGGTTTCATCGAGCTACTTTTTGGTATTTCGAACTGTTTCATTCTTCCATTTGATTGAACCAAAACCTTCTCTCAATTGCTTATTTTGGCTCAAAAATCAGTGAATGATCGTAGAAAATGAAGCTATCGCAATGGCTCAAATCAAAATGGCGAGATCAAAATTTTTGAAAAATGTCTTCATTGAAATCCGTTTTGAGGCATTCTGAAACGGATCATAGAGTTTAACACTTTTTGTATTTTCAAGAGTTTTTCCCAATCGAAACACTTCCAAAGATAAGCATCCTTCTTCTGATTAATAAAAGTATTCTTAACTTAAAAAATCGAATGCTCAGAAAGTAGCTAAAACCTATCTACGAAATTTAAGCGAACTGTAACGACTAGAGATTGAAAAGATGGGACATGATGAAATTTATGTTTTCGCATGCGCAGAATGAAGTAGGTATTGATTTGGCAACAATGAAACTGATAGGGGGCCGTCTACACCATATGGCCCGCATATTCCTTGAACAATTTATCCAGATCGGATGGAAACTGTAGAAAATAAGCTTGTTGCAAGGATTTCATATTGGCCCATGCGCTGTATCAATACGCTGTTCAATCTTGTTGAAATTGATATAAGATTATCAAATTGTCATCACCCAACTATCATCCGAATTTGAGCGAGATCGGACGACTAGGGCGTGAGAAAATGATGCTTGGTAGAATTTACGTTTGCGCATGCGCAGAGTGAAGTATTGAGTCAAGAACGATGAAACTGATAGGGGACCGTCTACACCTTAAACCCGCACATTCCCTGAGAATTTCATCCAAATCGGATGAAGACTGTGGAAAATAAGCTTGTTACAAGCCCTTCAAGTGCCATTTTGCCATGGCGCCATCCTTAAGTGCCATGTTTGACTAATTTTTGGGTAAAAAGCCATTTTTTTGCCAATTTCGGGGGAAATGCCCCGTTTGTGCCATTTTTCGTCTAATTTTCTTGAAAATTTGTGAAAAAAAACATTTTTTTCTGGAAAATTCGCAAAAAGTTGGAGTTTTAAGTATTTTTTCAAACATTTTTCTAAAAAGGAGCTAACAAGAAGAGCTTTTTCGTGTGGGCAAGTTCACAAGTCAACGACCGAAAATTCCCTTCCGAGGATTTAAGGTCTCCAATGTCCGAGGATTACAGTCATTAGTGCCTGAAAAGGGAAGGGTCATTGCAAGGTCATAGGGGGAAAAATTGAAAAGAAAAAAGGAAAAAAGTTTGGATTTTGAAGAATAAATGCCATATTTGGCCGAAATAAAAGCCATGTTAGGCCTAGGTAAATAAGTGCCATTTTGCCATGTTTTTTAGAGCCACGTTTGGCAAAAATAAATGCCATGCAGTGAAGGGCTCTGGTAATAAGTGAGGCGAGTAGTTTCAAAACCGGCTCAATCCATACTTGAAAATTGCAGGAATCACAAAAAACGTTTCCCTGTACAGCACTCCATTTTAAGCACTTTAGTTTCATTTCATTGCTTAAACTGGAGGCCCTCGAGTGTTTTATCACAAATTTTGACTTCGAAAATGGTCTGGGTTTCTAAAAATTCAAAATCAAAGTTTGGATTGACCCGGTTTTGATGAAATTCAGTTAGTTTGACTTAGCTCTGTTGCCATATTCCTAAGAGTATCCTCTAAATTCGATTATTCATGTCGGAAATCACACTTTTTTGGTATTTATATGGTAAGAAGCTTGTAGGTTGCAAAAAAATACGACTGCATAGCAACAGCCTATGTAGAAACCAGGCTTGTAGAGACATTTGAGAACTTCTTTCTTTATCTTACGAAACGCCGAAAAATGATGGAATATCGATTAATTTAATATTGAACAGTAAAGAGCAAAAAAGAAAAAAAAAAGAAAGAAAACGTTCATAGCGGGAAAATGGGTGAAACTGTGTACACCAGAACAAAAACATCCAACGCCGAAGGCAGGCGCGCTCCTAGCGACTCAACTGAGAAGCATGGATTGAACCAGTTTTGACGCGAAACCACCACTTCAGTGGGGTTTTTCTATTGGATTGAACCGGATTTGGTCCGTAAGAATTCACAGGGTGATAGAGTGAATCGTGATCTTGAAGAAATTGGAAAAAAGTGTACTTTGAAAAAATGTGGATTGTGCCGGTTTTGAAACTACTCGCCTCAAGTAATGTTTGTAATATTATTCTAAATTCGAATCATCAATAACTTCGTAAAACAAACTAATTGCTATGCGAACTTACGATGACGGTTTTCACGTACCTATTACTTAGGGGGAGTAGGGAGTTGTTGCCAAGTGCGAAGTTTTACAACAGGCCTTAGAGTTAGGTATACCCATCCTGAAAGCGCTCACCGCGGTTCCTTAACAACTTCCACAACAACGTCAAAAAGTTGGGAGTGGAGGTGGGGGCTCAGACTTTGTGCACCCGAGACCTTCATTGAAATGATAAATTATGGAAATTCTTATTAGGCATAACAAAATTTATGACATTTTAATTGCACTTTTCAATGAAAAGTATACCTACCTGGGGTCAATTTATTTCACCTATCAGTAAGTTGATGGAACGACAAAGTTGGTATTTTGATTTGTTACTTTGTAAGGAACTGATTGCCACAACTAACTGCTACGATTTTCATCCGATTGTCACTCATTTTGGTAATTATTCTCGTATCGAGTTGTTGTTAAAAATAAGCACTGACAGTAAAAAGGTTGATGAGGACTATTTTTGACATGTAATGAAAGCTACATAATATCCTTGGCACAAAGATATTGATAATAACCAACGGCGGCAACTAATGAACAGGCGAACAGAGTGTTGTTGACTACACGGCATTGAGAAGAGATTCCGTAAGACAAGCTAACGAGTGCCACCATTCAGTAGTTTTTCAAAAGGCGGGGAAGCAGTCCATCGGACGGAAGGAGGATTGAAGACCGAACCCTCCAGGCTATCGAACTGACATAATAATCGAGCGTGAGCTGCCGTTATACGAATGTTTATTTCTATTTGTAAAATGTTTATTTCTATTTGTAAAATGTTTATTTCTATTTGAAAATGTTTCATTCGATCTGGAAAATGTTTCATTCAATTTGGAAAATGTTTATTTTAATTTGGAAAAGCTATATATAAGGTACCCATCTCGAAGTTCAACATCATTATAAACGGCAATGTTCAAAATTCGTTGATTTACATTTCAAAATGTGAAAAATAAAAAAAAATCGGATGAAACTCGAACCTTCGGGCCTCGACCCTCTGGACCCCCGGTTGCATTCTACTTTGAGCCTTCGGCAAAAATGCTAAAGTATAGAACACGCTTTCTTCCCACTAATTCGTGAATGTAAATAAATTTAAAACTTCGACATAAATGTTTAACTAACCGAAGATAGAAGGTAGTACCAAGGTAGGTAATTCCTGTTACGGTGCGGGTGTGCAATAAATTACTATAACCAAGATTAATTCTCGAAAAAGTGACAACAAAACAAGCGGCATTGTTTACTATATCCATTTATAACATAAATAAATATAAAACTGCGACATGAATAGAAGAACAAGTACGAAAGAAATGCGTGATAAATCGAGAGGTTTCCAACGAATGGAGAACGATTTTTGTCCGGTGAAAACTACAGAAGTTTCATCTCCCTAGCAACGGCTAGGTTGTACGTGAAAATCGTAAGAAAATTTAGCGACGCTTCCGCGTAACGTTTTCGAGCAGTTAGCTCAAGGCTAAAGCATGTTCCATGCTAAAAACGTCCGTTCACAGTCCGAATTTTTTTCCCAAAACTACTGGACCAAACTTTATGAAATATGGCTCAAAATTCATAGATCGGCCGGGAATGTGCCAATAACATCGGCAATAATTTTCATCAACTCTAAATGGTACCTACTAATTAAGGGCTGAAATATTTTGGCTCGAAAACGTTCAAGGTAACAGTAATGTTTTTTTTTTGGGGTGTCATTGGTGGACATCATCCCAAAAAATAGGATGAAAACACCAAGGTGGCTGCACATACAGCCGATCACTCCCTTAGGGTTAGAACATGGGCAGGAAAAAAATCGACAAGAACAAATGCGGTGGAACATAGCGAATCACCTTGTAACTGCGACGTACCTACTTATCATCTTTAATTCCGAACGTTCTTTGAAATTGTGAAGAACTTCGCGGTCCGATTTTAGTGTTAGACTGCTCATTCGAATCAGCACGGCCCCAAGTTTGTTGCAAAAGTGTCGCCGTTCGTCTCTAAACCCGCCTTGATCGTGTTCTAGGCGGTCCATATCAACGAGAGTTGTTTATTAGGCTGTGGCGGTAACAACAGTTGCCATCAATTCACGGTCAGTAAGAGACGTAGTGTAGGCTTTCCAAGCCCTAACAGGCCTCTAGTCTGATATAATTCCAATCGAATTTTCTTTTCACGAAACTGGGTTTATAATAGCTATTGTCACCTGTATATAGACTTCAGTAGCTTACGTAGTACATTTATTTTATACAGTTAATTTTCAGTTGGTGGGTCGGGTCAGCTTGTGATAAATAATACTAAGAAAGTGTAGGTGTACTTAATTAATTTCTCTTAGGTATGCGGCTACACCTATTCAGTTACAGTTAGATAGACACCTAATGCATAATGGATTTCGTTTGATGATTATAGACAGTTTTTCTACGTAGAAGCGTTTTCTACACAGAAGTAATAAACCTCTGTGTAATAATTTGTGGCATTTTATAATTCAACAGAACTTGTGAAATCTGTGGATGTTAGTAAGGTTCTGTCACTGAAGACAGAATGTGCGTATATTTCACTTTCAAGTCTCAGCATTAGGCGGAAACCAACTTGTAAAAACTTGATTGTAAATCTACTCGGGTCGCACGAAAGAGTTCGAAGCTGCGTCTAAAGAACCTATAAAAGTTTTTAACAGCTGGTACGTGCTACGAAATAATTTTCGGCGAGTAGATATGAAGAAATGACTGTAATTTTCACTCGAAAATGGAAATTCCCGTCGATGACAGAATGATCGAACTCGAGCTGTATTCTACATTTTCTTACGGCGGTAGATTATTTCAGATATCAAGCAAGAGTGAAATTCTAAACTATAAGTTAATGTTGGACGGCGTATATATTTTCACTGGGTTTAACGTTTGAAAAAGACGCACTAATTCATTTATGATCTTGAATTTCAACTTTTATTTTGGTTTATTTTTTTATCCATTTTTAAAAATTTTTTTTAAGCCGCATCTCAACCAGAAGGGTCATTAGCGGCATTGGACAAGGTGTCTAAAGGGACACTGGAAGAGGCACGATTCTAAGGGGAGCCATGTTGCCATCCTTAATTAAAAAGGAGCGCCATGGACTCCACAGGCAACTCGGAGGAGGAAAAGAATGAGGGGTACAGAGATGACCACTGTTTAGGCCCCCAAAGTGGATTAAAAAAAACCAAAAATGAAATAATACAACTAAGACTAGATGTATGATGGGAAATAACTATATATGTACATGCTAGTATATAAATCAGCAAATTGAAATAAAACTACGACTAGATGAACGTGCTTAAAGTGAATTCAACGATTGGAGTCCAGCCTATTTGTCTCAAATCTATTTCAATAGGACGTCCTTCTAAAGCTAGGTAATATTAGCAAGGCTTCGCATATTATAGGAGAGACGCCCTATTAAAATTGATGACCGTGACGCATTTTTATGGGTTGTATTCGTGTAATCGCCGACAGACGAATACAATTACATGAATACGAATATAATCGCAGTTGACTCAGAATCCACGAATAAAACGCGATTACAATCGTATTCGTATTTGACGATAATATTATGCCCAACACTGCATTAGAACAAGATGCCGGTGTGATAAAATATATTATGGCCTTCCTACTATTTTCATCCTACCTATTCGAAGATATTTTATTCAAATAGGCGAGATAGTTCACATAAGCTGAAAGTTGATAGCGGGCTGCAAGGCGGAAGAGAGCTGCAATAAAGAAATTGGAATGCCTGCGAGATAACGGACTCCGGCATTGACTGGATGCTTGGAGGGATCCATGACAAGAATTAATATCTGCCTATAGCAGGAAGAAGGATGACAGCGGTTCTGCGGCCTGAAGCGAAGAGGGGAGAGGAGGCTCCAGTACGTGAGAATACCCATTTTTATAACAGGGAATGAAAAACCCAAGAGGAAAAAACTCAATAAAGATCCCATCGGCGGTTACGCAGTGAAAGTTCGAGATACCATCGGTTATAAGTACATTCGTTTGAACGGGTTACGAAGCACTTCAGTTGGATTTGATCTTTTCATTTCTCTCAGTAGAGGTAATCCGTTCCGTACAATTCAACTCCAACAGTTACTTTCCTCACCAACGAATTACGTAGTGGAAATTCGAGATACCATCGGTTATAAGTACATTCGTTTGAACGGGTCACTAAGCAGTTCACTTGGATTCGATCTTCTCATTTCTCTCAGTAGAGGTAATCCGTTCCGTACAATACACTCTAACAGTTACTTTCCTCAAGGAGTTCCAGTTAGGTAGGCGAGCTGAGCGCACGTGTTTTTTTGCGAGCTCCGTATTAAGTATATTGATTTATCACGGTTGTATTGTGAATTTCGTTTCAGTTTTTGTTTTTTGTGGTTTATCTTTAACGCTCAGCAATAACAATTTTCATAAATTTTTAACGGGTAGGTTTCTGGAAAAAAAGTCATTTTTGCGGGTTTGGTTGTTGATTTGTTGTTTACCGAAGGGAAAGGACTATCTACTCGACCGAATACCGTATTCCTTAGTCATCAGCACTTGAAGAGGCGACCGGTGTTGAATAAATGCAACTGGGTCATTCTCATTTCATTCGCCGCTTTCATGTCCCCGACTACGAATTCTCACAATTCTTGACCAAAACTAGTGATTTTGGGGAAAAAAAGTAGTATAAGTTGGGAGATCAACGAGTAATAATTTGACTGCCCAAAATCCCCTTTAACCAATACACAGTGATGACGAATGAAACCTGAAATCCTGGAAACTCATGAGTGTTACTGTCCCCTCCTAACTAACACCTAAGTAGAAGTTAGGTAGTTACGAAACAATGCCAATCTAGAACTGGCCAGGGTTACTAGCTGCAGTAAGTTGGTTCCTCTTTATTTAGAGTAAGGATTTACATTTTTAAGATTTTTCCCAACCCGTGAAAAACTAGTTTTTCAGTCAGTCCCCCATGTCTCTTCTCAATGGGAACTCAGGAGTGTTAACATTTTTGCGATCAAGAAAGCTGATGGAAAAAGGCGGGAAACAGTCAGATGTGAAGGTTATATAGTCCAGTTGAAGATGTGAGACTGCAGTGGAGTGCTTGGAGTTGCAGCAGTTTTTACAGCGAAATAAGCCTAAAAACATTTTGAGTATTTTCATTTTCAATCATGAGTGTTACACAAATTACGAGTGTTGTTGGTGCTTAAACAAAATAATCCTATATCAACAACCATACTGCTTGGTGATAGGTTTCAAACAGTAGCCATCCCCGAGTTTTGTCACTTCATCATCCTGTGTGACACCATTTTTATCGGAAATTCTCATGAGTGTTACCTCTCAGGAGTGTGACCAAGGATGGGTAACACTCCTGATATTACGGTAACACTAATAGGGTAACACTCCTGAGATTTAAGCTCAATTACACTGCCTTCAACATGAATTCCGTGAAATCTGAATATTACGTTTGAACGTGATTCTTTTGTACTTACTTGAGCCCCTACAACAATTTTGCCAAATCATCCATTTTACAGAAATCAATCTTTGAAATCTGGTAACACTCATGAGTTGGATATCCTGTTTTTTAATACCAAAAAACATATAAAATACATCAATGAAAAACTCACTCTTCATCTATGGAACACAAATCTGCAATGTACAATGAGTAGTATTTGCTGATCTAACCTCATTTTCGAGCACTTTCATATTTCACGTCACTGAGGTTCTCAAACGCCCCAAAGCGGCAAATGAAATGAGAATGACCCAACTAGGAGAATTTCGACCTCCGAAATACATCAGGTAATTCAATACCTTGACGTAATCACAACCAAACTTCAAAACTGCGACTGCATTTTGAAGGAAAATACAAATGTTTAGAGTTCACAGGTGCATGCGCTGTCGCAAGAAATCGCAAACAGCCAAGAAACTATCTTGCTCATAGAAAAAAATTAATAAGAGAATTGATAGTATAGAAGAAAATCTAGCATTATCTAAAAAAAAAAATAAATAATAAATAATAATTCGAAACAGAACCGACACACGGACAACAGAAACGATCTTATTCTTTATGACGTTGTTCTAGAAGGGGAAGACGTGAATATTCTGAAGAGGAAGGTAATGGACATTTTTAGAAGGGAATTAAGTTGCGTTCTTGAGGATTAAGAAGTTATAGGTGTAAGACGTTTAGGCGCCATCCAACCTTCTAGAAGTAGACCAGTTCACATTCATTTTGCTAATAATTTCTCTAAATCTAAAGAACGCCAGAACATTCACAACTTCAAGGGATTCCAATTTAATACTTCCGAGTTCTACGATAGACGAACATGGGAATTTAGGAAGCATCTCTTGCCCTAGTTGTTTCAAGCAAGAAAAGACGGGAAGCATGCCGTCTTGATTGGAGATGAACTACTGGTTGATGGAAAAAAAAAAAACGTATCATTCACTATGGACGAAGTACGTTGGAGTATTCTACATCTACTGGGTCCGAAGTGGAGATTAATCTGAATACTCGTCCTCCGTCCCCTCCCAACATTTCCAGAAAACAGGTCAAGAAGAAGATAAAAATCCACAAGAGATAAAATGAACATCAGCACCGCTTTGGAAATTTTGGCAATGACTCGGGATTATTATTGAAATTTGGCAGTGTAGTGTAGGCATTAATCATTGTGATCTATGTTAACTATGCAGTGTTCATTTATTATATATAAATTATGTAGACCTATATAAGTAAGTAATTATTTGATACATCATACGCAGAAGTCTATCATTGATTGTTGAGGCAGAAATGAAGGCAAGATATGTGCTATTTTTAATATGTATTTAAGGAACTCCTTGTAGTGCCTACGGGTTATACAATAGAATTGAATTGAATAGTTACTTTCCTCACCAACGTACAAGGCAACGACTAGTTTACTGACAACCTTACTAATTACAAGGGGAGTGCGCGGTAGTCTGGTGCCAAGCTCAATGAAATATTTACTGGAGTTTCTACATCAAAAATGAGCCGACCCTTTTTCGCCGATTGAAAAAAAGGCCCCCTGGAGCGTCGAACAAAATCAAATGTTCCAGTCATGCAACATCATCGTATTAGCGAATTTTTGTAAATTATAGTATATTCATTATGCTAGTGTTTCAAAATTGTAGCACTTTAAGTGCAAAGAAATAGTCAATTAAAAATTTCAAGGCAACAAAATTCGAAAAAGGATTTGTAAGACTTTAGCATTTTTAGGAAGTTTTATCCCATTTTCAGCAAATTTTAATGAAAATTTAGGTAAATTTTTTCTACACAATTTTTGCTTAAATTTTATATTGTTCTACTTCGTTGTTGATAAACTTTTTTTAAACTAAAATCTGGCTAAAAAATATATTTAAGGATTATTAGCCTTCTTAGCCAATTTTAGTGATTTTTCCAGTGCATTTTTTGAAATGTTACCAATTTAATGTGCTCAAAAAGCACGGGCCATCGAACTCATCCAACACACACACACACACACACACACACACACACACACACACACACACACACACACACACACACACACACACACACACACACACACACACACACACACAGATATATATATATATATATATATATATATATATACCTATATATATAATATGTTGAGTTCTCGACCACTTTTTCTTAAAACAAGGTGTAAAGGTTCTTGAGGACCCTCAAGAACCTTTACACCTTGTTATATATATATATATATATATATATATATATATATATATATATATACCGTAAATCGGGGTGACTTTGGTACGGTTTTAGATGTTTTTTGACTTTTTCAACCTTACTGAGCAGGATCGTCACTCTGATCGTATTCGTTTCAAAAACTACATCTATCAGCAAGCTTTTCTACGATTTCAAATATTTTTTTAGGTTGAGGATTAGTTGAGTAATTAATCCTCAAAGTTGTACTAGTCTCACCCCGTGTTTTGGGGTGAGAATGGTACACTGACTTTTTCAGGTCATATATCCTATCAAAAACGCTTTGTACCATTGTCACCTCTCCCAATCGAAGCAAGAACTTTGTAAAAAGGTGTTAGAGCTCATAAAAGTTGAAAAAATATAAAAAAATCTGAAAATGAAAAAAAAAAAAAAAAATGAAACTTTCAAATTAGGAATCGTAGCACACGAGTAGACATCTCATTGCATGCCTTCCCCTGTGAAAAAACCATTCTATCCACAATTTGGGATTATACATGGTCATAATGAATGAGCGGGAGTGTGAACAAGGTAAGTATAAAACTATTTTTATTTACAATCTGTTCAATATCTAGCTCCCATTGACTAGTAAAACAATGATTGCATCCCCAGGAACAAGTAAAACAAAGGGTTGCCACCCCAGAAAGAAATAAAACAATGGGGCTACCCCAATTAAACAATGAACCATTAAAACATTAAATCAATGGATCGCTACTCCAGGAACAATTAAAACAATGGGTTGCTTCCCCAGGAACAATCAAAACAATGGTTTGCTACCCCAGGAACAATTAAAACAATGGTTTGCTACCCCAGTTACAAAAAATTGTTTGAAAATATTCAAATCAAATTGAAATCCGCTGAGAAAATGTCACACCCGGTGTACCATTCTCACCACATGGAAGGCAGGTGTTTTAGTTTATCCAACAAAGAAAATCAGTAAGTAACAATATTTGAGCAGTTCTAACACGAATCACTTCACAATAAGTTTATTTACGAATATAAATCACTTACAAAGCATGAGGAGGTCCTCAGCCACCGCACCATGTACACCTTAGCAGGACTTGTAAACAAATCGTGTTATCAGCTGTAATCACTTTTGCCTGCCAAGCATATACAAATCCATGGAAGAGGGTTTCGACGCATGGAACTGCTTTTACCATCCATCCTCTACAAGAATAAAATAACAGCTGGCCGATCCCGCCATTTTTAAGTCCGTCAACAGGATTTGAATTTGAAAAACGTCGTTGTACCATTCTCACCTCGTGTGTTCCCAAGTCACCCCGGTTTACGGTATATATATATATATATATATATATATATATATATATATATTTATATATACATACATACGAAAAAGCATTAAACTCTAGGATTCTTGTCTCAAAACGGATTTCAATTAAGAAAATTTTCGAAAAAATCGCACGGATGATCCGTTAAGGACAAAATCAATGTTCTGGATAAAAGTGGGGTTTATAAACTAAAATGTTCTTGTGGCCACGAATATTGAGGTCAAACTGGTAGGAAATTCAGGGAAAACGAATAGAGAGACATCTTGGTTTTTCAAAGTATCAGGATGTCATCATAACAATCCCTAATTTGATTGACTACACACACTCCAAAAACAGTCCAAATCAATCACTAGTTGGCAAGGAATAAAGAAATGGAAGAATGACAAACTACAACGATTTCATAATTTCTCCCTTGAGAGGGAAAAAAATTAAATCATGTTTAATGTTTTTCCCTCACAAGGGAGAAATTAGATATAGGTCTTTAAGGTCAAGAAAAAAGAAAAGATTCTAATTAACCAAAACAATTTATTATATTTATATACATTTTTATTTTACCATTAGATATTTCCGATAGGACTCATACCAAAGTACGCTTGCATACGAGTCTGCAACACATTGGGACATTTTATGTCTTTAGTTGCAGACTCGTATGCAAGCTCTAAGAGCCACTCAGCTGATCCGGACCCTGGGCATCGTCAAGTAAATGTCCTAAAGAGGCTACATACGAAATTACAGCTTCCTAGAGTGTAAAGCATAGAAATTAGCTCTAAGAGCCACTCATCTGATCCGGACCCTGGGCATCGTCAATTAAATGTCCTAAAGAGGCTACATACGAAATTACAGCTTCCTAGAGCTTAAAGCATAGAAATTAGCTCTAAGAGCCACTCATCTGATCCGGACCCTAGGCATCGTCAAGTAAATGTCCTAAAGAGGCTACATACGAAATTACAGCTTGCTAGAGTGTAAAGCATAAAAAATAGCTTTAAGAGCCTATCATCTGATCCGGACCCTGGGCATCATCAAGTAAATGTCCTAAAGAGGCTACATACGAAATTACAGCTTCCTAGAGTGTAAATCATAAAAAATAGCTTTAAGAGCCACTCATCTGATCCGGACCCTGGGCATCGTCAAGTAAATGTCCCAAAGAGGTTACACACGAAATTACAGCTTCCTAGAGCGTAATGCATAGAAATTAGCTTTAAGAGCCACTCATCTGATCCGGACCCTGGGCATCGTCAAGTAAAAAGTCCTAAAGAGGTTACACACGAAATTACAGCTTCCTAGAGCGTAATGCATAGAAATTAGCTTTAAGAGCCACTCATCTGATCCGGACCCTGGGCATCGTCAAGTAAATGTCCTGAAGAGGCTACATACAAAATTGCAGCTTCCTAGAGTGTAAAGTATAGAAATTACCTATTAAAATGATTTAACCACCGCTTCACAAATCAAACCGTTCTCGCAATATTCGGATCACCTGCTATGAATCAAATCATCGAAACACCAACTCAATGAAATCATCAGAAATTAACAAGCGGTTGCAATCATGTTCACAATATCAATTATTGAGAATGATCACCTGAGTGTACACAATTATTCAAATAACCATGCTCATAAGTCAGCTTGTTGGCCACGCACTTCGCAGTAGTTAACATAATATGGTTGGATAAATCTAGAGCTTTCGAACGAATGGTCAACGAATTTTGTGGGATGAAAAACGACGAAGTACCATTTCCCTAGCAACGACTCGGTTGTTAACGGAAATCATCAGAAAAAAAATCAAGGCGAGTATTGTAAAGAAACGCTGGTCAGAAACTCGTAAACGAGTTCCACTATCCGCTTTACAAGCAGATACCATGTTACATGGATATGTCTTTGATTGGGGATTTCATAACGGTTGTCCTCGAGTTGTCCTCGACTGTTGTCAAGAGGTTGAAAATGTTTCCTATGGAGTGGAGTAAATGATGCTATTGCTTTACGTTAAGAATATTGTAACCGGCTTATTAAAATTGTTTATAGTCCAATCAACTTAGTTTTGGAATGTAGCCAGGTACGTAAGGAGGGGGAAATTGGTAGCTTGAGATGTGAACCTTTATCACATAAATCAAGCGCTTTCCAACGAGTGGCGAACGATTTTTGTGAGATGAAAACTGCGGAAGTTCCTTCCCCTAGCAACGGATGGGTTGTACGTGAAAAACACTGAAATTGTGACACAAATTTTGCGTCACGGAAATTTTTGGTTGACCCCCAGAGCAAAGACATATCCATGTCAAAAAACGTTGCAGATTTGCGTGTCGGAATTCACAGAACGACCCCCAGCCCTAAAACATTAAACATGTTTAACATAATATGGTTGGATAAATCGAGAGCTTTCGAACGAATGGTCAACGAATTTTGTGGGATGAAAAACGACGAAGTACCATTTCCCTAGCAACGACTCGGTTGTAAGCGGAAATCATCAGAAAAAAAACGTTGCAGATTTGCGTGTCGTGTCGGAATTCACAGAACGACCCCCAGCCCTAAAACATTATTGAGAATGATCACCTGAGTGTACACAATTATTCAAATAACCATGCTCATAACTCAGCTTGTTGGCCACGCACTTCGCAGTAGTTAACATAATATGGTTGGATAAATCGAGAGCTTTCGAACGAATGGTCAACGAATTTTGTGGGATGAAAAACGACGAAGTACCATTTCCCTAGCAACGACTCGGTTGTAAGCGGAAATCATCAGAAAAAAAAAAAAAAAAAAAAAAACGTTGCAGATTTGCGTGTCGTGTCGGAATTCACAGAACGACCCCCAGCCCTAAAACATTAAACATGTTAAACATAATATGGTTGGATAAATCGAGAGCTTTCGAACGAATGGTCAACGAATTTTGTGGGATGAAAAACGACGAAGTACCATTTCCCTAGCAACGACTCGGTTGTAAGCGGAAATCATCAGAAAAAAAACGTTGCAGATTTGCGTGTCGTGTCGGAATTCACAGAACGACCCCCAGCCCTAAAACATTAAACATGTTAAAATTTAATTTTTTTAAAATTTTCGGAGCCATTGCAATAGCTTCATTTTTTACGAAAATTCGGGAAAGCCAACATAATTCGGCTAAAAAACAATGTAAATACGGAAGACAACTTATTAGCTGATGGTTCTCTAAGATTGATTCTTTCTCTTACACCGAAACATATTAATTGCAATTAATGTGTAAAGGATAAACATAGTTTCAAAAGCATTTGCAGTGTATGCAACCCTTCTACTTGGTGGGAGGATGGCATAGTCATAAACAGCGGGTTCCTTAACTTCACTAAAAAGCGTAAAATTGTGGGGTCCTGATGCTGTTATGCAGTGAACCCATTTGGAGGCGCGAAGCCTCGAGTTTCAATAATAATAATGAGTTAATAATATAGAACGGTGTTTATCAATCATAGAGCAGTCATCTGCGTAACAGGGCTCTCCAATACGGAAATAATAAGCCTTTGTGTAATTTATTTGCAGCGTTCTTAGTCATTCTCGAAACTTCATTTGAATATAAGTTTAGAATAGTGGATACTTTACATTAAGTAGGTACCTACTGATAAGCAGGCAACGAACAATTCGGGAACCTACCTTATTAACATCAGAATGTCACTGCATATTACTGAAACGTTGGTCGTTTTCACATGAACTAACCTAATCAAAGGCTGCATCACTGTGTGAACAACAGTTAATTTTCCAAAACACCACCATGGTAGAGCATTTACAAACGAGAGTCGAGTTTGCTCTGGGACGTATTGTCAAAACTATGTAATACCACAGCATCAGATAACTTACTTTATGATGTTGAACAGGTGAACACCCGCTCAGTGAGAATCCAATTTCCTCCACCCACCAAACCAAGTTCATCAGATGCAGAATCGTGGTGCGATTGCAGGTAGATAAGATTCGTGGTTCATTAGTGGAATTCGTACTGGGAGTATAATACTAGCACATTCTGCTTCATTGTTTGCATTTAAACACGTATAAGTCTCATTTGTGTTCAATAAACATGAATCCTCACCATTTCTAGCGGTTATTTTCGTTTGCTATCACACCATTTTGAATTTGACGGTAAGTTTACAAGCTTAAAGAAACTGAAAGTGGAAAAAGCCTCATTCAAAAATAATTTTCACATAATTAGATGGATTATTACCTATTTGATATATTACTAATAAACATGCAGATAGTCACATCGCTGACAATGACCAATGACTGAACAACAACTTCATCAGTAATGATACTGCTTAAATAATAGAGTTAGATACAACTATCTATAATTTAAACAGTATCAATACTATATGCAAATATATCAATATCATTGCCACTTTTTCCTCTTCATGCTATTTTTAAGCACATCTGTTGAAATTTGTACACATTTTCGGGAACAAACAACTCTGTCTCGCGAATACTTATTCCCTCTCTATAGGTTAATTGATGAATTTATTGGCGGAAGAACAAATATTTCAATCTCATTGCACACACGTGCAGCGGCGAGGCGAAACTTTTTCCCGCACTCACCACAAAAATATTCCCAGGCCAATGATCAGGTAACCTCACTAAAATTTGAATGGAAAAAGATGGTTAACGGTAGAAAAGGATAGAAATAACGAAGAACTTGGGTAAGTAACGTACTGTCTTTCAGTTCGTGGAGTACATTAAATGAACTGAGTACCTATTTAAATAAACACTGAGTCATACCGTCGACATACCTGCGAGCTCCACGTTAAAGCTACCTAGTTATTTTCTTTTCTCTTAGTTTAGCCTAATGATTTTTATGGTATTGCCGCTACTCTGATATCGCCCTATCGCAGTGCCAAAGTTTTCTCTCGTCGATTTATCGCAGCGTCAAGCATTTACGTCACCTTATCACAACATCAAAGTTTAGCTTTTCGCACTTTCTACAAGTACTTTGTTCGAATCGTCAAATATACCTACCTATATACTGATTTTTCAACAAGCTCTACATTTTCTCGTCTTCCGGTGAGTTTCAACCCTTCAAGGCGATTATGCTACCCGATTCCAATAAATTTGATTGAATTTTGAGACAACGTGGTGGAACATGTTGACTCACTCGTTTTTAGCAGTTCCTCATCTTCCCCCATTAATCTGTTTCAGGATAACCGAGGTAGTTTTTCCTTGAATTCATCTGATCTCGCTTGATCTCTTTCTCTCATCTACAACTCTATCCTGCGCCGCACGTTGCTATTCTTCATCCGGCAGTTCCCAATACTCACCTCTCGTCTGGGAGACGTCCTGATACCATTGAAGGAACAACCTCCCTCTCGCCCATCGCAGCGACCTCAATTCAAATCCAGGTGACATCTATGATTTTCTTTACTCGTCGTGCTTCGTCGATATTTAAACCTTGGAGCTCCTAGCAAACTTTTCAAATGCATTCTAGGTAAGAAAGAGAGACATTAATTTTTTTCTTTCTTCTTAAAACTTATCGATTATTTGTTTATACCTTCAGAATAATTTTTAATAAACGTATGAAAGGGCCGTGACCTTGAATTTTTTGTATGTTTCTTTTCTAGACCATTCCTACCATCCTCCATAGTCATGCATGCCTTTACACAAAACCCGGGCTGCTGAAATATCAGACAGATGCGGTGAGATGATAATGTGATAAGAATAACAGGTTCTTACGCCGACTTTTAACAAAAACTCCCGAGATGCACCAATCTTTACGATTCCGAGAAGATCCTTGCAAACAAGACCTCCTCCCCATCTTCCACTTCAACTTTTCGATGCTATTCAGGTTGTTTCAGATCCACAAGCTTCATGCTCTTCCCACAGAGAGCAGGGCAGCACCTGTCCTGTCTCGTCCATTGTCTTGCCAGCGGCACCAATCCTGGGATTTTTGAAAATTCAGAACGGTCCCAGAACTTTTACTTTCGTTCAAAAAACAAAATATATTTACAAAATTAAAATAACAAGCATGGTTTTCAGATTCTGCTAGTCATCGCTGCATCTAGCGATGACTGGACACCTCGTCACTGCACATGTGTTTTAAAACGGATTACAACAAACGAACAAATTAGTTTTATATAATTTTGGAGTCATTATAATATCCCCGGTTCCAAAATAACGTTCACGTTTAAAAAACAAAATCACTAACAACTAGTCTACTCAAACTCACAATGAAACATATTGGTGAGTTGGCATAATTACACAGGGACGTATATGCAAGGGTTGTATATGATTTTGGATTTTGAGTAAAATAGTGAATATATAGTGAATGTACTGAATGTAAACCCCCCCCCCCCCCTCTAACGTGCTGCGAGGAACTACCCTTCTCACCCTCTCACACACGATAAACTATAATAAATTATGAACTAAGTACGCAGTTCTCTTTAATTTTTGCATATCGTGTTCTTCAAGTTTGGCATCTCTTCTGCGGATGTCGATTATGATTACTTACGAGATACCACCACCACCACCAGATACCACATGCCACCTAACACCTTGGGAAGGTGACGGATTTCCTCAGATATTTCTTCCCTCCATAAACTCCTAAACAACGCCACCCACTGTCCATCGCTTCTATCGAAAATACACGTTTATGCTCACAGTACGCCCTTCATTGTTATTCCACGTTCGGATCCCACCAGCAAACTATCAGAAAA
The DNA here is from genome assembly GCA_030762985.1 of Adelphocoris suturalis. Taxonomy (NCBI): domain Eukaryota; kingdom Metazoa; phylum Arthropoda; class Insecta; order Hemiptera; family Miridae; genus Adelphocoris; species Adelphocoris suturalis. Next base: position 19,698,568 of record CM061047.1, read on the forward strand.
ATCAACCCCTTTACAGAATACCACGCAGTGCGAATCTAACGTTAAATCTTTTTCCCAGCTCCAACTTTTTTCATCTTCCCTCTCTTCAGTAAAGCCGATTATTTCTTCATCTCCCGTCAGTTTCACATGAACTATTTCAATTCATTCTGTTTATTTTTATGACTTAAAATAAATTCATGCTTTTAACTATTGTAAAATCCTAAAATGTTATCCTCTTCTTCACAGTGTTGAATGAGTGATATTATTTATTTCTAAAGGCCTTCCGTCGTTACAAGATTTTCATGGAGTGCTGCAATATAATACTTCAATACTTCAATGTAAAGAACACTAAAGATTGAAATATATTACCATTGTTCTCTTTTTATATTAGTTTGTCCAAGTAGCATATATCTATTTTATAATCATTGCACGAAATAATAACGTACTTTCCTCACAATGTTTCATATTGTGTGACATATTCTTTTTTGAATGAAATTGGGGTTGACCGTAAATAAATGAATGAATTGTTTTCTAGAGGCAGTTTCTAGGCAAAAGTCACGTTAAGGAGGCATTTTAGACCCATCGTATGTGATCAACTTTAAATTCCAAATCTCTTTGTATATTAGTTTTTCCAAGTAGCATATGAACATTTTATAATCACTGCATGAAATAATAACGTACTTTCCTCACAATGTTTCATATTGTGTGACATATTCTTTTTTGAATGAAATTGGGGTTGACCGTAAATGAATAAATGAATTGTTTTCTAGAGGCAGTTTTTAGGCAAAAGTCACGTTAAGGAGGCATTTTAAAACCATCATATGTGGTATAGGCGTGTTAAAATTTAAATTTGCAACAAGAATATCACCTTTTAATTGACCATAAATTATTCTGGAATTTAAGTGATTTTTTTTTTAATTCGAAGATGCAGGTGCCGTACCTCAAAAATAAGACGTTTTCGGGTTTCGAATTCAGATTCAGCACCCTCGAAAACCCTCAGGACCAGTACCAGATTTGTGAAGGCACTAGTTTGATTTTTTTTTAATTTTTTTATTTTTAATAAACTGTTATTCTTCTTGAAATAAAGGGAAGTATCTCGCAAGGTTGCCAGGAATATAGTGATTGTCCCATTTAAAGATAAGGAAAGTAACTTGAAACGTTCGGAATGTACCGGCATTCCTATTTTATGATAAGGGATGTAGCTGGTTAAGATGTTTGGAAAGTAACAGTACTATTTTTCAATAGTATAGTAGGTTATTTTTTGGGTGAGGTTGTAAGGAAACGAACGATTTTCTCATTCAAGTAAAGTAATATTTTTTTAACGTAGGCAGTTAAGGCCTACGCTGGTAATCGGGTCTCTTGATACCCGCTAGGGACCACACGTTGGAACTCAGCATGGAACTGTTCAACACTTTACTTCAGCCCTAGTCCATAAGAACTATCTTCAGTCCTCTCGGTCCATGTGCTCCTCCCTCCTCTGTTCCAAGATGATCTTTTTCTGGAGGATCTAGTAAACGTACACAGCTACAGAGGTCCAATGTTGCTCCAGTTCAACGTTTTGGCTACTACCACCTTCGGTGTCATATCTTGAGGTGGCACTTCCAGAGCATCCTGCAGCCATCCTCTTTCCGTAGCCCATCTCTTGCACACGAAGAAAGTGTGAAACAGAAGATCATCTGTTTCCTGACAATTTGGACATATTGGAGCGTCTACTTTTCCCATTTTATGGAGGAAGGCGTAAAACCGTAACGAGTCAGGAAAAAGTCAACTTCTCCATGTTTTCTGTCTGACCATACCTTGATCTGGGGTTTCAATCAAGCGTACTGTCCATATCTCCCTCTCTGCTCTTCAGTCCATATTTCCTGCCACCTTGACATGGTAAGTTCTCTCTCTTTATTAGCTAAACGAGTTCTTTCCCCCTCTTCTCTCCTATCAAAGTAATCACGTTAGCGGTCTTTGTATATTGGATAGCGTAAAGGACCAAGTTCCGGCATGACCCCAAGCCAATCAATAAAGGCCACTTTCACCAAAAACATGAAAGGGTTTAAGCTCGAAAAGATTGGCAATTAACGGAGATTCCAGATCATCGTCTTTCACCAGAGCGCTTTACAAATGTAAACTCCCATGAGTATAAATCCTCGAAATCCGGCGAATTACATTTACAAATTTCCGTTAGCGGTGATTTAAAGATGGACGCAAAGCTTTTGTGAGCAGTTATTAATTGTACTTACCACAATTAGTACTTTAATAAACTAGTTCTATCCCTAAAAACACGTACAATTGAGCATAAAGAAAATAAAAATGTGTGAAACTCGGTTATAAGGGAATCTGAGAGATCTGCAAGTATTACTTTTCGATTCAGCGTGAAAAAATACTTGTGTAGAAACCGACCCCAAACCCATAGGTTCCAAGCAACTAGATAAATAATAACAATAAATTAGTGTGAGTAAGCATTTTAAATACATCATAATTGTTTGAAACTAGTGCAACAACTAAGTGGGTACGTACCTATTATTTTTGTGTTAAGTATACATTGGTAGTAGGTATATCTCCAGCAAGTTGGCAAATATTCAACATTCCCGCTCCTCATAATGCAATAGATACCTACTTGGCATTTTTTCACCAAACATAATAAAGAAAAAATCTCGTTCCTCTTTAATATTATCAATATTAATTATTACTATACGTTGTATAACAGAACAGTACAACGAGTTCTAGATAGAAGTAGAAACAGCCTCATTCCATTCACTACCGGCAGCTAAGCACAAAGATAAGAGGAATATTATGTACCCATATTATGTGATGATATTGATGGTGGAACATTGTGATAGGATGATGAATATTATGCATGTATAGAGTCCCAACGATATTCATTAGAAATTATACAAACATTCCAGTTTCGTCCACTAATGCCTGAAATATGTTATAATTTGGTTATTTAAATGGAAGCCGGACGATAACAGGTGGTTGTGTTGTTGTGGCTGATTTATTTTCCCCCTCTTCAAAGAGTCCTTTTTAATGGACAGTGCGTTCTAAGCTTCTTTAAGGAATCTCCGTTGTTCCAAACGAGTTTTGGGTTGGTGAAAGACGCCAAGGTTTGATCCTCGAGATTATTGTTAATGAAGTTTGGCCAAACTCTGTTACATAAACTGCTGTTGAATGTGGCCCTAAGTTGTTGATTTTGAAATGGGTGTCATCAGGTCCACCGCAGTGGTTGGTGATATAGTGTGATTAACAAAACAACTTCCAACAAATGTGATTAAATTATTCAGATTGAAATAAAGTACATGGGCATTTGAAGTCAAGAATGCTCCTTTGATACTAGGGGTGGTTGAGATATTTCCCAAGGAAGTGTTAAATATAGTTCACAACAGGTGGTTGCCCGTCCAAAGAGCATGTATATGACCTCATTACCACGACACTGAAAGAGCTTCTCTAATGTTCCATAAAAGCAAAGTCTATGGGTAACAAAGAAAGTGGAGCCTAGAAGAGTCTATTTGGCATTGAAAACCCCAGCCTTTGGATATACATGAATACAACCGCATCTTCACATCTACCTACTCGCGATTGTAATTAACTAATTTACCATACAGCAATATACTGAATGTTATTTTCTAGAATGCAAACAAACGTAAAAAAAGTACGCCAAGTAGAGTGTGGCACATAGCTTCCTCGTTTATGTATCATAAATATATATAGATCATTGAAAAGTTTTAAATGATCTAGAAAATTCCATACCGGAATTAGCGTGAAAAAATTATAGTCAATGTAATTTACGTTTGCGCTTGCGCAGAATGAACTGTTGAGAAGAATGATATAAGTACGGGACCATCTACAACTCAACCCGAGCATTCACTGACAATATCATCAAAATCGTATACAAACTGAAAATTAAGGTCGTTACAAGGATTTCACATTGGCGAATGCACGGTAGCTATTAATGATACAGTCATGTTGAAATTGAGATATGGGGCAATCAAATTGTCTTCTCCTAACTATCATCCCAATTCAAGTGAAATCAAACGACTAAGGTGTGAAATAATGGAGCATGATGGAATTTACGCATGCGCGTGGAGTGAAGTATTGATTTGACTACAATGAAAATCATTCAACAAAAACTGGAAATTAAGGTCGTTACAAGGAATTCACATTGGCGCATGCACGGTAGCTATTAATGATACAATAATTCAAGTTCAGCGAATTCGGACGACTAGAGCGTGAGAAGATTATGCTTGGTAGAATTCACGTTTGCGCATGCGCAGAGGAAATATTGAGTAAGGAACGATGGAACTGATAGATATACCCAAGCTGAAAATGTCATCTAAATCGGATGGAAAATGTGGAAAATAAGCTAGTTGCAAGGACTTGATACACACACAAGGACGGAGAGACACGGAACCAAAGTTGTTGAGAATGGTCTAAAACGTAAAATGCGAGTGGAAAATTTGATTTTGGGGACTGACTGAACATTTTTTTCTATCGAAAGTGAAAACAATGCTTTCGTTACTATAGGTAGACTTGTGAGCAATTTAGGAAAATTAGATATGTTACTAAAGGTTCCAGATTTCATTCAGGTTATATGTCATTATAATAGAGTATAATGTAGTAGAGTATAAATATATTTAGTATAAATAGCAAGCACCACTATCGAAATTGAATCGGAATATTGTCAATTCTCCTGTCTACGAGAAAAGCACCATAGCGGATTAGAGTGAAACAAACAACGCTGAAATGCTCGGCATATTTTTTTTCAGCAGTCAAAACGAATTTTAGCGGTGAGAAATACCATTTAAAAGTTTGAAGAGATGGAACGAGGTTCCGGGTCGGAGGGCTGACAGAACTCGAGTAATTCATTCAAAAGCGTTTCTGAGTCTCATTTGTCATCACAAGAATTTAAGACAAGCCTTGGAGAAAAACCAAGCAGGGGTGAAACCGGTGCAAAGACTAATTGGGGTTGAAGACATTGACTTTAAAGGGATCCTTCGAACAAATTATTATTATTATCAAGACGGGAGAAATGTCCTTCTCCTAGCAGTTTCCGATGTCCTTTTCAAACTAATCTCACCTGATTGCTCGGTAACGGTTTTGAGTTTAGAGGCGGTTTCTTGTAATTAGTGCGCCAAGACCCCCGCGGTGGACGGGGAAAGAGGACCCAAAGTGGAATTGTTTCATTTTTCTTCAATCCCCGCTCATTCTTTGCATCTTCTTCTACAAAGGATCTACTCGCTCATCTTCCTGACCAATATTATTCACGGTGTTCTTAATTGATACAAAGTACAGAACTTTCTTAATTTCGGAGGGAACTTTGAAGATTTTTCCAAACTTCCGAAAAGGAGGAGGATCGATTGTTATTTCCCTCAGCCTGTCTCCATTTCTATAGAGCTCATGGGAGTGAAGTTGGGTGAATACTATAGGACTATAACACTTGACGATGGGAACACAACATGTCCCGCTGTGCGCGCCCCTATCGAACTGAATTGTACCTACATTCCCCCATAGTCTTTTCGCACGAATAGGTTCCGTTGAATGAATTGGTAATCTATGACCGCTGCTAAAATATATATTAGTTGGACAAATAGATCAAAATGATTTGTATAGTTGGATGGTCTGGATGCTCGCAAGCTCACATCTCAAAAATACATAACATCAAGTAGCCAATCCCCTAGTAAAATTCAGATTAGTTGACGGATAGATCAAAATGACGTTCAAAAATATGTTTCGGAGGTTGAATTCGAATGCAAACGAATTTGTCCAGATGTTGAGATCGATTAGAGTCCGTCACCTTAGAAGTCTGCTACGCTATCCACTACACCACGGGTGATATTAACAACCAATGAATAATTACAGAACTTTGCTACCCATAAGGGAGCTTATTGCACTAACAAAAATTGCACTAACAGTAATATTGTGGTCAAGTACCACGATTATTGCTGTACTAGTTCCTCCCTAAACTGTAATTGTGAGTCTTTGCCGTATAAATAAAATTGTAAATACTTGGGCATTATTTTTGAGGAAAATTTAAAATTTAAAACACATATTCACACACTAAAGAACAGGCTACGTAAGTTGTTTTTTGTATTCAAAACAGTTCGTAACTTTTTGACTGAAAGACAGCTGCCTTTTGTATACTTTGGTTTGGCTTTTCTCTTATTAAGTATGGCATAACTGTGTGGGGAAGTTCTTGTAAGCCCCATCTTAATTAACTATATACAGTTCAAAACGCATTATTAAAATATCATATTACAAACCCTTCAGATACCCGACTACAAAATCGTATTCGGACCTTAATGTTTGTAAAGTAAAAGATATTTTTCTAATTGAATCATCTGTGCAAGTTTTTAGGTCTGGTAACAATAGTGATCACATATCCCGGTTATCGAGCTCTAGAACAACAGCTATGTCCAATATTTCGCTGCCTCGATGCCATACTGAATTTTATCGGCTAAACTCATCTGTTCGAGCAATGAAATTTTTCTGACCACAAAATTGATCCCTTTGACGTTCGCTCCGCTGATTCTCTTAAAAACATTTATTTCATATTTTGCTAAATGACGTATAATTTTTATGTATATGTAATTTTATGAAGTGGGTATAATTTTAATTTTATGTTCTTCATTCGTGATTTATTTTGGCGAAAAGCTTGTTTTTTTTTTTGTTAACACCTTTTTGTGAATAATATTAATAATTGAGGTGTAAGCAACGTCAGGACTCCACCTGGGAACTCAAGTTCATCTGAACTTAAACCTAGGTGGGCAAACTGTAATCTTGAATTTTCAAATTTAGTTCTTTATTTAATCCTTACTTTATTTATGCACATTTTCTTTTCTCATTTTGTACATGTAACCAAAGTTTTATATTTTTTGCCAATATATAAATAAATAATAATAATAATATTTCCATTGCTAGTTGACGCTAGTTCGAATTCAGGTGGAGGATTATAACAGTTCCCAGCTTTGTGAGACCGTAAAGGTGGTTTTCAACCAGACGAGCGACCACGTAACAAAGACCGATTTTCCTACCGAAGGTTCTAGAAAAATGCCCTATAAACTATATTGCAATTGGTAGAGTAATGACCACTGCGCATGCGCGAAACTAATATCGATTGACACAGTTAAAACTCCGAGTCGAATGTAACAAGTTAGATGAAATTTCCAGGAATTGTGCGGCATAGCTACCAGACGGCCATAACTTGAAGGATTATTTTTCAAGGGTTCAACGAATGATGGTTAACATTTTCAATTCACAAGCTTTCAGAAACTGTTTTCTCCTTCGCCAGGGGATAATGAAATAAACTTAAAATCTTGGACATTGGTTTTTAAAGTACCTATTGTGTGTTAGCTTGGTGATAATTTTCATGTATGTTGGAGTGTAGCTATCAAAAACGTGTTGGTAATTGGGTTCAAAATTTTTCCGTTTCTTCTGTTGAGTTTTTCAAATTTTATGTCACTTTGGCACATAAACGAAAAAAGCTTTAACAAAAAGCGTTAAAAAAAAGCGATACGGTTGGATTTCAGATGATTTCCGCTTACAACCGAGTCGTTGCTAGGGAAATGGTACTTCGTCGTTTTTCATCTCACAAAATTGACCATTCGTTGGAAAGCTCTCGATTTATATCCAACCGTACTATATTAACTACTGCGAAGTGCGTGGCCAACAAGCTGAGTTATGAGCATGGTTATATGAATAATTGTTTACACACAGGTGATCATTCTCAGTACTTGATATTGTGAACATGATTGCAACCGCTTGTTCATTTCTGATGATTTCTCAAACTGGTGTTTCGACGATTTGATTCATAGCAGGTGATGCGAATATTGCGAGAACGGTTTGATTTGTGAAGCGGTGGTTAAATCATTTTACAAGGTAATTTCTATACTTTACACTCTAGGAGGCTGTAATTACGTATGTAGCCTCTTTAGGACATTTACTTGACGATGCTCAGGGTCCGAATCAGCTGAGTGGCTCTTAGAGCTTGCATACGAGTCTACAACTAAAGATATAAAATGTCCCAATGTGTTGCAGGCTCGTATGCAAGCGTTTCTGATGTTATGTGGGAAAGAAAGCCACTGTATTTCTTATGATTTTAACGTACAACCAGTTACTGGGGATTATATTATGTTACGTATTTTCTTTGAATTTAAGCACTTCGTCCGGGTCAATCATTTAAATATGGAGTCCTTCTTTAAACCGTCCGCTGGTAGTAGCGTGGCTCCACTCCCACTAAAGTTGCAGATTCTGGAGAGACATTATGGGCTATTATGGGTAATGTTCTGAACGCGGTCGGGTGTTTTCCTTGGTTTGATACAAATGTTTAGTTTTTAAAATGTTGGAGGTTAAGGTTGGTGTCGACCTTCTCTGAGTGCAATATTTTGTTAATGCAAAATTCGACTCATTGTTGTTGTTCCTCGGCTAATTGAGTTCCTGAGACCAGTTTTATAAAATGTAGAACTTTGGTGGATAAACTTATTAGAATGTCAGAACTATCATTACTATGTGGAAAAAAAAAACTAAGTTTTCTTCTTAGAGAATTCAATTCTGGGATATCGGAATGGACGTAGAAGATCGGAGTATTCGTGCAACTCCTTCCAATATAAGTTTTCCTATCTTCGAAAAAGTCAGGGTCAGGTCTTCCTCAAACAATGGAGTTCAAGTTTCATTATAAATACAATATAGCTAGACATAAATACCCTCGAGAATGGAGGTCACGGGATGAGGGGAAGGACTAATACCGTTTATTGGAATTCCGGGGAGCTCACCGCACGTCTAACATTCAAGCCGGAAAAGAATGATTTCATTTCAAAAAAAGGGAACTGATAAAACTGAGGAGAGAGAAAGGTTGAGGGGAGAGGGGGGAAGGAAAAGGAGTGACATAACTACTCTGATCCGTTTTCTTTCTCAAAGCAGAAAAAAATAAGAGAAAAAAAGTTCCCGTTGTGCCGCACTTGCCAACCACGTGGTGTCTCCGGCGAAGCCCACGTTCGGGGGTGGAGGTTGTAGGAGTTGAGGCGCCACCCTATCGACCTACTTCGCCAAAAAGAAATTCCTATCTTCCTCCACTTCCCCCATTCCGATCCTCCTCCTCTCACGTCCAGTCCATCCTTCAATCCCGCTATCAGTCTGCTTTGTCCGTCACTCCCCTGAAAACAGTGAAGTTTATTGGGCATCTACTCTATTGATGGATCGTTTCAATTCATCAACCACATTATGGTAAGGGTCATGGTCCAGCAGTTTGGACGTCGAATCATCAAATCGTCGAAACTCGCGTTTCAACAGGCTCTAAAGCGCATGCGCGGGGCAATTACGACTCGAAAGTCGAGATTCGACGGCGAGTCATCGGAAAGTAGCAAAGACCCTACTAGGTGCTTATTAGCATTCTCGTTAATAAGACCTACTGACGCGTCAATAAAGTTCGAATTCTTAAGTTTTAAGTTCACAGATAAATAAGATACACCTACGTTTATTGTTTTACAAATAATTTTATCACTTGTTATTTATAACTTGGTTAGGAGGTAACTCGCAATGATTTGGTTTTTACCAACACCCGCAAGAGGGCTGCTTAAGCATTTCGATTTTCAACCTCAAGAAAAGGAGCCTCATGAAACCATCACTTTTGATGAATTCGATATTCAATGATTCAATTTACGAAATGGACTATGAATATCCTTAGCGTGTGGGCCGATGGTTTTAAATTGTACTATTTTAATAAGAGTTGTTCTCTTATAAGTTTTCAGTTGAAACCATTCATTCATACCTGTGCACAATTTAACATTATGAGTTTCATTTTTTTTTTTAAATGTACCAACTTTGCCAAAAATGTATTCCTATCCTCCTCTACTTCCCTATCATCAACCATTCCGATTCTCCTCCTCTCACTTCCAGTCCATCCTTCAATCCTGCTATCAGTCTGCTTTGTCCGTCACTCTCTGAAAACAGTGAAGTTTATTGGGCATCTACTCTATTGGATGGATCGTTTCAATTCATCAACCACATTATGGTAAGGGTCATGGTCCAGGAGTTTCGACATCGAATCGTCGAAACTCGCGTTTCAACGGGCTCTAAAGCGCATGCGTCAATTATGACGATTCGATTTACGACTCATAAGTCGAGTTTCGACGTCAATAAAGTTAGAATTTTCGAGTTTCAAGTTTACAAATAGATATGATATAGGTACCTACGTTTGTTGTTTTACAGACAATTTCATCATTTGTTAACCTAGCCTATAACCTGGTTAGGAACCTGGCATTACCGACTGCTTAGTGAAACATCCTTATCAAAAAAAATACGATTGTCATATTTGTCATTCTCATTATTCTGACATAATGGCGTGTCAATAAAGTCATTGAATATGTATCGAATTTCACGTATACATACAGATAGATAAGATATATGTTTATTGTTTTACAAATAATCTTGCCGTGCCTAAAAAGCTGCACAAATGAACTGACAGAGTCCGACGTTTTACCCTCATGACATTTCTTTGTCCCCGGAACTGTGACCGGACACTTAGGTATGGCTGAATTCTTCCACATATACAGCGCATCTAAGGATACAGATGTCTAGGCGGGTTTGACACCAACCAACTGGACTCCACTCTGTCCTAATTTCTACTATTATCGGTCGGGCTTTCACAAGATCCTAAAAGCTCATATTTGAGCATAGCCCCTTACTGCTAAATAATTACTTTTGATATTGAACCAGTTGTTGTCAGTTTGCAAGTGTGAATCAGTGAATGCACCTAGTTTTGGTTTATAGTCGTGATTCAATAAAGGTTACCCATGTAAAATAACTCCACGTCAACATTTGAAATAGGAACGAGTGAAAAGAATTAAAATACTGTAAATATTCCTAAACAATGAAATATGTATCTGAATTTGCCACTAACAAATTATGAATATATCTGAATCACTTAAAATAGCTTTCATGAAAGAAAACTCGGCGCTCCGCGCCTCGCCAGGGGGCAAGCCCCCTGGACCCCCGGTTACCTCTATTTACATACTTCGGACGAAATTATTGAAACACAGAATGTGTTTGCGTTGTCGCGCAACCAAGTGACAACCAAACAAGCGTCATTGTTTACTATTCATTTATAACATCAATTTATATAGTTATAGAAAGAAACTACGAAAATTGCGTTGTTAAAAAATTAAGCCTGGCTGGGATTCAAACCCACAACCTTCGTCTCACGAAAAAAAAAAAAAAAAAAAAAAAAAAAAAAATTTCAGGCCTGGCCGGGATTCGAACCCACGACCTTCGTCTCACGAGAGAAAAAAAAAAATTTTTCAGGCCTGGCCGGGATTCGAACCCACGACCTTCGTCTCACGAGAAAAAAAAAAAAAAAAAAATTTTCAGGCCTGGCCGGGATTCGAACCCACGACCTCTCGCTTCCCGTCACACATTTCGTTCCCATCCCGCGTTCCATTTTCGGCTAGTTAGTCCATGGCTAAAACACATTCTGTGTTAAAACTCTAGGATCAAAGGTATCCATCCCTAGGGCAAGAAAGTGACAATGAAAGGAGCATTGCATTTTGTGTGGAGAATCAAATTTATCAGGTTTTTAATGGAATTTTACTTATAAATCAAGCATTTTAATTTCTCCCTTGATGGGAAAAACAAAAGATCATGGATATGTCTAGTACCTACTGCTTACCAGTTGGTACCTACTACTCAAATATATATCAACCATGTACTTAGTGCCTTCTTTTCACAAGATTATTCCATTATGGTTACAAAACCGTATTAGTTTTTAACTTGGAGTAATAAATCAGCATTCCTTGACACTACAGTGGCTTAGAGGTCATGAAATGTCCTGGTAAAATGAGAGCATTCCAAAAAGTGGCAAACGATTTTCCTACTATGAAAACTATGGGAGTTACTCTTCGCTAATAACGCCTTGGTTGTACGTGAAAATCAATAGAAAATGTGCCGGTCGGGAAAAAAAAGTGTCGGTCGGGAAAAAAAAGTGTCGCGAAAAATTCCTTGACCCCCAGCCAAAAGACATATCCATGTCAAAAAACTGACGGTAGACCTACGGTTCTACAATCATATCATTTGATAATGATTAATTTTACACATTATTAGTTCATTATGGTTACTTAGCAATATTAGTTTATAACTGAGCGTAATAAATCAGCTTTCCTTGACACTACAGAGGCTTTGGGATTATGAGATGCTGTGATAAAATGAGAGCATTCCAAAAAGTGGCAAACGATTTTCCTACTATGAAAACTATGGGAGTTACTCTTCGCTAATAACGCCTTGGTTGTTCGTGAAAATCAATAGAAAATGTGCCGGTCGGGAAAAAAAGTGTCGGTCGGGAAAAAAAAGTGTCGCGAAAAATTCCTTGACCCCCAGCCAAAAGACATATCCATGTCAAAAAACTGACGGTAGACCTACGGTTCTACAATCATATCATTTGATAATGATTAATTTTACACATTATTAGTTCATTATGGTTACTTAGCAATATTAGTTTATAACTGAGCGTAATAAATCAGCTTTCCTTGACACTACAGAGGCTTCGGGATTATGAGATGCTGTGATAAAATGAGAGCATTCCAAAAAGTGGCTAACGATTTTCCTGCTATGAAAACTATGGGAGTTACTCTTCGCTAATAACGCCTTGGTTGTTCGTGAAAATCAATAGAAAATGTGCCGGTCGGGAAAAAAAGTGTCGGTCGGGAAAAAAAAGTGTCGCGAAAAATTCCTTGACCCCCAGCCAAAAGACATATCCATGTCAAAAAACTGACGGTAGACCTACGGTTCTACAATCATATCATTTGATAATGATTAATTTTACACATTATTAGTTCATTATGGTTACTTAGCAATATTAGTTTATAACTGAGCGTAATAAATCAGCTTTCCTTGACACTACAGAGGCTTCGGGATTATGAGATGCTGTGATAAAATGAGAGCATTCCAAAAAGTGGCTAACGATTCTCCTGCTATGAAAACCAAGGGTTTAAATTTATTTAAAAAAACCCCACCGTGACGTGACGCTCGTGACGTGACGAAAACAAATGGAAACGTCCTGTTAATCTTTATTAAATGATAAAATCCATCACCTACACCAGCAGCTAGTTACTTACAGCACAGATCTGATGTTTGTTGATATTTTATAGATGTATGTGATGATATCTCATCAACCGATAGTTGGAATCAATATTAGAAAGCCTTTGTCGAAACTCCAAATGGATGTTGAGCTTCAGTTGGTCTCACTCCACACGAACCTGGACTACCTCCGATTTTTCTGTCGTACAACAACTATTCTGGCATTGTTCCAGACGATAAAAATAGGGTAAACAACTGAAAAACGTGGGAATTGATGTGATCCAGCTACGTTCAGTATAAGGGCAAGTTTTACTTTGGCAGCACCGTAAAATTGTCTAAGGTATACAAAACATGTTGTGGGTACAGTTTATTGTAATTTCTGAATCACTGTGCTACTTCCTTTGCGAGCTGTTTACCTACGGAAGGACCAAAATAGTGTTAGTGAAAGTTATAATTATGCCCGACATTTATTTGTAAAGAGAAATGATGAAATCGGCGTTAGGAAAAATATTGTTTCCTCCAAATCTCCAATAGGACTTTTACTTGGGCATGAATTCTGACTAAGAACGGGTTGTGTCAGATAAATGAATATTAGTTTTTATGTCAGTCACTATTCTTACCTGTGTGCAATTAAAGTGATTAAAACATTCATTATGACGAGTTACTGAAAACAACAGAGGAAAAAATCCTTGTACGGGTTTTCACTCCCCCTAAAAGTCAGTTCATAGTTTTATAATTTAAAAGATAAAAAGCATTTAGTTGTGCAGCATGACTAATAGCGCGAATTTTCAAAGAAAAATTTTGGATAACATTAAATTAGACCCTTAAACTTATATCATTGAGACAAACCATTTCCTGAATAAAACTGAAGGGAAAGCCGTGTGACGAGATCGAAAAGGAAATTTGATATCACGCAGCCGAACTCGAAAATGTGGTCAATTATGGGTATTTTGTACCGAAAAATCGAATTTTCACACTTATTTATGAATCTTAGAGATATGGGAGTGGTCGCAATTGTCTCAGCGATAAAAAAAATACTTTGAACAAGATTTTGAACGCAACTATACATCAAGTTGTGTGCAACGAAACTGATAGGGGACCAAGTACATCAAAGTCTGACGAAAACTGTAGAAATTAGGCTTGTTGCGAGAATTGACAAGAAACCAAAGTTGTTCTTTATTGTGTAAAACATGAAATGTACGTGCTGTATGTGTAGTAATGTAACTCAAATGTTGTGGAAGTTTTGATTCTGGAGGGAAAAAATTGTCATCTCTCAGAATTCAATAGATATTTCCGCTAACTGCAGATAATCAAGGAAGTAAAATCATCATGGGATCTGATAAATTAAAAAGAAGGGTTTTTGCAAACGGAAGAGGGTGATTAAGCTAAGAGAAGTACTCGTAGTTCTGAAGAGGAACGACATTGTAGAGTTTAATAAGGCACATTCCGTCTTTTATCTCTCCTCTTCGTTACATCATCGAGGGCGTAAGAGATGTCACAGCCATAAGATGAATGCAGGACGCACACTTTTGGTGTTACATGCATTGAGTTGCAATGCAGGAGACCTAATATCCTGCAGCCACAACGAGTAGGACGTGTTGGGGGAGCTAAAAGGTTCGGGAAATATTTCGTGAGAGCCAATCATTGTCGAAGGGTTTCCTGAGGGGTGCTTTAGCTTTTTGGAATGTCAGATATCGGTAATGAAGGATTTCTTTGATATTCTTGCTGTCAACAAATTCACTGTTCTGCGTTTCTGTGATATCCGTTGTCATAAACGCAATATTTCTCTGTTTCCATTATAAGCATGGATCATGCTTTAGCCATCATCTAACTGGCCAAAAGTATCACGCTTTTATGTCACGAAAAACTGTCACACAAATTTTCTTATGAGTTTCACGAACAACCAAGCCGTTGGTAGGGAAATGGAACTTCCGCAGTGTTCATCGCACAGAAATCGTTCACCATTCGTTGGAAACTCTCATTTTACTGAAGATTACTAAGATATTTATGTCGTAGTTTTATATTTAGTTACAAGACATTAATCCAATAATGAGATGTTATAAACGGTCTGTAAACAATATTATTGTGCCACTTGTAAGCCTTGTTTTGGTTGAGGTAATATTGGTAATAGGTATGCCGCTTGGTGCCAAGCTAATTAGTTTGGCAACACCATGACTATAAGAAAACAAAATAAAATACTTCCTTTTAAGTAGTAGTGAGCCATAAATAAAAATACGACCCCGAATTAGCGGGAAGAAAGCATGTTCCATGTTTCAGCATTATAGCCGCAGGCTCAAAGCGGAAAGCAACTGTGGGTTACTACCCGAAAATCAAAGACCGTACCTTAACCGAATGGCAGCAGATATATACCAAAAACAGAGACAAAGGTTTGTTCCAACCATTGGTCCTCTTAAGGCCCTGGTTCTACCAAAAAGCAGTGTCGAAACCTTTCTGTCGTATAATAACAAGAATAAGGACAAACCACGGTGTAAGCGACCACTACCTACACAGATTTGGCCTGCAAGATGACCCTCAATGTAACCGCTGGGGCGATCCTTGCGGCACTATTGAACATTGTTTTTATGGAGTGTCCCTTATACTTTAGTGAAAGAGACGATATGTTTAGGCAGACAGCATCCGAAGTAGAACTTCTGTGCACCAGCGACTTACCAGAAGTTGAACATAACACCACAGCAACATTTGCAGACGACACTGCTGTCCTGGCAGTTGGTGACAGCAATAATGAATCAATATGAAAACTCAATAAGTCCATCTCCAAAATCAGTCTGTGGACAACAAAATGGAGGATCAAATTGAATGAGGCCAAGTCGGTGCACATTGATTTTACCAACCGGAAGATTAACTACATCCCTGCTTTCCTCAGCAACGTGGCAATTCCCCACGCGAATGAAGCCAAATACCTGGGCATGACGCTAGACGCCAAGCTCAAGTGGAAGGAACATGTCAAAAAGAAGAGGGCAGAGCTCGCATTGAAACTTAGAAGGATGTATTGGCTAATCGGCCGACCATTGGTAACAAGCTGCTTCTTCACAATCAAGTACTCAAGCCAGTTTGGATGTATGGAGCGCTGTTGTGGGGCTGCATAGCTCCAACTAATAGACAGATCATTCAACGTTTCCAAAACTCTGTACTACGATGTATCACTGATGGTACTTCCGAAATGAGGCACTCCACCGTGAGCTTCAAGGTGATCAAAAAGCGAGCAACGGCTCATCTTGCCAGACTAAAAGATCATGTGAATGAGAAAGGTAAAGCTCCTGGATGAGCAAGATCTAATTCGATGCCTTAAGCGTGTGAAACCGCATGAGCTTGTGTAGGAAGTGAATGTGATATGTTCGAGAGACAAGGGACAAAGTTATGCATCTTAGGTCCTGAATAGTGTATTGTAGTAATATAAGTCAGATTTATATTGTTAATGAGATTACTCGGTGCAATAAAAGCTTTAAAAAAAAAAAAAAAAAAAAATGTACCATTTGTCAACATGTACAAAGTAATGTATGTATACGTAGAAAACTGTAATGTTTACATTTGATTAATTTACGTATTATAATCAAGTATCTTATGGCTGTATAATATAACGTTAATGCCACCAAAAAATAAACAACAACAAAAAAACGAGGGTTACAAGGGGGCGAGGCCCCCCTGGCGGGGTCAAAGGGCGGAGCCCCTTCTTGCTAGGGATTTTCAATGATTATTTACAATGCAAGATTTTCTGAATTTTGTATTTGTGTTGTTAATGAATTATTTTCATAATGGCATTGTGTTCAAGAACATGACGAACAACGCGTCATTCTTTCACACCCCAACGATCACTTATCTACGGGAGGGTGTAAGACGTTGCGAGTGGGAATGGCGAAAGAGATTGTAAAGGTTGTAAAAGGTGGATTGGGGAGACTCCCGCCCCTGTTGTAGAGTTATTTATTCTAGCAGACAAATGGCCTATCTGCCACTCTCCTCTCGATCTCAGTTCCCACCCAGTTCCTTCCATCGCCTCGGACCGGCGAAACACGATTCATCCCACCGCCTCCCGCTCGCTCGCACACCTACCTATAACGATTCCTAAGCACATCAATTTATATCAGTTAAACCTCTACGAACTTACCCCGCCTCGGTCTGTACTACTGGATGATTGGCCGCGAGTAAATTGACTTCTCCTCCTCGCGATTTAGGTGATTCGAAAAGTTGAAAATCGGGAAACTGTGCGAGCAATTTAAAGTTTCCTCCCGCAACTGTTAATATTAAAATGTTTCCAACTTTCATCGCTCAACTGATGATTTACTCAGCAGTTACCGCGTAATTCCATTTGCAAACAAGTAAGTAACTTGCGCTCGTTATTATCGGCGAGTGATGTTGTAAATTGGTACAATGGAGCTGATCGCACTAAATAAGATAAATATAATGATGAAGAACCCCGAAGTTTTCCTATGGAATTGGGTTTTATTTATTCATTTATTATTAGTACGGGCAAGCCCAATTTACAAGGAAAAACATGATACAGAGTTGAAAAAAATATAATACAGAAATTCAAGAAAAAACAGTGTGGCAAGTGAATGAAAAATGGAAGAAAAAAAAATATATATATACTATTGAAATTTGATAAACATTTAAAATCAAAATAAAACAGGGGATGATAATACAAGGGATCTAAGTTGGGATACAGAACTATTGAAAAAGTCAAAATCGGGATGAAGGTGGAGAAGTAAATTGGCTGAACGGTGGATACGGTTTAAGGGGGAATTTATTAAATAGTTAGATGCTGAGAACGGGACGTGAAACAAGGTGGGATGGCGACTGGTAAGACGAGGAGTGGAAAGCTGGAACTTGGCAAGTAGAGATGGGCAATTGATTTCATTATTGAGCAGCTTATGCAGGAACACCAAATCAGCAAGAATTCTTCTTTTGTCCAGTGGTTGGGCTCTGCAGGTCTCCAACAGGGAGAATAACTGATCTCGTCGGACGGAATTCCCAACTTAAATCTGACGTACCCCAGGAATTTATTCTGAACTCTCTCGAGGGCATGCCGGTGGACTGTATAAAAAAGGCTCCACACCGTTGATGCGTATTCAAGTTTTGGGAGGACCAACGCCTTATAAAGCACAACTATCGGCTTAATATCAGTGAATTCGCGGGTGTGACGCTTCAGAAAGCCTAACGCTTGCATGGCATGGCTTGCCAATGCGCCAATATGATTGGAAAAAGAGAGTCGGTCATCGAACAAGACTCCCAGGTCCATAGTCTCGGTCGCTCGAGAGAGAGGAGTGCCTTCCAGAATATATGGGAATTGGCACGTGCTAACAGAACGAGGAAACGATACTACAGAGCACTTAGCCGGGTTAAGTCACACACTGTTCTTAGTGCACCAAACATTCAAACGAGCCACTGCCCGTTGCAGGATTTCACCGTCAAGAAGAAACTCGACATGCCGGTACGGTTTCAGATCGTCTGCGTAAAATAAACACTGAGGGTTTGATAGAATTCTTATGCGACAATGCTTAAACGATAGCTTCTTGGGACCCCGCATGCCCTATTATCAAAACTTGGTCAATTATGGGCATTTTTCACCTAAAACTCTATTTTTCTCACTTATTTATGAATCTTGGAGAGCTGGGAGTGATCGCGATCGACTCGGAGAAGAAAAATGCTTCGACTGACATCCCACGTGCCCTGTTGTCAAAAACCCAATTTTTCAACATTTTTTGGGATAGGCACTAAATTGTAAGTTTGAACCTGAAATTCAGGAACGATCGTGTAGGCCATCGAACTCGATATATATATATATATATATATATATATATATATATATATATATATATATATATGCACTTGATTGTGGACACTGTGCTACTGCACTATATACTAATTAAAGTTAAAGAAATTTATACTGGTACTGGGTTCAAATCGGCCTCCTGGACTCAACCTGAATGATTGAGTAACTCCAACATAACAACAATGAAACGTTGGATACAAGCTTGGTTCCAGGGAATATTAAAAAAATACTCTTTCTTCTTCTAATTTTGACAAAGACTAATTCGAAATATCAAAAACCTTTTCCTCTTTATTTCTGTGAAATTTCTTTAACTTTAATTAGTATATATATATATATATATATATATATATATATATATATATATATATGAGGTTAAAATCTAAGATTGTGTTCTTTGATATGTATGAAATGGATTAGTAGGGTTTGCCCCCCCCCCCTCCCATTTTTAAAATTTTGAAGCCATCCGAGTAGCTCATTTTTTCTTGAAAATTTTCTAAAAAACCATAAAAAATGGAAGCTGTACTAAATCGAAGAAAAAATTGCATTGCCAAAAATCACAAAAGCTGGATTGCTATACAATTTTCGAGTATTACGAATATTTTTTGCATAAGAATGAGCCAATGCAACTGATTGATTTTGCAGTTTTTATTATCCACATTGAAATTTTAGAACGTTGAAATCAACAAAAGTTCAGGTCAGCGTGATCAAGAATTTTTATAAACCATCGAAACTGTATTATATTGTATTACATTGTATTGAAATTTGAGCACTTTGAGTGCAAAGAAACTGGTACCTAGCTATCCATTTTATGAAAGATAACGCGATCTAAATTTGCAAATCGATTTTTTTGGATTTTTAGCTGATTTTGCAGTTTTATTGATTTTTCAGCAAATATTATTGAAATTTATGTAATCTTTCAGGACAATTCTACGTAAAAAAATTACAGACATTTTATACAGAGACGAGGATATTTCGTGTCGTTCGAGCTAATTCGATCGACCACCTATACTCGTTCAACCGACAGTTGTGTAATTGTTGTATAATTGTACATTACTTCATTTATTTTACTTATAACCTATAAATTTTCTCGTAATTATCAACACCCCTTATTTCAGAGTCACAAAGCTTACGCAAATAGTACCTATGTACGTGAAAGAGAGAGAGAAAGAGAGAGGAAAAAGCTAATCCATACTGTTATGGAGAATATTATTCTGAAACAAAGCATTTAGCAAGGTGCCTCGTAATAAGCCGAGTTCATTTCTGTTAAATCCAGAATCACATTCGAGAACGTCTAATCTTGCATCTCATAGTCGTCGCGCTTCCCCCCATCTCATTCTAAAGATACTCAGCCTAATGATTTCCAGTTCCGTAGGGAGAAGTTAATCAATTCTTGGGAGAATAACCGGGGTTCATATAATACAACATTAATGACTAATGGTTTATATGGGTGCCAAACAATGCGGGTATTTATGCAGTGAGGGTGCAGATGCTCTTCCAAGGAGAGCCATTGGTGATAACTCCATCGGTATGTTACCTTTGGGCATTGAGGATCAGAATTCCTACATGCAACCTAGACAGCTCTCCTGTCCTTACTTGTTTTGCGATTTTGCACTCTTCCGTTCCGCCTATCTTCTAAGGAGCATTACATATTCAAAATTTTTTCAAATTTTACCAAACTTGGAGATAATGTTTGTTACATCATATAGTATTCTATCTCGTGAAAATATCCAGTATTTTTCTATATCCAGCCGTTTTTCTGAACAGTTTTGTTCCAAAAATTAGGTGAAAATCAAAACGAAGTTGATGTCAATTGCGCACGTTTGCGGAAGTGCACAATGCGCAATTTTGTAATTTTTGGGATTCTTAAAACAACAAAAATTATTTTATTAGACCCACTAGTAACTACTTCAGCAGGAGAGGGGGGAGGGATGTTTTTGGGGGACACCTTGCATCGCTTACTGCCAGAGTAGAATGTGCATATAAGAACTGCTCGGCACCCAATACAATGGTTTTTTTTTTGTAGGCAAAGCGACACAATGAAATGAGCGGATAAACAACCATCGCTCCACAACCAACAGAGGGGTGGATCAGCCTGTTAATCGCCATGCAGCCCTTTATTGACTCAATTTCAATGAGTGCTACAGAGTCCGTGTACAGAAACGACTGCAAGAGGAAAACACACTTCGCCTCCATTATGCTGAACAACGAGACCTTCTCGAACAATCAAGTGTTGTCCCCCACCCCAGCAACTACTTGGAACCGTTTCCTACAAGAAGAACTTTGAGTTCTTCAATTCCGTTCTACGCGGATCAGCTCATGAGCCACAAAAATGGAAAGTCACATTTTATGTAGAAATGTAAATGATCTATTCATAGGAATAACTAAGAGAAATGTTTCTTTCAGAAATAAGTTAATCGCTGCCTTGATGTCTGTCCTAAGAACTCGTGGAAGAACAATAAAAAGGCAATGATGATAGTGATGGGCATTTGAAAATAGGCGGGCTGTTTGGTAGGTGTAGAGAAGCAAAGCGGCCACAAGAAAGAATGTCACGGGACTGCTACTGCTCTCAACGAAACAAGTTCTGAATTGTTCTTATTGTAGAGAACGGTTCCAAGTAGTTGCTGGGGAGGGGGAGAACAGTTGATTGTTCGAGAAGGTCTCGTTGCTGAACACGCCCGCATCTGAGTCCTGGGTAGCCTCACTCCGCTTGGACTGAACGTACGGGGCTGATTCGCCCCAACAGCCAACTCATTTTTTTAAATTAATCCATTTCAGGCCTCTTATTCAATTTCAATCTCTAACTCAAAAACTTCCATCAAAAATCTAAACCACCCCACCAATATTATTTATATTTTGTCTCATTCTAAATTGTTCCCTCATTTGCTCATATCGTACCTCCGGGAAAGCAGTGCCGTCCACTGCATTAATCAACATCAACACCAATTGCTAACAAGATGAGTTTCTTCCAGATCCCAGTCTTGATAACGCAAAATGCGGGATGTGAAACTGTTTTAAGCAGTATTTATGTACAGTGATTATTTTAGAAAATATCTTCTCTTAAAATTATAAGAACATTATACGCATAACATTATATTTTTAAGTACCGATTGTATCACAGAGTAAATAGATTGTAAGACATGAGCGAATCACCAAGACCTTCCCCAACAACACGGACCAGGCATATCGTTGGGAAAGGAATCGAAAGTGAGCAGCTTAAGTTGTTCAATTTGTACCATATTTATAAAATGCTTCCCTCAGCCCCCTTATTTGGCAGGTATTTATAAAATGCTATGATTAAATAAATAAATAACTTCTTCTTAAAACAAGGTGTTGAGGTTCTTGAGGGTTGGTCAATAAATAAGGTTTTTTCCTTACGCCGCCCTTTCGTTCAATTTATTAGACATCTTCAGGACTGAGGTATGTTATTGTCCTATTTCATTCTATACTGTAGATCATGTTGTAGTTAATAAGCAATGTGTAGAAAAGCTATACAACTTTGCAACAAACAATATGCTGAGTTAATAAGCAATGTGTAGAAAAATTATACAACTTTGCAACAAACAATATGCTGAGGGCAGTAAACTAAGAATCCTGCCGGTTAACTTCAACATGATCTACAGCATAGAATGAAATAGGACAATAACATCCCTCAGCACTGAAGATGTCTAATAAATTGGACGAAACGTCGGCGTAAGGAAAAAAAAACTGATTTATTGACCAACCCTCAAGAACCTCAACACCTTATATACATATATATATATATATATATATATATATATATATATATATATATATATATATATATATATATATATATATATATATATATATATATATATATATATATATATATATATATATATATATACATATATGTGTGTGTGTGTGTGTGTATGTGTGTGTGCGTGTGCGCGCTCGCGCGTGTGTGTGTGTGTATGTGTGTGTGTTTATTATGATTGTTTTGATATAATTCTCTCTAAAAAGGATTTCCGACAACTCCGGTTCCGGCAACGGTCGCAGAATGATTTCGATTGTCAAAAAAGAGTGGTCAGTTGTTATTATGTTACCGCCATGTCTATTAAAAGTTAACTCAGTTTGCTCTCACTCCAGCTTTTATAATGAATGGAGCACCACATTCATATTCATTGCACGGACCGGGCGCCATTTACAAACGGGAATACTCCCTTCAATAGATTAGTACTAAGATTAGTCAATGAGAACGTGACTTGGAACCCGAGTTTCGCAGGTATTTGAAACTCGCATGATAGAACTTCTGCGTTGCCCCCCAAACCCGGGGCAGGCTCGGGTAGAAAAGTGGGACGATCAAGTTCCGCCCAATCACCCGGCGGCAAAGCCTTACAAAGGATCAAACAACACCAAGCCTTTTACTATAATATCATCCTTCATTATGTATTCATACGGAATATCAAAGTCCCTCGACATAAGCCAAACTGTTGAAAAAATGTGCTTATTGGGATCATTCCTTTTTTTTTTTTTTTTTTTTTTGTGTTCGGATAGCGTTTATAGTTCCACGCAATAGGTAATTTTTCTTACAAACAGTAAAAAGTATTGTCAACGAAACAGTTCTGTACACATACATCAATACTCCATTGCTTGATTTCATCCGTTACCTACACAAATAGGGAGTTTTTGGTGACCACTAACGTGCCCTTAACGTCACGCTAACGTACCCAAGAGTACGTAACCTTGAGGGGACGTTAGCAACGTCGAACGTTAGAATGGCTCATTTAACGTCACACGTTTGGCGACCTGAAGACACACGACACCAGCCTAACGTTCTTGTAAATGTCACACTACCTACTGTTCACCTAAAAATTTCTCGAATACTGGTGAAGTAAAAAATAATAATAGTTTTTCTCCGAATTCCCCATCAGTGTCTACTAATTATGTTGATGTAGCGGGTTGGTTTTTTGAACGCCCCTCAAACTTGGTTATTTTTTGTTTCAAGTCGCATAGAAACCGAATGTGCCATCTGAAGTCCGCATCCGCCGTCTCGCTTTACTAGCCTTCAATTCGATTGAAAAAATCCGTCCTTTTGCGCACAGGCTCAATTTGTTCGATTAGAAGTTTGTTTTTATTATTATTTCACGAATTTTAAATGAGAAACCTGAGTTTCAAGACACTACTTCTTCGCAGTTTTGTTCTTAGTTGCCTGATCCTTCTGCTGTTTTCTTGTGGACATTGCGTGAAGTGCTGCCTCTACTGATGATTATCAGGTAAAATCCTGGTTCGTTGTCATAGAGATAAATACTTGTTCATACTTGTTGATAATATACCCAACGGAAAACCCAAAAACTTGAAGTTCGTAACGACTAATGACCTATAAGTGCAACTAAACCGCAGTGTTCCACACTTGAGGCTTACTATCTTTGCGTTATATCCATGCCCTGTTTACGAATTTAAAACAAAAAACGCAACAAATTATTTCACAGAGGTTTATATTGCGGAGCTATCATATGTCCTTCAAACACTATTATCCGTTTTTCGAGAATTTTTGTGCCTAAAAAATGTGTCAATATTAGGAGACCCTTTGAATTTCATTGTAAAGTTGATATTTTGATATATCAGGTAGGCGAGTATAAAGTGGTACTATTTCTAAGCAAATATAGAGAGAGAATATTTCGAAGCAACCCAACATAACTCGTAATTTATTGTATCGCTCAATTTTCTGATGGTGGCCTACTAAAGCCTAATCCATTTTAAGATGTTCTGTGAGAATTTATATCTACATCTTCACAAGCATTTTTGTCCATTTACCATAACGACAACTTCTGGTGATAGAAGTATTAATATTTCAACGTTGGTGTCAACATTAGGAACTGAAAATGTCAACATTTCGAATTTCTGATTTCAACATTTGGTTAAAAATAGCTGAATTTCAAAAAAAGTGATTTGTGACAATCAACAAAGTTATTTGGAGAAATTGAATACGTGCAAGCTATTCAACGAACTCACAATTTATAATACCTACTTAGAAATTCCATTTTCTTGAACCCGAGGGTAAAACCCGGAATCTAAGAGAGATGTCCCCCAATAGTGTCAATTATTGTAACCTAATAGTTTTTACTGTATTTCGAGATAAAAACTAATTATGGAAATAAACTAATACCATCTAACTAATGGTATTACGACTTGGACATTGCTACAAAAAACATGAAACTAAACGTTATTAATAATTTAGGAACTAGGTAATAAATATGTATGATCTATTTATTAAACTCGAAATACAGCAAAAACTATTAGGGTACAATAATTGACACTATTGGACGACATCTCTCTTAGATTCCGGGTTTTACCCTCGGGTTTTACCCCCGGGTTCCAGAAAATGGAACTTCTAAGTAGGTATTATAAATTGTGAGTTCGTTGAATAGCTTGCATGTATTCAATTTCTCCAAATACCTTTGTTGATTGTCACAAAGCACTTTTTTTGAAATTCAGCTTTTTTTAACCAAATGTTGAAATCAGAATTCGAAATGTTGACTTTCAGTTTCTAATGTTGACACCTACGTTTAAATATTAATGCTTTTTTTACCAGAAGTTGTCATTGTGGTAAATGGACCAAAATGCTTGTGAAGATGTAGAAATATATTCTCACAGAATATCTTAAAATGGATTAGGCTTTAGTAGGCCACCATCAGAAAATGGAGCGATACAATAAATTACGAGTTATGTTGGGTTGCTTAGAAATATTCTCTCTCTATATTTGCTTAGAAATAGTATCACTTTATACTCGCCTACCTGATATAAATCAAAATATCAACTTTACAATGAAATTAAAAGTGTCTCCTAATATTGACACATTTTTTAGGCTTACAAATTCTCGAACAACGGATAATTGTGTTTGAAGGACATATGATAACTCCGCAATTTGAAGACTTCATTCCCTATTGTATTCAGTGTTTGATAAGAATGTTGCTCCAAGTTTCCTGGGAAGTTTAGGCAATCTGACCTCCAGGTGTAGATTTAATGGACAGAAAGAGTTAATAAGATATCTCTAGAAGTAACAGCATTCAGCAATGAACCTTTGTATTCCTTCTTAACTTAATTCAAAACCCATTTACTGAAAAATTGAAAGTTAACGCGATTAAAAAAAAATTGACTTCCTTATATTCACTACCTACCGAGGAATGAAAAAATTTTGGATTTGAAAAACTTTCTATAAGAGAGCGCAACTTTCTGAATAATGACGTTAGGAACGGTTAGTTCGATGTCTTATATAAGACGAGGAGCTCATCTTTCTCAATCTTCAGTATTTTCGCCCTATCACGTTACTGGATTAAAAGCAATGGAGCTAGCGGGGAGGAAGTGGGAGTAATAAGGACGGAGAGAAGGAACGTTGAGAGTACTTTCGTAATTAAATCATGCAAATTACGAAGTTAAAAAAAAAAAAAAAAAAATGTAAAGACTGAAGAAGCTCCTCAAAATACCCTGAAGAAATTTAGGAGTTGGAAAAGCTTGTGTTTTTTTACGACAGTAATAAGTATGTAAATGAAGGCTCAGGAAGGAGCTGGTCCGCCCAAAAAGCGATACTGGTTGCGAGAGTATCTTCTTGGGAGTAGGAGAATTCGTCGCACCAATATTTTCCTGAATAAAAATAATCGATTTAGGGATCTTTTCTTTTAAACATCAGTTAAGGGTCATGAAGCATCCGAGGGGCGATCAAAGTCAGAGTTGCCTGATTGTTGGTAAGTGGCGTAGAATAATTTACCCCTTTACTGAAGTAGTAATTGCTTTTTCTACGAGTTTTAATTGATTACACTAAAAAAAAAGAAAAGCTCTTTTAATGTACAAGGTGTGTCTCGCATAAAGTGTTCAGGATACTTGTCCGTTATCCCCCCCCCCCCCCTCCCCAGTCAATTTGTCTTCAACACGCCCGCCCGATGTTTCTAGGCATTAGGCCAGTGGCGGGGCCGGTGGTCTGCAAAAGGAGTGGGGCTCAAAAATATTTACCTATTTGACAGTCAAGAAGAGCATTGAGGTTTTTCTTCCATTTGTTTTGTTTTCAGTGTGAATTAACTTTGACCTAAACACATGATACATAAATCCCACTTGGGTCATGTCATGCCTTGGGCAACTGTTATGAAAGAATATGGCTACTAAATAATAATCAATCATTATCATTAAATATTATTGATAAATTAAATATAAATTAATTGGATAAATAAATAAAATTAAAAATACTATCTTACAGGTACCTACTTACTAAGTATCTAAAAATTTTAGAATGGACTATATTATTATTAAAAGTACTATAAATTATCAAGGCTTCGATTGTATTGCACTAGTGAACTACTTAGGAGAAATAATTCTGAAGGAATATTAAGGAACTCGAATTAAATTATGATGAAATGATAGAATGTGACGTCAGACGTCAATTAAAAATCGAATATTTCAAAAGGTTATAGAAATGTTGTCTAACCCCACAACCACCACTTACTTATGTGTAACCTTTTTCATTAATGCAACATATCCAGAATGATTAACCCTTTCGTTACTACGCACAATAGGCCTGGCGTGCTACGCACGTATTATTGCGTTTTCGCCAGCTCTACCTTTCGGTTGCTTCTATAATGAAGTTAGTTTGCGTGTAGCTCACTAGATACCGTTTCCCAACGTTGTAGATGAATACTTGTTTACGTTTTCCCCATTTTTCATATTTTGAATGGTTAGTTTACTTTTGATCTCGTGGGTGAGTTGTTGTGACCTGTTGCGTTGTTTTACCGTGTTTTGTTGCTGTGTGTATGTATTTATGTATACGAAACATCCAGTGAGAGTATGTGTTGTCTGCCCTAAGCACAATATTCGAAGAGAGAGTCGTTATAGTGCCGGATTTGTGATGTATCATTGTGTGTATTGCCATGCTTTGAACAGTTTCATACTTTGAAAAATTATTGAAAAATAAACAAATTATTTGATTTCTCAAGCCTTCAAAGAATTTGGTTATTTTCGGAAATTTTAGATTCAAATAAATATCGTGTTGAACGTATCTAATTTTTTTGCAAGATATTTTCTTGTTACGTTATAAATAACTCAAAAAATGAAATAAAATAATTTTAAAAAATTTTTGGAACAAAACTTTGATTTTTAACCTTTTTTCTACTTTCTATACATAGTAGATATAATAGAAGTAAAAAACATGAATAATCCAGGTGAAAAAGTATTTAGCATGACAGGAACAACTGAGCGCCTGAGCATGTAGTTACTCGGTAAAACATTGACCTAGCTGGATGTAGTAGTGAAAAGGTTAATATTCTACAAAGTTCCTCACTTATTAGCTCATTCAAGGAAGTCATACTTATTTTCTAAGTACCTACCTACCTGACTAAACTTCATAAGTAAATCCATCGATGAACGTCGTCCTTCGGTGCTAATTCTATTCAAAGTGATCGTTGCTTCTTCTTCATTCCCCACAAGGGATGCCCAAATTTTGTCGTAACTACCGACGGAAAAGGGTTATGAAGCTCTACACATAAAACAACGCACTCCAACTCGACCGAAAATACAAAGGACTTTATTACAAAAGACGTACTCAACAACTTAGGACTGAATAAAAACAGGTACTTATAACACAACGCTATAATACGGACTTTACTTTAGAGTAAATTCTTGGGAACAACCACATGCCCAAATGAACTTAAAGAAACATCATAAATTACCTGCAGAGACAACAAAACACTACTACCAACTATTGAACAATCTCAACAGGGAACTCTTAGCATGGAAGGAACAGAAGAAATCAGTTTGGCTAATGGAATAAACCGAAACTCCTCTAGTGGAAGCCACTCATGACGTAAATTTCATTCTACGGTCTTTAGAAAAATTGGAAACACTGTCTGGGGCAAAGCCCCGAAATTCATCAGAAATATCCCGTTATGACCTCTTTTCCCCGTTCCTTGCCATTTATTTCCCGTTCCTTGCCCTTTATTTCCCTTTCTTTCCCCTTCACAGTCTATCCTGAATCGACGGAATTTCTCTCTCGATAGAGTGATATTATCGCAATCTACGGACTTTTTCGCTGGTAGATGGATCTTAAACCTCCTTGGATGGAGCGTAAACCTATTCCTTCTAGCATCCACCTCGGAGCCACAGCATGGAGCTACACGCTGCGCTTTTCGTTCTAATTTGAAACGATGAGTTGTTTGTAAAGTCTTCATTCCAGTTTGTTACTTTTTTCCCCCAAATGTACTGGGGCAATGTCCCGATGCCCCCCCCCCCTCACCGGCCGCCCCTGCATTAGGCATTACTTCTTACATAGATTATGTGATGTTATGTTATGTATTCTTGAGAAGCGAGCTTGCAAAAAATCCTCACCGACATCGGCAACTTCTGAAAACACGGTAATTCTTTTTTTCCCTTCTTTTTTTTAAAATAATATAATTTCTTTCCACAGCTAGAAATTGTCACCAATTCTACGTAAATATGTAATCTAAGTAAGAAGGAATGCCTAGAAACATCGGGTGGGCGTGTATAACGGAGAAGTACCGCGTTCAGTACTTCAGGGGTCGATTCTACAGCTCATTTCTGATCGAAAGTTCCCCGTATATATATATAAACTTTGGTTGATGGGTTTGGTGAATGACCAAAACTAGTCTGGGTGTGGATATTTTTTTTATATTTGGTGCGACGTTTCGGTCAGGATCTGACCCTAATCATGCAGATATCTAAGGTAAACAATGAATGAAAATGTGTTAGTGAATATTATATGCTTAAAAGTAGGTGACTGTGGTCAATCGAAATAGGGTAACTAAGTACTTACAGTTGTTGCTTCAGTTTTAAAAACAAACAGTGAACCGTGCGTGAGATGGTAAATTTAAATTATTTTAATGCTAGGTACTAGAAGTAGTTATCACAACACACTTTTGCACAATCACAAGAAATCCGTTACAAATGTGTAAGGTTTGCAATGGGAAGGTTTACATATGGGTGGTGGTTATTGGTACTCTTACATGGAAGGTGCTGTATGGATGAATGAACTTATTTGTCTGATGTAAACTACCTAATTAATGGGTGATGAGGATATGTATTATTGTTATTATGATGTGGATATTATACTAGCATTAAAATAATTTAAATTTACCATCTCACGCACGGTTCACTGTTTATTTTTAAAACTGAAGCAACAACTGTAAGTACTTAGTTACCCTATCTTGGTTGACCACTGTCACCTACTTTTAAGCATATAATATTCACTAACACCTTTTCATTCATTGTTTACCTTAGATATCTGCATGATTAGGGTCAGATCCTGACTAGTCATCTCCATCACCAAAAAATATATATATATATATATATATATATATATATATATATATATATATATATATATTAAGATTTGGAGTAGTGTAGTCACGTTAGTGTGACTTATGAATCGTTTCATTCAATCGTTCGATTCCCTATTCGTACAGTTCGACTCAGTGGTTAGCTTCTGGTTTGCTTAAGCTAGAAAAACCTCTTTTCGTAAGACGACTCAGCTGAACGACTCAGATGGGAAACTGCAAAAACTCCCTATTGAACTGATTTCTATTTGAATCGTTCCTAAAAACAATCATTTTTTTACTGACGTTTTCGAGATCTCGATTTTTCAATATTTCACCAGTCGGGATTGATGGAAACTGATGCGTAGGATTCATCAATCATGAATAATTTGTCCCAGTAATCTGGAAGAAAAAGCTTTAAGGAGCGTAAAGTACCTACAGATTTTTCTTCCCACGCATCTTGTAACAACAACAAATTGTGGGGAAGTTTAACGTGTTATCTTGGTAAATCACAGTGTTTCATCATACAACGAAATAAACTAGAACTCCCGAAAAAAACTATGTTAAACAGTATAGTTTATTTTTCACCAAATAAAATCTTTTGCACCTAGAAAATAGGTTTATGAACGATCCATGGAAAAATTGGAACAGAGAAGTATTGGATCTTGCCTTCACATGGTTGAAACTCCAATATGCACAAATCATCTGATCTACGTAATAAGATAATCCGTAACAAATAAGATAATCCGTAATACTGACATGCAATAGTCAGTGTATTGTAGATGAATGTGGATGGCGTGTATAACAATAAAAAAACATTATCCTGACGTTTATTTTTACTGAGATTTCAAATCACTTGAGAGCGAAGTTAAGTAAGTTAGATGAAAGATACACATAAATCAGCAGATTTTAAGCGGAAGTGGAAGGAGTTTTGAAGATTAGGCAAGGTCAGAAGCAGTAAAGTACTTTCGCAATCAGGCGTTTTGCGATGGATCAAGGGAACTAAACAACTTTTCAGGTTCTTTCGCTAAAGGGTCGTTTTAACATACCCTTATCAAGCTGAAGCCCATTAAGGGTGTTTATAAGGGTTGTTAAGGCTGAGTGGTTGCTTTGCTTTTCCTCTTCTCTCAAATAGAACTATCCTTTTTAGGATCTGTTTAAGTTGCAGTTTAGACGGGCTGACGGCGTTGAGGATGAGGTCCTCTCTAAAACCACTTCGAGTTACAGCTATGTGGATCTACATAGAACTCCTCCGAGGTCCCCTTCGAAACATTCGGTTTTATTGAGATGCGTTTCGCGGTCCAAACGGGTTTGTTTTCCCTTCTTGTATCCGAATCTTTTACGTCCGGATTGGGCCGCCCTCTCGCGTCGAGATGAGGGGTTCAGATTATAAGGCGAAATTTGCGGAGGCGCCTCGAATTCTGGGAAATTTGTTTACGACGGCTGAAATGGTCTTCTTCATTACGCGCTCCGTTACCGCGTTTCAACAACTAGGAGCTGTATGAAACAGATGAATGTAGCTGAAGCTATATCTGTATATAGCTATATTCATGTTTCTTTTAAATTTCAATAAAAAAGTTCAGTATGATTAAAACTTCAAAACGTTCAAAAATAACAGGTTTATTAGCACGGAAAAATCACCAAATAGCTGTTACCTATTTATTAATTACCACCCATAACTAAATTTGATAATTAAATTTTTTTTTTTCTAACCAGCGTTGTAATTGATAACAGTGACTTCAGTTTATTAGTTAAGCCCGTATCACACTTGCATTTTTTCAGCTTTTTTCTCGCATTTTTAATGCTCGAACGTGAAGAAGGCAAAGTGATTTTTTTCAAGGTCAGCTTTTACGCCCCCCCTCCCCCGCTTGTAACGCTCGCCGCTCGGGGAGTCTCTTGGTGAAAATCGTCATGGCCCGAGCGTTAGTCATAATCCGAGCTGTCTCGAACGATCCCGATTCTACCCGAGGCCTCCCCGGTCTTTCTTTCTCTACTCTACGACGCCAATCATCACTTTCATAGAATATAACAATGAGACTAATGGTGTAGAAATTACTGAATGTACTTCTGATCTTGATGAACAGGCAGATAATTAAGCTTTGTAGATGATTTGGAACTTGTATGTTATATATATTATTGTATGTGAGAACTTGTATGCAATAAAACTGATTTTGCAAAAATTGAAGGATGCAAATTATATGAAATTAATTCCAATTAGAAGAGATTATTTATGAGTATTTATTTATTTATTTATTAATTTTTTTAATACATCAAAATTGAAACCAGTCAAAAGGTAGAAGGTAATTTTCTTCACGCAACATGACTTTACGAGCTAGTTTTATGAAAAACAACGACAATAGTAATTAGTGTTTGACTGTATTTCAACCCGAAAAATCGAAATATGTTTACAGTTTTTGAGCATTTACAAGGAAATAACAGAAAATAAAAAATTTGCTCATCTATTCATACTACAGCCATTTCATCTTTAGAGAATGAAAACATTGTTTCCGCCAATTACAAGTAAATTCGGAACCAAATTTAATTATTAGAGAGTTTTTGTAATTCTCGTATTGGTATTTCTCGTAAACACGAATACAAGCTGTTAGAGCGAGCATGATGAATGCTAACCTTTTTGCATCGATTTCACGGAGCGTTTTTGTGAGCCCGAGAGGAAGAGAACTCTTACAGAGACGTTAACGTGACTCTTGTAGTGAATCACTGCTCAAAACTCAATTGTCACAGTAGACAATTTCCAAAATATAACATGAATTAAGAAACAACGACCTCTTACCTCTACACCATATGAAAACGATTCTGCCGTGAAGAACACAAATCTTTAAAACGTGTAAAATGAACCTTGAAACGGAATCTTGAAACTGAAATGAACCTTGAAAATTTTAAAGCTGAAATCTTCGATAAAACTTCGAGAGCAAGAACAAAATGCCGCTAATGACCTTTTTGGTTGAGGTGCGGGGAAAAAACACGAAAGAAAGACAAATACAAAAGTTAAACCAACAACAAAATACGGCACAGGGAACATTCAGGCGATTTTGTCGGGTGTGTATGTGTATCCATGCCAACTACATGATAGTTGCTAAGTTATTCTAGAGTGTTATCCTAGAGGAAGGTCAAGTTTTCGTCTCGTAATTACGATTACGAAAAAGCTGAGCACGAGTAAAGCTGACTCTTCCCGTTCCGAAAAGCATTTCCACGTTACGAAAACCTCTTCTCGTTTCGGAAAGGCCATTTTCGTATACGAGAAAATGAATACGAGAAGTACAAAAACTCTCTATTAGCTGTGCGAATAACGACAAAAAACTAATTAGTTACTAGTTACTAGTAGTAACTGAATTGTGTAACTTGATTAGTTGTTAGTTACTAAAGGTAAATAATCGCATAACTGAAATAGTAGCTCTGAAAATAAAAAACGGACGGTAGACCTACGGTTCTACAGTCACATCATTAAATAATGATTAATTTTACATATTATTAGTTCATTATGGTTACTTAGCAATATTAGTTTATAACTAAGCGTAATAAATCAGCTACACTTGACAATACAGAGGCTTAGGGATTATGAGATGCTGTGATAAAATGAGAGCATTCTAAAAACTGGCTAACGATTTTTTTACTATGAAAACTAAAGGAGTTACACTTCCCTAGTAACGCATTGGTTATACGTGGAAATCAATAGAAAATCCCACCGTGACGTGACGCTCGTGACGTGACGAAAACAAATGGAACGTCCTGTTAATTATTTTCAAATGATAATAACTGACAGATAATTGGTTGCAGTTATTATTCGCCATTGTAATAACTAATTCAATTGTAGTTATTAGGTATGAGTCGCAACTAATTTTTTTGCCAAACACTGCTTCACACCCACATTGTATTTATGTGATACTTCGAAATGAAACAACAAATATGGAAGCGTGAACTGTGGTTCGAAGTGGTACCGGAGAGTCTGTTTTCCTTCGCAAAGCCATTCGATGCGGGATATCCGCCTGAATCAAAGATTCATAACTTCGGTTTGCTTTGATGTGTCGCGCAACTACGCTGAAATCCCCTTTCCGACTCTCGAGGCCCCCCAACAGTAACGCAGCCAAAGTTAACCAAACAGGAAGAGAGTTGAGAAAAGCTCAACCTCTGAGCCACACCGACTCATAACTGTCCAATGAAAACAGTTTAGCCCGAAAATTTATTTTGTTTGGTGTATAAATGCGGAGCGGGCATTAAGAGGAGGTTCGTTGAAGGGGTTAGAAACCACTTATCACGTGGTGGTTCGAGGCAGAGTGGAAAGCTTGTACTTTCTCTGTTTGCCACATTTACCATTCACTGCTTTTTCACAACACTTCAACGCAGGGAGATCAACTCACGTGAGAATAGGAGGGGATGAAAATACGATATTCATAACTTTGTGCTCTTTTTCCTCCCCAAAAGGATTTAGATGTCTGTTCAGAAGTACGTGCGTGGAATTATTCTGGGGAGGGTTGGAGACAAAGTTATTATTGTGGAGTGACCCTTCAAGCGCAAGTTCCTTTTTATATTTGAATTCCAAAACTTCAGTGACTCTTCCAAACGCTTCTTCCTGATACTCGTTTCGTTTCCACACTGACGGTACGTGTAATCGATTACCACAATACTCTCTGCTGTTTATGTGATTTTGATAACGTCAAAGACGCTTCTGATGTGAATTAGAAGATACATAAAATTATTGTTTACGTACTGCTTACGAATGCAAAATATTACAATTCACTAATTATTGTACTTACCACGAAACATCCCATTACATAGGATTCATTATTGAAGAATATAAATCTGGCTGATTCGTAGGTATACACTACTCAGTTCTGTAAACAAGCATACTACCTTGTAGGGGTCCTCGTCCAATCAAAAAAGTACTTGTCCACATTTTACATAAACAGCTGATTTTCTTCAAATGATTTCGGTCTACATAACTCCAAGATTCTCAGTGTGTAGCGTCTGGTTAAAGTTTGAAGTTGTCGAGTGGCTGATTCCAGGTTTCACTTTAGTGCAGCGGGACGGAATTTCCATAAGAATTGGTAAATCTTAGCTTGGTTTTCCCTGACAGATTTTTGCAGTTCAATGGGGGATAGAGTTGTTCAGACCCAATTCGCATCCCGTATCCTTCTCATCGCATACTTTGCAGCATTTCTATCCTTCAAGTCGATTCCATTAAGTGAGACTACTAGAGTGTATGCTTAGTTGGATAGCCAAGAAGCAGATTGTGAACATTCTAGTACAGTTAAAAGACAGGATATTTACCGCTACTCGCCACACTTTGGGTTTGTTAGCTAATAAATTAGCACGAGACCTTCTCAACGATCAAGTTTGACCCCGGCAACTACTTGGAACCGTTCCCTACAAGAAGAACTGTGAGGTCTTCAATTCCGTTCAACGCGGAGCAGCTCATGAGTCACAAATGAAAAGTCACATTTACGTTTCTAAACTGTTATGTGATCGTGTTGTGACCACCAAACTATGCACTTCATTCTGATCTACATATCCAACTAATCTGCATTTTTACTAAGGGATTGACTACTTGATGTTATGTATTTTTGAGATGCGAGCTTGCGAGCATCCAGACCACCAAACTATACACTTCATTCTGACCTACATGGAATTGAAGAACTCACAGTTCTTCTTGTAGGGAACGGTTCCAAGGAGTTGCCGGGGTGGGGGACAAACTTGGTCGTTCGAGAAGGTCTCGTCAAATACGCCTGGTGCCATCATAGTTACTAGTGAACTATAGTTGCGAGTTAAAAATGTTTGCAGTCGTTGTAGTTAGTTACCAGTAGCTAGCTAGTTGGCAACTAAACGAGTGATTACGCAATGCGTTATTATCACTACCTCGCTAACTGACTCGCCGGCGCGTAAACTCCTTTCCGAGAACAAGTGGCTCCAGACAGTGCACGTTAACCAAAGTCTCGAGGGTTTCATGGAAGGATATTTATGAGCCAACACAGCTAGCAAAGCAGCTGGAAGTTCTGCTGGATTCGGGAGTGATTATATCACTGAGATAGATGAGAAGTAATTAGCGACATAATGATTCTCAAACAGCTCCCTAACTCTTCTCTTGATACCCTTGACGTCTCCCTCCAAGCAAGCCTTCCGTTATGCTGTCAAGTTCCACAATAAATAAGGTTAACAGCAACATATAGCCTTGTTCTAAGCCTGTCTCCATGTTTATTGGGTTCAATGTACAATCTATGATTGCAATTCAAACGGATATCATAGACCGATGTACCTAATGTTACAAGACCGTAATCTTTCTCACTTCTCAAGTTACGAGAGAAACGCAGGGACTCGAAAGCCATTGATTACAATGATAAAAGGATTGCCAAGTTGGATGGTCTTCCCAACACAAAGCCACATGAACACAAGTACCTATGTGGAGTGAGTTGTTCGATATCTAAAGTGTAGGGTTGATGAGGCCATGAGGTTATGGTCTAAAACTAATCCATGTTTAGCCCATATATAGTTCCCTACATTGCGAGAAATTCTTTGAAAGGTCGTTTTTTTTCATTGGCCGATGTTTTTGAAAAGAAGCCAGGTGATTGTGGTTGGC
Source organism: Adelphocoris suturalis (assembly GCA_030762985.1). Lineage (NCBI taxonomy): Eukaryota > Metazoa > Arthropoda > Insecta > Hemiptera > Miridae > Adelphocoris > Adelphocoris suturalis. The sequence goes on from CM061047.1 coordinate 19,735,250, forward strand.
CATAGGCCCACTAATGAAGAACCGGTTGTATTCCTAAATTGGGAGCAAGTTTTATCGGAAGATACTGAGGGTCTGTCACAAGTTGGGCACAACAACAATGATCATGAATACACACTTATAGGGCCCTCTGATTTTGGTACTGGGACTTTAGATCAAGAGAAATTGGTGTTACACGGAATTATCCATATAAGTGGACGACAGTAAGGGTACAATAGTGGAGCTTTTAGAAGACCACGCTTATTATAGCTTAGCATGGGTCAAGAAAACAGGCACCCCAGATTTCTATATTGTACACGATTCAAATTTCTACACGATTAGGTACTGTACTGAGTACTAACCTTATTTTTGTTAGTGGAAAAACAATTACCTAAATAATTGAAACCTTAGCCGAAAGACCCACCATGATGCAACGAGTATTATCATTATTATGACACTGTAATTTCCGAAACTCAGTAAATTATTCACACAGAGAGGATTGTAATTTTAGAATTAATTTAGAATTTTTGGGGAGCAAATTCATTAGAGATCTCCTAGAATATTAGATATTGCTTTCTCTACAGATCTCCATGCATGAGCCGTTACCATTCGTTTGATCCGAGTTTAATATTACATACGGCGACCCCACTTGTCCGCTAGTCAGCCCCCACAAAGGCGGCTCGGGCTGAAACCCTTTTAATGTGCTCTGGTCTTGTTACCTTCGTGTTTCGCCGCGAAATTAGAGCCAAACGACTCATAAACTCGGCACGGTCTTCCCTCCTGTTTTCTCTCCAGAAGACCAATTAAAACAAAATAGTGGGTACGCGCTCATTTTATAAGAGAGCAATTATACATGAACTCCCCGCGAATTCTAATTACTCACCTTCCCCTCTAAACAACTTGGAAAACGGGTAATTACGGGAGAGCAGGTGGTTCCACATTCACACCCTAACGAACCTAAGCTTGGCAAGTAATGCCATTCCCTGTGACAGTCTGACCTTTTACTTTGAAGATCACGTGGCGTACGACTCTTCTGCATGATGATCCCCAACACCCGGTTACCCCCTTCACTCATGTTATTGAAAGCACTGGAAATGCATTGTAATGTCAACATTTCGGAATGTCAAATTTCGCTTACCTCAACTAGGCGTCCCCAACACCTCTTTATCAAGGACTTAGGTCGCCTCTCAGAGGTGCAATAGGGCCTAAATCCAGATATATATATATATATATATATATATATATATATATATATATATATATATATATATATATATTATATTAATTCTATATATATATATATATATATACATATATATATATAGAGAGAGAGAGAGAGAGAGAGAGAGAGATAGAGAGAGAGACCACTCGTACTGGTAGCATTATTGTGCTATGTTTGGAGTAGATTCGTTTTCCGGTTCTCGGATCCCCATCTATCCCCAAACGCAGCCTTTCAAGAACTTGAGTATCATGCCCGTCGCCGGAGCGACGGTCGCGCATTCTCTTGGATTCTGACGGGAACTATCACATCTTATATTCTCTTATACCCAACTCCTACCCTCATCTTCTTGCTGCTCGGCCTGGAAGAAACCCCGTACGTACTCGCACTCAAATGAATCGAGAGCTATCCAACTAGTGGCAAACGATTTTTGTATGATGATAAATACCTAAGATACAGTTCCGTAGCAACGATTTGGCTGTAAGCGATGATCATCAGAAAAAAAGCTGTTGTCAGTTCAAAACGAAACGCTTGCATACGAGTCTGCAACACATTGGGACATTTTATGTCTTTAGTTGCAGACTCGTGTGCAAGCTCTAAGAGCCACTCAGCTGATCCGGACCCTGGGCATCGTCAAGGAAATGTCCTAAAGAGGCTACATACGAAATTACAGCTTCCTAGAGTGTAAAGCATAGAAATTAGCTTTAAGAGCCACTCATCTGATCCGGACCCTGGGCATCGTCAAGGAAATGTCCTAAAGAGGCTACATACGAAATTACAGCTTCCTAGAGTGTAAAGCATATATATTAACTTTAAGAGCCACTCATCTGATCTGGACCATGAGCATCGTCAAGTAAATATCCTAAAGAGGCTACAAACGAAATTACAGCTTCCTAGAGTGTAAAGCATATAAATTAGCTTTAAGAGCCACTCATCTGATCCGGACCTTGGGCATCGTCAAGTAAATGTCCTAAAGAGGCTAAATACGAGATTACAGCTTCCCAGAGTAAAGTATAGAAATTGTCTATTAAAATGATTTAACCACCACTTCACAAATCAAAACGTTCTTGCAATATTCGGATCACCTGCTATGAATCAAATCTATCATGAATCAAATGCTGTGCTCTCGTTCTCCTCTTACTCTTAGCACAAAACGTCTCCTGTATCTATCGCTGATACGACCTATATGGCAATACGCCTCAGGGCTCTGGGGGTCCGCTAGCGCCACTCAAATTGAAAGGATCCAGGTGCAACAGAACAGAGTCCTTAGACTCATCGCGTGCGCACCCTGGTATGTAAGGAATTCAGTCCTCCACAGGGACCGAGACATCCCTCACGTCAGTGACGTGATTACCAAATCGTACCACCGTCTTTATAATTTGATGTCCGATCACCACAACACAACCATTTCGAGCTGCACAGTGCACCTCCCTTCTCCAAGACCTTTACGACGCCTGAAAAGAAAACACCACACGGACCTCCAACTGCCCTGAGTAACTGCGTAGGACTATCAATGGATAGTACCTTACTTCATGTTCCACTCACATTATTATGTTTGTGAGTTATATCTTGTTATATTCCTAACTGTAGTGTATTTATTTATGCAATAAAGTTATCTAAAAAAAAAAAAAAAAAAATTAAAAAAAAAATAAAAATAAAAATCATCGAAACACCAGCTCAATGAAATCATCAGAAATTGACAAGCGGTTGAAATCATGTTCACAATATCAATTATTGAGAATGATCACCTGAATGTAAACAATTATCCAAATAACCATGATAACCATGCTCAAAACTCAACTTATGGCCATGCACTTCGCAGTAGTTTTAGTTAATGTGCCTTAGCAAAGACATAAAATGTCAATAAATAACGTCAAATAGTGGTAATATATGTGTGTGTTCACATCATAATAGCATATACCCGAATTACCCGCTATTTATTAACATTACACTGCCATTGGAGCAGTCATGAGGTGGCAGACAGGGCTTCAACACCCTTCACTTATTATAGTGAAACAATACCTTAGAGCTTAAAAGAATAAGCCACAAAGAAGCGCTTATCTTTTAACCCTCTCACGACCAGCGACGAGTATACTCGCGAAATCCAATCACCCTCTGTGGCCCAGCGACGAGTACACTCGCATCGTATTTCTCACTACATTTCCGCAATTCCCGTCTTCCCCTGCGATCTAGTGCCATACCTACGTAGGGACATTTTCAGACATCAAGGGTAATATTTTGTTGTTAGAGAAGTTCGGGAAAGTTTTTTTTTTGTAACCTTTGAATTTGAAGGTGAAAATTGCGACAAGAGTTCTAGTGTTTGTGCAAGTTTGTTCTGATTTATCACGTATTTTCTTTCTAAAATATATTGAATAAACGAGTTAAAACGGGTGAAGAGTTGTAAAAAATTGGTTAGCAACGATTTGAACTTGAGAGTCTTATAATTAGATATCCCGTGTTTACGAAAATATAATTTTGATATTTTGTAAAAACGGGATTTCTAATTATAAGAGGTTATAGACTCAGCGTGCTTGTGATAAAAGTGTTCAAGAACCCAAGATGAACATCATCAGAATGGAAACACTTGGGAAGGACATTTATGACTCTTGGGTGATCCAAGTTGAGGCCCTCTTTATATTATACAATGTCAAATGATCAGTCCGTTTCAAATTATATATATATTTTTAATTTTTATGACCCGAAACTCAATTTAAAAATCTCGAACGTGTTTATTTTAATATGACAGTTCAATTCGCACATATTCAAGAGTATCCCTTCAACATTTCAGCGTGGTTGGACCATTTTTTACGAAGCTAGATCATTTCTAGAGGAGCTCGGACTCGGGAGATGGCTGAAAAAAGGCGTTCCACAACGAGACAGCCAGGGCTCGTAATGTTGGGCTGTGGGAGTGGGCAGCCTCTCGAGCGCTCGGTTGCAAAAGGGTTAAAGAAAAAGCACAAGTTGAGAGAAGCCGTGGGAGAAAAAAAAAATCACATTGTAAACAGGGTTAAAAAACTATAAATGATTTAAAAAGTATTTGAGAAGTTTATATCTGGGTAAAAAAATCTATACTCATGTACAAGTGGTAAATAACACAATAAGGCAGAAAATGTAAAAAATATTCTTGATGGTTTAACAAATAGGAAACATGGAAATTCATAAGGAAAGCACAGTTCTAAACTTATTAAAAAATGCATAGAAGTGATGGCGATATTATCTAGTCATACTCGTACACCAGTAATTGTCCCCACGTGTCTTGTATCCGTTATTAATTAGCTGGTATTGTTTTTTTAATAAAAATTTTTTTTTGTATTTTGGAAATTTATTTTGGGAATTATATTTGGAAACTTCTTTGGAAATTTATGTTGGAAAATTTCTTACGAATGTTTCACTGTCAGTATTAAAAAAAAGCTATGACTAAATTTCGAAATTTGGCGAGACACACCTTGAATAAGGAGCACTAAACAGCTCTTTCCAGTATTATTGTATCCTTGATATCACAAATGACCAGTATATAATTCGTCTACCCAGAAGACATAGGTTGTGAGGATACAAGCTTAAAACCTAGTCAAAATTCCACTCAACAAAGATGACTCAAAACGGAAGTTAGTGAAAAACGTTGTCAATTTCCACGAAAAATAAAGAGTTACAATGTTAAATCGATTTCGACGGTTAGGCCATCATCAGTAACAAACAATAACTGAAGACACATTAGAAAGGACACAGCTTATATAGTGACAGGTGAAGGGAGATTGAATCCCATTGGTCGAGAGAAAGGAAAGGGGCAGGAGGTACAACCAATTAAGTGCATACAAAGTGAAAGGGAGATTGAATCCCATTGGTCGAGAGAAAGGAAAGGGGCAGGAGGTACAACCAATTAAGTGCATACAAAGTGAAAGGGGATTATAGCTAATCAGATGAAGTGAAAGGGGGGAAATAACTAAATATGGTTTCAACAGTGTGAAGGGATAATTCCAAGCTTTACAGAAATGGACCTATCAGTGGTGAAATATATTGAGGTATATCCTCATTTAAATATTTGCCAAACCTGTCACTTTTGATAATTTCGAATTTTTCAAGTACATTCAACATACCTCCCTTTGGGCAAAAATGAAGAAATTCTACAAACTGTCTGTCTGTCAAATCAAAATTGTGTCTTCAGTTATTGTTTGTTACTGATGATGGCCTAACCGTCGAAATCGATTTAACATTGTAACTCTATATTTTTCGTGGAAATAGACAACGTTTTTCACTAACTTCCGTTTTGAAATGGGTTTCCACAACTTCGTCGCGAGTGATTTAGTTCGTAAAGAAGACTCATCGTGTGAGAATTACACAAATTACGGATAAGTCTTGTCACAGCAAGAGTTCTCGACAGCCCCTTTCAATAAAAATCTAACACAGCAGCATATTATGTAAGTGTAAGTAATCAACGTCAGAAGTAGTATCAAATCCATCATGGAATAAGCAAGTCAATGCTTCCTTTTGCTTTGTTTCGGTGAATGTTTTCTTCAAATGGCATTAACACATGGCCTCTCGCTGAATGGGAAAACAAGAAATAGCATTCATATTTCGAGTGAACTGTAAGTAACAGGATGTATCTTTACAGATTTGTTCGGGATTCATCACAGATGGGTGATTTGGGTCCCTATTATTATCAGATTTTTAATTCCAACAACTTTTCATAACTGTGTCTATACATCGTGGAGTGTTTTCTGGACACTGGAGTACATTACCTTCTTTTATGTATTTTACAACTTCTTCATGTGTCATACCATAATAAGGTTGGAGGGCAGAAGAAAATATTTCCCATAAGCAAACACCGATAGCCCAAACATCTGGTTCTATAGTGTATTTATTATAAAGAATTGTTTTCAAGAGGCATCCATCGAACTGGTATGGCATCATGTTCATCAAGAAGATACATTGTTGTTGTTCATTGTTCTTGTTGTTGTTGTTTGCTTGTTCTTGAAGATACATTTTTTGGGATAGACCAAAAGTTGACATCTTGCATGCCAATTTTACCAAAAATTTTACCACAATATCTTCGGATTAAATAGTATTAAAACTACAGGAACCGACCCACAAGTTTTTTTTCTTTCCTTTTATTTGGCATCGGGAAACCCCATACAGCCACAGCAAAACATAGATTTACAAACATTCACATCTATAATATATAGGTAATTATGCTACATACAGCAAACTTCCTAGTTTTGAAAGTCAACTGTAAGTTTCTTATGTCTGTTGATATCCGATATAAATGTAAAAAGGGTTTTGTATATAGGTATATCCGCGCTTGCAATAAGGCAATGGACATTGGACGGTTGCTACTCCGGTGAGTTTTTCAAAAATATGAGTCCTTTTCACGTAGATCATTGGACAGCAAAGTACCTAATATATGTTCGAGGCTCTCATTTTCTTCTTCACAAAATTGGCATGACGAGGACTCTGTTGAATTAATTTGATGTAGGTGCGTTCCCGTAAGGCAGTGTCCTGTGCGCATTCTAGTCAGAGTCCTGTAGAAGGATCTAGGCATATTGGGTACGTCATTGAACCATGGCTTCAGTCTAACCTGAGGGAATATTTTCTTATACCCATCTCCCGACCTATAGTTGAAAAATTCTGCTTGCCAGTTATTCATCAGTTCTCTCTGGAAAACCTTATGCATGTCGGTGATGGGCCATAGAGCGAAATCTATATCCACCGTTTCTCGGAAAGTGGCTTTTTTCGCCTCGGCAGGCGCAATCGTATTTCCCCGTATATCTTGATGGACTTTTACCCACAGCAATATGCATCGACATCCGCTTTCCTTAATATGGCCTACCGTTCTCATAACTTCCACTTCAAAGGGCTTATGTTTGAAGTCGGCTTTATATTTTGAAGTTTCTTGATTGCGCTGAGAGAGTCTGAAATAATTACAAGTTCTGTACTATCCCCTTGCAGAGAGTTCATAAAATACAGCATTCCTTGCCAGATTGCTGTAACTTCGGCAGAGTATATGGGTGTGGCATCAGCTAATCGGAATTTCGATACCGTTCCTCGTCTACTGTGATAGACAGCGCACCCAACCTTACCATTTCTCACTGAACCATCCTTGTATATTGTGCGAGCATTTGGCCACTTTTCCTGCAGATAATTTTGTAGTCTCTGAGGTGAACCTGCATCTTGAGTGGGTAAAATGTGCACTAAGATTGCACGGACAAGCAGCTTATAGTCAATGCTGTACTTCACAGGGGAATTTCGTTGGCTTGTTTGAGGAAGTGCAACCTCCAAGTTGGTGTTGCAAATATCAATAAATGAACATCATTACAAGATTCAGCACGAAAAAATACCCCAGAACATGTATTACATGTGGCAATTAAATATCACCAAAACAGTATTTCACAATTTTTGCACTTTAAGAGCGGAATTGCACATTTTTACAGCCCCATTGCGTCCGTTTGTGCGCACTAAAAAAAATCAAGTGATGTGTAGGTAATTTCTTCATAAAACTTCACGTAGAGTTCAAATCTGCATTAAAAACTTGATCCCAATTGTAAAAGTTGTAAAAGTAGTTGTAAGTGTAGTTGTAAAAATTGATGTAAATTTGCGCAAATTTGTCACTTTTTGAGATCCTTACAAAAAACACTAAGTTTGAAAAAAAAAAAAAAAAAAAAAAAAAATTCTTCATTGGCCTATAAATAACGATTTAAGGGAGGGGGGGAGGCTTTCGGGGACACCCTGTATATACTCCTATAGCTTTTTTTACATCCTAAATAAGGGGAAAAAACCTATTTCAAGTCCGAGGAAACAACCCCGTGATACAAAAATTTAACTTTGGTACCTAGTGTGAATTACCGTAAGCTGGGAAGAATTTAACGCCACGATGCCAAATCTCTTGAAATTGGAACTGATCAACTGAAGGTTTATTTTAATTTTATTTATTAGTCTTTATATAAATATGTACAATTTATATCATAGATATAGAGAGGTTATATAGGACATAACTATTTAGAGCTGGAAACTACCACGAACACGCATAATCGGCACTTTACAACAACATTATTTCAATTTCGCCTCATCTTAAATCCATACACCCCAAACCGTGCAACGCCCGAGTAATTGAAACCATCAGTTAGGCACTAGTATGTACCTATATTACTATGGTTGTTAGTGAAACTTTAGATTTCAGATAGCTTTAGCGAAATGAATATAGAACTGCATGGCATAATCTAATAGAAGAGTAAACACGAATTTGGATTTATTTTGGTTTTGTTCTTTGACATTCAAATTGGTTTCTGTTCGAATTATACGAACAATCAAAAGGCCCATCAAACACACACTTTTCTTTTTTCTTACTAAAAAATAAAAAGATATGTTGGAGTTGGATTAATTAGTCATCAATTATAAGATTTAAGTTTTGTTAATAAATATACTATTTTCACAATACATAATACGTTACGTTAAAAAATTTAGAAATAATTATTGAAGGAAACTATTAAAAGGAAAAATTATTTGTACCGGTACCGTTAGGAATAAGAAATTTGGTTCATAAGCATACTGCCCTGAAAACGTTGAACTCCAATATGATAGTCCGTTTTCTGTGGGCTGTATTCACGCAACCAATAATACGATTAATTATATTGGTGTAAACAGTTCTAACACTTCCTTGCACGTTGAGTATTGGGTAGCACCGGCACAATGGGGTGTGGTAATCGATGAATTCATGCGGCTAAGCAATATTCTGGGAGGTTGTCTTTGCGAACGGAGATACGATGGTGAATAATAGCTCAAGTTTAGCCATTTGACAGCTTTCATTATTCTGGAGGTCTCCATTGACAAACATCTTAATGTCAGCCTCCGTCATGGTGTTGCTGGAACAATACGTTTGCACTGCTTAGTCTCAAACGGGTAGTGACATCAAGTTATTGTGGGCACCCGAAATAATTATTACTTGCGGAATGAACGAACGGAGAGGTTATGACTTAAAAAATATTCTATCAGTTATTCCGATTCAGTCACTACAGTTATGCTCAGTAAAGAGGATATTTTAAATAAATTAGTATTGTGAGTAATTATAAGCATCAACGTCACCAATAAAACCTAATATAAACTATGAGGGTTTATGTGTAGAACATACGTGATTACTCAGGTCACTTTAGATGAGAGGGTATCTCTAGCTTGCACATTCTGTAACTCGCGGTACGAATATGCGTGTCTTATTCTAATTTTACTTCCTTGACTACTGAGCTGGCCCAAGCACTGTATTCTATTTGAGAGGGGAAAATTGTTTTTCCTACAGAATTCAAAATGGACGTTTTGCCAGTTTCAATTTAGTATGGGCTAATCTGTCTGTTTGGTGCAGAAAGGGTTAAGTTCAAAAATGATTCCTGTTTTCCAACACCAAAAACCGAAACGGGTTTATTAAGTAAATTTGTGAATAACCTACTTACTTAAAGAGGAGCTCCCCAGTAACAAGTCAAATGACAAAGTTATAGATATCTTATCAAGTGATAAGTCTGATTTTATTGTTGTCCACAAATAGTGGAGTGAATTGAGAGAGCCTCTGTTATTGATATTGCGGGATGACGATCAAAGGTCCAAGTGGGCCAAGTTCCAGGTGGAGGTTCTATGAAGACTCCAAGATGGTTCCCAATGCCAAAGGTGGAAATAGGAAATATAAATCACTCACCAGATATATGTTAAAAGTTGCTATATATATGGTACCTCCCAATGTTTCTCCAGGTTATACACATTGGAGTGATGATCCAAACTTGAAATCACACTATTGGCCACTAGATTTAAGGTTAATGACACCTTATACTAAATTGGGAAGCACTAAACTGGGTAGGATAACTTGTTGCATGAGAAGTCAATTTGTTAATAGTCTCTCTCTGGGCACTTCCTGATTCTGAGGAGCGAAGAGGGAGAAGATAGAAGATGGAAGCTTCATGACTTATCAAGCCTCCAAGGAGATAAAGAGATCCAGGAGATAAGATGAGGTGACTTCAGGTGGCGGGTCTTCAAGCTGGATTCTGAACCCTGGGCTCAACACAACACTTTCACTATGCAAGGTGAGATGTGTAACAGAGTTACCGTCATCGAGGTCCCGTCAGGGCTTCAGAGATAGCGCTGTCGTCGTCCCATTGGTGAAACAACGGGCGTCGCTGCCTTTTCTCGTGTTTTCTAGAAGCTGAGTTTGACGTTGGATGGGCGATCCAGATCCCTGGAAAACCAATCTACTTCGAACATGGCTGATTAAAAGCTATTAGTAGGAGTGGTATCTCTCTGACGGGACGCTCTTTACTCTCCTCTACCTTTTTATGTGTATTTAGGCCCCAATCGCACCTCTGGGGGGTACCTAGATTCCTTATATGGTAGCAGAGCGTGGTTTGGATTATGCACGGCTAATGCCTAGTAGTCCAATCCACTATTTTTTGGGGCGTTAATGTTTCAGAAGAAACGTGGCCCGGGGTTCCATTATCACCCTTTGGTATATAAATAATTTCATTGGTCTTTGACTTATAATTTCTCTTTTATTCCCCATTTATATTTTCAATTTTTAGCCACCTGAGTATTGCTATTATGTCAATTACCAGGTTAGAGCACAATTTAAGTCCCCAAAGTTGGGCATATTAATTTAAGTCCCCAATGTTGGGCAAATTAATTTATATCAATTTTATTTTCCTAAGGTATAAGTCTCCATAGTTGAGCCATTGTTTTGACCCGATTATTCCAATCTTTGATTGGGGTTTAATCACCTAATGAAGTCTTCCTATGAAGATTCATTGACAATCCATCCTGTTTTAATTTCTCTTTTCCCATCCTCAATCGCCAATGCAGCTATTTATGAATGAATGAGCATCAGTTCTCAGCTAGTAACTATTCCACCTAGTTAACATACTTGATCTTCAATCAAGTATGTCTTTAAGGGGAGGAGTGTAACAGAGTTACCGTCAAGGGCGTCGCTGCCTTTTCTCGTGTTTTCTAGAAGCTGAGTTTGGCGTTGAATGGGCGATCCAGATCCCTGGAAAACCAATCTACTCTGAACATGGCTCATTAAAAGCTATTAGTAGGAGTGGTATCTCTCTGACGGGATGCTCTTTACTCTCCTCTACCTTTTTATGCGGATTTAGGCCCCTATTGCACCTCTGGGGGGGGATTAGTTATAAATTTGATTAGTTTAATACAAAGGAGTGAAATCAACCTTTATAATTTTAGTACCTGATTAGAATAATTAGATTAAGTTAGTTGAAGTTAATACAATTCAAAAGTCAATGAAAATTCAAAGAATAAAAGAAAAAATTGTATGTACCTGAATAATAATCAAATCAGAAAACCTTAATGAAACGAAACGCTTGCATACGAGTCTGCAACACATTGGGACATTTTATGTCTTTAGTTGAAGACAAGTATGTGTTGCAGACTCGTATGCAAACTCTAAGAGCCACTCAGCTGATCCGGACCCTTGGCATCGTCACGTAAATGTGCTAAAGAGACTACATACGAAATTACTGCTTCCTAGAGTGTAAAACATAGAAATTAGCTTTAAGAGCCACTCATCTGATCCGGACCCTGGGCATCGTCAAGTATGTCCTAAAGAGGCTACATACGAAATTACAGCTTCCTAGAGTGTAAAGTATAGAAATTACCTTTAAAATGATTTAACCACCGCCTCACAAATCAAACCGTTCTCGCAATATTTGGATCACTTCTCCTAACCATAATGTGTTTTACACAGTAAAGTTTACTTGAAGAAAAAAAAAAAAAAAAAAAAAAATATATATATATATATATATATATATATTTGGATCACCTGCTATCAATCAAATCATCGAAACACCAGCTCAATGAAATCATCAGAAATTAACAAGCGGTGGCCAACATGTTCACAATATCAATTATTGAGAATGATCACCTGAGTGTACACAATTATTCAAATAACTTTGCTCATAACTGAGCTTCTTGGCCACACACTTCGCAGTAGTTAACATAATAATATATGGTTGGATAAATCGAGAGCTTTCGAACGAATGGTCAACGAATTTTGTGGGATGAAAAACGACGAAGTACTATTTCCCTAGCAACGACTCGGTTGTAAGTGGAAATCATCAAAATATTTTCGTGAGCAATTTTCCGTGACGTTTTTTTAGTTTATGTGCCATAGCAAAGACATAAAATGTCAAAAAAAAAGCCACAGTTCCTTTGAGCCTGACGGCTAAAATTAAAAAACATGACTATGCTTTAGCCGTACACGACTCACTCCTCGTCGATTCTCTGAACCCGACCCCCCATCGGCCTCTGAACTCTGTTTATCATTCAAAACAAAAAAATGTTTTAGCTCCTCGCTCTCACTTTATTATAGAAATGATCACGACCATTGAGCTCTTGTGAGATGATGATCTCCTAATAGAAACTCGCGAGTAAACATTCACTTTATTATAGAAATGATCACGACGATTGAGCTCTTGTGAGATGATGATCTCCTAATAGAAACTCGCGAGTAAACATTCACTTCATTATAGAAAGAGGCTAAAGAGGCTACATACGAAATTACAGCTTCCTATAGTGTAAAGTATAGAAATTACCTATTAAAATAATGTAACCACCGCTTCACAAATCTAACCGTTCTCGCAATATTCGGATCACCTGCTATGAATCACATAATCGAAACACCAGCTCAATGAAATCATCAGAAATTTACAAGCGGTTGCAATCATGTTCACAATATCAATAATTGAGAATGATCACCTGTGTGTAAACAATTATTCATACCTATAACCATGCTCATAACAGCATGTTGGCCACGCACTTCGCAGTAGTTAATATAGTATGGTTGGATAAATCGAGAGCTTTCGAACGAATGGTCAACGAATTTTGTGGGATGAAAAACGACGAAGTACGACTCAGTAACTCCCTAGTAACAACTCAGTTGTAAGTGGAAATGATCAAAATATTTTCGTGAGCAATTTTCTGTGACGTTTTTTTAGTTTATGTGCCATAGCAGAGACATGAAATGTCAAAAGAAGTTTTGGACAAGTGGCCAAAACACTGTCTATGTCCTTAGATTACGATCATATGTACGTGTAGTGAATAGAAATGGTTTAGATTTATTTATTTAGATTTAGATTTATTTATTTATTTGTCAAAACATGATAATTATGTGTGACAATTGTCAATTAGATATGCATTCAAACATGCAAATTATATTGTCCAGATACAAAATATCAACAAAAATGAAAATAAGAAGAATAATATAACAAATGGTAAACAATAATATTATCAACAATTGTATCACAGAAAAATAATATAAAAAGCTAGCACGAGTACTTTTATAAAATTCCTCGGCTGCTGACAAGAAAATCTACACAATAAACACATGAATAAATAAATAACATGAATCATAAAATGGTAGGTATAATGGTCATCGATTATATTGCCTTAAAAGGATATTTTAAAAAAGTCGTTCACACAATAAAGTTCAGCTTGTATTAAAAGATTCTTAACATTCTTATTCTTGAAGGCCTTACTTGGAAGTGATTTCATAAAAGCCGGCAAGTGGTCAAACAGGCGAGGCCCCACTTGATCAGGGCTAACAAGCAGCGAAGTAGTCAGACGAACAGTTGGCGGGCATAATTTATTTCTAGTTCTTGTGAAATGACTGTGTACGTCAGATCCTTTTGTAAAGGTGCCCAGATTTTCTTTGACATACAAGAGGCAATTCAGGATATAAAGGCTAGGGACAGTAAGCGTGCCGAGTTTGACAAAAAGGCCTCTACAGCTTTGTCTGAAACCTAGGTTGAAAATCGTTCTTATAGCTGTCTTTTGTGCCTTAAATACCAAATTGGAACGGCCAGAATTTCCCCAAAGGATAATGCAATAGGCAACTCTACTCATGAAACAAGCAAAATATACTGACTCAAGTACCTCAAATGAAACAGACATGGTCAAGCGACGCAGCATAAAATTCACAGAGGCCAATTTTGACAGAAGCTGTTCAACATGGTTAACCCAAGACAGACGGTTATCGATTATCAAGCCAAGAAAATTAACAGAAGAAGTCCGACGGCCATTCAAATGGAAATCGAGATGTTGAGTTTTGCTTACATTGAGCATTAAGCCATTTGCCTCACACCATTTTTCAATAGTGGCGGATAAATAATCTTCACCAGAGCGGACCGAGTCAGAGGAACCAACTGTCAAAGCAGTTATATCGTCGGCAAACAAATAGACATTTTTATTTGAGGTGCCAAACTGAAAAGCTAGATCATTAATAAATAAAATAAAGAGACAAGGGCCAATAACTGAACCTTGTTTAACGCCACATGTGATGGAGGCAGCATCTGAACTCTTACCGTTGTAAGAAACAGTTTGTTGCCATCCCTTCAAGAAGGAATCGAAGAACCTCAAGGCAGATGAAGAGAAACCATAGTGCGCCAGTTTGCGCACCATCAAATCGTGAGGAACCAAGTCGAAGGCTTTAGAAAGGTCATAAAGCTTTATAGTAGCCCAATCTCCGTTTTCCAGAGCACTCAAAACGCGCAATATGAGGGAACAAGCGGCAGCCGTTGTACTCCTGCCCTCCCGAAAACCGAACTGAAGGTCGTGTAGAATACCCTTGCATTTGGTGTAAGTCTTGATCCGCCTTAAAACAACATGTTCAATGATCTTTGCAAATACGGGTAGCTTTGAAATGGGCCGGAATTCTTCGTATGTCTGGGACTTACCTTTCTTAGGTATGGGGGTGACTGCACACCATTTGAAACAATCAGGAAAAATGCCCTCGGCGAAGCTTTTGTTTATAAGATGAGTCAGGGGTTCAATAATCAGATTGGCAACACTCTTAATGAGGACTGTACTCATACCGAAATAATCCATTGAGTAACTATTCTTCAGAGACTGAATCACACAAAACACCTCCTCGACTGATGCAGGAGCTAGTATAAACTCTTCAGAAAACCCCGGAGCGGCTCTCAGGAAATCAGCAGACAAGGAACTAGAAGACGGAAGAACTGAAGAGTGTTTAAACACGGCTGTGAAAAAGTCATTAAATCCGTAACAATTAAGGTTCGGGTTCTGAATAAAGTTTGAGCAGGACTTCTGGTTTAACTCACTCTTAATGATATCCCAAGCGGCTTTCGACTTATTATCCGAAGAAGAGATACTATGATCGTTATGATCGCGTCGGAACCTGTTCAATTCCCGTCGGTAGGTGTTTCGGGCGATCCCAGCCTTAGTGACCAGTTCAATGCGTCGAGTAGATTCAGCTAACTCTTTTAATTCCACATACCGTTTGCGAAGAGAAATTAAATCAGTACTGAAAATAAGCTTTTTCTTACGGAATCTGAATGAGTCTCATAGGAAACCCATGGGCAAGCTGAGTTGAGACAAGACAAGAAAGTGTCCAAGAAGGCCTTGGCAGCTGTACAGACATCAGAGCAAATGTATATACTAAACCAAGTAACAGAAGACAAAAGCTCATGCAGACGTTCGACATTATCAGCCTTCAACGCACGACAGGTAACTGAAACCGAAGGCATAGGAGGTTTTTTTGTGGGTAATGATAGCTCAATTGCTTGGTGATCAGAAAACCCAAACTTGCTGACTGAGGCACTGTACCAGGCTGAATCATAATTAGTTGCCAGTATATCCAAACACGAAGGTTTTCCCACCTGCCGACCATGAGGCCTTCTAGTGATATCGTTAAGGGCCAAATGCAGTCCGTAGTTCTCTAGGAGATTCAAGAATCTATTTCTGTTTGTTGTGTACGTGGGATCACACGAGTCCTCAAAATGAATATTTATATCTCCCATGATGATGATCATGTTATTTCTCCCCGAAGCTCGAAATAACAATTGATCCATACAAGCTAAGAAATCATCAAAATTAGATTGGGATGGGGGTCGGTAAATGCAGCAAACAGTAGTGTTGATAGAAGTCACATGGATGGCTGAAATCTCGCAAATCGCCTCCGAAGATAGATCACACAATTCACGTAACTCCGAAAACTGAATGGAATTTCTAACAAATATTGTAGAGCCACCACCTCTGGTGTTGCGTCTTGAATACGAGGAAGCCATATTGAAACCGGCCGGAGCATAATAACTTATTTCACCATCTCTACACCAGTGCTCTGTAGTGCCCATTAGTTTAATATCATCACGATCGTCGAAACATAGATTAATATCGTTCAGCTTAGATCTGATACCCTGAACATTCGCGTGGAGAAAAGTTAACGCTTCAGGGGACGTAAGGTGTGGTTGCGAAAGCTCAATCAAGGTGTTACCACTGCACCTTGAGAGCGTCGGAACAAAAAACGCTTAACGAATATTCCATTTGGCCAGAATTGTGGCTCCATAACCGAGTCCTGTACAGATTTGCAGATGCCAACTTTATAACTTTCAAAAAAACCCTTACTGTTCAAACTTTCAACCACGGAGTCAATACCAGGGAGTTGGTTGATATGTACACATTGAATAACCTGTCTCTGATTAAAATACTGAATGTGTAGAACTTGGAGAAGAATGTGGTAGGAGGTTGGGATAGGCTTAGCCTAATAGACAGAGACTATTGCTGTAGACCAAAGGAGGATTAGCACTCCAAGTTGATGGCTATGGGAACCAGTAGCTATTAGCCTATTACTCTTCCTATTCCAAGTCATGAAACTGTTAAAAGATATTTTCAGGAGTTATTAAAGCCTTTTTAATTCAATCGTCTTGTAAATCTCTTATAGATGTACCTTTCCATATAATTCAATATTTGTATTTATTATTTAATAATTTTCATGATCACTTTGATAAAACGCAGGAATTGAAACGAATTAATGAAATAAATCAATAATGAGTAAATATTTCTCCTTAATAATAACATGTTCTTTTTTTTATATTTATTTTTCAAAATGTTTGCCATAACTAAATAAAAAATATGTAAGTACTTTGGTCTGCCATAAGTATTGTTTTGTTAGAATAGGTCGAGATGCGGCCCAGGCAAATAAATGAAATTATTTAATTTATTCTTTTATTAAATGACGTTTCGTCCACTTAATGTGGACATCTTCAGAATAGTGTGTCCAGAAAAATAATTACGAACATCCGAATGTAACGGATTTGTCAAATAAAACCAACAGTGGTTCACCAAGTCAATAAAATAAAACAATAACAGTGGTTCACCAAGTCAACTTCAATGTCAAGGACTCATGTCCTTGAAAATATGATGGAAGCAATGAAAGAATGGATGGTTATTATAAATGTCACCGAAAAACTGAAGAATGGAAAGGAAATTAGAAATTACAGCTTGAAATTCATTCACATCCATTAGTCAACTAACTCCTCAGTTTCCAATTCTAACAACAAAAATAAATAAATAATAGAAGCATCAATCGTTCCCATTCGTTTAAAAGAGCTGTTGGAAAAAAAAAAGGCTTTAGGTATAAATTTTCAGTATGAAACCAAAACGTGGGGCCAACAAGCTCTAATGAACCAACTGCCGTCGAGGGAAATACTCATCCAAATTAGCCCTAATTTCTTCACATTAATACCAACTTCCAGAAACCCCTTTCACGCATTCTTCCTTTAGCTGCATTCCCCCCTCCCTATAACTTGGCCATTTAAGTGAAGAAAACTTGATACGCTATATCCAAATATTTTTTATTATTTCAACAAGAAATAGATTGCCTCTACGTAAAACTTTCTTTCCCCCGAGGGAACACTCTATGAATCTGGTTCTACTGCGATTCATTTCATGTGAGTATGTATACATATGTCGCGGAATAATTTAAAAATTCTTCGAATTTCGATGGAATTTGCATTTTTGCGATTCGTATGAGTTGTGATGGTAACTCATTAACCATAGAAGAAGAAAGAACACGCTATCGGTGATCATATAAATATATGTATTTGATGAATTCTAGATTTGAGATCGGTAAATCATAAGAGTTCGGCGCAAGATAATACAGAGTTTGACTGGGGAGTTCACTTTTATGGAACTCCTGGATGATTGTTTGCTAATGTATGATGGATTCTGGCTTTAGAATTGTATAATATGAAATGTAAAATTATAAGAGATTTCGGTTAAAGAATTGGATGGATCAGCTGTTCGGTAGATGATTCGTGAACAAAATTTGTGATTAGAAAATTACTTTTGATTTCCAGTGTGACCGAAAAAAAATATGATCGAAAAATGCGATAGGTAACTTTCGAGATCATCTTCAGTCACAAGGGAAGAAAGATCGGTTGTTCCGATCGTTGCTGTTCGATGGGATTTGCATCTTGGCGATTCGTATTAGTTATGATTCTTTTTAAACCATAGAAGAAGAGAGAGTACGGATTTCTATTCTATCGGACACGTGTTTCTTGGCGCTCTATATCCTAGCTAGTAAACAAGAGGCGCATTCTGGTTATTACAAAATTTAATATTTTTTTACTACAGAGCTGGTTTCTGCTAATTTTATTTTATTGAATTGGATATTATGTCTTTAACGCTGAGTTTCATTATAAAATCTGTTTGACGAAAAAAGTGCAACTTACTTTGGAATAGGTCCTACTTTTCAGGGTGCTAGTGTATTGAAATTTTGTCGGACCACGATTAAGGGTGGTGGAGGGTAAAATACGAAACAATTTATGGCATTTTTACTGGTTGACCTATCGATTTGAAATTCGAACCACACCTTTCTTAGGATGGTCTCATACGAATTTTAGAGTACGGTCACATAAGTTGAACGCCATGTTCTATGATCAAGGAAAATAACCCACAGTCGAAGAGGTTTGACACACACAAACACACGCACACACACAGACACCATTACATTTGTACATACTAAAGTACAAGTTTAGTTATATAAATTGCATTAATTAATTTTCTTCTCTTGCAGAAACTGCAATATTTGTATTCGATATTTGTACTAAATTTTTTTCGCCCTTCGAATCAAAACACGGAATGAATTTAAAGTTCCAATGTGAACATTATAGGTGTACCGAGCTAGACCGAAACTTAGGGGCCTCAAGAATTTGACGACAGGATGTGTGGTGTTGAATAATGGAAATAAAATCCCTCGAGGCTCCTTGTGCGAATGAGATGTTGTGGGTAGACTCCGGGCTTAGAACACACTCAATGAATTAGGCAATAGTTTGAGAGATGTTGAAGACAGAAGTTTAAATTATTAACAAGAGCACTCCTCTCCCTACGGTACACCCCTACTCAACGACCACCTTCGCTTTGGCTCACCGTTGGTGTATCCTACGAAATCAAGCAGCCTTGGTCAAAAGTCGAACTTGAGTGCGACTCACGAAATTACAACTGGAGGAAACTAAGACGTCCAGAATACATTATGGAAACATGAGGAACATTAAGGATCGCGATTCTCTTCCAACAAACAAAACGCTGAAAACTATTTCTCAAACGATAATTGTGTATGTATTGTAATTTGTTAAACAAAGATTGCGGTACCTAAATTAATAGCAATAAATAACTACTTAGGTATTGGCACCAAGTGATAGGGAATCAGATAAATATAAATATTAAACCTACTTATCCGCCGACGCTTTAATAGTTCGTCGTCAGGTATGAATTATATGGAAATCGGCATCTCGCCAAGAATTGTATAATCTAATATTAGTGTATAATATTGTTAACGTAATACTTCTAAACTTTTAGAATATTCCATGGTGAAAGTAAAATTTTACCGCTTACACCGAAAAAATCATGGCATGGGAATTTTGGCTTCTCAATTCATATTTGAGAAAGCGTTTGATGTTCACTTAATGAACGCCTCATTTAAGAATTGACAATGTGGGCAGGGCGGATTCGATTCGCGATCGCAGCGAACCTGGCGGTATGGATATAGATGACCCAACGATCAGCTACCATTCGAATCAGGCTTGCCCACATTGACTAGTTCATTTATTTATTTATGAATTTATATTTTTTATGATTGAAAACTTTGTTGTACATACGCACATTACAGTTGTGATTAAGATGGTTTCGAGTATGATGATCCCATACTCGAATAACGAACTACTTGAAGCAAAAGGGCCATTGTTATTTTTTGAATAGATACATAATTTTTTATTGCAATTAACTGATTTTAATACTGTTATAAATGCCATATTTGTTGATTCAGATTCTACATTCTAAATTATTATATTATACCCTTACATGATTATTTGGTGTCTGCTATGTACTGATCATGCGATCGGCAATAATGATTGATATATGATGATGATGATATATGACTGATTGAATGATTGATCGAACTAATCTAGGAGTTCCAATTGCCAAAATAAATCAACTGGAGATATTGATTGCGGTTGAGGGGAGAAAGTAGAAAGGTGGAAGGTGTTCAGCAGTTAGATGTGAAGCAGTATGGAGTTGAAAATTGGAGGTGGAATATTAGGATGCTCCAACTAGCATAGCTCAGGTTCAGGCATACAAAACTTGTTATACCACTTGCTCATTCATTTGGTATTCCCATTTGGCATATTCCAAGTCGATATACACATGACTGAATGCGTAGCGGCCTGTAACATCTTCCACAGTACAAGCCATCATGGGGTTACATAATTTGCCGAACGACACCCCTTGATTCGATTCACGCTTTCCTGACTTCGGCTGGCGACGGATTTGTTTATTCTGGCCTTCCAACAATGTGGGATCCGCCGTTCGGGATCCGAAGGTCACCTTTATTAGTATGCGTGGCTATGAATATTCGACGCGACAAGCCCCCGATTCTCTCGTGGAAATGATTTTTCAACGTTCCCCTCGACAAGTGCTTACACAGAGCGAGTTGGGAGGGTGGAAAAATGAAGATGTTCTCCCGGGCGCTCCGGTGGGAACCAGCAATAGGAACCGGTGGGAAACCGACGAACCTGCCTGCCCTGCGATCGACTGCCACATTTCATCTGCTCTCGTCATTTCCCCTGAGCCGTGCAATATGTTTCTTCTGCAGGGCTTTCGTTAGACAGTAGTAGTCCTTAGAGTTTCCATGCAATTTAAGTAAGGGCCTACTAATTTAAGGAAAGATTAATAAACGGCTGCATTAAATTACACAAAACCAGATATTATTCATAGAGACCGAACTGTGTAATGTACAGTCGCATTCGACTCCATACTGCTGTAGTTGGTTCAAATAAGATCCGTTTTGTTTATTTTTTTCCATAATGCACCTTTGTATTCAACCAAGAAACCTCCCATAAAATTTATTGGTTTAAGTTTCAAGGTGCGTAAAATCCAAAAATCGAAAAAAAACTCGGCGCTCCGCGCCTCACTAGGAGGTAACCCCCTGGACCCCGGGTTACTTCTACATACTTCGAATGAAATTATTGAAACACAGATTGTGTTTTAGCGCTCACGTGATTCACAGAAACCCGTGAAACCCGCATATAAGAATGACTCAGATTTTGCGGTGTATCTTATCACTACTATCTTATCTCACACACACACACACACACACACACACACACACACACACACACACACACACACACACACACACACACACACACACACACACACACACACACACACACACACACACACACACACACACACACACACACACGCACACGCACACGCACACACACACACACACACACACACACACACACACACACACACACACACACACACACACACACATATATATACACATATATATATATATATATATATATATATATATATATATATTCACAAAATTAGAAAAGATAACAGAAAAAACGTCACAAAACTATTTTTATATTTCGGCTTTTTGCCTTTTTCAAACTAACAAAGAAATTGAATAACTGTGGGAAATTTGTGTACAACGTTGACAAGGAATTTTGGTAACTTTGGATTTGGAATCATCGTCTTATGTTGAGGCCTGGAGGATCGTAAGCGCCCAAAACGTTGCTATGTGCTTTTTCTGATTCGTGAAGCAGTCTCTTGTTCTCGTGGGGTTTCATTTTTTTCAAAACTTTTATGCCGAAACAGTCATCGAACGTTGTGTTATGTTTTTCACCTTGTCTTTATATATAATTCCGAACGGTCTTTGAAATTTTGAAGAACTTCGCGGTCCGATTTTAGTGTTAGACTGCTCATTCGAATCAGCACGGCCCCAAGTTTGTTGCAAAAGTGTCGCCGTTCGTCTCTATACCCGCCTTGATCGTGTTCTAGGCGGTCCTTATCAACGAGAGTTGTTTATTAGGTTGTGACGGTAACAATAGTTGCCATCAGTTCACGGTAAGTAAGAAACGTAGTGTAGTTACTAACATCTAGGAGAGTTATTTCTGAACGAAGAAATTGAAACTGAAGAACTTAGCGGACTTTATATATAATTCCGAACGGTCTTTATATATAATTCCGAATCAGCACGGCCCCAAGTTTGTTGCAAAAGTGTCGGTAAGTAAGAAACGTAGTGATGGGGTCTTTTCTGATCAGCTGAGTGAGCTAAATTCTTTCCTGTTCACTGTAGGAAGTTGAAATTTGATAGGGAGACTCTCTGGGACATTAAGAGACAAGTGAAGTGATGGGGTCTTTTCTGATCAGCTGAGTGAGCTAAATTCTTTCCTGTTCACTGTAGGAAGTTGAAATTTGATAGGGAGACTCTCTGCGACATTAAGAGACGAGTGAAGTGATGGGGTCTTTCCTGATCAGCTGAGTGAGCTAAATTCTTTCCTGTTCACTGTAGGAAGTTGAAATTTGATAGGGACACTCTCTGTTTATTAGGCTGTGACAGTAACAACAGTTGACACGGTAAGTAAGAAACGTAGTGTAGTTACTAACATCTAGGAGAGTTATTTCTGAACGATCTTTGAAATTGTGAAGAACATCGCCTTAGCTTTGCACCAGGTCACAGAACGCCGCAAATAGGTAGGACTTATATCGTTACTATAATGTGCTGAGTTCCTGTTAGGTACTACTGTTATACGGACTAGATTAGGGCTTTCCAAGCCCTAACAGGCCTCTAGTTGTATATATAAACGAAAAAGCGCGAATTTCAGGAATCGTTTCAGATTGCCTCAAAATAGATTTCAATTAAGCAAATTTTCAAACATTTTGATTTTAAAATTTTCCGAGCCATTGCAATATAGGTATTCATTTTCTACGAAAATTCGCTGAAAAGTAAAAGGTTCTGCGTAGATATTATCAGGTTTGCTTTTGTTACTTCGGATATCCGGTGGCAATCAAATCTTAATTCGTTC
Organism: Adelphocoris suturalis; assembly: GCA_030762985.1. NCBI lineage: Eukaryota > Metazoa > Arthropoda > Insecta > Hemiptera > Miridae > Adelphocoris > Adelphocoris suturalis. Next base: position 19,758,599 of record CM061047.1, read on the forward strand.
CCTTCTAATTCATAATTGTACACCAGCTGTAAAAACAGTATTCCTCTCTCATCTTTCCAATGTTGCAACTTCTTATAGCGAAAAGATCAGTTGGAACTGAAGTTGGCTCAACGCCAGAGCCAATCTCTTTGAGAAACAAAATTCAACCCCTTGGCTTCCTTTCCTTTCTTTCAGTAACCACAACCCTCCTCACCAATCTTCGTCCATCGATAGATATCAGGCCTCCACTATTCTTTAATACATTACGTGAGGTAAAGAAAAAAGAAAAGAATAGGAGGAAAAGGGAGCTAACAAATGGGTGCTTGCGTGAGAACTGATTGGGAATTCAAATTAGATTCAATAAGAAAGTGAGTGGGTAGGTAGTTTCTTCCGATTGGTTCAGAGCCCATCTCTGACTTTCGACATCCTATAAAATCGAATCACAGAACGACGTGTAACAAGTTCTCCCGGAGAGGTAATTTTGGCTCAGTGTACAAAACATTGTGCACTGTTGTGAAACCGCTGCAAATTATTACACAAATTTTATTATTGAATGTGCAGCGCAACGGCTCACCACCAGCTCAATGAAATCTTCAGAAATTAACAAGCAGTTGTAATCATGTTCTCAATACAAAATTATTGAGAATGATCACCTGTGCGTAAACAATTGAGGAGCTGACTTACAAAAGGGGTCATATCCACTTCCGAAAAAATTTCAGGAAGTGAAAAAAAAAACGCTCAAAGAGTTATTGATTGGAATTTAAATTTAGTTTTTAATCTAGTGTTGCTTAGTGAGGCACTAGAAATTATATCCCAAAACATGAGCAGCCAATCTCGAAAACCAAAGGAGTTACAACTAATTATCATTACGATATGACCCCTTTTGATCAAAATTTCGGATATGTTCCATTTTGATATAAACACATCCAGTTCTCAATAAAAAATCTCAAAAATCAAGTGCAGGTAATTCATATTTTTTTAGGTATGAAAAAAACACATGGATTATGTTTCCAAATTATATAATGTAAGTAATAATAAGCTAAGGTATTATCAACCAATTTTCAGTTTGGAACGAACAAAAAAGCCAATATAGAAAAAATCTCAAAAAATCTTTAAAATCGGTCAACATTTCAAACATGAAAATCAGTTTCCTTTTCGTCAAGACAATCACATTCTTCTACTTCGCCAACGTCTTGTGAGGGTGCTACTTCATGGGTACCTAAAAGAACGCCAACAATACCCTCCATTCTTGGCAACACCAACACGACACCTTAGCAACGCAAAAATGACGATAAGCCTAAAAATCTAAAGAGACACGAACTAAAAGCAGAAAGAAGCACTAGAGAAATCAGCGAAACAGGAGTGAAACATGTTATCACAGCATGTCTTGATATCATTGAATATTGGGAAGTACAGGAGCACAGTTGATAACAGGGGTGCCGAAGAGTATTGCTCCTGCACTCTGTTGGTTATTCATACCAACCCCTTCAAATCTTATCGACAAACAGCACAGGCATTCTAATAGGTATGTTCAAAACTAGAGTTGGAAAAAAATCCGGTAGATGGCATTTTGGATATGTTCCTTTTTGAAAAACATCAACGAGCATCAACTTGAAGGAAGATGAGGATAATTCCCTTTTGATTGAAACGAAAATTACCCATCATATAGGAATGGATGTGATCCCTTTTGATCCAAACATCAAAATTTGACCTTCAAATACACAAGGATATGTTCCTATTTGACGCTAACTGCTCATACAAATCGAATTTGGTTATCCTACAGATTGAAAATCTTTTTTTTTACAGATTTTTTTCGAAAAATGGATATGACCCCTTTTGAAAGTAAGCTCCTCAATTGTTCAAATAACCATGCTCATAAATCAGCTTATTCGCCACGCACTCCGCAGTAGTCCGCATAATATGGTTGGATGAATCGAGAGCTTTCGAACGAATGGTCAACAAATTTCGTGGGACGAAAAATGACGAAGTACCATTTCCCCAGCATCGTCTTGGTTGTAAGCGGAAATCATCAGAATAATTGAAGACCTTCTGGTCCAATGGGCCTAAGTGCCAAAAACTTCAAAAAAAGTTATCTCAATTTTAAGGTTTTATAATGTCCAAAATGTATTTACAATGTATTCAAAATTCCTGAAACTTTTCTTACGTTACCTTTGTGGTGAGTGCTTTTATTTCCCGCAGCCAGCACCTTCACAGGACTTCTTTGTGTTGAATAAAAAAATAATATTGATCTTGAAAAGCTCAAAAGGGCCTATGTACCATCCCAGTTTCCCAAGAGCGTCTAAGTGCCATTAGTTTCTCTATCAATGACTATTGATCACTAGCTAACCTTAGATTAAAAATATTGGTCCCATCCATTCTACCAATCAAGAGGAGGTAGCTGTGAACAACATAAACCCAAAAACGCTGCAAATTATTTCACAAAGGTTTATTATTTTTTCAATTGAGTATGATCATAGTTTTAGTTGGCTTGCGTACGTCATAAGGCCCGTCCAGACTTCTCGGCGTGTCCTATTTCGAGTTGCCACAACCTATATTTCTATAATTATATACGTATGTTTATATTTCTCGATTTGAGCTCCTATCTATTCAAATAATCATTGCCTTAATAATATCATTATCTAAGTACGTACGAAAAGTCGAGAGGATTTGTTATTAAATATGCGTAGGCAAAGCATTGGTATTAACACACAAATATGACCTAGAAAAAAACGTATATTCATGCCTCGAATAAACATGAAATTCGAAAGCAATACACGTGTAGGAAGTTTTCCACGCCACCCTCGAGGTACTCCCTAGGTCTTGTTACCTCACAGCCGGAGGTTCACCGCCCTATTATGCTTACACTATCATATCACTCATATTTTTCCATCAACATTCATTTGAAAATTGTGCATTTTGAGTGAGCGAATTTTGTCGTAACATGAGAATAATAGTTATTAGGTCGCGCAGTTGTGGTCGTGCATGATCTGGTCCTAAAGTGTTCTGTTGCGAAGTCCTACTGCCCATTGTTATCCTAACCGTGGAATATTAGCTTGCGCGGTTGTGGTTGACCAGGTTGGAGTTTTAACACGTCAGTCAAACACTCAAATTCTCGAAAAAGACACTTTTTCGCCCGTTTTCGGCCCATAGCATCTATGCGAGTAAAGCGATCTGGATGGTTAAACGTTAGGACCAACTAGACCCCAAATGGAGTATATGTGCGAAAGAACGGGGTTTTAAAGTCAATTCTCATGCCTTTTATGGCCCGGTCGGCGGACGGACATTTCAAATTTGGATTCTACGCACCTTGAAACAAAGTGATTGAGTGCAAAAAATTGATGCAGTTGGAAAACTTTTTTTTTATTCTTTATTTTTTTTTTAACAACCACCTTCTGCCGTGAAAATTGTTGATCACGAATAATCATCATCATGGTTAGGTATTATACGCGAAATAATATGGATCAAATTGAAGTGTGACCAAACCATGGGATATTTACGATTCAATGTATAACTAATTAATATACTGGGAAAAGTACCTACGAGGTAAAATTTTGTAATGTATTATTTAGTATGAATTGTTCGTATAAATTCAGAAGTATCGTGCTTGTTTACCATAATACTATTCACATGAACTCAGTTCTTCAAAATAGGGGAGTTATTACCCCAAGACGGCCTCCAACCTCCCCTTTAGCCCTTCCCATGTCACGCAAATTTTGTACTCAAATTATTATTGAGCTTTCGGATTATACTTCATGAATAATTATTATTTTCTATCAAGTAGCATGCATCATAGGTACCGTTGCCCACACTGATCGTAATATTACAGTAATGTAATCTTGAGATGATCCATGTATTTAGATCCTAGAATAAATATAACCTGAACCTTTCTTGGTACTATGCACTCCTGAAAGTTAACCCATGTATTTGGGTTGTCGAATAAATATAAAGTGAACTAGTACCTTTCTTGGTACTGTGCACGTCAGGAGAGACAAAACGACTCATGTACTTCAGTCGCCTAAGAAATATAACATGAACTAGTATCTTTCTTGATACTGGACACGACAGGAGAGCCGACCCATTATTTGAGTCTTCGCATATGCTTCAATTAAATATAAAACTAGTCACACATCAAATGTGTGACAAAATCTATGACATTAATGCTCTATATTGGATAATCAATGTTTCTTTGAGGACGACGGTATACGAAACACTGTATTGGTGTCTTCATCAGTATATCAGCACACTGCCATGGATTGCCAGCATTAACAATGGACAGTGATATATAGGAATGTATTTACATAAATATAAAGAACTGAGAACCTGTGTAAGATCATAATCATTTCGTAATAATTAACAATGATCATTGTTGCGAAAACCACTGACCATCTGCCGTCTTCACCAACTGGACACTAAATAAAAGGGCCATGTAGTTGGTCTATCCCTTTAGATTAATGTAGGATCAGTGCTAACAACTTGAGTATGGTAACACGATGTTATTTTAGTTTCCAGTAACCTTTACATTCGCAGCAATTGCGACACCTACTATTCGTACACCAAATATCCGCCTAGAAACTTTATCCTACACAGAAATTACAGATATACCATTTGTAATAACTTGCGGTATTTTTAAGACCATTGTGAGCAATTCCAGGATATACAGTTGGTAGCCTTCATTAGAATTAAATACGCTTGAGCGTGATCGCTATATAGTTGTGTTAAACTAAGGGAGAAGGATTAATTTAATGGTTGTGTGCTCATGAATCATTTCCTCCTTTTTATCCACGGCGGTTCCACTGAGGTGGTGAGGTTGATGAGGGTCGGGGTGAGTAAACCTAACTTGGGTAATGGGATGGATGGGATAGCTTGGCTGGGCATTGCTATTCAAATATTCAATTCCTCGATGGAGAAGGTCGGGGAGGCTAATCGGCTCATTAGGTTAGCGGACGTGACGGAAGGGCCTAAATGCCTTGAGGGGTGGAAAACTCCCTTCCCCTCCATCTTTTCAAACCCGAATCCCGTTCGCTAATCCCTCATGGAGTCTCATCCCTATATAACAAATTATTCTTCAAATTATATATCAATATTTCGAACCTCTTCTTCAGTCATGTAGACAGCGCTGATCATTATTTCATTTTAGTCGGTTGCTATTAATGTAACAACTATGGCTACTTTTTATTTATTTTGCTTCCGAGTCTACCTAAAGGTAGCGGAAGCATTGTTTTCACTTTCGGGAAAAAAAATTGTTGGTCTCCAAAATCAAAATTTCCACTCCCATTCATGTTTTAGATCATTCTGAACAACTTTGGTTCCGTGTCTATCTGTCTGTCTGTGTGTGTGTCTGTGTGTATGTCATGTGTCATGACAAAATATTGGTTCTCACAGTTCGATTCCCGATAGGAAAAACTCAAAGTTTCCTAAATTAGGTAAAATTCGCGTTTCAGAGGGCTTTTTCGTTTCTCAAACCTTATTTCTTGAAAAAGGTCAGGCCTCTATCACATAGAAAATTTAATGCTTTTTCTAATGATATCCTCAAATTTGAATTCACACAGAAAATCAAGGGAGTTATTACCGCTTTAGTGACACAATGTCGAAAACACGGAAAAAATCTTATAAATTCAATTACTCGAAAACTAATCGTTTACAAAAGAATCTCTATGAGGAACTTTCGATCAGAAATGAGCTCTTAAATCGACTCCTGCAGCCGGAAGTACCTGTTTTGTGTAAACCCTGTATACTTAGACCAGCCATCTGCGCAGAAAGTTCACCTGAATGGGATGAGAACTAATAGACTTTCGTTTAATGGACTGCATACTTTTTCCTCCCACGAAATTTAGTCATTAATTCCTACTGGAGAGTAGTCCAATACCTTTTTTGCTTACAAGTCTACCTAAAGGTAGCGGAAACATTGTTTTCAGTTTCGGGGGAAAACAAATTTTTGGTCTCCAAAATCAAAATTTCCACTCGCATTTTACGTTTTAGACCATTTTGAACAACTTTTGTACCGTGTCTGTGTGTGTGTGTGTGTCTGTCGTGTCCTCAAATCCTTGTAACAAGTTTATTTTCCACAGTTTTCATCCGATTTGGATAAAATTTTCAGGGGATGTGCGGGCTAGGGGATAGACGGTCGTCTATCAGCTTCATCGTTCTCGACTCAGTACCTCACTCTACGCACGCGCAAACGTAAATTCTACCAAGCATCATTTTCTCACGCCATAGACGTTCGATCTCGATCAAATTCAGATGATAGTAGGGGGATGACTATTTGATCATCTTATATCACTTTCAACATGATTGTATCATTAATAGCTACTGCGCATGCGCCAATATGAAATCCTTGTAACAAGCTTATTTTCTACTGTTACTTAGAGCAAGAGCAGGAGAAGCAGACAATCAGGCATCTTATTAAACCACTTTTGTTTTGTATTTAGGCAAATTTTTCTATAACTACCTACTGAGAATATGGCGTTCCCGTTTTTTCAGCTTGATGGAGCGGTTCTTGACGAACAATTTTGTACAGCGAAATGTTGAAAAAAGTGTTTTGATAATAATAATTCAGCATCCTAAATTAAAAACCATAACTTTAGAATGTGTAGAACTGTTGAATTCGAATGTGATTTTACATATTTGTCCAAAACCTTGGATGAAATAAAAGTAGACTGTATGAAGAGCCCAATGATATATATGAGTATATATATATATATATATATATATATACACGAGTAGAAAGTGTGAGTATATATATATACTTATATATATATATTTATATATATATATATATATATATATATATATATATGTATATATATGTATATAGAAAAAGTTCGAGCGATACCTGAGAAAAATATACCTGAAATCAGTCCTGTATAGGGTGGGAGAGGGTTGCGGTTCCCCTTAAATTATTATGCAACCATTATCAAAGCTAATGTGTTTACTATGAAATAAGTTGATCACCTTATCCAATGTAAGTTTACAGCCACAATTCAGTTTAAGTTGACAATGATTAATAGTGATTATGGTGCAGAGAAGTTGAGATAATGGATAGACGTAAGTTATTTGGTAGCCTCTAGGACCAATAGCTCAAACTGTCCGGGGGCTGTAGGAAGAGGTTCGCCAGCTATAAGATGTAACAACGGGGCAATCTGACCGGCAAGATTGGCCGACTGGGAGTTTGTGGCGGCGGTGAGGACTAATTTAACTTGGTTCTTCCTCACCCCCCGAAATCCCCTTACCAGCCCCACCGCCTGTTCACCGACTCCCGTGCGATCAACTTTCGGGTGAACACTGGGGACAATTCAAGTGTTAGCGAGCAAGCTCAGTCAATTAGCGATGGAATGGACCGCCCCCGCCCCTGGCCTGGGACCTATTCTTCCAGTTCACGGCCTTTTCAATCGTTTCTTGTTCTACAACCCTCTTCGACTCGCCCGTAACACATCTAACCTCCTTTTAGAACGCCGGAGAGGGGCGATTACACTAAACATTGGATATCCCATTTGGGGCTAAGAAAATTAACAACATCGGAATAAAAATGGGCTTTTGAGGTATATAACAAGGACGTAGAATCCATTTTCAAAGTTATTTTTCCGATCATGACTTCCTGTTTGACCGTACATATCGCACCCCGGCAAGAAAAGTGACACTTCTCAAAAAATCCGGTTTTGGGTTAGCACTTTCATTGCGTGCTCCAGACTGATATCTACAAGAGGAAACAGTTGTTTTGGCTGTAGTAACAACACTGGCCGTGGGAAGTCGCTAGTGTCAGTTTTCCTCGCACCTGTTTTTGGCCAACTCCCAGCAAGAAAAGTGACACTTCGAGAAAATTTGTACCAGTTTTATGATCTCAAGGGTTTGGCGCAGCAAACTGGAACTAATTATAGTAAAACCGTTGATGGAAAGTCAATTGAAACCACACAAGTAAGGGTTATGAATGCTCAAAAATCGACTCAAGGGGTTCTGTTTCTTAAATCTGGTTTCAAAGATGAATTTTCAGAAGTCAAAAATATTCGAGCCTCTTCAAGGCGTGCTTCTTCGTTCCATCCTTGCGAGTTCAGTCTTTCCCCTGCTTACTCAAGCAAGATACCATTAGCAGATAGTAAGAAATCGGATATTAAATTGATTGCTGACAACTCGATTCCTCAATATCATGAATCCTTATTTAACTGACTGCGAATGACTTACATGTGACTCTGAATTTCCTAGTCTTAGCTCTAATTGCACAACACTACTTTGGGCCAAACTCTTTTTAATTAGTTTCTACAGTGTCAGTTGTTGGTGCTGTAGGTATTACCAATAGCCTTAGGTCCTACCTATCTCTTTTGGTTTATTATTCTTTAATAAACCATTGTATTCTCTTCAGACAAAACGTTTTTTATTAAATGTTCCTTGGTTTTATGAACCATTTTTTCTTAAATGTGTGTACTACTTTGCGGACTGAAGTTGTTTCTTAAATAGATGTATAAGTTAGTATTGTGTTCCGTGCTCTATTTCTTCAAATAATTAATTTAGTTTAAGAACAATGACATTTATCTGGGAAATTTTAAGACTAAGTACCTAATTAAGTGCCACCCAAAAGTGCCTAACTTTTTCAAGTGCTGTGATTAAGGTTCACTATTCCTTCTGTTCTATCAAAATGTTGCTGTTACAACAGGCTTTTTGTTGTTTCAAACCTTCTTTATCAATTTAAAAAAATAGAAGTGTCGTTTTGCATTGCTAGTTGCTATTCAATTTACTAGCACCTTTTGAACTATTCCGGCAAGAAAAGTGACACATCGACGAAATTCACCTTATTTTGGCCGAATAATCAATTCCTGATGACATCAACAATACAATTATTAAGATATCTGTTATCTGACTTGCATCTTCCGTACAATCAGTTAAAATGGCAGTCCCAAGTAGCAGCGTTTGGACGTAATCATCATTATTGTGTTACTGATTTCGGTTTTTTGGCTTTCCTGAAAAGTGAGGTTTTTTTTAAAGTGTCACTTTTCTTGCCGGGGTGCGATATGTCTTCCTGTCTGTGGTAACGTTTAAGGTAGGTTCGGAAAATTTTGATTCCAACATTTTTTGAGACATTGCAATAGCTTCATATTTTACGAAAATTCGCTAAATGAAGGGAAAATATTCCCTACCAGCAATCCCTGAAATTTTCATCGAAATCGAGTGGAAAATTTCTTTGGTTTGTGAACAAACGTTTATTTAGGCTCCCTAGACGATAGTCAATACCTTGACTGTAGGAATCACATACAGACACTATCGGTTGTCACCCGTTCTACGATTCCGTTTCAAACAGCGAAGGGGGCTGTATGTCAAGGAGGTCGTGGGCGGGAGCTCTGCTGCCTCTTGAGAATGGAAATGGGGTTCCTGGAGACCAGTAGAATCTGGGATATTGAGAGGAGTAGGCTGGATTGAGTGCGTAGTTAGGTCCAGTCAATGGTATTATTATGGTAACACCTGACTCCTCCTAAGGAAAGTGAAAGCTTGCAACTAATAGAACTTGCTCTTCTTCTGTCCTTGAAATACATATATCAGACCTACTTGACCGTTCGGCCCAGTATTCCATTATAAATCACGATTTGAATGATAAATTATATACGTTGTCAAAAATTATCAGGATAAGGGTCAAAACGAATAAAAGTCCTTATAGCCGTGCTTTCTGCTAACATAAAACCATCATCAGGGCTCAAGGATCTTCTATGGTATCAAAATATAGGACACGGTCATGGATTGCTAGTTAAATGTCATAACAAAAACAATAACTGGTTGCAGTTGAGGCTGTGTATAAGTATAACAACAGTTGGCACAGAAATAGGACTCAAAAACTAAAGGCTAAAATGAAAAAAACACTGCTGGCAAGCATACAGTGCTAAACTAAACTTTAGTTTTTAGTTTAGTTTAGTTTAGTTTTAAACTAGGGTTTAGTTTAGCTCTGTATGCTTGCCAGCTGTGTTTTTTCAATTTTTCAATTTGAGCGTTTAGTTTTTGAGTTCTATTTCTGTGCCAACTGTTGTTATACTCAGCCTCAACTGCAACCAGTTCTTGTTTTTGTTATGACATTTAACTCGCAATCCATGAGCGTGTCCTATATTTTAACACCATAGAAGATCCTTGAGCCCTGATGATGGTTTTATAAATAAACCGAAAGCTCGGCGATAAAGACTTTTATTCGTTTTGACCCTTATCCTAATAATTTACGACGAAGAAGTATATGCTCTCTACTTCATGAAAAACATAGATTCGTAGATATGTTCTCTGGTAATGAATGTGCTTGTTCTAACTCGGCTGATCATCATGGAGCTCGTCATTTTATTCGTTTCCATATGTCCGAGAGAGTCTCCCTACGACATTTCACCTTCCTGCGTTGAATAGGGAGAAGTGAGCCCACTCAGCGGATCAGGAAAATGCCCACCGTTTCAATTGTCTCTTAATGCCCCAGAGAGTCACCTTATGAAACTTCAACTTCCTAGGATGAACAGGAAAGATCAACTCATCCCCTAATTTCAGGAAAGATCCCATAATTTCAATCGTCTCTTAATGTCCCAGAGCTCAATCAGCTCATCAGGACGGAGCCATTCATTCCAATAATCTACTAATTCCATTTATTCAAAATTTCTTCGTTCATTATTCATCCATTCCATTTATCATGGCAGTCGCTGATGGACAAACAGGCTGCCGATTCAGCAGGTCCGCAGTTGGGTAGAAAGAATTCAGTGACCAGAATGATCAGAAGTGGCGAAGCTCTCCGCAATGGATGAAGAATATTGGCCAATGTTTAAATCCTTAAAGATCAGGCAGGAATGTTTATGTTGGCAATAGGCGAGTACGAACGGGCAAGTTATCGTGCTTCAAAAACGCCGAAGAGAAATCTTCGATCTAGTTCGCATACCAGTGCATTTCGTGAAAAATGGACACGGTCTATTCTCTTTTAATATTTCTATATTGATTCGTAGAGAAATGAATACGAAGAGATGCAGGGAAATGCTTTCGGGGATGCTGTAAGTGTGCCACTGCTGCCAGGAAAATAGTACCTGAATTTATAATATCATAAACATTGAGGCTTCGTTTTAAATGTCTAATCAGAGCTCACACATCTGATTTGAGTGGTTCCTGCTGCAAGTTCACTTTTCCACAATGCACTCCAAAGTGGTTTCTCAAGTTTATACTCTACCTGACTCCGAATGGCTTCGTTTATAATTTCAGAACTTTTAGTTTAAAATGATACAGGATTATACCAATTTGACCTCACTATAATTTATTTTATTTTTTTTCAACTGTGTTACACTTTATTGTATAAAAAAATATATTATAGTTGCACGAGAAAATGACATTATAAAACATTATTATGAAACTTGAAAGAGCTGTTTATCCACTGATACTCCATCAATCTTTTCCTATCCAGAAGTGTCGTCTACAGTTCGTCAAGGAAATCTGTAGGTCGTTTTCGCTTGAGCAGGCGTCTTGATCTGCACAGTGGAAGGTTAGTGGCAAATTCATTCAGCAAGGGGTTAGAGTGGGAGGTCATTTCTTCGAGGAATCTGGTAAATTTGTTCTGTATATCCTTTTTGACTGGAAAGATATTCAAGCCGGAGTGTATTACTGAATTCTGAACAAACCACGGGGCACCAGTTATAATCCGGAGAACTCTATTTTGGAATGTCTGAATTCGTTTAACTCGAGAGTGACTGGCTGATCCCCAGAATTCTCCCCCGTACAGCCACATAGGTCGCAAAATGGTGTCGTATACTATCCGTTTTAGGTGGAGAGGCACTCTTGAGGACGGTTGTAGAGGATATTTCACTTGTTTCAGTCTGCACCGCAGGCGTCGTAAAATTACGAGTCGTAATAGGTTTGAGACGTGAGTATCCCATATCAATTTTCTGCCGAGATCGAGTCCAATATACTTCAATTGAGTCCAAGATACTTCACCGAGTTTTCTTCTAGAACAGGTACTCCACGCAATGAGACAAAGTGGCGATTGATTTTGCGTTTGTAGGTGAAGCAAAATAATGAAGATTTTGTGGGATTCACTTTTACCCGCCACTTGTCACACCATTCGTCAACTGCATGAGTGAAATCTTGGAGCTTTTCACTAGTCCTATAATTTATTGGTAAGTAATTATAAGAAACTTCTCGATATTTTCACACAGACAAGTCATTTTCACAAGTCAAGTGAAGTGGTTAGTGAAAATAAATCGTCAATAATTTGTCAATAATCTCTAGAGAGATCACAACAGCAACTCAGCTAGTAGCATAATGTTTCGCTAGCGCCAAATCGAACCCATGCTTACCATCCCAAAACGCCTCTTTATTTGAAAATTCTGGTGTACAACTTATTAATTCGATCGATTTGGTTCTATGTTGGAGGTCATTGGAGCTCAGCGTCCAAAACTCAAATAAGACGCATTCAAGTTCTTCAAAACTGAATTCTTCTATTAATAACTCATTCTTCATGGTACATAAGAAACGAAAAACTACATAAAGACCTCGAAATACCGATAGCCGAAGATTCCCTATTTGCAGCATATGATGATGTGCATCATTGTGCCGGCACTCATCCGGACGAAAATGTCAAATCAATACCAGCAAATCAACCTCCACTTGGCCCCCAACGACATCTAAAACGGAAGTACCACAGCGACTTTTCAAAGCACATCGATTTTGGGATCATTGAATAGTTTAGTAGCAACGGTTTTGGGATCAGGACATACATGACTCCAAACGTTCGTTTATTGAGATGTAGGTACATACCTTAATATTGTCACACAGAATTCTAATGGATCTGATGTATGGATAGAATAAAAAATGTCACGCTTTCGTTCTCATTCTTCGTCTTCGTATGACGGACCATACCTGGTGCTCTCGCTCGATAGGTACGAGTACATAGTTCATTATGTTCTCGTCGTTGGTATACTTCTCCCATAGATCCTTCAAGTAGCAAAGCATGTCTGCTGAATCTTATCGTGGCTGGTTATACCTATGAAATGATAATTGACGAAACCAATCTTATGACAGGTACACCTATGAAGCGTACAACCCGGAAAAGTTTCAGTAATAGCTTGATGGGCAGTTTTTTCGAAGTAAACATGCATAGGTTCGAATTGAAAACCTTCCTTGACAAGCGATGGGCACGGAATCTTGACTCCCATCCAATCTTATCTTGATCCCTAACTTGTGGCTTTGGCGATCCCAAACCCGTGAAATTTTCATTTTCAGCCCCGTTTCACCGCTCATGATCCCAAAGCTGAGAGCCTCATTTGATTCAAACGAAAAACATATTTGGTGGAGCGAGTGTTATTTACATTTAGATCATGGACGAGCGGGCGGGCACAGCTAGTAGCTTATTATATTGTTTAGAAGAGGTTTATGAAATACACATAACTAGAACGTTAGAATATTTAGAACATAAACTGGTTTTATGAAACAATGTTTAATTTCATATTCTGTGGAGATAAAGTACGCTCAATTTCACTTACCTTCCTATTGTATGAGTAATTAGTACGTAAATAATACCTCGGATTAAACGCGTAATGCAGCGTGAGAGGAATGAAGTTATTTACCGGTGACTCTGAAAATGAGGTGGTTGGTGAGGGAAATGCCGAAAAAGGGGGTGGGAGGGCGGAAGAAGGGTCAGTCTGATAAGGGGTGAGAAGGGGTAGTTTGCGGTAATGTATGTTGTTAATCCTGTTCAGATAACCCAGTCAGTGATGTAGGGGAGGCCACCCATTAAGGAGAGGAAGTCCTCCTGGAGCGAGACACTGCGCCAAACTCATCCTTTCTCCGGTTTAGGAAAGGGGAGCCCAGACCAACCCCACCGGATTGAGGTAAATGGGGCATTTATTGTTTCATTATGCCGTAGCAAGAGAAATTTAAAAAAATTCGTGCTTCATAGTCTCAGGAGCAAATTTATTGACTTATCGTTTAGGAACTCTCTATTATACAAGGCGCGGGGTTTATCTCGTATATCTGCGTAGAATGGCTACCTAATACAGAAAAAATAAAACTTTGTCCAATAATTTGCAGCATTCACTAAGTTAATGTATGATAGCACCAGTTTTCTTCCACACTCGATTCGACGTTACTTTCTTCCGCCAAAGATTATCTTAGGTTGTGCGAACGAATAAATAAACAACATCGTGTTGGTTTATTTCGATTATTTGAAATTATTCCCATCAATTAGAATCAGAAAACACTATTTAGGTTTATCCAAACCACATTCAGCATTTGGAAGAAATAGATGAATGAAATTATTTGAGACCTATCTAACCGTAGGTTATGAATAACTAATTATCTAACCGTAGGTTGGTGAATAGCATAATATAAAACGATATGTGCTAGACTTTGCCCGGCATGTTAGCTCTACGTATACTCATCAAGACCCTCGTAAAAATGAAATTGGCAATAAATATGAAAAAGCGTAGATGTTGTTATAATATAATCAAATTATGTTTCAAAGACCCACGATAAAGATTATGGGCCGTTCAACGAAGGAAATTTCACCAATAAAAGTTTGGTGATGTGTTCATATTGAACATTATCCAATAACGTCACGTTTATAACGATCAAGCCCTTCATACGTCCCTCGTTCGGAAAGTTTTGGTTAACTCTTCGAAGTAAAATTGTAGGAAAATTTCCATGTAAAGAGGATCATGTTCAACGAGGCTTAGCAAGATTACGTGAACGTTCAATTAAATACAAAATTGATGTAATAGTATTGCAAGGTGTATAAATTGTAGTGAATACACAAATCCGATAGTCAGTCCCATGATGGCATTCGTGATTGGCCACTCAAGACCGTACCTCGTTTAGTCTATGCGTTTTGGTAGGGATATAAGTGAAGCTGGAAAATGTTGGAAAATGGTTTCAACAACATCATTCAGAGTTATTGTCGATGAAATAAATAGAAATAAGTTCCAGTCATGCAGAATGATCGTATCAGCGGGATATCGTAAATTATCGTAGATATTACACTATTAAGTTACATTGTTTTGAAATTTTGAAATGTCAATACTGTGAGTTTGATGCAATTGCTATCAACCAATTGCAAGGCCATTGCCCAAATAATATTCGACGGTTCAAAAAATGTTGTGGATTCATGGCTTTTCTTGCAGGGTTTATAGATTGGTCAGCAGATTAGAATAGCTCCGAGAATTAAAAAAAATTTTTTTTTAGGAAAATCTATTTCTACATTGAAATCAGTTTTGAGCCATTCTGAAACGAATCCTAGTTGACCACATTTCACACTTTTTTTCATTATATATATGTATATATATATATATATATATATATATATATATATATATATATATATATATATAAAATCGTATATTATGTAATATTCATTCCAGAAGGTAACTTCAGTCGTATAAAAATGAGAGTTTTGCGTATCACTGTTATCAGTTGTTATCATCAGTTGACTGATAAGAGGTCGGCCATCTTGTCTGACGTCACAGCCACAGCCTTCTTAATCTGTGTTGCCATCAGCTGTTAAGGGAGAAGTTTTCCCGCTCAAATTCAAAATTTTGTTCCCGCCTTAACCCCCCCCCCCCCCCCAACCACAGATAAATTGGTAACGTCCAATCAACTTATTGACATCCCCTCCTCCCCTCAGACAGACTGTTCTGCAGTGGGAGAAAGGTTTCCCTGTCAAATTCAAATTTAGTTCCCGCCCTAAGTCCCATCCCCCTCCAAACCTAATAGTAAAGATCAATCAGCTGATTGACACCCCTCCCCTCTGACGTCACATCCACAGCCTTCTAAATCAGTGTTAAATTAAACTCACTTAAATTAAAAACTGAGTTCCCGCCTTACAGCGCACGCTTGTGTGTGTCATTGAAGACGGTATCTCTCCTTGAAATTGAAATAAAAATTCCGTTCTTGCGCCAAAAAAGTCAAGCATCCGAATCAAAAGGATGAGTACGATGGTCACCACTTTTTGAGCATACTAATTCGGTCAAATTAAAAAGAAAAATGAACTTAAAATCAGTAAAAATGGCCAAAAACGGCTAAAAATTGTTTACATTTATATTTTTAGCAGAAAATTGCTCAAATAAAGTTAATCAACTATAAAATAGAACATTCAAAAACGTATGTGCAAAATAATGCGGAAAAAATGTACTTACATAAATTTCATAAAAATTTCCTAAAAAAAGAACAATAAAAATTGCCAAATTATCTTAAAATCTAAAACATTTTTTTGAATAGCAGATTATTATTTAGAACAAATTAGTTGCCATGAAATCAATAGTTGACAATTTCCTTGCACCCAAATAGCTCAAATTTCAAACTACAATCACTTACGAAAATTCGCTCATACGGTCATGCTGCATGACTGGAACTTTACTGATAAAATTCACTAAAAGTGAAGAGTTGGATGATTTATTTTTTATTTGAGAGGACAGGAACAATAATATTGTGTACGTGGTAGGAGTCGAGGATCAACTCGAGGGGTCCGGACGAAGGCGGTCTTATCATCACGTGTCACAGTATCGACCGATTTCATCGCTTCCCTGTAGCAATTATATTCGAGAGGGCCAGCTCAAGAGTTAATTACTGGCGAGGAGGGAACACAATAGCTTCTGCAAAGGGATTCCGAGGGTTGGAGGTATGAGAACGGAGGGGGAAGTAAGCTTGAGGGCTATGAAGCCAGAATGGAAGTCGTCGCGAGGGAACGGAGGCCCCTTCGTTTAGAAACTGAGGTGTTAATTACGGGTGAAATTAACTGACTAGGTGAAACGGTGATACCTGGATGGGCAACCGACACCACCGACCAATTATGTGGTATGCAAATCCCAGAAGGGACCCTCCCCATAACTTGGTCCTTCTGAGCTAAGAAAACGTGTTAACTTGGAAAGAGGCTTTTTGGCGACCCTGAGCCCTCCTTAATGAGGTCCTCAGCTCCAACGGTCTAAGAAAATCTCCTTCTCGAGCTCCACGGTGAATAATCAATTTCTTACGCCCAATTTCCGAGGGAAATGACTCCAACAATTGGAACTTGGCCTAGTTTTGACCGTAGAATCAAAGTACCATTTAACTCGCTGAGTTCATTATTTAAATCTCCGGATCAGGCACGAATAACACTGAACGCAGCCTGAATAACAAATTTTAGCTAGAAAATATTGGTAAATGATGCATGCATTACAGGGACGTCCTAGTGGATTGATTGTATATAATTCTGGTGAGAATTAAAGGAACAGAACAAAACGAAAATATCATAATTTTTCGGAATTACCCCCCCTTTTTTTACCCCCGCCACCGACGTAAATTTTAAACTTCCAAGATTGCATCACTTGACTGAAATCTGGATGATAAAAACTAAGTACTTTCGCCGAATTCGGCCTCATCAGAGGTGTAAAGCTTACATGAAGACATAATAATTGCAATTCAGCTAATCTTATTGGCACATATCATAGTAGGGCTGTATATAATAGTTATATTTACCTTTGAGTATCTGTGCTAGGTCACTATCATTATGATTCATATTGATATTGTAATTGGTTTTCCACTAGTTTTCCACTTTAACTACCACAATACCAATAATACCCCAGTACAATAATACCACAATACAGTAATACCCCATAATGGAATTTGAAACTTCTGACATACGTTCAAAAACTACATCAAATTCTCAATGGAACAAAATAAGAATGACGAAACTTTCGGTCAAGATCGGAAGCTTGGGCAGCTCTACCCCCACCATGATGGAAAATCCGATGATCTCCAAAGTTTGTTGCACATCTAGACTGAAATTGGAATCGAACAGAATGGGAATCACAATGAGTGTTGAAAGGACGCTAGTACACTCTAGCGGATGTTTGATGAAGGTAGATCAGCTGGTTCTGTGTGGCGTCGACGAAATTTGTCGTGAAGAAAAAAAAAAAACACTTTTTTTCCGCTTTATTCCCTCTATTCCCCTTTCTCCCAAGTGAAATTCAAAATTTTCGTGGTTTGTCACAACTGGACTAAAAGTGGGATCGAACAAAGAAATGTTTCAGTCATGCAGCATGACCGTATTAGCGATTTTTTGTCAAATACCTAACCTGCTGTATTTTGATGAATTGTTTTGAATATTTAGGACTTGAAGTAAAAGGAAACTGTCAACGACCAATTTGACGGCAAAGAAGTCGTTCCTGTGATTATAGAGCAAATAAACATAATATCCTGCAATCCAGTTTTAACATGGAATCATGTTTTAGCGATGGATCCCCCACCGAAAAGTGAGACTATAAAGTGAGATGAAAGTAGCGCCAATAATTGTGATGATTTTCGCTTACAACCGAGTCGTTGCTAGGGATATGATACTTTGTCGTTTTTCATCCCACAAAATTCGTTGACCATTCGTCCGAAAGCTCTCGATGTATCCAACTACTCTATATTAACTACTGCGAAGTGCGTGGCCAACAAGCTGAGTTATGAGCATGGTTATTTGAATAATTGTTTACACACAGGTGATCATTCTCAATTATTGATATTGTGAACATGATTGCAACCGCTTGTTAATTTCTGATGATTTCATTGAGCTGGTGTTTCGATTATGTGATTCATAGCAGGTGATCCGAATATTGCGAGAACGGTTTGATTTGTGAAGCGGTGGTTAAATCATTTTAATAGGTAATTTCTATACTTAACACTATAGGAAGCTGTAATTTCGTATGTAGCCTCTTTAGCCTCTTTCTATAATAAAGTGAATGTTTACTCGCGAGTTTCTATTAGGAAACCATCATCTCACAAGAGTTCAATCGTCGTGATCATTTCTATAATAAAGTGAATGTTTACTCGCGAGTTTCTATTAGGAGATCATCATCTCACAAGAGCTCAATCGTCGTGATCATTTCTATAATAAAGTGAGAGCGAGGAGCTAAAACATGATTCCATGTTTTTTACATTTTAGCAGTCAGGCTCAAAGTAATAACATCCGGGGGGGTTAAGGGGGCAAAGCCCCCCTGGCGGGGTCAAGGGGCCGAGCCCCTTGCGAGGCCCAAAGGGCCGAGTTTCATGCTTTATTCGCAGTTTCTATATATTTTTTTGGCAAATATGAGTATTTATGAATTCCCTACTCCACTGGAAAAATTATTTTACGATTTTGAACAAATTCCCAAAAATAAGCCTATTGGAAATTTTGTGGTGGAATGTTTACGCGTTAATGTTCAACGCTTTGACTCACAAAGTTTTAGTTTGTTATGCTCATTTCTATGTGTTTTTAGGGGGGAAAAAAACCAGTTAAATAAAGTAAAAATCTCAGTCATGACGGAGTTTAGGAGATTTGTAAGTCTTGCCATTCAGCGTGTTCGATTCAGCGTGAAAAAATACGTAGAAACCGACCCCTAACTTGTAGGTTTATAGAGCGTCATTTTTCCAAAAACCCTCGATTTCATTTTAAAAAAGTTCCAGTCATGCAGCATGATCGTATGAGCGAATTTTCGTAAATTATCATATTGTATAATGTTACATTGTTTTGAAATGTGAGCTGTTGAGTGCAAAGAAATTGTTAACTATTAATTTTATGGCCAAACACGTATTCTAAATAACAATCTGACATTCAAATACAAAACATGGTTCTAGGATTGCTTATACAGGGATACTTCCATAAGAGTAGTTCAATCTGAATTTGGACAATGTTTCATGCAAATATTACCGATTTTTACAACTAGCGAACGGCATTATTTCGATTTTTGACTGATTTTTAAACTTTGAAACTTTTGAAAGCTTGATACATATTCATATAGGAAATTTTACGCTTATTCTGAATATACCTCATGTTAGTATGCTGAAAAAATTATTTCGCACAATAAATCGCAAAAACAGGCTATTTTGAAATTTTTGACTACATTTTTGAAAATTTCAACCCGAAGATGTAATCCGATCATGCTGGCCAACGAACTTGATTTTTCGTTTTGTGTCCTTAACATTTTAAAATTTGTTTGAAGTTTCTAGCACAATTCTACGGACAGTTATCGTCTGGAATATACATACATACATAAAAAAATGCGTTAAACTTCAGAATATGATTCAGAATAGCCTGAAACGGATTTCTGCATAAAATTTTTTCAAAAATTCACATTCTACAAATTTTGAGGCGAGAGCAATAGCCTAATTTTCTTCAAAAATTCGCTAAAAAACCTCATTTATTAACATTTATACAAAATTTTCTCCCGTAATGGCAAATTAAAAGTAAATTTAACAAAACTGTTGGAGTCGCGTTGAGGCAGTCAATCGGTGCGTGTCGTACTTCACAACTCTCTACATTCTCTGTCTAGTTCAGTGGTTTAAACCTTCCGCATCTTCCTGTATCTGTGCACAGTTAGGCAATCAACATTGGTGAGTCCATTTATTCAGTCAGTTGATAGCTTGGGTGTGGTTTTGGTGTATTTTTCAACACCTGTTTAACAATACGTTTTTCTTTTCCGGAGAGGTTGGTCCTCGTTTCCTTGACAGAGTGGCCTTGACCGACCCGATTGCTGACGGTTTTGGGCGAATAAAACCGACGGATTAATCTTGAATTACCCGATCGTTGCCGATTGACGACGAAGTGAACCGAAGGTCGAGTTATCAATGGGATTGAGGTCCCCCCCCTTCCCTTCTTATGCTTTATCCTCCTGTCTTGTCCAGCGCATCTTCTCGCCCTGTTCATAATAATCGCGTTGCAGCTTTGCTCCTTGCCCGTTGATCACCCGGCGGTCGCATGACTCATAACAGAATAGATAATTACTTCGGGAAATCATCAAGTCAACCGAACTCGCCGACTTTGTCCAGGAAAAGAGATAGAACTGAGGACGGTTCGGTCCTGCCTACCAAAAAGAAAACAACAATGTTGAATAGAGAGGACCTCTTGCGAGAGTTAAGCACTCTTATCGATAGCAAAAATGAGGCTTTGGCAGCGAGGCTGGCTACAAAGGAGGACGCCCAATTAATTAGAGCCGATATTAAATCAATTAACGAAGACATAAAGCTACTGAAGCGGGAAAACGAAGACATGAAGCGGCAGTTTGATTGGCTTAAAACGGAACACCTCAAAATATCAGACAGATTCGAGGAAATGGAAAGAAGGACAAGGAGAAATAATATTGTAATTAAGGGCTTATACTTTAAAGATAATATTGTTTCTCCAAACGAATTAGCTATATTTTTTCAGGACGTCCTGAAGGTGTGTGTTCCTGTCGAGGCTTTCACGGTAGCTTATTCCAGAGCGGGAGCATCAAAGGGTGGCTTTGTGATTGTTACGTTTATGAGGGGCGAAGACAAGTGGAGGATTTTAAGTCAAACCAAACAGTTAGCTGATAAAAGTGGCATAAGCATTGAACAGGACTACCCGGAAAGGGTTAGGGTGAATAGATCCAAACTGTTGAAGTTGCGAAAAATCATAAGAAAAAAGTACGGGGGAGAGACATGTAGGCTGAACGCGGACAGACTTTCTTGGAGGGACTTCGTATTTTCGTGGAGCGATGCGGTGGGGCTCAGCTGCAGCAACCCTTCAGGCTTCGAGACCCTGTGTAACTTCTTGGAAAAATCACGAGAAGAGGTGGACCTTCAGCTTCGAGAGAATTCTTCGTTATCACCCCCAAAAGCCGGCGATTGACTATATGGCCCCCCGATTTCGGAAACAAATTCTGAGAAGGAGCTTACTGTCTTGCCTTACAATATTAATGGCTTAAATAGAAATAAAAATGTAATTGAATTTATAAATTTTGTTAAAAATCATAATATATTCATTCTTCTTGAAACTCACGTGGTTGAGGAAGGATTTGAAAAATACGAGCAATTGTTCCCGGAGTATAATTTGATTTGGACTGGTGCTAACAAAAATTCACTAAATGGTAGGGCAAGTGGTGGCAGTTTATGTGGGATATTGAAAAACGAAAAATTGAACAGATTAGTCAAGACAGAGAAAATAGGTCAGCATACTTTAATAAAAATGCAAATGAGAAATAGACTGGTTACTATAATCCCTACTTATTTAAATTGTAATAATTGGAGTCCCGATTTTATGAGCTTGGAGGCGTGGCTATCGGATGGTGCGCTCAGGGACACCATCATTTGTGGAGATTTGAATGGAAGAATCGGGTTGGAACAGGATCTATCATCGGTTAGTGGCGAACTGGAGCTGGAGAAATACGAATACAAGTGTAAATCGCGAGACGGTACGTTAAACGCAAATGGCAGTAAATTATTGGAACTATTCGAGAACTATCAGTTGGTGGTACTTAATGGGAGATCCCGTGGCGATCCAGACGGCAGTTTCGCATATGTTTCGAATCAGGGAAGATCAGTAATGGATTTTTGTGCAGCGTCAATTACCTGTTTGGATGATGTGTGTGATTTTTCCGTTGAAACGCAGCATTTTTCTGATCACCTACCAATAACGTTCACAATGAGAATAGAATCGGACAATGAGATACGTGGTGGATCATTTTTACCTAAACTGTTATGGAGAGAAAATCGAGCGAAAATGTACAAAGATAAACTTGAGCAACTTATGTGTGATCGTGCCCCCAGTCTGGATATGGAAGAATCATCGGTGATGCTTGCGAATTGCGTAAGAGAAGCAGCAAATTATACCCCGGAGCAAAAAATCAGAAGCACGAAAACACACAAACAACCCTGGTTCGACTCACAATGCGAAAAAGCCCGAGATGGAGTCTTTGCGCTACTCAAAATAAGTAGAGATTCTGAGTCAAACATAATATTGGATACGTACTGTGGGGCTAGAGACAACTACAACAGACTCAATGTTGCTTGGAAATACAGGAAATTTTCGATTAGAGAATTTAACTATAATTAATAAAATAATTAAAATATTTAGTGAACCCCAACAAATTATTTGTATAACAATAAATAACTAAGTATGTAGAGAAATGGTTGATGACAACAATAACAAGAGTTTACTTTAATAACAATAACAACATTTAACAATAATTATAATGAAAAAATTTAAAGAGTTAAGTAAATAGAAAAACTATTTTAAAAATGTGCTGTATTTCTTTTAATGACAAAGATATCAAAGAATGTTTATGAGTTAAGAGAATTTGAAAAAATATATACATATTTCTGCTTTGAACGTGAACATTGTAAACGAAAGTTAAATGGTGAACCGGCTCCAAAGGCGGACGGCCAAATCGGCCATGCCTTAACAGCCTTTTGTTAGAATAAAATGTACCTTCTTTAATAGCTTATGCGGTTAAACCAACACAACTAATATATTGTTTATTATACGGTATTCCTAATGTATTAACTGTGTGTCAACTGCTTTTGTATTGTTAAAATGTCTAAATTGTTTAGAAAATGAAGGCATTCATTCATTCATTCATTCATTCATTCATGATTCAGAATAGCCTGAAACGGATTTCTTCATAAAATTTTTTTCAAAAATTCACATTCTACAAATTTTGAGGTGAGAGCAATAGCTTAATTTTCTTCAAAAATTCGCTAAAAAACCTCATTTATTAACATTTATACAAAATTTTCTCCCGTAAAAGTAAAAGTAAATTTAACAAAACGGTTGGAAATGGTATTGAATGAAGCAGTTTTCATAAGAATTGCCAGTATCCTGGAATGTTTTTGGAAGACTTGTAAAGTTTTGATTTACGAAAATTTATTTATTTTTTCACATTTTTCTATGTTTGAGCTACTGTTATGGTCCGTAGATGGGAGTTTTCCTGAATCAAAGTAGGAACACCATGCTTATAGAAAATTTAACTTTGATTCCGAAAATGTGGTAAAAGTTAAAATTAAATGAATTCAAGTGAAGAAATTAAAGTTTAAGAGGAAATAGATCTACGGTTCTACAGTTAGATCATTCAATAATGATTAATTTTACACATTATTAGTTCATTATGATTACTTAGCAATATTAGTGAATAACTCAGCGCTAATAAATACATCAGCTTTACTTGACATTACAGAGGCTTAGGGATCTTGAAATGTGGTGGTAAAATGATAGCATAACAACAAAAGTGACGAACGATTTTTCTGCTATAAAAACTAGGGGAGTTACAGTTCCCTAGTGACGCACTAATTGTACGTGAAAAACAATAAAAAATCCATATTTTCGCCGTGACGTGACGGTCTGCTAAAAAAAATAGAAACGTCCCGTTAATCATTATATAATGATTTAAAAAAAACTCTGTCTTCCTTTAAAACCCGTTAAAAAATCACACCTAGAGAACGGATTGAGATGAAAATGTGCGGTTGGCGGCATTTTATCCATTATTTTTTTAATGTAATTCCAGGCAAGAAAAGTTTTGCATTTACGAACAGTTCACCCTGTCTATTATAACATCCTATTTCGGATTATTTCATTTATTTATTGGCATAATACAATTTATATACAGCCATACTTAACATAATATTCACAAGTTCAATTTACAGGTTTAAATTTCTTTGTTTATTTCAACTGTAAATTCATAGTGTCTGTGGAATGCCGAGTTGGTTCTTATTATATCGTTGTAGAAGAATGGTTAATCGAGTAGCGGAGTTAGGTCGTCGAACAGTATTTTACGAGGCGTGGAGAATGTTGGACAGATCATAATCGTATGTTCTAATGTACCCTCTTTTTCTTGGCACGCTTAGTATAAAGCTGAAACTTGGTCATTTAAAAATTTGTGATTATATGAGGTACATAGGACATGGTTACTGAGTACGCGACAAATCGTATTTATTTTTCGACCTCCGAGGAGGAAATGGTACTGCCGTTTTAAAGAATTTTGCATTGTGTGATGCAGCGTACTCCTGCTTCCAGCTTTATCGGTGATGGTCTTCAATCGAACGATAGAAATCTTCTTTTGGGATCCTATCCCAACTTGGAGTTCCTTGTGTAGCTCCTCTTTTGGCAAGTGCGTCAACTTTTTCATTACAAACAATCCCTATATGTGCCTTCACCTAGACAAGTGTTACGTTTATATTTCGGACGATTGTAATGAAATACTTAAAACATTGTCGCTAAAGTTCGCCATGCGGGTATCGCAATGAATCGATTTTATTCTAGGGTTTTGTATACAAAACGTAGCTAATTCATGAGTATTTATTTGGAGTGTACCTACGAGTCCCCGAATCACACTAAAGCAATACTGAAACCAACTGAGCAACATTGAGTATATCGCACCCGTCCTAGAAGAACGTCACAACTCAAAATTTCCGATTTTTGAGTTATTGACGGTAAATGATGCAGGAAGGCGTCTAGAATGTATGTAGAAGACGGTGATTATCGTAGTTCGTTTCGTTTACGCGTAAACGAAACGAACTACGATAATCACCGTCTTCTACATACATTCTAGACGCCTTCCTGCATCATTTACCGTCAATAACTCAAAAATCGGAAATTTTGAGTTGTGACGTTCTTCTAGGACGGGTGCGATATGTACGTTTTCACGCCTAAGAGTATCATTAGTTTATTTTTGTTTGTATATTCATTTATGTTCTGGCGACCAAAGATGGTAAACAGCCGGCGCTTTACCTCTAATATTATCAGTGTAGTGAAGTGTTCTTTGTGCCTGACTACGATTCCGCGAGCCGATTCAATGATCCTATCTTCTCATGAATTCTGCCCCCCTCTATCTATCTCTCAACATAACCACGTTTCACTCCATCAAGACACCATTTGCTTTGAGACTGCCAACTGAATCAACATCGTTCGTGGCTGACTTCTCAATGTCGTGGTCTTCAGCATCCACTATTTTGAATAGCTTCTTGTGGAAAAGGTCAGCAGCATCCCGTACCCAAGACTCACATCTACCAGGACGACGCTGACACAACATTTGGCCATTTCTATGTGAGTACATATTAGTACTGAGACCATAACTCAACCGTAACTTTGTTTCCAAGCTGTCGGGTTTTCCTTGCTTCTCTGGAGCGTATCTTCATGAAATCGGTACATTGTATGCTTACAGATAGCAAGGACGTTCTCGGCAGCACCGCTCTCTTTTCAACGATCTCTATTCATCGCTCTCTATTTATCGCTACGCATGCTGTGTATTGACTCTACGCAGAATCTGGGTAAAATCTTCTACACTGGCGCGTGTACCAAACAGTACTGCACCAAAACGGTCAGAATTCCTAATATTAATATTTATCGCTCGTCATTCAGCAGCCTCAAAGAACATTATTAACTACCTAAGTAAACTATCAACTCGTCAGATTTAATAATCATATTCACTCTTGTACAAATAACTTAGAAGGAGCTCCTTAATTTATTTATTTTCATATGACCATTGATTTCAAAAATATATCGTTTATGCCATAGGTAATTGGTTTTCTAAAATATTTGAAGCCCCACCTCTGGTACACCTAAACAGTACGTACATTACCCAGAAAGTCATTACGTCGGTAACTATCCACGCATTAATTGAAATCTGGAGTAATATCGCTTTCCACTTACAGAGCCCTCCTCGAGCTCTGTGTTTGCTCAATTCAATATACATCATATTCTTTTGTGGCCTCTTTTCCCTTTCTCACTCGTTCACCTTCCCTCCACTTGAATTATAAGGGGAACCCATTATGAATTCGTCCGCTCTCCGGTGAGGCGTGGCACATGGAACGGTACTTCACCCGGGATCCTCGTTATAAAATATTCGCGCTCTCCTTTGAACTCCAGCTCTCCGTTCAGTCCTGCTGAGTGTTTTTGGTGGAGAATTCTGAACTCGAGCGAAACCGGAGAACTCTCCAAGTAACAGGATTTCACGAATCGAAACACGAACCGCGTTATCAATTTTTTTTTTCTTCCCTTTTTTCTTTTGTATTGATTTAGCGAAAACACGCGAAAAAGAGGTTAAAAAAAGAGTTGAAGAGCTGAATGATGGGGCTCGGTGATGCATGGACTGCTCTCGCTCCACCACGAAAGAAGCAGCCAGCCGGCTAATAAAGGGGTTTCTCTTTTAATGTTTCCTTGTGATTTGGACTACTTAGGGTCCCTTTGAAAATCCAGTTATGGTTGGTGGGTGGAACTGAAGTTATACAAGGCCGTTTTCTGAATCCAGTAGTACAGGATCACCCAGCGCGTTAACCAATTAAAATATTACATGTTGGAATTCAAGTCCTGCCTCCATATTGTTATAGTTCATATGTTCATTAACTTGGCCCGTTGACATTGTTTACATTATATAAATAGATTTCAGTTCTGTATCAAACCACAAACCTGTGTACCACATCATTTAATTATAGAGGCCTGCTAAGGCTTGAAAAGCCCTAATCTAGTCCGTATAACAGTAGTAGTTCCTAACAGGAACTCAGCACATTATAGTCCTACCTATTTGCGGCGTTATGTGACCAGGTGCAAAGCTAAGGCGATGTTATTCAGTGATTAAAAAAGAGGAAATACCTACCGATCAAAATGTAAGTAATGTAATTATTTTAAATGAATATCACCAGTTGAGGTGGTCCTCACCATTATGAGACTAAACAAAAAGTTGAATCGGGGAATTCAGAATTTGGGCATGGTGAGATGATGATGTAATTATTCTATCTTGAGTCTTCTTCGTTTCTTTGTAAGCGTGTGGATCTGCGCGACCGTGTCTTATATCTTCTTCTTTATGTCGTTGATTGTATCATGATCAGTAGTACTCGTAGATGTCGAACTGGTGTTGAGTTGTGCGTAGGAGATGTTACAGCTTTCTTCGTCCTGATGTGTCTGGTACCACTATAGCAAAGCTCGTGCTTGTTGTGTGTGTGGATTAATTTCGAGTGTTGTGTCATATCCAATTTGTGCTTCGAATATATTTTTGAATTTTTTGGTTGTAATGAAGTGTACTGCCACGATGTCATGTGAGTTGAAATTGAATTGTTACCCCCATTGGATAAGATTGACGGTTCCGGTTTTATCCCTAACCGGGATTTTGTAGAGTGTCAACTCTTCGTCATTGCGCGACATTGTGCACACATCGGCGGGACCAGCACGAATTACTAAAATGTTGGCAGTGTTGACGTTTGGAAGATCGGTGATGCTGGTATAAATATATGTTACCTGGTTGAGATCGTTTAGGGATGGAGTGATTCTCGTAGATGAGGTTATTTTCATTTCCAGCTCTTTGCTATAGGAGCTGTATTTTATCGATTTTATCTCAACGTTCTTAAACAGGCAGCTCTGAAGAGGTTCTATTTGAATGTAAGTTTCTTCCGAAAAGGAAACACCTCGTATGTACCTACCACACGCGTCCTGGAAGGTGAAGTTGAAGAACTTTCCGCTGCGCCCGTTCTTGTTGTAGGACTTCATTGGACTGCTTGTTTTTCCCGAACTCAGCTGATCAGAGAAGATCTCATCACTTCACTCGTCTCTTAATGTCCCAGAGAGTCTCCCTATCAAATTTCAATTTCCTACAGTGAACAGGAAAGAATTTAGTTCACTCAGCTGATCAGAAAAGACCTCATCACTACGTTTCTTACTTACCGACACTTTTGCAACAAACATGGGGCCGTGCTGATTCGGAATTATATATAAAGACCGTTCGGAATTGTATATAAAGTCCGCTAAGTTCTTCAGTTTCAATTTCTTCGTTCAGAAATAACTCTCCTAGATGTTAGTAACCACACTAGGTTCCCTAGTTGATGCCACAATTGAGGGCAACTGTTGTTATCGCCACAGCCTAATAAACAACTCTCGTTGATAAGGACCGCCTAGAACAAGATCAAGGCGGGTATAGAGACGAACGGTGACACTTTTGCAACAAACTTGGGGCCGTGCTGATTCGAATGAGCCGTCTAACACTGAAATCGGACCGCGAAGTTCTTCACAATTTCAAAGACCGTTCGGAATTATATATAAAGATGAGAGGTTATGGGCCCAGCATCGCTCACTTCGACAAAACAAACTAGGTGCAGATATAAGTGCTTTTGAAAATCTAGTTAATTACAAAGAAAAATAATC
The DNA here is from genome assembly GCA_030762985.1 of Adelphocoris suturalis. Lineage (NCBI taxonomy): Eukaryota > Metazoa > Arthropoda > Insecta > Hemiptera > Miridae > Adelphocoris > Adelphocoris suturalis. Next base: position 19,787,418 of record CM061047.1, read on the forward strand.
GAATTCTGGATCTCCGATTCAATCTAACCTCTGAGGGGAAAAGAAAATTATGGCACATGGGCAAACCAAAAGAAGAAATTGCTTCGAGAGTGCGGAAACTGGGACCACGTAGTGACTGGTACAGTGACAGTATAGCTGCAGAGTAGATGCAAAAGGAAGTACAGGTGAAGGCCGATTTGATATTTTCTATAGAAGCTCCTGTGGTTCGTGTAAATAAAAACTGCAAAAGTTCAGGCGAAATTTGGAAAAAAACTGAAGGAAGTATGCCGCTGTTTTCCTTCAAAAAAATAAATTGAAATAAAAAATCTATTAATCCGTAATGCAGAACAAACATAAAATAAAGTTGATCCGAAAAGTGACCCCAAAAAGATTTAAAAAAGCGAACCACTAACTCAAATGGAGGGATCAATGCTGAAGTTGCTGAAATAGAAATCGACAAAAAAATAGACAATACAAGAAAAGAGTATAAAACTAACTTAACAACTCGTAAACGAGTTCCACTATCTGCTTTACAATCAGATACCATGTTACGTGGATATGTCTTTGATAAGGGATTTCATAACGGTTGTCTTCGAGAGTTGTAAACAAATCCTTTAACTTTAAACAAATCCCTGGGCCGCACCCCGACTAATTCCAACAAAACAAGGGTTTACTTATAGAAATGTTGAAAATGATTGTGGAGAGAAGCCACTACAATGAGTTGTTGTTAACAGTCGACAGTAGTCAAGAGGATGAAAATGTTTCCAATGGAGTGGAGTAAATGATGCTATTGCTTAACGTTAAGAATATTGTAACCGGCTTATTAAAATTGTTTATAGTCCAATCAACTTAGTTTAGGAATGTAGCCAGGTACGTAAGGAGGGGGAATTTGGTAGGTTGAGGTGTGAACATTTATCACATAAATCAAGCGCTTTCCAACGAGTGGCGAACGATTTCTGTGCGATGAAAACTGCGGAAGTTCCATTCCCATGTCCATGTCAAAAAAAAAAAAAAAAAAAAAAAAAAAAAGGTTCTACAGTCAGATCATTTAATAATGATTAATTTTACACATTATTAGTTCATAATGTTATTTAGCAATATTAGTTTATAACTGAGCGTAATTAATCAGCTTTCCTTGACACTTCAGAGGCTTAGGGATTATGAAATGCTGTGATAAAATGAGAGCATTCCAAAAAGTGGCTAACGATTTTCCTGCTATGAAAACTAAGGGAGTTACACTTCCCTAGTAACGCATTGGTTGTACGTGAAAATCAGTATTTTCGTCGAGACGAGAAGGTCGGAAAAAATGGATTACATCCTACTACAGTTGACTAGTTCTGAAAAATTCTAACTTTGAAGTGGCTAGTGTTAGAACTTATCCAAGAATTTATTATACATTAGTGATTTTAGAAATTATATTTCTGGCTTTCAAATTGTAAGAAGATTAATTTTTATTGTCATTTTGAATGAAGGTTTCAATTTTTTTTGTTCATCATTATTATTCTATAAAAATTACACAATTAAGATAACAAATTATTTGGAAAATGAAGTTCAAAAAGATAAAAAAACAAATAAACCTTTTCGATAAACTGAATACCAATTTATCTACGAAAAACGTCAACGACTGTAACGTGACTTTCAAGATATTTGATTATTTTGGAAATCCAAGACTAAAGCCCAACTTGAAACTCCACTCTCCACTCAATGTTTAAATTACCTGTTCCACGTGATGGTAAATTAGAAAGACTACCAAATTTGAATGTTCAACAATGAATAGGTACATGTCTTATCATATATCCCACTAAATATACTATATACTATTGAACGTCTGCATAAAATGACAACGAATCCAGGGTCAATAAAATGATTAAAAATTAAAGAAATTAGGTAAATGATTTTCCTTGTCAATTAAATTCAAGTGATTATCAATGTGATTTTGAAACAATGTGATTTTGTTTCAATTTACTGTTGCCAAGAAACTAACAAATATTGAAACAACAATAAAATTAATCGAGAACATGAGAAAAAGTAAGAGTTACATTAAAAACTTGTTTTTTTTTATTCGCTTTTTGGATTCTACGCATCTTGAAACGTAAACCAAAAGATTTTGAGGAGAGTTAAGATTGTTTTTTACTTGGTCAATTACGAAGGTTCATTATGAAAAATCATAAACCAAAAACCTTGTCACCTTTCCGTACGTTGGTGGGAGTTTGGAGTCTTTCGTTTTCGTCATTCGGTGACTCATCAGCAGTGCGAAGAAACGCTGGAACGTTTCGGATTAAGCTAAACTAGCTTGTTTGCTGGAAACAGCTTCTCCAAAGAGTGTTTTTAATTATACGAGTTGTCAAAAAGACTTTTTCAAACCGTCCTCTGACAAATCCGACAATAACGTGACAACCGTCACTCATCTTCGTTATAGGCTAGCCCTTGTTTTCAGCTATGAAAATATTGACTCGATCCTCAGGCGTGGGTAAAGTTCGAACGAGATCGAAAAAGCGATAGAATGTTCGATGTAAATGAGCCTTCTTTGGGATCGTGGATAACGAAAGAACACCCATAAAAAGTTAGCTGTCTACAGCTTCTTGCACTCAACTAAATGAAACCAACCCGTTTCCATACTACGCGATCCGCAAATCCGATTTTCAAAGATATATATTTGGAGTGGATCTTGCTGAATGGTTAAAACTAACATTCTACAAGTTGTTATACCTGGTTTCAATCCGCATACATCATTCATGTACTATATTTTTTCTTTCTCCCTTATCTGTTATATTAGGGATACATCAATGCAGATTCTAAGAAGAACATTGATGTTCAAGAAGAAAATCACATATGAGTTCAATTTTCGTAACCTTAAATCTTACACCAGGGAAATTAATGGTTAAGATGAGAAAAGTATGTTCTGAATCAGAAAGTGTATGTTCTGAATGATGTTAATTTTATCAAATAAGATCAACAGATAAACAAAACGCTACAAATTATTACACAATGGTTGATTATTTCTGTGTTAGATTGCCCATCTAAGCAGATCATAGGTCAATAATTATTAAACCCCGTAAGTAAAAAAAAAAAAAAAAAACGGACGGTAGACCTACGGTTCTACAGTCAGATCATTTAATAATGATTAATTTTACACATTGTTAGTTCATAATGGTTACTTAGCAATATTAGTTCATAACTGAGCGTAATAAATCAGCTTTCCTTGACACTATAGAGGCTTAGGGATTATGAGATGCTGTGATAAAATGAGAGCATTCCCAAAAGTGACGATTTTCTTCCTATGAAAACTAAGGCAGTTACACTTCCCTAGTAACGCATTCGTTGTACGTAAAAATCAATAGAAACCCCCACCGTGACGTGACGCTTGTGACGTAGCGAAAACAAATGGAAACGTCCTGTTAATCATTATTAAATGATAATAATATACGATCAGAACATGGCGCATCGTGCCTCCGAGAAGGGCACTTTTACAGTTCCAGCAATTTTACGCTTCACAGTAAAAATGTTATATAGAAAGTCGATAAGTAAGAAGAGAATATAGGTTCAGTGGCCCCTCAGCTGATCTGTGCATCTCCGTACCTCGTAATCGTTTCCGAGGAGTCCCAGAGGAGCTCCATGTAAATAACAAAACCATGAGTCGAATAGGAAAGTTAGCTTCGGAGGTTCCGAAGCTGATCTGAGTCCCTCCTATAAAATTACCTAACTTCAGAGGGACGTCCTTAAAGCGAATTCAACGAGGAGCCAAGCCTATTTGTCTCAAATCAATTTCAATAGGACGTCCCTCGGAAGCTAATATTAGCAAGGTTTGGCATATTATAGGAGGGACGCCCTATTAAAATCGATGACGTGACGCATTTTTATGGGTTCAATTCGTGTAGTCGGCCGCAGACGAATACGGTTACACGAATACGAATATAATCGCAGTAGATTCAGAATCAACGAATAATTATCGCAATTACGAGTACAATCGTATCGACGATAAGATTATGCTCAACACTGCTTACTTCGAATCATTGAAACCCTACCAACATAATCCTTTAATAATTGGAGGGCCGAGAATAGAATGGCTTTTACGTTGGGCAAGGTACACGATAAGAAAGATTCTTCGTAAACTGTTCGTTGCGTTAGGGATTAGGGCTGGCCGGGATTATTTACGAGTCGAGGATAAGGTCCCCATTATCGTTATCGGTCAACACGTTATAGGGGAATAAAGTAATTCGTTGTCCAGATTATGGAAAGGTGGAAATTTTAGTTGAAGAAGGTAGGTAAACATCCAGAATGAAGATAAATCTCAGTACAAAAATTTTACTATCTTCGATTTCATGACTATTTCATGTCTATTTCTTCATGCCAAACGGTTGTAACAAACGCGGTACTCATTATGGTGCTAAACGAAGGAAGTGGAGTTTTTTCAAAGGTGTTTCAGTTTTGACATTTTCGGGAGCTAGCTACAACGGGTCCGAAACGTTCGATGTGAGTTTTGTATACTGTGTTCCTAGCATCGTATCATGTTAAGATCGTCGAGTCCCACATGGCACGATAAACCAGTCCGAGCTGTGAGGGAATAGCAGCTTCCGTTAGTCTCTGAAAAGTTGCAGAACCATTGCACAAACCAAAGGGAAGAAGACGGAATTGCCATAGGACTTTTTGATAAATAGTGAATGCAGTCTTCTCTTTGTCAGATGGATTCATACCGATCTGACAATAACCGCTCTTAAGCCCACAAAACCACTTGGCGCCAAGTTTGTCCAGAAGATCTTAAATGCGAGTTAATGTATATGCATCCTTTTTTTTTTGTGACGATATTCAGTAGCCTGTAGTCAACACGGAATCGCTTTGACACATCTTTTTTCGGGACACTGGTGATTCTGTGATGGCTCAACAACACACTCAGCTATCGCGTCTTGAAAAAGCTTGTCCACAACTTCCTGCTGTGAGAAGGGGAGTCTTCTTGGTGGCTGCTTAATAGGTCTGGAGTGGCCGGTGGTAATCACGTGCTGAAATATTTGTGTCTGACCTAATGGCTTCCCCTCCTCAGCAAAAACAGCGTGATGGCGTTCGAGGCATGCTTTAGCATATAAGTATTCATTGGATTTTTGTATTAGATCCGAAGTGTCTTTAAGACTTGTATGAGCAAAGCTGGACCGGATTTTCTTTCTGGTTCAGCTGTTCTAACTATGCAAGGGGATTTTGAGAGCTCCAATGCAACGTGAATCCCTTGTGTCACACATTCCCAGCGGTGAGAAAGCGGTAGGTGCCTCTTCCCCTCCGACCTGCAATGCTGCTTTTCCCAAGTCAATGCAAGCTTCTACTCTTCTCAAGAAGTCAATTCCAAGAATAGCCTAGTCCAAAATGTTGGTGATCAAAAAGCTGTGATGTGGGCCAACACCTTCCTGAGTCAGAACATGGCCCTCCCGTCTGGCTCTCTTAAGTTTCCCGACATGGTGTGATGTACTGATTGCACTCCCGCTGATTTTCCAGCAGTTCTATTTGGACACCGGGATGTACATGACCTGTCTGATTGCAACTCCAACATTTACTTTCTGATTGAACTACAACGTCCGACATAGTAGTGTATCCCATGTATTCTTCTAGTGTCTGCGCATGTGTCAGAGTCGTTAGAAAAGAACCACCAATTGCGAGAAACCGCCCAAGTTCGTACTGAGAAAACGTACCCGAAAAAACCGATTCAGGATTTCTTACTGCCTGGAAGAATGCTAGAACGGCCAAGGCATGACGGTAGGAGTGTGGCCAGCCAGGATACGCACTGCGAGTCATTCATTCAATATCAGTAGCCAGCTCCGACCCAGGACGGGCCCCCAAATGTAACGAAATTTCAACACTTCCTAATAGAAAACTGAATCCAAACCACTTTTTTTCATTCAAAATTATAACATGTAATATTCCGACTTGGAATTCCAACTTAACAACTTTTTCAAGAATCAACAAAAGAATTCTTCTATCAAACATAGTTCAAGGTAACGTGGGTAGCTTCACATTATTCTTGGCATCATGTGAAATATACTTATACGGTGAAAGATGGTCATGTTGAAGGTAACTCGGGTGTTCAACGACTGAACCTCATGTGTAATATGATATCGCCCCGAACAAAGGAATAACCCGCTATTTACCCCAATTACCACTCATAACATTGTTGGTCGAGATGTAGATAACTCGTTATGCTTGGCATACTGCCAAACACCAAAAGTGTTCCACATCAGGATATTGAGTGATGCCTGCTCAGTGATCACAAGGCGTATAGTTACAACACACAATGCAACCCTTCTAAACTCCCTTCAATCGACTTAGGGTTGCCAAACAATATAAGACAAAAGAAAAACAGGGAGAAGTGATCAGGAAGAGACTGTCTGCTTCCTTTATTCCTAACACAAAAGCGGCTGACCCCAGTGTGGCGTTCTCGAAATCCCCTTGAAGCCCATTTTCTGACCATTATACTATTTCTCAGAACTGCGTCAATAACAGCACTGGTCGAGACGGGATACCTGCCCTACAGAAAGGATGTTTGCGTAGCAGGCTTGTTGGACGTATTGATAAGACCAAACAGTGAATTCCTTCTGGAAAACCCGGGCCATGTTTCCTCTGAAACATCAACGCCCCAAAAATAGTGGATCGGATTACAGGCGTCAGCCGTACATAATCCTAACCACGCTCTGCTACCAAATCAAGGATTTAGGTACCCCCCCCCCCCCCAGAGGTGTAATGGGGCCTAAATCCTCGAGAGTGAGAGGAGAGTGACAGTATCCCGTGAAAGAGATACCATTCCTACTAATAGCATTAATGTGCTATGTTCTAAGTAGATTGGTTTTCCAGTTCTTGGATCACCCATCCAACGCCAAACGCAGCCTTTCAAAAACATGAGAGGAGGCGTGCGACGCCCGTTGGGTAACAACGGAGCGATGGCATCGCTTTCTCTGGAATTCTGACGGGAACTCTGTCACAAAACATAGTTCAATGTAACGTGGGTAGCTTCCTATTATTCTTGGCATGGAATTATATTTATACGGTGGAAGATGGTCATGTTGAAGGTAACTCAGTTGTTCAACGACTGAACCTCAGGGGTAACATGATATCGCCCCAAACAAAGGAATAACCCGCTATTTACCCCAACTACCACTCATAACATTGTTGGTCGAGATGTAGGTAACTCGTTATGCTTGGTATACTGCCAAACACCATAAGTGTTCCACATCATGATATTGAGTGATGCCTGCTCAGTGATCACAAGGCGTATAGTTACAACACACAATTCAACCCTTCTAAACTCCCTTCAATCGACTTAGGGTTGCCAAACAATATGAGATAAAAGAAAAACAGGGAGGAGTGATCAGGAAGAAACTGTCTGATTCCTTTATTCCTAACACAAAAGCGGCTGACCCCAGTGTGGCGTTCTCGAAATCCCCTTGAAGCCCATTTTCTGACCATTATACTGTTTCTCAGAACAGCGTCGATAACAGCACTGGTTGAGACGGTATACATGCCCTACAGAAAGGATGTTTGCGTAGCAGGCTTGCTGGACGTATTGATAAGACCAAACAGTGGAACGAAGGTAATCCGATTCAAGCGTATAATCCTTGCTAAAGAATTCCAAGAAGGGAGAGATCGACCATTCGATATAACCAACCACTTTGAAAAAGACGCGGCACATCAACACTACCTAATATCTTTTCGATAGCGGCAAAAGAGAACAACAAATTTCTCAGGAAAAAACTACAAATTAATACACAAAAGTATAATTATCAGATCAAGCAAAGGTAGGGGAGAATGGAGTAATACTGCCAAGTAGGGGCAATACCGCCACCCCATATAACTATTTTATCACCTGAGTGACAAATCTTGGAGCCAAATATCGTCATCTTTAAATCAACAGTAATGTTGGAAAAGTTGGTTTGGGGTCATTAATTTGTTTTTATCAAAGATAAGCGAGCTCACAGTTTTTGAAGCTTGGCATTCTAGTTTCACTATTTTCGAATTTTCGTGGTAAGTAACAGTTTTTCATACGTTTATGTAAATTGTTAAGCGTGACGACGTAGGAAAATCATTTAGCATTAATATCCACCCATTACTTCATGTTTTTTTTTTTTTTTTTTTTTTACGAAAACTGTAGTTTTTGATGATTTTTTATCTTGAAAAGTTTACTGGGGCTATATCGCCACACCAAAGTCAGGCTAATTCCGCCATGGCAATATTGTCCCAATGCTCCATTTCTCAGTCTTGTTGGATTCTTTCAGTTTTTTGTTGTAATAATCACCTATTTCTATTGATTCTCAGTAATTAAAATATAAATTATTATTTAAAAGACGAATTATATTGAGATATATCTTATCTCAATAAGCACCTCTATATTTACCTAATCGTGATTTATTAGATATTCACCTAATATCTACTGAATAACTATGCCGCACCTATCTACCAAACTTTCACCCTATATTAACATAATCGTTGTAAGATTCCACTCTTCATGCATTCGTGATTTCCACTCTTCAAAGTTTTGATTTTGACAATGGACGTTAGTCTTGAATTTTGCTGCGACCTGAAAAAGAGCACAAGTTTAAAACTTTGAAAGCTGGGAAAACTGAATGCTATATAACATTTCTTTTTTTAACGAGTTCCGCGTTGAACGTTGTCAATAATGAAGAACCAACATTATTTTACCAATATTAATTTTGTTCCAATTTTACTATTCTGATGTGGAAATTGAGTGTCAACATTAAATTTTAGTGAATCCTTTTCTTGTCAACAAAGTTCCCAATATGATGTGAATTTACCCACGAAGAGTTTTTGAAATTCAATAAATCCTTATTCCGATGTTCTGATGAGATTGTTCATTCCCCCCTTGTTATAATATAGCGGTATCACCCAAACCCCATGGCGGTATTTCCCCTAGCTAGCTGGGGTAATACCGCCATTTACAAGGGTTTCGTAAATTGTTGTTTACTAATGTAAAAATGCTTCACAACCAGCAAAAATATAATTCACCGCTGGAGATATTTTTTGTTGTTATAATTTGCTTCAAAATCTGAAGCTGCTTAGTGCAAATCCGGGCTGTGATAGACAAATATACTTAAGGTGGTGGTATTACCCCATTTTCCCCTACACTGTACAACAAAGTAGGTACACACTTTGTTACGAATATCATTATCCAATTATTCTTAGTTACTCCTATTTATAAAACTGTATCCATGTAAAGAGATTTGCAATGATATTATATCAGCTGGGTAGATCGTCTGAACTTCAATATTTATTTCATCCACACTTTGTTGACGTGTGGAGCTGTGGACTGTGTGGTTATTTTTTTCGGCTAAAATTCATAAATGAACGTAAGGTCCCGGTGGTATCATTTGATTCTTTGCAGTGAAATTTATCAATAACATGCAGTATATCAATACATCAATAACAAAAGTACTTATAAGGTTAAATTAAGATAAAAATAAAAATATAACTTTACAGCTCCAAAGAGGCCACATATATGGCAAAAGTAATTAGATCCTAACAAATAAACACCTACCCAACAGAAGCGTCACAACCCACTACTTTACTAATTAAGTTGTTTATGACCTTAGCTTCGTTCTCAATGTGCGTTCTGCGAGTTCGGAACGGTTCTGGGCAAGCGCAGTCGAGTTTTGTCGTTCGCAGAGCAAGAACGCCCAGTTCCGAACGGTTCTGACAGTCCCCCTTCTTTTTTTTCGGAACTGTCAGAACTCGAACGCAAGGACTTAGTTCACGGATGGGCATTCATAATTAATCATATAATCATACTTTAGTCTCTATACCTCAGTATAAGTACCTATTCTATGAGAGAAATGTCAATTAGCTCGTCAAGTTCGGAAAGCGATAGTTTCGACGATGGTGTTTGGTTTGTAAATGATGAGGACGAGATTGAAGTTATAGTTGGATCTCGTCTACATCCACGAAACTCAAATTTTTTTCGAGTATACTCCTCAGTCATCGTGGAATGTTCTCCTATTTTATAATGCCGTGGGGTAATAGTTAAGTAATATTCACGGGCATAATAAGTAATATATTCACGGGAACTAAAAATAATATGAATAGGAGCACCAGAAGGTAACACGAGTTGAGTGATTTTACAAACAACAACACAGGTTATTCCGCTACCAAGTTCTGAAATCGTTCGCAGTGCAGAACGCGATTTCCCCTCCTAGTTCTGATGAGTTCGACTTCCCATGCAATACGATTTTGCAAATCGTAAAGAAGGCCATGACGAATGAAAACTAACACAGGTTTTTGCCGTTTCCCCTTCATTTGGGCGTTGAAGAAACACCAGTTCACTGAAGGAAATGGCTGTCGGCCTCTTGAAAGCCTAATAGAGTTCCATCACTTCTCGAAAGGGTCTTTATTGGTTTCTTCAGGTCGATCGTCTGCAAGGGTGAACCTAATTCGTTACGGGAGGAATCACAATCTAATCACCACCTGACTTCTATAACCGGAGAGTGCCCGCTATCTTCCATTGAAAGTCTTCAATTCAAAGCACGATGCATTTATGCAGTAGATCCGATTCTGAGGAACGGCGCCGCGCCGTGTCCTGCCTGATGGGACAACACATACTTGGTGATGAAAACGGAATTTAGTGAAAAAAACGTTGTCTATTTCTACGTAAAATAATGAATTGGACGAAGAGCTAAATTGGAAACCCCATATTGAATATACTCACGATAAGATTAAGAAATGTATGAACATTTTTTACAACATTAGACACTCACTTCCGAGAGATACGATAAAACGTATTTATCACAGTATGCTACAGTCTGTGCTTCAATATGGAATAATAGTATGGGGGAGAACATACTCCTCACATATAAATAAATTACACGTGCTCCAGAAAATCATGATGAAAATAATGTTGTCATAACCGCCTAGGACGCCATCTATAAAGGTACATAACATAGCAAACCTGTTTACCATAAGGCAATCATATGTTAAAAATTTACTTTTGTGATTCCATAAGTATCCACAAATAATAAATTCACAGCGTAATCCAGCATATGCCACAAGATATGTAGTCGCAGGGAATGTAATTGCACCAAGACCAAGATTAACGCTGTCAACACACAGTCCAAAATTTATTATGTACATCATTCACAGAGCGCTAGATAGTCAAATGAAAAGAGCTCAAAATTATACTAGATCAAACGACTACAAAAAGCAAATTTTAACGTGGCTTGTGAAAAATGGGGCAGGGATTGCGAAACTATGCTAAACAGTATTTATGTATACCTAATATTATAAAACAATAATTTTACAATAGAAAGTGATCCTACTTATAGAAGATAGAGAAAACAAATACCATTGTAGTTATAATATTTAAGCTATGTGTAGATTATGTTGACGCATACGCGATGTTATGTCAACGTGCTATGTTTGAAATTATGGGCAATTCGCCTAGACAGCACGGGCTAAGCCTACCGTTGGAAAACTAAGCTAGGCGAGTAGCCTAGTTCTACTTTTGTACTATCATCATATGTATGTGTCTCTATTGAAATAAATGAAATCTATTAAAAAAAAAAAATTAAATCAATTTTGAAGGTTCGGCTATCATCAGTAACAAAAAATACACTGCCAAGGAAATGGCACATGAGCTTCCTCGTGACCTTCACAGTACGTCACCATTAAATTCCAGAAAACTAGAAATGACCGGTTCTGGCATCAGGGAATTAATAAGGAATAATATTTTTTCCCCTCCGAGTTGCCAGTGGAGTCCATGATGGCGCTCCTTTTTAGTAAGGATGACAACATGGCTCCCCTTGGAATCGCGCCACTTCCAGTGTCCCTTTGAACACCTTGTTCAATGCCGCTAATGACCCTTCTGGTTGAGGTGCGACTTAAACCTTAAAAAAAACTTCCATGCTAATTGAAACATAAAATTCAATTTTGGAAGCTATTGAATTTTCCTATAATAATGTTTTTTTGTTATTATTTCCCTAAAAAATAATGATTTCATAGTTTATTATTCTTTGATTCTTATGATTCTCAATAGTCTGCCTCTTTAATTTTTTTCATGACTGATTCTCATCTAGTCTAGTTTATGACTGTGATGTTTACCTAATAAGTCAGTGATTTATAGAAGTTTAAATTCAGAACTTGACTTTAGGGGGGGGGGGGGGGGGGGTGTAAAAGTCTGAAATGCTTTTTTTTCTTTTTTATTTTATTTTATTTTATTTATTTATTTATTTTTTTTGATTGGCAGTTATGATATCATTTTTATCATAGGTACGTAATTTAAAAACTACCGCTAGGTTTAATATTTAGATCCTGTTCTGATTCTACCTAGCCTTGGTAATTATTTTGATGATCTATACCTATACTTTTCTTTGTTCCTTTGTTTGAATAAAATGCGAAAAAGTTACAAAATATAACGATTTATACCTTGTACACACTAATGTGTCTAATTTCAAACATACCAAGCTAAATCAACAGTAGGAAATAAAATTTCCGGAGGTAGCAACAAAGAAAAAAGGATTAATTTGTAAAACTATTATCCAGTTAGGAATTGTAACAATTCAAAAAATACAAACATAGTCCGCAGAATAACGTAACATCTGCAATTTTTGAGTTAAGACATTTATGGCAAGGATAATGGAAATAAAAACATTTTTTTTCGATCATGGGTGACTAGGGTAGTTTTACGGACAAAAAATTGTAGGACAAGGACCGTTTGGTAGTTTTGAAGAGATTCAGATGCGAAAAAGCAAGTGAAAAAACTTTGATCACAATTTCCCAGAATTCGCATTTTTTGAGTTGTGACGTTCTTCTATGACGGGTGCGATATAGTGTTACAGTGATTTCCGCCTACAACCGAGTCGTTGCTAGGGAAATGGTACTTCGTCGTTTTTCATCCCACAAAATTCGTTGACCATTCGCTCGAAAGCTCTCGATTTATCCAACAATATTATGTTAACTACGGCGAAGTGCGTGTCCAACAAACTGAGTTATGAGCATGGTTATATAAATAATTGTTTACACACAGGTGATCATTCTCAATAATTGATATTGTGAACATGATTGCAACCGCTTGTTAATTTCTGATGTTTTCATAGAATTTCGAATCAATATCGAGGAGAAAACATGATACATGGTTGAAATTTTTGGTTCTAGAACAGAAATTTTATATCAATATCGTATGTAAAATGAGGGAATTGCGGACATTCAACATCCGTTTTTTGATCTAAATTCATGATTAAAACATCCTTGGGGATATTTTTTGGCAACTCTGAGCATTCGTATGGCACCTCAAGGGACTCTACCGGGATCATCTCTGAAAATTCGAACAAAATTCGATAAAATTGACTAAGCTGTGACCGTAACAAAAACATCACTTTTGCGCATGCGCCTAGCATACCGCTGCTGATGATTGCGAAGAATGTGATACGGGACCTCAAGAAACCTTGCCCGCATCGTCCCTGAAAATCTGACCGAAATCTGTTCACAATTGCCTGAGTTATGACCGAAATAAGAAAATTTTGTTTGCGCCTGCGCAGAGGCTACCGTTGATTCGATCATGACGAACTGATAGGGGACCATGTAGAGCTATACCCGCACGATCCCTAAAAATTTGAAGAAAATCGCATCAAAATTGTGGAAATTACGGCTGTTGCAAGGACCGTAACAAGAATATTTCGTTCACGCATGCGCAGAGCGTACCGCTAATGCAATTATGATGATTGTCTCATGGGACCTCAAGGGACCTTACCCACATCATCCCTGAAAATCTGACCGAAATCCGTTCAACATTGACCGAGTTATGACCGTCACAAGGAATTCACGTTAGCGCCTGCGCAGAAGCTACCGTTAATTCGATCATGATGAAGTTGATAGGGGGCTATCTAGAGCTTAACCCGCACGATCCTTGAAAATTTGGTTAAAATCGGATCAAAATTGTGTTTACAAGGAAATGTGGACGGACAGACAGACAGACACGGAACCAAATTTGTTCAGGAGGCTCTGAAACGCAAAATGCGAGTGGAAATTTAGATTTTGGAGCAAAAAAAATTGTTTTCATTTCGAAAGTGAAAACAAAGCTTCCGCTGCCTTGCAGTCTCGGAAGCAATAACTTATTATGATGGTCTAACCGTCAAAATTGATTTAACTCTGTAAGTCTTCATTTTTCGTGGAAATAGACAACGTTTTTTCACAAACTTCCGTTCCCACGACTTCGTCACGAGTGATTCAGTTCGTTTGGAGATGACTTATAATGACAAGACCTATTTGTTGGGGGGCAATACAATCGCTCCCCAGCGGCCGAAAAGTTACCCGGGAGCGAACGCCTCTTGACGAGTGAGTGTGATCTCTCCCCGGGTTCGGACTCGAATCTTTGACCCGCATGGTGAAGATTAGTGCGATTGCTATCCAGAGGCTGTTATCGCAAACTGACGTGTTTTTAGTCAGTTACTCGTACACCGCGATGGCGAACGTAGAACGTGTCGTTGGCGGGAGTAAGCACGGGAAGGACGTCATTTTTCGCGATGAATTTAAGTTTTGTTTCCTAAAAGCGTTTAAGCACGGCGAACGGTGGGTCTTTGCGGACAGCAGAAGGCTTAAGTGTAAAAGTTATTTACATGTGGTGTGTGGTGATGTGGTGTTCGCAAGTGATAACCACAATCATGAGCCACATGAGAATGTAGGTAAGGTTAAAATAATTGCGGCCGTGAAAATGGAAGCAGCAGAGGACATTTCTACCATAGCCCTCACCCACATTTCTATCACTTTTACGAGGAGCTCCTGGAGGAACAGGCAGAAGTTTATACCAAACTCAACTCCCTGCACGTTGGCGCCCACCGCCTCCCCCGTTGCCAAAGGGTGAAAAAACAGAAATGGATTCAACGTCTCATCCGAAAAAAAAAAACACGATGGCCTCCCTTTATACTCGTACGTGAAAAAAATATCAGCCAAACTTTCCCTTCCATTCGCTTCCTCCAAAAGGCCCCACTAAACTTCAACATCTTTTTTAATTTATTTATTTGACGACCTACCTTAGCAGAATCACTGCATTGCATCTATCTATATGACGAGTACTATTTGCGTCCACAGCATTGCTAAAAAATTTTCGTGTTGAATCCTGCACGTCCGTTCGTCGTGTCGTCCTGGCTCTTCTCGCCTCTTTCTATATCACCACCTACTTCTTCCCTAAAGGCTTCAGCCTTTTTCCAGTTTAGTATGCTCAAGACTTCCGTGGTGTGTAGTATTTTCTTGTGTCTGGGGTTTGATAAACCCCACCGGGGAGTGAACCGCCAGTGTTTTTCTCTATAGCAAGTGTTATTTTTGTGGGCGCTCCCACAGTTTTTTTATTGGCTCAGTGTTAGAAATGGCTGAAAAGCACAAGTTTTCGGATCCTGAAGATATTAGATCCGTGTTGGAACAGCTAGAGGTATTTTAGCGGAAAAAATTCAACACGGAAGGTCATGTTGAGTTACAAGAGGAAGTTGCCTCCGATGAAGAAATGTCAAAAGTGACAGTTTTGGAGAAACTAGTTTGATGTTCATTCTGTGAACGAGGTCGCGACAAGAAAAACAGGTTTGTTTGCTCTGCATGCCTTGATCATAGATCTTTAAAGTGTTGTGAATGTTGATCCTATTGCTTGATGCCAATGTTATGTAACCTTTTCATTCTAGTTCTTCGGTTTGTAAGTGATGCCAAACTAATCTCAGAAATTTTTTTTATGTATATATATATATTCCTTTTTTTAAATGAAAATTTGCAAAATTTATATTGAAATTATGTAACAATGTTAATGAAATTATGTTACCTTTCTGCTATTATTTTTTTCTTCAGAGCGTAAAGCTCTTCTTACTATTACTTTTTTCATTCAGAGTTTATTTCATGTTTCTATACACTCATTTTAACAGTTTAAAAATAAAATTTGATTCGAATGTAAGATATTTTTGAATTTTCAAACATTTTTTAAAGTTGGGGTTTGACACACCCCACCGGGGAATTAAGTGTTGGGAATTTAGCCGGGGCATTCCAGGGTTAAGAAGACAGTCCTCAGTCTGTAAAAGTGGGAAGGGAAGTTTTGTGTCCGGTCTCGGGGAGCAAACGCTTCCCGGGGAGCGATCGTCGAATATTTCACGGCCCAAACTGGGGAGCGATCGTCGGGAGGGATCGCATCGGGGAGCGATCGAAAGCATCCGATTTGTTGGGGTTTCTACCATGAATGATCATCAGCCACATCAGATAGTGAGTGAAAGTTCTTGCATAAAGAAGTTGTAACAGAGTTACCTCCTGTGAGGTCCATCGAGGTCCCGTCAGGGCACCATAGATAGCGCTGTCAGCGTTCCGTCGATGAAACAACGGGCGCCTCGGGCTGTCCTCGATCATTTTGGCAGCTGGGTTTGGCGTTGGATGGGATTCCAGGAGACTGGAAAACCAATCTACTCCGAACATGGCGCATTAAAAGCTATTAGTAGGAGAGGTATCTTTCTGACGGGATGCTGTTACTCTCCTCTACCTTTTTATGAGGATTTAGGCCCCCATTGCACCTCTGAGGGAGGGGGGGCACCTAAATTCCTTATAAAGTCTACCAAGTGTTTGCGTGGGCAGTTTAACTTGCCGAATTATTGTAACGTGGACGTTTTGAATTAGTTTAGGAACAAAGAGCGTTTTGAAAATTACAAAAATAGAACACTAACATATACAATAATACAAGCTAATGTGCAGTATAGGCTCCATTCATAGGCCGGAAACGAGAGCGCTCTATCGACGATAAGCCGAGTAGACACGATAGCTCCCCGCGCACCAAGTAAGTTAGAAAACGGTAGTTGTTCCTCTGTATAAACTAGGGATGGCAATGAAAGATCCGACTATGGGCCCATAGCTCTCACGTTAACGCCTTCTAAAATTCTAGAAAAATGCCTTAAAAGGAGGATAGTATCTTTATTGGATAAATTTCATGTTATTTCTGATAACCAGTATGGATTTCGAGAGCGCATAGGAACTGTATATGGAGCTTTGTATATGGAGCTTTTCTGGACGTTAGGAAAGCTTTCGAGTTAGTTAATCATGCAATACTACTGAAAAAAAAAAGTATAAATATGGTATAAGAGGGTTAGCTCTACAGCTGATTGGTTCGTACCTATCAGGTCGTCCACAGTCAACTAGAATTAATAGTGCTTTTTGTGATGAAGTATTGTCTTGTGGAGTGCCACATAGGACTGTGTTAGGTCCTATTTTATTTTTAATATATATAATAATGAAATTTGAATCTTGAAATATATGGTACTATGTTGGGTTTTGCTGACGACACAGCAATTTTATTTTATGGAAAATATCTTCCGGGGTTACATAGCACAATAAATTATAATTTGTGTCTTGTCAAGACCTAGATGGATATTAATTGTTTGAATCTCAATATAGATAAGACTTCGTTAATTAGATTTTCCTTTTCAAATCTTTTAACTTTTCGTGTTTTCACAATACAGAATCTTGTCATTGTGATTTCTTACCTTTGGCTGAAAAATGTAAATACCTAGGAGTTATATTTGATCATGACTTGAAATTCAATTTCCATATTGAGACTTTGATTTCAAAACTAAAAAAATTATTCTATGTTTTAAGGAAGCTCGAAATTTTCTATCTGTTGTGCAATTGTGAACCATTTACATTGGCTTAGTTTTTTTCTTTGTTGAATTATGGTATTTTAGTATGGGGAAGTGCTGGTAAATCAGTATTAGGTTCCTTGCAAGTTCAACAGAATATTATACTTAAAATAGCCCTTCGGAAGAGTCCACGTTATCCTACTTATACCTACTCCTTCACCGAGAGTTAGATGTACTCAACGTGAGGCAATTATTTTAATTTCAATTCTTAGTTCTATATAAAACTGTTATTCAACCTGAGCATAAATTCAATGTCACGCATACACGTACTGCAGTACCATCTAACATTCAGTCGCCTAAATTTAATACTGAACGTGCAAAAAAGAATGCATACTACAAAGTTTTATTGTTCCTTCATGCTTGTAGATTTAATCGTGACAACATCAGTAGTTTTGTGCATTTTCGGACAAGAGTTTCGAGCAGGATAAAGGAATATGACCTGTAGAGTGTTTTCTTTGAAGTAGTTTGTGTGTTGTGCAAGTAGCTACTAACTTTGTAGATTACATGATTGTTACTGGCTGAGACCGGCTCCACCAGCCGCCCCAAGTTCTTGTAAACTTATTTGGTTGGTGGACAGGAGAAAATTTACTTATTTTTTAATTTTTATTCCATCGGCTTGTATACATTTCATATTGTATTTTCTTTCTGTCAATAAATTCTATTCTATTCTGTTCTATTATAAGTAAATTTGAGCAATATTAAACAAATTAAAATCCAATGAATAATCATATCGATTCGCTCACCGATTTTGATGACTGGAGGCAGAGCGTGGGTCAGCGACAGATACAGGAAGACTGAAGCAGTAGCGGCAGCCAGACTTATCATAATGGCACCATCATCCCCCTCCCTACCGCATCCGCTGTAAACAAACAGGATCAGTTAGCGAATTTTCAAAATAATGAAGCTAAAATTTGTTTTTTAGGCAATCACTCAAGCATATCAAAGGATAAGATAATTTTAACACAAATTATCTGAGCACAATAACCGGCTCGAGAGAAAAAAATAATAATAATAATAATCACAAAAAACGGCAAAACAGTTTAAATCTTCAATTTATTTCCTGAAGCAGAATATTACCTAAATGAACTGTTATCAACCCTGAAAATTTAGACATTTGTTCACAATATCGTGTTGAAAAATGTACTTATTTAAGTTTCATTAAAGTGTGTAACAATTTAGAAAACACTGAAAATCTTAAAATTGGTTTGTATATCAAAAATTGGATCGTATAACAAAATACTAAATCAATCGAGTCGTGTTGCCATAAATAGTGTGGTTTCAAGGTCTCTCCACATATTTATGGAAAAGGGGAAAAAAAACAAAAACACAAAGCTGACTCAAATAATAGGTAAAATAACAAAAACACGAAGATATAGTCATTTTGTACGACGGAAAAGTTTCAATTCGTTCAACGCGGAACTCGTAAGAAAAAAGAAATATTATATATAGCATTCCATCTCCCCGGCTTTTAAAGTTTTAAATTTGTGCTCTCCTTCAGGTCGTAGCAAAATTCACAAGACTAACGTCCATTGTCAAAATCAAAACGGGAGTATGAAGAATGGAATCTTGCAACGAATATGTTAATAGGTAATAGGAAGGAAGTTAGGTAGATAGGTCCTGCATAATTATTCAGTAGATAGGTAGGTAAATATCTAATAAATCACGATTAGGTAAATTTAGAGGTGCTTGAGATAAGCTATCACAATATAATTCGTCTTTTAAATATTAATTTATATCTTAATTACTCAGTTCCAATGGAAATATCTAGGTGATTATTACAACAAAAAACTTTGAAAAAACAAGACTGAGGAATGGAGGATTGGGGCAATACCGCCATGGAGGAATTACCCTGAATTTGATGTGGCTATATTGCCCCAGTAAACTTTTCGAGATTAAAAATCATTAAAAACCACAGTTTTCGTTAAAAACTATGAAGTAATGGGTGGAAGTTAAAGCTAAATAATTTTTCTACGTCGTCATGTTCAACAATTTACATAATCGTATGAAAAACAGAACTGTAACCACGAAAATTCGACAACAGTAAAACTATGTAGAACGCCAAGCTTCAAAAACTGTGAACTCGCTTATCTTTGATAAAAACAAATTAATGACCCCCAAACTAACTTTTCCAACATTACTGCTGATCTAAAGATGACGATATTTGACTACAAGATTTGTTACTCAGGTGGGTGAATAATTTATAGGGGGTGGCGGTATTCCCCGACTTGGTGGTATTATACCAAGAGGCGGCATTTCCCCTACTTAAACATTGGAAAATCGAGATCTCAAAAATTGTCAAGGTAACTTATTTTTACTTGTACTTAGTCATTTATAAATACTATCCCCAAGAATTTAATGAAACCACCCGAACGGCTGTACGTGGAACAATAAATCATTGCGTAATATTGTGCTGCGTTATATATCGCGTTTTGGGGAGCAAAACTGTTCAATACCATACCCCATGAGCTCCGCTCTATTTCTATAATTGAAAAGTTCAAAAAAGAACTGAAAAAATATATAATAATGAGGCAATCTGAGACCCATTAGATAATATTAAAACTTTAAGATGGTAACTGAATAATTCCTTTGTATTCTGATTTACCTGATGTATACCTGTTGATTCTAATTTACCTATATTTAGTTACAAGATGATTATTGAATAAGGTATTGAATGAGTGTGCTGATTATGTATTACTCCTCCCCACAGCACAAGTCTACGACTTATAGTGGGGAGTTACTGATTTGTGTAACTTTTTTTTGTATTGCAATAATTATCTAAATAAATGCGTTTTTTTTTTTTTTTTTTCAACAAAAAAAAAAAAAAAAAAAGTATACCGTTATAACCAAAATGTTATACAAGTAGGTATTAATTTAGTTGTAAACCAACTGATAATCCGATGTATTTTTGTAAGCCGAACAACATGAGCTAAGACTAACGGCAAAGCCACTTAATCTGCAGTCACTAAACTTTAGAGGGTTTATCTTGTGGAAATGAGATGTTAAAAAAAAGCCCAGCTGGAGTGACGTGATTAAACTCGAGTGAAGATATAACTTTTCTCTTTTTATTCTCGCCGCCAGCCCCACATCACTCACTAATAAAACGGCTTCTTTCCCCGCGTTGGCAGTAGCTTTTCAGTAATTTATAACATGTTCGCTGCTTACTTTTGTACGCATTATATAGTGACTTAAATTTTTGGTTTTTCGTGCTTGAAAATTAAACTGAATTCAGCGCGAGCCGTCATAGTTTCTATCGATGTTCATGTACAAACAATGCGTTACTAGGGAAGTGTAACTCCCTTAGTTTTCAGTTGAACGCCGCTTCTTCTCGCGTTCTCGAGCTGCTGCTGTTGGAGATAAAGCCTCGCCCGTTCGATCGGGAAGCATATTCTCTCGGAGGGGCTAGATGGCATAAGCGCTAATCCTCTGAAGGACGGTGTACGAAAGCGCTAATTTCCGGGAAGCACGGGTGTACAAAAGCGCAAAAAATTAGGTGCGAAAGCGCAAAAATGTGTCCGGTGGAAACCGGCTTTTAGGCCCAACATATGATTTTTACCAGGTGTTCTACATATGAAGTCGCCACACATTTTCAAGTGTTGCCCTTTCGGAGTGTTGCTGACATAATCGTTAAGAAGACCAATTCTACCCCCAGTATTTTGATCATACGAATGTATTTTCTCTTGTCAGATCAGATACGGTTTTCGGAGGTTGGCAACCACGATTATTTCTCCTACGAACTAAATCACTCGCGACGAAGTTGTGGAAACCCATTTCAAAACGGAAGTTAGTGAAAAACGATGTCTATTTCCACGAAAAATAAAGAGTTACAATGTTAAATCGATTTCGACGGTTAGGTCATCATCAGTAACAAACAATAACTATGGTTGTGTTATTGTTTATTACTGATAATCGAATAACCGTCGAAATCGATTTAACATTGTTACTCTTTATTTTTCGTGGAAATAGACGTTTTTCACTAACTTCCGTTTATTATTTCTCCTAGTATCCTGCATGAACGAGAAAATATTTTTTTTCGCTACGTAGAGCGATACTAATTTTGTATTTAAAAAAACGTATCAGTCTTATTGCAAAACGAAAACCCGTATGTACACCAGATACGAGGAAATCGCCTAGTACATATGTTCTACATCTTTTCATGCAATTTTTAGACCTAAATAATTTTTTTCCAGCCATATCACGCGGTTCAGCGGGAAATTTCCTTTGAAATGAGTGTTTTTGGAGCTCGAGACAACGTAAAATAAAGCTAATATAAGGAAATTTCGACTTAAAACCTACAGACGCATTTTCCCAAAAGTAGGGTTTGGTTAGATATCCCCACTTCCGTCATCTCCTCCAGCAAATCACTCGGCCGGCCCATCTCTCAGCTCCAAGTATTCGCGCTTATGCAACTGACTCCCTGCCATAATTTGCGCTTTTTTTCGCGCATTTGCAACTCTCACATGAACGTTCCCAAACGGATTAGCGCTTTCATACTCCTCCGAACTCGGAGGAGTATGAAAGCGCGAATGTATGGTAGGGAGTCAGTTGCATAAGCGCGAATACTTGGAGTTGAGAGATGAACCGGCCGAGAGATGGGACATGCGGGAGGGGGAAGTACAACCGAATACTACCAACGTATGAGGGAGTTCGTGCTGGAGCTTTGTGATTCTTTCGGTGTGAACTTTTCTCCTAAAGTTTTTATTTTTGAATTTAAAAAGGCAGTTCACTCGTCAGTAGAACGTAGAATGTTGCCATTTTCATTTTGGCCATGCTCTGTTCAGAAAAGTTCACAGCCTTGGACTCAGGAACGATTGTGTCAGCAACACTCCGAAAAGACAACACTTGAAGACGTATTTCAGCTACCTTACGGCGACTTCATAGAATACCTGGCAAAAACTTACGTTGGGCCTACAAGCAGATTTCCACCGGACAAATGGAGTCGACAAATACCCCCGAACCACCAATGGCCCCGAATCGTACCATCCGTCACTTGAAACAACAGTTTCATTCCCCACATCAGTCCATCCACGTCGCCATCGATGCTCTCGTCAAATTCCAAGCAGAGACGTATGTGAAATTTAACCACGTCAACCCTACCAAGAAGAAACCCAAAAACGAAGTGCGGAAGAATAAAGGGATATGTGCGTTGTGGGCAAGATACGAGGAGGGAATTTTGACGCTTACAGAATACATCCGAAAAGTTGGGATCGGCAATCAAGCGGTACTTAATTGAATTTAAGACTCAAACGAATACAATTCTATTGAAATTAACATTACTTATAACTTGACCTTTTGTAAAATAAACATTTGTAAGATTCTTGTATTTTTGCGCTTTCGCACCTTTTTTTTGTGCTTTTGTACATCCATGCTTCCCAGAAATTAGCGCTTTCATACACCGTCCTTCAGCGGATTAGGGCTTATGCCATCTAGCTGATGACGGAAGTGGGTTGAGATGTTTTCAAGCGATAGCTAGCGCGATAGGTCAATGAGCGTGCCGTTGAGCCAGTTCGTTTTCTGCTTTCGAATCATCAGTTGGTATCTGCCGTTCTTGTACAATATTTACCGTCACTATGACTAAGTGAGTTTATAAATTACAGCGGTAACTTCCAGACAAACCTCAGGTAGATACCTAGAGGTTACCGCAACCTATCGAACAAATTTGGTAGGGCGTTTATCAATCAACTTTATGCCCTCAGGTAGCTACCTACAGATAGCTAATTGCTCAGATAGCTTCGTCTGTGGGGAAAAGGGGGGTACCACTACTACAACAACGATTTCCCCACAAAATAACCTTGAACAACACTGGTATTTTCAGTTCATCGTGACGTCCATGGGTAAAAAGTAGAGGGTATAGCAAAACTGGTATAGCACAGCACAACAACAACAACACTCCTGTCCTTTCGGTTTCATCTATGATGCCAAGGGGTCTCGATTGTCATCTCATGATACATTATTAGTTAGCAACTACTCACCAAGACCATCGAATCTGAGCGTAAGGAGAAGTTCTGTGATCTGCGATATGAAATTGATTCTGTCACTGCGGCACTGCGGGATTCTAATTTCCCTCCAATCGACTCCAGCACAAATATCGTCGTTTTTTTCAATAGTCGTAAACAGGTGTGAAAATCGACATCATCAAGTTCAAATAATCCGGAAGTGGACGAACCGTATAAGGTTTATGTTCGTATTCTAGAAATTGAACGATTTCCTCATCCGAAAAATCGGAATCAATCAAGTTAACATCGCTGTACATTATGACTTTATATTAATATAATATATATTAGGTAAATTATTATTACTAATACACGTTATAGCCTCTCTACAAAACGTTATCCACCAGATAAATTGCTAACTGAGAGAGATAAGTCTCAGGTAAGGATACCAAGCAGATAGTGGTATCTTTCAGGTAAATGTGAGTTGATAAACAGCCAACGAGAAGTTGTACGATGCCTCTAGTTACCTAGAATTTACCTGGGCTTTATCTGTGATTGATAAATGGACCCTAACAAAGGTGTTCCGTGTGTAATCCAAGACGGTTTTCATACTACAACAATCGTACTGACAACTGATAAAACTCTCGCGTTCATGAGTAATGCGGATGTTGTACTAGATGACGGTACATTTTACGTTTGGCCAAATGTTTTTGCCCAGTTGTACACGCTGCCCGCTTTTGTTAACGGAGTTTACTTTCAACTCGCATTTCGTTCTTTACCAGCCAAAACAGCCGAAGGGGGATATACACCGTGCGTTGTAGGCAAAATACCTACGAGGAAATACGTCCGAAAAGTTGGAATCCGCAATCAAGCGGTACTTCATTGAATTTAAGTTGTTCGTTCAAACACAAACATTTACAATTCTATTGAAATTAACCTTACTTTATGACTTGACCTATTTTGAATCAACATCTGTAAGATTCTCGTATTTTTGCGCTTACACAACTTTTGGTTTATTATTTCCAATAATAAGCCTTTGTGATCGTATAGCAAAAAATTTTTATAACCCCCCCTCAAACTTTGTCACTTTACGTTTCAAGGTGCGTAGAATCCAAATTTGAAATGTCCGTCCGCCGTTCGCCGTCCGCCGTCCGGGCCATAAAAGGCCTAAGAATTGACTTAAAAAACCCGTTCTTTCGCACATAGACTCCATTTGGGGTCTAGTTGGTCCTAACGTTTAACCATCCCGATCGCTTCACTGGCATAGATGCAATGGGCCAAAAACAGGCAAAAAAGTGTATTTTTCGAGACCTACTCAACCACAACTGCGCAAGCTAATATTCCACGGTTAGGATGACAATGGGCAGTAAGACTTCGCAACAGAACACTTTAGGACCAGATCATGCACGACCACAACTGCACGACCTAATAATGATGTTTCTCATAAGGACGAAATTCACTCATCTCAGTTTGCACAACTTTCAAATGAATGTTGATGGAAAAATATGAGTGAGTGTAAGCGTAATTTAGGGCGGTGAATCTCCGGTTGTGAGATAACGAGACCTAGGGAGTAGGTCTAGGGTGGTGTGGAAAACACTTGTATTGCTTTCGAATTTCATGTTCCTTCGAGGCAGGAATATACGTTTTTTTCTAGGTCAAATTTGTGTGTTAATACCAATGCTTTGCCTACTCATATTTAATAACAAATCCTCTCGACTTTTCCTACGTACTTAGATAATGATATTATTAAGGCAATGATTATTTGAATAGATAGGAGCTCAAATCGAGAAATATAAACATGCGTATATAATTATAGAAGTATAGGTTGTGGCAACTCGAAATACGACACGCCTAGGAGTCTGGACGGGCCTCATGACGCACGCAAGCCAACTAAAACTACGATCATACTCAATTGAAAAAATAATAAACCTTTGTGAAATAATTTGCAGGGGTTTTTTTTGCGCTTTTGTACAAACCATGCTTCCCGGAAATTAGCGCTTTCGTACACCGTCCTTCAGCGGATTAGCTCTTATGCCATCTTGCCTATTCTCTGAAGGCACCAAATATATGCGCTAATGGAAGATAGGACTGTAACACCTTTCCTCTGTTATTTGTTGTGAGGATTTTGGCCCTATTCGCCCAGCACCAGGTACCTATCCGTTACATGTGACAAAATCGCTTACATGGTGGAACATGGGATTGACAAATGTCGAGTTTTATTAACCTTTTTTCTTCTTTAAAGGGAATTGCTGAATAAAAGGCAACACTAAGATTACTGCTAATAAAAGTTGGCTTTCTTCCTTCTTGGGATGGACGATAGTTGAGCACAATGCCAAGTTTCCTTGGAGTTGGTCGGGAAGAATGAGAACTCTTCTCACAACAAAAGTCCGGCTGGGCCCCTGATCTGAATTAATCCAGAGTTTACTCATAGAAAACAAGTATGTTTTTTTCTTTACAAACTAGTACCTACGATAAAGTTATTGTTTTAGGCTTCCATCCTTGATGTTGTGGGTGTGTTAGGACTTTTAGGTTTTCTTATTCTTCGGAATGGAGAACATTTATTTACAAAGTTCGTTCTCATACTAAAAGGGTGGGTGGTTCATCAGTAGTTTCGACTTCGAATCATCAAATCGTCCAAACTTGAGTTCGGATGGGTCTGGTGCACATGCTTTGTATCGTTTATGACGGTTCGATTTACGACAAGAAAATTGAAATTCGAGCTTCGACGCCGAATCATCGAAAAGTAGCTACGAGCCTACCGTCTGCTTAACGAAATATCCTTACCAATAAAATAAGATTGTCATTTTCGTTATTCACATCTACTGACGTATCAATAAAATTGTTAAAATTGAGTATTTTAGTTCCTACATAGTTAGGATATTATATTTACTGTTTTGAAAATAATTTTATTATTTAATGTTAATAAGTTGGTAAATAGGGAACCGGCACTGATTTGGCTTTCACCGATTCCCGCAAGGGAGCAGTTTTGATAAGTTTTTGAGTTTTAAAAAATGAATTCGATTTTCGACGTTTCGATTTACGAAATGGACCATGAAGGTTGAACACTAATTAAGTTCATTTTCGCTTCGAAACATTTGGGTAATAGGCGTTTTATGTAAATTTACTAGGTACATTATGAGGTACTTTATTATAGAATTTTGGAATCATTAGTGTTATATCCTCTGGGATATATATTATATTAAAGAAATAATGAAATACTGTGGGAAAAACCGGGTAGAGAAAGGACACGTTGTACGGTGAAAAAAGCACTGCTTACTATATTTAAAAAGGAAATAATCTGTGAGTGTTGATAACACCTAGCGGTAACAGACGAAACCTTAGTATGGCGGGAGCGGGAAACGAATACAAATTCAAAAGATACAACATCTCTCCGCCGAAAAGAATTTAGCATTTACAGTATAAGTACATGAACAATGAAATGAAATAAAATTCTCGACTAAACCTCAGCTCCAGGATATGTAGTATAAAAGATAGTATATAAATTGGAATGTCCATTTCCTAGATAGCAACAAAAAAAAAAGTATTGCATTTCAATATAATAAATATTCCAAAACAACTTCATTGTACATACTTCAAAAAAATAATCAGTCTCTTGAATTCAGGTATTCTGATATTTAAAATCAGGAGTCATGTAGACGTTCAGTCTTCCGGTATATTAAAATTCCTCTCGATAACGAAGTGGTTTTTTAATCAGTCTCTTGGGTCTTTGAGGCGTTTTATCTTGTGATGTGTTGTTGGTCTCGGACGCTGTTGGTTGAGCGGAGGTACAGGTACATCATTTGGAGGTGGTCTTGCTTGCGGAGTGAGAGGCACAGGTTCAGGTGGAGCTACATCTTGCTCAGTTTCAAGATCTTGCTTTTTAGGTGTAGCTGGCCAAATTTGGTCCGAATGTCGTCGCCAAAGTTTTTCGTCTGGCGTTTTGGCGAGAAACGTTTGATTTCCCAAAACGTTAATAACCTTCCCTTTTGCCCAAGTAGGATGATCGCTCCGATAATCCTTTACCCATACTTCATCTTCAGGGCTGAGCTTCAAATTTCGACGTCCTCCCTGCTGCGTCATAGAATATTGCTTCTTCATAACGAGTTCTTCCGTTGAAGGCAATAGAAAATCAAAAGAAGTAAATGGTTTCTTTTTGAGAAGCATGTTTGCAGGGGTTTCGCCGATCGTTGCATGGATGGTGTTGCGGTATTGGAATAGGTAATTGTTGACTGTTGCCTGAAGTGAGAGATTGCGGTTTTTATCTGTCAATGCCTTTTTTATGCACGATTTGACAATTTTAACTGCACTTTCAGCGCATCCATTTGATTGTGGATGGAAGGGTGGTCCACATAGGTGTAGGATTCCATATGATTTGAGAAAATCCTTAAATTCAATTCCTGTGAAGCATTTTGCTCCATCAGTTGAGATGGCACGGGGTAGTCCAAATCGAGCAAAAGTTTCTCGTAATTTTTCAATGGCAACTTCGGCTGTCTGTGCTGTGACGAAACAATTTTCGATCCATTTCGATGTGGAATCTTGCACGACGAAACAATAATATCGATTTTTCACGGGTCCCAAAAAATCAATGTGAAGCCTGGTCCAGACTGTTTCTGGAGTTGGCCAAGGTCGTAAAATCGATTTTGGGGGCGCACTTCTAAATTGTCTACAAATTGAACAGTCAGAAGCAAATTTTCCTATTTCGACATCCATTGATGGCCACCAAAAGAACGAACGGGCGTATGACTTCATCTTAGTTACACCAAAGTGGTTTTCATGGAGTTTTCTGAGAATGGATGATCGAAAAATTTTTGGAATTATGATGCGGTAGCCCCACATTACACATCCTTTGTCAACAGATAACTCATGTTCTCTTCTTTTGAATGGAGTGAATGGTTCTTCATTTGGAATGTGTCCCCCATTCAGTAGCAGAGAAACTAATCGTGAAAGTTCTGGGTCCTTACGCGTTTCCTTCTGAATTCCTCGCCAATCTATTCGGAAAGGGCAAGATTCATTAATGTAATTCAAGTAGGAAACGTTTTCGAATGAATCTGCCATGGTGTTCTTAAAATTCCACTCTATTCTTGACAAATAGTCAGCGCAATTATTTTCAGATCGGACGCACTTGATTGTGTAGTCAAAATTTGATATCAAATAGGCCCATCGTTGAACTCTGTTGGCTGCGTAAATGGGCAAACCCTTCTTGTCACCAAAAATGTAGAGGAGGGGGCGATGGTCAGTCACCAATTCAAAAGATCTACCAAAAAGGAAATCTTTGAATTTCATGATACCATAGTAGATGGCATACGCTTCTCTCTCAATTGAAGGGAATTTTCTTTGTGTATCTGAAAGTACCTGCGATGCAAACGCGAACGGCTTGGTGCAATTTCCAAATTTATGAGCCAAGACCGCGCTGACAGCTATTTATGTCGCATCAACTGTCAAACATAAGGGGCGTTGAGGGTCAAAATGAGTGAGAATTGGCTGTGACGTAAGGATTTTCTTGATTTGTTTAAAGGATTTTTGGCAACGTCGGGACCAAATCCATTTGGTGTCCTTTTTTAGTAACGCATAGAGGGGTTGGAGAACGTCCGCTGCATTTTTGATGAATTTTATATAAAAGGTTACCATACCCAGAAATGATTTTAATGTCGCTGTATTCGTCGGAGGAGGAGCGTCGACAATACTTTTGATGTGTTCGTCAGTCATGTGACATCCATCCTTATCAAATCTATGCCCCAGGTATTGGATGGAAGTTTGAGCAAAAACGCATTTTTTTCTTTTAGCCCTCAAGTTCGCTGCATCTAAAATTTTCAAGACTTCACGTAGTCGCTCATTATGTTCCCTTCTGGTACGGCCTGCGATATAAATGTCGTCTGAGACCCAATACCCTTCAAGCCACGAAGTAGTGACGTCATGACTTTTTTAAAAGGATGAGGCGCAGACGCAATAGCAAAACATAATCGAGTATAACGGAACAATCCTAAATGAGTATTAATGGTAGTCAAGGCTTTTGATGATTCGGATAAAGGTAATTGTTGGTAGGCATCCACGAGATCAATTCGCGAAAACACAATGGCACCACCAAAATTGGCGCATAGACCACCTATTGGTAAACTATGACCAGTAGATTCCAACTGGGGGTTTAGTGTTAGACTAAAATCTCCACAGATGCGAATTTTTCCATTGGGTTTTAACACTGGAACAATTGGTGTTCACCAAGCACTGTGTTCAACAGGTTCTTAAATTTTAGCTTTGACCAATCTTGATATCCCTTCTTCCACCTTATCTTTGAGAGCGATTGGTAATGTGCGTGCTTTCAAAAAGACGGGCTGAGAAACTTTCTTCAATTTCAAATAAATTTTCTCATGGGGGTAAGTACCTTTATCTTCCGAAAAGATTTTAGGAAATTCCTGTAAAATCTCCGAAACATCTGGAGGGCTTCTGGAAGTTTCACCGCCTCCTGGTAGGCTAAAATTCCACGTAGCCAGGAATCATCTTTGAGAAGAACTAACCCTTCCCTACCGATCAAGGGGGGCCCTCCCCCAGCAATTGCATAAAAATCCATATTGCCGTTATAATTAGTGTGTGCAACAGGCAAAGTCACCTTCCCATATGGGTTGATCTTGTTTACAACATAGTCACGTAGTATTATATTAGTTTTGGAAAGTGGGAAATTGTGAAATGTTTTTAATAAAAATCAATTGAAAAAAACATTATGCATCGAACCAGTGTCGATTTCGTAACTATCAGTATGACTAGCTACGTTTAAGTTGATGAAAAACGGATCGGGCTTGTTAACGTCGTCATCGTGTTTGTTTGGCTGAGACAGTAGGCAAAAAAAAGAATCTTGCAGTTCTATGTCCCTGTCGTCATCACTAGCAATACCGTGATGGTCCTCATGAGTTAAAAATTGGTGTTTGTGCGGTTTCTTTGCACTATGAAGCTTGTTCTTCTGGGATTTCACTTTAAATTTTCCTCGCTGTGGGCGTGCAGGGGAGCTAGCAATGTGTCCGCTTGCTAAACAGCGATCGCACTTGGCGTTTTTGAATTTGCAATCACGTGATTCATGTGATTTCCAACCACAATGGAAATATTTTTGACGTTTCTGGTCGATCGATATCTGTTTTGCTTACCTCGCATAAACGACAAATCGTCGCGTTCTGTTTTCACCGCCACTTCATTGAAGTTGTGTTGTTTAGCGGAAACTTCTTTAGAAACAGCTACTTATTTCAATAGCTTTTGCAAGGTTAAACTTTGTTTTGGATGGGTCTTCCTTGAATAATCTATCTTTTATTGATTTATTTTTATGTCCCATTACGAAAATATCGCGAATTAGAATGTTAAGTTCGGTTCCAAATGAAAACTCGCTGGCTAATGAGCGAACTCGTGCCGAAAAAGTGGTGATATCTTCGCCATCCTCTTGTTGGGCATTATAAAATAGTTGCCTGGCCGCAAATTTCGGTTTAGCAGGTCGGAAATGTTCGTTTAATAGCTTTGTCAGTTCGTCGAATGTGAACGATTCGTCGTCTCTCTCTAGTGGAACACACAGACTGCAAAGTAAATGGTATACTTCATCTCCCAGCGACGCAATCAAATATGCCTTTTCGTTTTTAAATATCTGTCACGGAATACGTGATGAATGTATTAACCATTCGTTTGTGGAAAATTTTTCACGAACCCTTACCCATCTGAAATATTGTGGGTGGTGGAAGAGCAGGCATACTCGATTCGTCCTCGATCGAATCACAGTCGTAAAACGGTAAAAACTCGAAACCCGAAGCCGTGTTGTCGAAATCGCACTTCGCGGGATCGTAAAAAAACTCGTCGCCAATGTTATATCCTCTGGGATATATATTATATTAAAGAAATAATGAAATACTTGCGGAAAAACCGGGTAGAGAAAGGACACGTTGTACGGTGAAAAAAAGCACTGCTTACTATATTTAAAAAGGAAATAATCTGTGAGTGTTGATAACACCTAGCGGTAACAGACGAAACCTTAGTATGGCGGGAGCGGGAAACGAATACAAATTCAAAAGATACAACAGTTAGTAATTTGAATTACAAGCGCATCGTCATACCCCCCACCACCTGCCGTTCTCGAACTCATGAGAACTGGGACGGAAAATCCCGGGACGTTCCGGAACTTGTGGAACCGCGTTCTGCAATGCGAACGATTTCAGAACTTGGAAGTGGAATAACTTTTTTGGTTGTTTTCAACAAACTTTTCGACGAAAAAATCCGAGTTTCGTGGATGCTGACGAGATCCATCGACAACTTCAATCTCGTCCTCATCGTCTACAAACCATGAAACTTCACCACCATCGTCGAAACTATTGCTTTCCGAACTTGACGAGGTATACTAGTTGAAATTTCGATGAAGAAATTCCAATGAAGAACAGCTGTTTAGGCAAATTGAATGTAGGTAGGCGATAGATAAGAGCAGTTGTCCTGTATATTTGTATTTTTTTTTTTCTTTCTATTTTTATCCTCTATTTTTTACGTGGCATCTCCCGACCTTTCGCCGACGATCCTCTGAGTCCAGGATTCAACTTTTTATTAGCGCCGCCTTGTTAGATCTTTTTTCTGCTTCGAAGTCTTTAGTCTTCGCCGAGCGCCCGCTAAGCGATTATTTTACTTAGCAAAACTATTTTCTTTACCAAATCAGTGGCTCCATACCCCTGATTCTGGACTGCTGTTTCACCTCGGCTATAGTGAATCAGCTCTGGTAACAGATTTTTCTGTACCAGAAACTTCTCGTAGAAGCACGGTATTCCAGTGTGGGAATATTTCGTTAACATCAGGACGGTTCAGCTCGCCAGTAAACGCTGCAACCGTCGTGTTGGAAGCGGCCATTTCAAGCGGGGCGGATTACTGAAGACCACAAGGAGCACCGTCAAAGAAGTAACCACTGGACAGTCAAGTCGGATCGATCCATACTTTATTTAATATAATTTTTTTTTTTAAACAAGAAGGACATTCAATCAGAATATATTTATTTTAATATCGATTTTGCCCAAGGAGCTCCTTCTCACGTGTAATATCTTTTATAGAATTATATTTTTTGTTCATTATTTGATTCTCAACTTTGGTTTATCATTTTTTTTTTATCAATCACCTTCCCGTATCTCGAATTCATATTGTTAGGTATTTCATCTATTAAATTACCTAAACACTTATTTTATATGTTTAACATACAACAGCGGACAACAGAACAAAGCGAAATTTTACAGGGAAAATTACAGGGAACACGCGGCAACCAAAGCCGAAGAGAGCGTATTGTTTACTCCACGAGCTCCGAAAAATTGTGAAATGCGCATGCGTCAACTACGTCCTTAGGTTCGAGTTCTGTCAGTTCCGACAAAAATCGGGGACTGTTAGAACCGTTCGGAACTGGGTTCGCAAAACACTGCGAACGCCGAAGTCGGCGTTCCGGAACTGGGCGTTCTGGCACTGCGACCGACAAAACTCGACTGCGCTTGCCCAGAACCGTTCCGTATTGGCAGAACTCACACTGAGAACGAAGCTTTGATGTCCCAGAGAGTCTCACTATCAAAGCTCACCTTCGGAGGGTAAACGGGGGAAAAATAAGTAACTCAGCTGATCAGGACTTGGTCGTAGCGAATACAAAACACCAAGAGGTGGTAAAATGTATTCTACAGGGTGGTCCGTAATAAAAGGACACATTTTAAAATCCTGTAACATTCACAAATTCGATCGAAGGGTTTAAAAAATAAGCAGACCGTGTAGAGAAAATCAGTAAGTTTTATTCACAATCGAAAAATCGGAAAAAAATTATCAAGTTTTAAAAATTATGTCATTTAAATGACGACCCTGTTTGGTAACGCACAGTTCAAGACGGTCCTTGAAGTTCTGCATCACTCTTTGCACCATATCTTCCGGTATTTCCACGATTTCTCGTCTTATTGACTGCTTCAATGCTTGAATGGTTCGTGGTTTGTCCACGTACACTTTAGATTTCAGGTGGCCCCATAGAAAAAAGTCACAGGGGGTGAGGTCTGGGGTACGCGGAGGCCAGGGAACATCTCCATGCCGGGAGATCACGCGTCCGGGAAAAATCGTTCGCAAAAAGTTCAATGAAATCCTGGCCGTGTGGGCTGTTGCTCCATCTTGTTGGAACCACATGTTGTCGGTGTCAACTTCATTTTCCTCAAGCTGAGGAATGAAGAATTCTTGAAGCATCGCGAGATAACGTTCAGAGTTAACAGTCACTGCATTCTTTCTGCCATCTTCAAAAAAATAGGGCCAAATTATTCCGAGTTTGGAAATTCCACACCACATCATTACCTTGGCAGAGTGTGCCTTTGGTGTAAATGTCGAGGGTTTTCACCAGCCCAATAACGGCAATTCTGTTTGTTGGCGTAACCGTTCTTCTTCCCGGCATGGGGATGTTCCCTGGTCTTGAACTGTGCATTACCAAACAGGGTCGTCATTTAAATGACATAATTTTTAAAACTTGATAATTTTTTTCCGATTTTTCGATTTTGAATAAAACTTACTGATTTTCTCTACACGTTCTGCTTATTTTTTAATCCCTACGATCGAATTTGTGAATGTTACAGGATTTTAAAATGTGTCCGTTTATTACGGACCACCCTGTATATACATGAAAAAAGAAGAAATTCCGAAAATATGCATAGTTTCAGCTTATTGGCTTATTATATTTGGCATCACGGGACTAAGGGGGTATACCCTTCCAGGACATGCAAAGAAAATTAAGTTTGAGTCGACATAGTGAGGTCGGAAGGTAGCCGATGTTGTGCCGAAGTTCTACTTTGTTACTCATCTCAGCGCTTCTCGTTAGAATGGTTTACTGAAAGCTTGGCAATGCGATTGCAATATACTGAAAGCTTGCAAATGAGAGACTAGCGTCTCGCTGGATTAGATTGGTAGTTATTAGAGCGCAACGTATTTGAACTACTGGTGCTATCGAGGCACCGAGGTTCTACGGGTTGAAAGCTGGCTTAGTCGCCCTTGGGGGAAGGTCTTGACTTCCGCCCCTCCTGCGGTATGAATTTTTCAGCAACAAGGAGAACCCTGTTACCGCTTTCAGCTCTGGGATTCTTTTAAGATTCGCCCTGTGCCTTGGTAGTGATAGGTTTCAAGGAATATCCTACTACATTAAGTTCAAATACACCTACATGCATATTTTTGCGGGAATGTACCCAAAGCTCGATAATTTACAGCATTTAGCATACTGTATTGTGAAATAGTGTAAAATAAGGAATCAACTCTTTACAAATTTTTAAACGCCACCATTCGATTTTGCCCGTAAATCAAATTTTAACAATTTTACCCTTTTAGTACCAAGAGGGGATCGCACCATTTCTTATAGCGTAAAAACTCATTTATTCAAATCAAAACATCGTCCATTATCAAAATGCAGTGGGATAAAACTATTCTCATACTTTTCTTCTTAATACCTACATTATTAGTAGGCTAATAACGTAGGCGTTTCTAAGCATTTGTAGTGATTTGTTGAGTTTTATCTCTTGAATGTGGCATGAAAACTACTCAATGAAGATTTTTGCGTTCGTCATCATTTCAGAAAGATCGAAATGTCTTCATGTGGTAAGTACTACTATGAAAAAAATAGATAGGCACCATTTAGATTGTGTAGAATATGACCTGGCAATTCATGGTGGCCCTGCATTGAATGATTTACGTCCAATACATTACATTAGTCCAAGTTGGATTCCCAACATTTCATTTTATGTGACATATTTATTACTCTTGTATAAAGATTTCGTTAGGTACCTTCATGTGATTTTTCATTTTAAAAACTTAATAAAATAGCGGCTTTGGGGCAGGGTTGTTAAAAAAGGAATCCCCGTCCCCATAACGCATTCCGTGTCCTTTTGAAGAAATGGAATTGCGAATTTTATTCCAATTCTTGTAATGGTAGTCGAAATTTCAATTACTTTTTCTGATTCCATGTAACGGGGATGGATTTTTCTGAATTCCCATTACATATAATCAGGAAATTTAATTGCGATTTCGATTACCATTACAAGAATTGGAATAGGATTCTCAATTCCATTTCTTCATAAGGAAAATGAATTCGTAATGGGAACGGGGATTCCTTTTTTAACAACCCTGCTCTAAAGCTGCTATTTTATTAAATTTAAAAAATGAAAAATTACATGAAGGTACCTAACGAAATCATATTCAAAAGTAATGTGCCACATAAAATTAAATGTTGGGAATCCAACTTGGACTAATGTAATGTATCGGAAGTAAATCATTCAATGCCAGGCCACCATGAATTGCCAGGTCATATTCTACACAATTTGAATGGTGCCTATCTATGTTTTTCATAGTAGTACTTACCACATGAAGACATTTCGATATTTCTGAAATGTTGATGAACGTAAAAGTCTTCATTGAGTAGTTTTCATGCCAATTTCAAGAGATACAACTCAAAAAATCACTACAAATGCTCATCTCGATTAAATCTGAGGGATTTTCGAACTATAAACCATAACTTGATTGATCCTTCCATTGGTACAACGAAAAAGATAAACAAAAAGATAATGAGGGGCCAGAAAAGAACCCGTAATGTGACTCATGATATTTCTACAGAAGAAATGAAATGAAATTTAGTCATTTGAGAAGTAGTATATTACAGCAGCTCAGATTAAAGGAATGATGCGCTGCATTGGGTTCGTGGGTGTCTGGAGACAACAAGGAGTTGCAAGAAAAGCGGTCTATGGTTAGTTGTTATAGAAGAAAACTATTTGATGAGGATTTAGGGAGAATTTACCACTCTTCTTATAACAAATTGTACAAATACCTACTTAAAGTTTACTTGCAACGATCCAGAGGGTCACCTAAACTCAGATGCACTTGTGATAAACGGATTTTTGCGCAGCTCAGATTGGCCAATTCAAGAACTATAGGAGGATGGATTAGGGAAGAAAACTATGAAATTGATCTGGGAAAATCGTGTGTTTTGTGTAACATTGGAAAAGAAGAAACTCTATTTCATGTTTTCTGTTTCTGCCCAGAATTATCTCATCAACGGCTTAAGTTTTTTTGTTTCAGAAGGTTGAGTTGGGAGAATGTAATAAAAAAATTATTATCGGCCAGAAATAGTGGGGACTAAAATGGTTAGCTCATTTTTTCTGTCATACCTATATAAACGTAGGTTTAAAGATAGGATTTTAGAAGAGGCTTGTTTTGATACCTAGAGAAGTTTCAAAACAAGTTATTTTATTTATTTATTTTTTCAAATATAAGGTAGTAAATCATTGTTAATTTCTAGCTTTAATTGTTTTTCAGTCGGTTGCATTTCTAAATTCTTACTAAAGAAGGCGACCATACTCGTGCTCGTACTAAAGAAGTACCTGCTATTAATGATGATTTTGTAAAATGGGCATGGTCCTCTGCGTTGAATAGTCCCATTGCCTAGTCAATAAAGAGTTTTTCATTTCATTTCAAGTTGTATATTACTGATGGCTTGAAGGAAACTGAGAAAAAAGGTTACCCAAGCGGAAATGAGGTTCCCCATCCTCATCCAAGTACTTGCCTATAATCAATTAAATATTGGGTTGAATCCGATCCCACCAGACCCTGTGAAGCTTAAATCAAATAATTAGTACCAATGTTGTTCTAAAGAATGTTGCACGAGACGCTCGTTCTGCGTAAAAAGCCATTGAAAATCATGGGTCGCACTCGATTTTCGTGAAAGTTGCAAGAGTGTCTATTTTTTGACTATTTTTGGAAAATTTATCTAACATGTAATATTCTTCACCAGTTTGCCATCAACCTATACCTACCTTCATCACGAATGTGGGGAAAATACATCTGAGGCGAATTTTACTGTTTTGCAGATTTTTGTCCCGTATTCCAGACTCGCCGTGGTAGATCCTACGGTCAATTATGCACGGTTGATAACATATTGTGGGTTGACCACATCATGGTATTTCTACAGCTTCTCAACGATGACATCATGAATCTGCCATAAATTACATTCTTCGAATCAAAAAAGATTTTAGATTTTCAGCTGTTGGTTTATTATTTGCAATAATGAAACTTTGTGATCGACCAAGAAAAATGAAATTCTTAACACCCCCTGAAAACTTTTTGGCTTACATTTCAAGATGCGTCGAATCAAAAACGCTGCAAATTATTACACAATGGTTTACTATTTATGTGTTAGATAGCCCTTCTAAAGGACTAAAAGTTTCCCCTTCCCCATCCAAGCACTTGCCCACAATCAATGAAATATTGGGTTGAATCCGATCCCACCAGGCCTTGTGAAGCTTAAATCAAATAATTAGTACCAATGTTGTTCTAATGAATGTTGTACGGGACGCTCGTTCTGTACGATCCACGCGTCTCGCACGATCGTCGTCCGCACACGGCGTGGAGTTGCAGCCTATAAGCCGGGAGGTCATTATTTGCGACCACTATATTCATGGAAACTTCACCACCTCAACAAATTTGATATTGAAAGCCTAGAAATGGAAGTTATACGCACAATACTTATTTATTCTAGTTTTAAAGTATCTGACAGCTTAAAAAAAAAAGTTCCAATCATACATTATAAGAGTTAAAGATAATTATCGCAAATTACCGTAATATGTTAATTATGTTAAATTATTTTATAATTCGAGGACTTTTTGGGTACAGAAATTGTTAACTATAATTTTTTAGGCAAAAAAATATTGTTTCTTTTTATATAATATTCTGCTGCTGGAACACATTTTTGGATTTTTACAATTTGTAGCAGTCTTTGAGGATTTCACGTATAAACGAAATTTAAGTACACTTCAACGAATTTACCCATTATATGATAGAGATGGATATATAGATAGATAATGTTCTCTTTTGAAAACAAAACAATCTTTTACATTTGAAATTGCACAAATTAAGTCTTAGACTAAGCTGTTAGACCGTGATGGCTTCATAAATACACCAGAATTTATCCAGTAAATGAAGATATTGCAATGGCTCCTAAAATTAATTCACGGGAATCCGTTTTGAAACATTCTAAAACGACTCCTGATTCCTCATTACTTTTTCATTCATAATGTGTAAATATACATTTATTTCTGAGTCATTCCACACGTTAACTTTCCTTAGGATTCAGATTAAAAATCAGTTCATTCGCCAACAACTAAATCGCACTTTCGCATTTCAATAGAAGGGTGAGTTCGTCAGACGTGCTTTCTTGGCACGATGTATAGGTATGTCAAATTTAAAAAAATTAGCTTAAAAAAATAACAAATACGGCTAAACATCGTTAAATTTACTATTTTTTTAAAAGCAGAATATCACTCAAATAAAGTTAATCAGCTGCGAACTAGAAAATTAAATGTATACACAAAATTATGTACTTAATGGGCTTAACATTGAAAGATGTTCTAAACAATCACCTACCATTATTGGTTAACAATTTCCGGTTACACGTAACTCATAAATACAAACCAATGAGACAAATATGTTGAGAAAACCAATGAAAATTTGTTTATATGTTCATGCTGCAAGAATGGATCGTTTTATTTACTTGTTTTATACATTTGCTTCAATCTTTATCAACTATAAATTTTGATTTGAAATTTCTCATTTTACTTCCATTTAGATATTTTCAAAATAGCTACATTTTAACGAAATTTCACCACGACCACAAATATACTCGCAAATATATACGCAAACCTCAAAAACTGCAACAATAGATAATGTAATAAAGGGTAGAACAAGATAAACCAGGCCAAGAAGAACGGAAAAAATAGAAATGGCCTCCGTGAGACGTGGAACCGCGTGATATTTGCATCTTCCTCGTGTCTGGCGTCCTGCTTTGCGAGTGAGTTTCGAAACGAGGAGATTTGAAACGCAAACGAACGTAACAGGCGCAAAACTCCTCCTGTGCGTATTTACGCATAACTACGAAGGAACTCGCTTGGAGATGCGACGCGTCTCGTTTCAAATCGCATCGTTCAGTTCGAGCGTCGCTGTGTGCGGACGGCCTAAAGGATAACTTAAGGAGCTTGATCAGTTTCTGTATAAACCTATTATTTATTACCACCATGAGCGGGATATCAGATTATGTATGTAAATATGAATATAATATAATATAGGTATGTAGACAGAGACGGGCAATCCTTGCAGTTCACGCTTATGACGGAATCGTCACATTCCAACAATCTGGTCGATTTTACTATCTCAGGACATTCGTCTTACGTTTCTTCAAGAGCCGGTCATTCCAGTTGGCTTCCTCCACCTCACGTTTCTTGTTGAAGCCCACGTTTCACCTCACGGGCAAACCTCCTACGTCCTACGAGGGTCTGAGTGGGCGGAAACAAAAACTGAGGATCATTGACCATCTTAACGGCCGTGAAGAACGCGACTGTAAGCTACCTTGTCCCTGATTTAAGCTCAAGCCAAGTCCGTTTTTTCAAGTTGAGGTCCTTGAGTCCAATTTTACAAGTTATTTATGTATGTATATATAGAACAGAATAGAATAATCTTTATTGTAATTAGGACAATCAGTCCCTCATAGTGTACAGAGAACGACATGGGTCATAATCAAATTCATCAACATAAAGCAACTGTAACATATCATGTGTAGATACAGCAGTAAAAACTTGGCCCGCCAGGGGCTCCGCCCCCTGGACCCCCTGGTTGCTTTCCGCTTTGAGCCTTCGGCTAAAATGCTAAAACATGTAACATGCTTTCTTCCCGCTGATTCGTAAATGTAAATAAATTTAAAACTGCAATATAAAAGTTTTACTAATCGAAATTAGAACAGAGTACCTAGGTAGGTAATTTTCGGTTATGGTACGCGTCTACAATTATTATAACCAAGATTAACTTCTCAACCAAGAGACAATAAAACAAGCGGCACTATTTACTATATCCTTTTATAACATAATTAAATATAATACTGCGACAAGAATAGAAGAACAAGTACGGAAGAAATGCGTGATAAATTGAGAGCTTTCCAGCGAGTGGAGAACGATTTTTGTCCGGTAAAAAATAAAAAAGTTTCATTTCCCTAGCAACGGCTGGGTTTTTCGTGAAAATCGAAAGAAAAAATTTCGTGACACATCCGCGTAACGTTTTCGGGCAGTTAGCTCAAGGCTGAAGCGTTCCATGCTAAAAAGTAAGGGGGGGGGGGGGGGGGGGGGGGGGGTTTGGTTTTTTAAGTCCAGGCGACTTGAAAAACAAAATCTCAGGTAATAAAACCGAGTGTAAATTATTATTATTATTATTTTTTTATTTTTATTTATTTATTTTTTTTTATAAATAAAACGAAACAAATTATTGAAAAATAAAAAGGGGTAAAAAAAACTTGAGTAAAAGGGGATCTGGTGTGACAAAAAGTTTCATATTACGTTTTCATGTATTTGAGAACTGCGCTCCTGAATCGGCCTGGAAGAGAGATGGATCTAATCTTGCCAGGGAGGCTGTTCCATAGCCTCACGCCCACGATCGAAAATGATTGGCTAAAAGACTTACTTGCATGTGTTGGTAAACGGAGTGCACACGATCTTTGGGACAATACCCGGGTAAAAAGCTCTCGTAGGTAGGCGGGGGATAAATCATGCATGATTTTAAAAATTAGGGAAAGCTGACAAAATTTAAGATAGTAAAA
The DNA here is from genome assembly GCA_030762985.1 of Adelphocoris suturalis. NCBI lineage: Eukaryota > Metazoa > Arthropoda > Insecta > Hemiptera > Miridae > Adelphocoris > Adelphocoris suturalis. The sequence continues at coordinate 19,828,574 of CM061047.1, forward strand.
TAGGTCAAGACCCAAAAGATTGGTCTTAAAAGGTGGTATATGGTCACACTTCTTATATATTAATTGCTATGCAATTCTTAGGCCGATCCCCAATAATTTTTTTGTAATGTCCGTAACGAAAAATTAACGATGATTTTCACGTAAAACCGAGTAGTAGAGTAGTTGTTATAGATTGTGTCACAATGTCAGTGTTTTTCACGTACAACCCAGCCGTTGCTAGGGGAATGGAACTTCCGCAGTTTTCATCGCATGAAAATCGTTCGCCACTCGTTGAAAAGCGCTTGATTTGTGTGATAAATGTTCACATTTCAAACTACCAATTTCCCTCTCCTTACGTACCTGGCTACATTCCAAAACTGAGTTGATTCAGGCTAAGAATTGCATAGCAAATTATCCTCGTTTTATACGCAGTACAAAAGAGAAAAGATCCGGCGAGGCGCGAAGCGCCGAGTATAGATTAGGGGGGTCCAAGGGGGCGAAGCCCCCCGGCGAGGCGCGAAGCGCCGAGTATATATATATATATATATATATATATATATATATACACTCCTGCTCAAAATTAGCGCACCACCATCCATTTCTTCGTTTGTCCCCTTGTGTTTTCCCTTATCAACTATCAACCAAAACTTGATTAGAGACATGGGCCGAAGGCTCCAAGCTCTCATACGAGCTAGAGGAGGTAATATGAAGAATTGAAAAGCAAAACTGACATTATTCTTTTCACATTTACAATTTTTATAATTCTACCACGAGACACATTTTTCTTTAATTTTATCCATAACATATTTTCTTCAAGAATTTGTGCCTTTTTTGGTTACTGTATTCCTTCTGTGTTTGCAAACAATGTGTGCAAATAAATAAAAACTTAATGAGGGAAAACCGAAGGAGACAAACGAAGTAATGGATGGTGGTGCTCCAATTTAAAGCAAGAGTATATCGCACCCATCCTAGAATAAGGGTACAACTCAAAAATTGTCATTTTCGGCAAATCGCATTCAAAGTTTTCCTTCCACACCATTGGCTACCCGTTCTTTGGAACATGATGAACATAATTTATCTTTGCGAAACTTGTTTCCTACATTATTACTCTAACGCCCCATGGTGAATAAATAGTTTTTCTTGCCAGTGGGAAGGGAGTGGGGGGAACGGTTTTGTTGCTTTTTTAAGAATTTTTGAGTTGTTCCAACTCAAACACTGAAATCTCACCAGTCAGGATAAAAAATGTTCAGAAAAGAAAGACACAAGTTAAAATTGTCCACACAAAAAGGAAACAACTCAAAACGAGACACAGACTGCGTGAACTATTTTGAGTTGTATCTTTCTTCCTAGGGCGTGAATTGGTTACTCCGTCCATAGAAGAAAGACACACGCACTCTCTAGCGGAATTAGAGTGCCCTACACATATCTCCACCTTCTACAGACAAACTAGACCGTGTCTACTTCTCAGAACCACAACTAACTCAAAAATCGCGATTTTTGAGTTGTACCCTTATTCTAGGACGGGTGCGATATATATATATCTTTTCCCAATCTAATTCAACATTTTCCCAATCAAATTGAGCATTTTTCCGATCGAATTCAACATTATTCCAACCAAATTCAACATTATTTCCTATACCTACAAAAAAATCACGGGAGGAAAGAATGAATGGTTAAGAAAAATGACAAACAGCGAGATCATGATACCGAATTTTCGTAATACACTCGACGCTCTTGTCATTTTTGCCCGGTTGAATGAGGTGAAGGTTAAACATTCACTTCCCGGCTGAAGGAATAGATGTGTGAGGGCAAATCGATGCAAACTGCCAAAAAAGCTTGAAATCCGAAATCTTAGTTGAATTACAGAATATTATTTAGAACAGGTCTATTTGCCATAAAATTGGTGATCAACGATTTCTTTGCATTCAAATTGCTCAAACTTCAAAATGTAACATAATGTAATGTAATACGATGGAAATTCGCTCAAATGATCATGCTGCATGACTGGAACTTTTTTATTTTTCTCAAGTCTCCTTTATTTTCCTTGCTTTCTTTGCGGATCTAGAAAATAATGTTGATGTTGAATTTGGTTGGTAAAATGTTGAATTTAATTGGGAAAAGTTGAATTAGATTTAAAAAAAAATATATATATATATATATATAAGTAGTATCCGAATACCAATCCTGGACCACCGACTTCAATCTCTGTTGAAAATGCTTTTCTGTTAAATCTCTGATAAAAATGATTCCGACTTCAATCTCTGTTAAAACTGATTTTGTGCTAAACCCTGTTAAAAATGATTTTCTGTTAAATCCTGTTGAAAATGCTTTTCTGTTAGACCCTTGATAAAATTTTTCATCACAAAACATCAGAACACATTTTTTATCACAAAACATCAGAACCAGTGACTTTTTGGGGGGTATGTTAAAAGAATAACTTTTATAATAAAAATGGCATCGATCGAAATTTATAAAAAAGCAGCCAAAAAAACTAACTACTCGTCGTTTAAAGATTTGGATAAGGGGGATTACGATCTCTTATCAAATTGTATACAAAATACGGAATATGGTGAAACTGTTGTTGTTACTATTATTACTGAAAATGGTGAATTAAATTTATTTTTACCCAAGACAATTTCTGGTCGACTTCTTGAACATGTTAGAAACGACCCGAAAAATCACCCCAAAAAACTTATTTATAAAGGAATTGATAAAAAGACAAAGGCTTTTCTGATTGACTTTGAGTAAATATTATAATTTCTTTATCGTTTATATAAAGAAAATCTTTATATAAATAACCCTTTCCCTCCAATCACCACAAATTCATAAAAAAATCATTTTTCTATCCTAAAAAAAATGTCATAAAAAATCATTTTTCTATCCTAAAAAAATGCCATAAAAAAATACTATGTTTACATAGTATTTTTTCAGAAAGAGAATTGTAAAGTTTCCTTAAGAACTTTTTAATGAACACAGCTCATTAAAAATAAAATCTCCTTTATACCCCCAAGCATTCTGAGCTTTAGCAAGCGTAAAAATTATCCTCAAACTGCTTCTTCAGTATAGCTTTATACACAATATAAGCCACTTTTCTAAGTTGATGTTCAGTGGCATTTTTAGGAACCTTAATATTTTTTTTATTAAGGAATGCCTTTACTTCCTCCTTTGTACGGAGTGGTGGTTTACCATCGACACCAAATAAACCTTCTGTAAGCATCAATTTACTAAATCTATACTCCTTCAATTCATGTAAAATATTCTCTAGTGCGTAAACGTTTTTTCATAAAATTGAAATTCAGGTGTCTTTACAAACTTCCAGAAACCTCCATGTTCTTCACATAAATTTAATGCTTCGTCGTCTAAACCCATATCTCTTTATTTATTATAGAAAATATTTTTTTTTCCGGGACCCGTCGATCTTCATTAAAACATATTGAACAAGGTTGTTCTGAGATAATGGACTGATCTCTTTGAAATAGTGCCTGCATGCGCCATCTACCGTTTGAGGGGTTAGTTAATATGAGAGGCGAGAGAGAGAGAATGTCCGGGGGGGGAGGCGAATTCTTATCAGACCGGTTACATCACCCCCAGTCAAGAGGCGAGGTGCCTCTGGTCCTCCCCCCCCCCCCCTCACTGACCTCATTCAGCCTTGGAATTTACTATCCAAGACTGTGGAACGTGTTTCTCATCTCAACTGGTCGCTTTGGTGCAGTGGTTAGCATTCTCGCTTCATAAGAGAGACATCGGGGGATCGCTGCCCGTCTCAAACCGAGAAATTTTTTTTTCTTAATAATGAGGATACACTCTCGACGGGGTTTTAGACTTCGTTATTAGCTGATGGGCCCTTTAAGCTAATAATTAATCTAATCCCACCTCGACGGGAGTGAGAGTCGACCTTATCGTCAAAATCTCCTTCCTTAACCTGATAGGTACCGAGCGATCGCGCGCCCGTCTCCCGCTGCAGCCCGAGACACTGTGGTGCCGTCTCACCCTCCAGCCCAAGCTTTTTTCAGCCTTTTCCCGACGGTTTCGCGCTGCGTTCACCCCTCTATTTTCGCCAATCCTGTCATACTTCATGTTACATTAATTTAGACAAGCAAAGTGTTCACTTAATGTTTTTCTTTGAAATACAAGTTTTTTCCCGTTTTTTTCTCCTTTGTGTGGATTAAGTTTCATCATAACTCATAACCAAACAATGTTTCGCTAGTTACATTGTCTTTTTTATTTATATATTTCTATTTTCAACATCTGAATATAGTCATTAAGATTACGATTCAGCTTAAGAATAAACGGAATGCACTATTAGTTGTTTATTTATTGTTTTGCAAAGGAGAATAAGTGTGTTTCCCATCCCTCTTTCTCATTTCTTTCTGATGTTTACTTTCTGATCTTTCTGCGATCTTCCGAGTGACACTAAAACTAACAAGGCCGATTATGACGTCAGCGATGTCTCTCGGATACCCAAGTAAACACTATCTAAAAAATAAGTTCATTAGCCTCGCAGATAGATGGCAGAGGAGTTCAGATCGCGTGATGGTGCGGCTCGCGCATAAACACGGCCCTGGGACCAGGGGCTGTATTGGAGTTTTGCGCTTAAACGCGGGCCTGGTACGACGGCGACGCTGTTGTTTTGCGCTTAAACACGGCCGTGGGAGCGATCAGGTTAACTGTTCTGCTCTTAATTTCTACTTAAAAACAGCAAAAACCGAAACTTCAACGTAACTGAAAAGCTAAGTTGAAATGACTCATGGACTTGAAACTCCATCGAAGTCGTGCAAGGTTGCGCCATTCAAAGATCCACCTCTTATAAACAGAGGTAGAGAGATCGTTCAGGAATGGATGCTGTGTAGAAATTAAGAAGCCAGAGAATGTGCGGTTAAGTTGGGACATTTTGCTGAAATTTCCTTTGATTTTTTTATGGGAATTCATTTAATATCACTTAGGCAAAATATTTTTAAAATCTGCTCTGAAGCTCCTTCTGTGATTGATTCCAGTTTCATGTGTAATGTAGATGAAAACTAGAGTCATTAAAAATATTATAATTACGAATATCTTATCGATAAACAATGAAAGATTCAAACAGTCCATATTTATCATAAAAAAATTTAAAATTTCGTGAGTTGTAATTCCTCAGAATAAAAACTTCCTTGAATTTCCTCTCCATTTAAATCTCTTATTCTATAAGTAACAGGGTTCGTTCCTAAAATCTCAGCTATTTCAAAAATTTCTTTTGTCCAATTTGCTTCATATTTATTTGCAAAAGTTTTCTTCGATTTCGTAATTCTTACACGATTTCCAATTTTAAATTTCTTTTTTCCATTTTTTCCACTCTTTTTAAATAAATATCTCAGGATTTCATTTTCATTTCTCGCGTCAACTTGAGCAGGTGTCATTCCAATGGAACGATGAACGTCTTGTTTGTTGTATTCATTAACTAATTCCTGTAGAATATCGATCCAATTTTTATTTCCATTCACCTCGAAACGAATTTTCATTTTCTGATTCAAAGTTCTGTTAAATCTTTCTATAATTGCGGATTTTTCTAAACTTTCCGTGTGATACATTTTTATGTTATACTCGTCTAAAAGTTCTTTGAAAAGTCTATTTTCAAATTCTAAACCTTTGTCCGTGTGAAGGAGTTTAGGGGTAGAATGGTTATGAAATTTCACATTTTCCAAAACGTCTTTGAAAGCTTTTGAAACTGCTATGCCGTTTTTCTTTTTCAATGGAATTGACCAAACGTACTTTGAAAAAGTATCAATGATATTCAACATGTAACCGAACCCCTTGTTTTCATTCTCGTATTGTTTCATTATAATCAAGTCCGCAGCCCAAAGATCATCTTTTCCATGAGTAACAATTTTTCTTTTCTGAAATCTTTTTCTAACGGGTTTATGTAACTCTTTCGCAAATTCTAACTTTTCGTTTTCAGGTAAATTTATAACTTCAGTTTCAGGAATTACGTTAGTTTCCTCATTCGGATTTTTTATAAATTTACTTTTGTTAGTCTCACATTTATCACATTTAGCTGAAATTCTCCACCTTCCGTTCACAGTTTGTACAATTTCCGCGTTTATATTTTTTGTTCTTTTCTTACACTTATGGCAATAAATTTCATCCTCCATGTTTTATTTAAGTCTAATACGATTTTTTTAATGTGTCCGGTACCTTGCCTTCTATAGCCCAATCAAAAATGGCACGAATTGGTGCTTTTTCTCCGTTAGGATCTTGAATGAATTTGCTCTTATGAGTTCTGCATTTAACACATTTAGCTGAAATTCTCCACCTTCCGTTCACAGTTTGTACAATTTTCACGTTTATATTTTTCGTTTTTTTCTTAGACTTGCAGCAATAAATTTCGTTGTACATTATTTATTTAAGTTTAATACGATTTTTTTTTAATGGAGATCACTCCATTAAAAATATATAGCTTATAAAATAATTATAAAATTTCCTGTTTAATCATATTTTTAGTCGGGTCGTACACAAAATTCGATCCACTTACAATAATAGCGTAACACGTAGTACCTACTGCGCTACTTGTTGCTGCTGTTACAAATGTATTGAAATCAACATTGAGCATCAAATTATTGCTTTTACCACTAGATAGACTCTGAGGTTGATCAGACAAATCGATGCTAAAAATTGGATATTCTTTTTTGAAAAAATGAGGCATGATGTATGGAATAGATTGTTTAGAACTTATAGTCTTTTTGAACTCTAAAAATGCATCGTAAGCCAAACCATATCTATTTTTATTGAAATCTAAATCCTGCGTTTCCTCAGGATACCTTCTACCTCCTAATTCAAGCCAATAATTTTTCACATCTTTATGATGGAATTCAGAATTGTTTTTTGTCTGATCGTTCAAAACATCAGTTTGAAATACCACGAAGCACCATAATGGGTTATTAACGTTTCTGTAAACGCTAGATAAATCGAACTGTAACGAGTTTCCAGTAACGTTCCTAACTATGCATTGCCAACTTTTAAATTGGAGTTGATACGGAGTGCTTCTCAAATCTGCGATCAAATTAATTTTTGCTTCATTCTTGTATTCAATCACCGGAACTCTCAAAACGAAAGAGGTAATTTCTACAACACCTTCATTAGGAATAGGAGATTCTCTATCTTTTTTCCATCTAAAAATAATATTATTATCGCTGTTTCTCACAAAAGTTATTTCAAAACCTCCCTTGAAAATTGGAACTGTTAAATCTTTGAAAAAACCCAAACCTAAGTCACCAAGGTAACCAACAGCATTGAAATTCCCTCCTCCGATAACTATTGAGTTGAATCCTGAATTCATACCTTGTCCGTTATAATCTTTTGGACATTCTTGAGTAGCAAAACCTTCCACCAAGCCACAAATGCCCGGATTTTCAATTTCATCTACTACCACATTGTGTTTTTTCACTTCTATACTCGAAAACATATGACCTACGAAATTATCTACCAACTTAACAGTATCTAAACCTGAATACTCCTTGGTTGGATCTTTTGACTTTAGAACTCCCTCCACGTTATATTGTATATCTTTAGACAGAAAATCGTCGCTTAAATCTATTTTGAAAATTGTTCTTTTATTCTCTGCATTTAAATTCTGAGTTGAAGTTGGATTAATGGTACGAAATTGCTTTCGCACAATAAAGTCTTGATATTTATCAAATACCTTTTTAGTTTGATGCATACTTTATTATAGTAAATATAATTTTTTTTTATTTTTTTTTATTTACTAAAATTAATTTCATGCCGTTTTTAAAAACTTTTAGACCCGGTAATTTACCAGCCCTAAATTAAGGTAAACACAAGTAGAGTATATTTTTAAAATCTAATAAAGGTGGTGTCTACGAGACGCTACCTTTAAAGTTAAACACAAGTAGAGTATATTTTTAAAACTCTTAAAGAGGGGAGGCGATTCGCCTCCCCTATTAAAGGGGAACCGTATAATTTTTATTTACTATGAAAAAATTAATTACTTTTCAGCAACAAGTAAGCTTTAATATCGTTGAATCGAATGGGTTCGTTATTTCCCGTGGTCGTTGACAATTTTATCATATTTATTTCTTTCAGTCCTTTTCTTAGTGGAATGAAAACTACTTTCTTTGGTTTTTCCGTGTAAATAGTATTAGGTGACAGTGGTTTCTCTATGAAAGAAACGTGTAATAACTCATGTTCAACGTGCAAAAGTGGGTGTTTCTCGTGATTAGTAAAGCTGTATTCCGTAATGTTGCAATGCCATTCGATTATTTTGCTCGAAAATACGAGTTGAGTAGCATTGTTATTTGACACGTAGTTGGTGTTCTTTTTGAATGAATTATCGGAACAAGTTCTCAATTGGAATATGTCACAAAAGTTACCTTCATTTATAATTTTCATATCCATGGGGAAGTTAGCAGCAATTCTGTAACTATCGTCAGTTAGGTGTTCGAGATTGAATTTCAAATTATTCGGATTAACTTTCTGTATATCTTTCTGTATATCTTTCTGTATATCTTTCTGTATATCTTTCTGCATATCTTTTTGTGTATCTTTTTGTGTATCTTTTTGTTTATCTTTTTGTTTATCTTTTGGTATTTCTACCGTCTGGTTTTCGAGCTTTTTCAAAGTATCTACTTTCGCTAACAAAATACTTTGAAAACTAGTCAAATGACTAATCAACTCGGATTTGAACGAACTCATTGTGTATTCACCATTAAGTTCATGCACATCATCGTAAGTTTCATCGGGGAAAGGAAATGTGAATGAAAACTTGAAGTTTTTTATCTCAAACGTTTTCCTAGTTGTAAACATCAATGCTGACATGCCCAACTGATACTCTTTATTCGGATCGAGTGGAATCGGTTCCTCAAACCATATTGTATCTCCTGAAATTTTTATAAACATTATTTATTATATAATATATAATAAATAAAATGAGTCATGAATACAATATTGATCCTCATCCATTTGAATCAAACAAAGTTCATAATGGATTACTACCGCTTCCTCTTCGATGTTTAATAGTTGGAACAAGCGGATGTGGAAAAACCACTCTATTGTACAACCTGATTACTAAACCATGGGGAATTCCCCATGACAATCTCTACATATGTTCCACAACTTTAGAACAAGAATTTTATAAAGGCTTGAGAAAAAATAGTGAAAAAATAGAGGCTAAATTTGAAATGAAAATAGTGCATTTTTACGATAGTTGCGACGAACTAATTGTACTAGATGAATGCCTACCAAACAGTCTTGTAGTTTTCGATGATTGTGTTAATGTTGAACATCAACGAGTTATAAAAGATTATTACGCGAAAGGGCGTCACAGGAATATTTCTTGCATTTATCTAACTCAATCATTCACTAAAGTTGATAGACAGTTGATTAGAGGCAATCTGAATTTCCTGTGTATTTTCAAGCAAGATCCAGATTACATGAAAGTGATTTACGATAAGTATGCTGGAACAGATTTTACTTTCAAACGATTCAAAGAAATATACAACGAATGTTGGGACGATGATTTTGGATTTCTAACGATAAACCTAACAAAACAATTAAAAGACGGTCGATACATGAAAAAGTTTGAGAAAACGTTTCTCGAGTCGGTGAATAAACGGTCAAAAACACCGTTAAACGATCAAAATAACCGTTAAAATAACCGTTAAAATAACCGTTAAATTTGGATTTAAATATTCGACAAAAAAAAAAAATTTTTTTTTTACTATAATAAATGTCTACTGAAAAACATTTAGAAAAATTTTTGTTGAAAAAATGTAAGGAAATTAAAAAAAAGATTGAAACTCGTGATGATTCAGAAACTAGTAATCAACCTGATGATTCAGAACCAGAAAATAGAATTTTCCTGAAAAAACCTAAAAAAGAAATGACTGTCAAGGAAGCTAACGAAATTCAAAAACAAGAACAAGAGTTGAGACGTGCTTTCCGAGAAGCTAGAGTAGATAAGTTTAACGAAAGAGAAACTCGTAATCAACCTGATGATTCAGAACCAGAAAATAGAATTTTCCTGAAAAAACCTAAAAAAGAAATGACTGTCAAGGAAGCTAACGAAATTCAAAAACAAGAACAAGAGTTGAGACGTGCTTTCCGAGAAGCTAGAGTAGATAAGTTTAACGAAAGAGAAACTCAAGAAAAGATGTTTGCACCCATCATTGAAAAAGTAGTTGAAGTAATAAATGCTGTGAAACAAGCTGATGAAGACATCATAAAGAAACTAGAAATTGTTCCCTACAAGCCAACTAGTTCTCCTAGAAAGAAAGTTGTAACTTTTGGACCAACTAATACTTTTGACATTAATCCAAACGAAGGAGCTTCTGCACTAGTTGATACTGCGTCAGATGATACCGTAGTAAACACGAGAAGTAGCTTATCAAGCATCATGGATATGGTAGATCGGAATGAAACCCCATCGAATAGCGTTGGTCCGAAAGGAATTGGTCCTATTGCGAGACTTTACATCAGACAGGATGATAAACAATTTGGTATATGGGGAAAAGAGGACAAAATTTACATCGGAGACCAACAAATTCAAGTAAATGGAGATGCAATCGTTATTCAAAATGAAACTTACAAAGGAACTCACGGATTATGGCGTTTGTTAACTGATCCTCTAGGACCTGATCCTGATAAATACACTAAAGAGGATTTGAAAGTTTACAAGAAAATTCTCATTCAAACGAACTCTCTATACCAAAAGAACGATCCAACTACCAATAAAGTAAAGTCTAGTACGGGGAAAAAATGGAAAGAGTTGATCGCACCTATTTGGAAAGAAATCAAAGCAAGTAAAGTTGGTTCGGGTTTGATAGAATATTCTGAAAATCCAGTGGAATTTAAATACATTGACAACCTCCAACAGCTGCTACAGCGTTTGTTCTATTTGCACGCACAAGAACGAGCTGGTAATAACAATTTTCACAATGAAAAATTAGGAATTGTAAAGTTTATAAGCGATCAGTTGGAAAAAAACATAGATAATCCCAAAGGAATAGAATATCTGATGAAAGTTGTAAACAGTTTGCCGAAAGGAATTATTAAAAGTGGATCCGGAGTTTTAAATACTTTGCTGAATAAACTAGATGGTTTCGTACCTGAAATGCATTTACCCGGATACAACTATTGTGGTCCATTTACAAAACTAGATGAACGATTGAAAAGAGGAGATCCTGGAATTAATAAATTGGACGAAGGTTGTAAGCAACATGATATATTTTACAGAGATCACACAGGTACGAAAGAAAGACACATAGCGGATAAAGCACTGGAAAAAGTGGCAAAAGAAAGAATGTACGCTAGTGATGCAAGTTGGAAAGAAAAAACAGCTGCAGCTGTAGTGAGAGGTGCAATGAAAGGTAAACAGGCTTTTGGTATGGGAGTTGCAAAGAAAGGTAAACAAGTTGCAAAGAAATGTAAACAATCCTTTGGTGAGGAAGTTACAATGAGTAAACGATCCTTTGGTATGAGAGTTCGTTATTAAAAAATTTTACTATAATAAATAACTATGATTACGAAAAAAATAGATTTAACCGAAAATCAACTAACCAAAATGCGAGCCGCTTACAAGAAGCGCAGAAGTGTTACAATTCTTTTGACAGCGAAACAAATTTCAGGAAACGGAAAACATAAAATCAAACTGTGGGAAACTCAATCAAAAGCATTTGAAAAAGCGAGAGGAGAAAAGAAAGGAATTACGTTAACTTTGGATTAAAAACAACTACAATTGAATCACACGGGCGGATTCTTACCATTGTTGTTTGCAGGAATTGGTGCTCTTGGGGCATTATTGGGTGGTGGAGCTGCAGTAGCTTCTAGCGTTATTGATTCTAAGCATAAATCTGCTGAAGAAGCAGAAATCAAACGCCATAACTTGGAAATGGAGAGATTAGCACAAAATGCAAAAAGTTTAAGTATTGGGTCCGGTTTAAAAAAACGAAAAAAACGGAAAACTACCAACCTTTGAGTAATTTAGATTTACATCGTTCCGCAAAAAATTTTAAAATAAAACATTTCCGAGGTATTTTCATGAAAGATGAACTTCCTGATCGACCTAAATCCGTTGAATGTGGAATAATTAATTTAGAAAATTCTTATCAAAATGGTAGTCACTGGACTTGTTATTTTAAAAAATCCGAAAAAGAAAAATAGTATTTCGATTCCTATGGAAACGCACCACCTCCTAAAGAGTTGGTAAAATACTTGGAAAATAAACATACTCGTATTTTTTACAATTCCGAACAAATTCAAAAGTATAATGATCCTCCAATTTGTGGACATCTGTCTTTGATAGTGTTAAAAGAACTTTCAAACGGAAAAGATTATGAAACTGTTTTAAAAACATGCAGAGGGAAATTGAATTCTGAAAAAATCTTAGTATAATATTGTTGTTTTAATGGAAAATTTCCATTAAAACGTTTTTATTAAACAAACTTGATGTTATACATGTCTCTCCCATTTATTGATTTGGTGATTCCATGGTACACTAAGCAAACACCGTACTCAACTAGAGCTTGGAGTTCATTTTTATCAAATTTTTGAATACATCTTTCTGGTATGAACACTCTAAATTCTCCTAGATTGGCTATAACAGCCTCCCACGAGTATTTCGTTGACACAAATTCAAAGTTTATAATTTTGTAAGGTTTTCCGATTTCTAGTTCAGAAAGCTTGTTTGTGTTGTTTTCAAAATTAATTTTTTTCAATAGCTGCTCCCTATTCATTTCTATTTATTTATTATAGAATATATATTTTTTTAAATAGGGGCGGTGATTCACCGCCACTATTAAGGCAAATACAAGTCAATTTGATTTTTAACAGTAAATAAGTAGGACCCGTCGATTCGACGGGGGGGGGTCCGATGAAAAGGCAAATACAAGTCGAGAATATTTAAAGAATATTTTTAAAACTCTTAAAGTGGGGGGGTCCGATTTGGACCCCCCCTCTTTAACGTTAAAGTCGAATACAAGTCGAGAACATTTAAAGAATATTTTTTAAAACTCTTAAAGTGGGGGAGCGATTCGCGCCCCCTCTTTAACGTAAGAAAGCTCATAATTTTAGAGCCGACGCTCACATGTGAGCCGCGGCTTTTTCATTTCATACTAAATTTTGCGGCTCACATGTGAGCCGCAAAATTTGATCTCGGTTAACAATAACGAAACTACCACAAACTTGATGTTATGCATGTATTTTTTCATTTTTTGATTTGGTGATTCCATGGTAAACTAAACAACCACCGTGCTAGTTAAAAGGATCTCTACTATAATAGACAAAAGAAAAAGGTGAGGACGATTCGCCCTCACCTTTAAGAATTCAAAAAAAAAATGAGGGGCTAGTTAAAAGAATATATTCTATAATAAAATGTATGATGCGAGAAGACATTGTGAAAAGTGCGATGTTAGCACTACTTATAAAAATTGGGCTAGACACCTAAAGTCTAAGCGCCATGAAAAAAACGACCCGGACCGGACAATGACTATCAGAAAACCTAGGAAAGCGAAACCTGTATTTGTAAATCCGAGGAAATTACACAAAGTATTTAATTTTAGTGAAAAAATATTTGAAAAAGTATTTGAAAAAAGCAAAGAATCTAGGAAAGCGAAACCTGTATTTGTAAATCCGAGGAAATTGCACAAAGTATTTAATTTTAGTGAAAAAATATTTGAAAAAAGCAAAGAACCGAGAACTGAAGTTGGAGAAAAGGAAACTGCATTTAAATCTAGATTAGTGACTTACGATATTAAAAATACGAAAGGATTTAAAGATGCTTACAAATTTCTTGACAGTATTAAAAAAATCGTAACTGGTTTAATCAACATGAAACTTAGAGAAATGAAACTAAAAGTTAATGTAGTTTTAATCGCAGAATTTAAAAAAGGGACTAACGAAAATAATATGGAGTATCATGAACTCAATTTCAAAACTAAAAACGTAATAATATTGCAGTCAGCAGAAGTACCAAATTGTTACGAGGAAATGAAACAGAAAATTCTAAATGAAATGGAAACGTTCGAAATAAAAGGATCTCAATGGCAACTTCACAAAATCAAGCATTTAGAACTGAACGTTAACAAGTACACTCCTTTGAGAGGATCGTCTTACATCCCACTCCCTAATTTTCTACAATATAGGAAAGCAATTATAAATGTGAAAAATGACGATAATAAATGTTTCCTTTGGTCTGTTCTGTCTGCACTTCATCCAGCTGACCACCATTCTGATAGAATAGGAAATTACATAACATGGGAACATGAGTTTGATGAAGCGTTGAAAGATATCAGTTTTCCTATGAAACTTACGAGTATAAAATTGTTTGAGAAAAGAACTGGGATTTCCATAAACGTTTACTGTCTGGATGAAAAAAATATTATAGTACCCTTGGAAATAACGAAAGAGGAAAAGGAAAGGCACATTGACTTGTTTTACTTGAAAAACGAGGAAACTGAACATTATTGTTGGATCAAGGACTTATGGAAACTTGTTGGTCATAGTCAGCTAACAAAGGATGGCCACAAACGATTTTTATGTAAAATGTGCTTGAATAGCTTTGGAACTCAGATTAAATTAAACGAACATAAAGAATATTGTGGAGCTCATAAAGCTGTTAAAGTAGAACTACCAGAACCTTACGATAATGTTTTACAATTTGAAAATTATAAACGCTCCATGAAAGTACCATTCGTTATCTACTCGGACTTTGAAAGTTTTCTAAGCAAACTTCAAACTTGTCAACCTGATGAAACTAAGACGTTCACTAATAAAATTCAAAAACACGAAGCTAGCAGTTTTTCATATTACATAAAGTATTCCAACGGATATTATAAACCTCCAGTCGAATATTCTGGTCCAGATTGTCCAAAAGTATTTTATCAGAAACTGAAAGAGGAAGTTTTACACATTGCTAAGGAATATTACGATAAAATTGTACCCATGAAACCATTGACAAACGAACAGGAACAGGAATTCAAAAATGCTAAATCTTGTCACATTTGTGAGAGAGGTTTTAACGAATTGCCTCCAATGTTAGAAAAGAAACTTGATGTAATAAGAAAAACAATTCAACACTTTATTGATAAAAAGAATGACAATCAAGCAGATATATATATTGAAGAATTAGAAGTTTTTAAGTCAAATATACCTGATAATTGTATAAAAGTAAAAGATCATGACCATTTGTCAGGAGAATTTAGAGGTACCGCCCATTCTCTGTGTAATTTGGAGTATCAATGTCCGAGATTCGTACCTGTATTTTTCCACAACCTGGCTGGGTACGATGCCCACTTATTTATAAAACAACTCGGAGAGGATGAAGGGGAAATACGATTGATTCCAAATACTGAGGAAAAGTACATTTCGTTTTCAAAGATTCTTAGGTACGACTCTGGAAAATTTAATGAGAAAGGAAACAAAGTAATGAATAAAATTGAAATAAGGTTCGTGGATTCGTACAAATTTCTAGCAAGCTCTTTGGAAAAACTAGTGGGAAATTTAACGAAAGATCAATTTAAGGAACTGGTAAAACATTTTGGAACAGAGAACTTGGAGTTGATGACAAGGAAACTAGCTTACCCATATGAGTACATGGATAGTTCGGAAAGGTACGATGAAACCTGTTTGCCACCTATAGAGAAATTTTACAGCCATCTAAATAAACAAAATGTAAAAGAAAACGAATATAAAAATGCACAAGAAGTTTGGGAAAAATTCGGTATTAAAAACATGTGGGAATTCACCGCGCTTTACAACAAAAGTGACATCTTACTGCTTGCAGATGTAATGGAAAATTTCAGAGATATTTCCCTGAAAACGTACAAACTAGATCCTGCATGGTACTACACAACACCTGGATTCTCATGGGATTGTATGTTGAAAATGACAAAAGTTAAATTGGAACTGTTGACCGATTATAATAAAATTTTAATGATAGAAAAAGGAATTCGCGGTGGAATATCTCAATGTAGTAACAGGTACGCGAAAGCAAACAATAAGTACATGGGTGAACAATATGACCCATCTAAACCTTCGAGTTACATAGCGTACGTAGACGCTAACAACCTTTATGGATGGGCAATGTCCAAATACTTACCATCTGGTGGTTTTAAATGGGTAGAGAACTTGTACAATTTAGATATGGATAATTTAGATGTTGAAAATATAAGTGATGAGTCTCCCAAAGGTTATTTTCTGGAAGTTGACTTGGAATATCCTAAAGAACTACACGATTTACACTCGGATCTACCACTTGCACCGGAAAACAGGATTGGAAATACAAAATTACCTAAACTGATGACAACTTTGTACAACAAAGATAGATACGTTTTGCACTACAGGAATTTGAAACAGTGTCTGAGCATGGGGATGAAACTAAAGAAAATACACAAAGTTCTGGAGTTTGATCAATCGGATTGGTTGAAAGTGTACATTGACTTCAACACGGAACTGAGAACGAAAGCGAAAAATGATTTTGAAAAGGAATTTTTCAAATTGATGAACAACAGTGTATTCGGAAAAACGATGGAAAATATCAGGCAAAGAATCGATATCAAATTATGTTCAAACGGAAAGAAACTGGAATTATTGATAGCAAAACCAACTTTTAATCGTAGAACGATATTCACTGAAAACTTAGCAGCAGTTCACATGAAAAAGACCAAAATTCTTTTCAATAAACCCATCTACATCGGAATGAGTATTTTGGACATTTCAAAAACTCTAATGTACGATTTTTATTACAACACGATAAAGAAACAATACGGAGAAAATGTCAAATTGATGTACTGTGACACGGACAGTCTGATCATGGATATAAAGACTGAAGACTTTTACTCGAATATTAAAAACAACATGATTGATCAGTTTGATACATCCGATTATCCGAAAGAAAATGTCTACGGTATACCTCAAGTGAACAAGAAAGTACTTGGAAAATTCAAGGATGAAATGAGCGGAAAAGTAATGGAGGAATTTGTCGGACTAAGATCGAAACTTTACGCACACAAAACGTTCGAGAATCAAAAAGAAACAAAGAAAGCGAAAGGGATCAAGAAAAACGTTATTGAACAGGACATTAAATTCAATGATTTCAAAGAATGTCTGTTGACCAAGAAACCGATCTACAAAACGCAAATGATGTTCAGAACAAACAAGCACGATATTTATACCATTAAACAGAACAAGAAAGCGCTCAGTGCCTACGATGATAAAAGGCATATTCTGGAAAATGGTATGGATACTCTTGCTTGGGGACATCATAAAATTGGAATAGGAAAAGAAAATTTCGTAGATCATCTGAAGGAGCTTATGAAAACACAAAACGAGAAAGAAAATGGAATTATAGGTAGGATTAAAGTAAATACTAAATTATAATTTTTATAAGGGATTCTTATAAAAACCTAATATTTTTCCATCTCCTCTTCCATCTCCTTTTCCATCTCTCCTCTTACTACAGATTCTCTTACAAATGTAAATATACTGTGCACACTTTTTAGCATATTTTGATTATCCTCTTCGATGCATTCAAAACAAATATTACCATTTAGTACTCTAACACCACAATTTTTGCAAACGTTAATATTTTTGAAAGGAGTAAAATTTAGAATGTTTTCAGTTAGTTTATTTTTTCCATTGAGAAAGTTACGTTTCACAGTTGCTAAATCCAAAAACTTATGATACTTCCTCACGAAATAATCAGTCAGTTCTCCAGATTTAGATACTGCCTGCCACTCGCTCTTGGAAAGACAATTTCCATCTTCGAGTTCTCTTAACGCTTTAAAGTATTCCATTTTATTTATAGTAGAGATCCTTTTAACTTACCCCTCAGAATACTACGAACTGACGGAGTTGCAAAAGACGATGAAATTTCAGATAAGCGCGAATACGAAATCAAGGTAATATTATATCGATAATATTACCATCGTCCACAATTATATTTTTATCTGGGATCATCTTTAAAAAAATCTTTACGTTCAACTCTTGTAGAAATTTCTTATCTCGATTATTACGAATAACGTAATTCTCCAACATATTTTCTTTGATATTTTTCCTTTTATATTTCACGCCTTTTTTCGGAGATACCGGTATTGTTTTCTTAACGGTATTTACGAATTTTTCAACCCCTACATTTTTCAACTGTGTTTTAAAATTTGCAATTTTATCAGCTGAGATTTCTCCGTATACTAGTTGCTCAATAAACCTGTATACTCTCATATCTCTATCTCTATCGATATACGCGAAACATTCAATGAATTCGATATGCTTAAGTGAAAATTGTAAAAATGGATGAGACATTTTTATTTTTATTGGAGAGATCCTTTTAACATACCCCCCAAAAAGTCACTGGTTCTGATGTTTTGTGATAAAAAATGTGTTCTGATGTTTTGTGATGAAAAATTTTATCAAGGGTCTAACAGAAAAGCATTTTCAACAGGATTTAACAGAAAATCATTTTTAACAGGGTTTAGCACAAAATCAGTTTTAACAGAGATTGAAGTCGGAATCATTTTTATCAGAGATTTAACAGAAAAGCATTTTCAACAGAGATTGAAGTCGGTGGTCCAGGATTGGTATTCGGATACTACTTATATATATATATATATATATATATATATATATATATATATATATATATATATATGTATATATATATATATATATATATTTGAAGTTGGGGGATCTCGAGGTTCAGTCAGTAGTAGATTGGGTTTTCATCTGGCCATATATTCGATTAATTTATTAATCATCATCAGGGCTATACAACACAAGAATATAATATAGAGTAAGTTATAACAGTCACACCATAACTAACAAATAAAGTAAAAACAAATCTTCGTACGTTCATTCTTCTATTCAGTGCCTTCTTCTATTCAGTGCAGAAACTTCTATTCAGTGTCACAATGGCATTTAAACAAGTGTTTGTTCCCAACAAGTTTCAACTTATGTGAAAGTAAAAGAAAACCCCCATCATTCTAAGGTATGTAACAATGATATACCTATATATCCCACTAAGTGACTATCTATCCTATTATATATCCTACTGTTATAACTTACTCTATATTATATTCTTGTGTTGTATAGCCCTGATGATGATTAATAAATTAATCGAATATATGGCCAGATGAAAACCCAATCTACTACTGACTGAACCTCGAGATCCCCCAACTTCAAATATCTTATAGAATACAGTCGAAAAAAACCTACCAATCTATATATATATATATATATATATATAATATATATCACTTGAAGAATGACTCTAGAAGAGCTTGAATGTAATTGAGAGTGAGCAACCTTCACCGATGATGTTCCTGTAAGCCGACATGCTATTATTGCCCATAATTCAACTTTTGATGATTATTTTGGTATTAAACTTTCGAAGAAAAACAGGCCCAACGCAACAAGCGAATGCTTCACCAATCGGAGAAAGCCCATAGTAACGTGTTAGGTGCTTACGATCCTCCAGGCCCAAGTATTAGACGTTGAAGTGATATCCAAAGTTACGTAAATTCCTTGCCAACGTTGCAAACATCGCCAATTAATAATTTTCTCTTGTAGTTTCGAAAAAGGCAGAAGCCGAAATATACAAAGTTCTGTGTTTTTTATTTGGTCATTCAGAGAACGACTAAATTAATTATTCCAGAGAACGGTTTTATGGTCATTCAGAGAACGATTAGGTACAATACTAATATTTCAGCAAACCCCCAAGTCGTTAACTGAATAAATTACATCATCCAAAAAACCTCCAAACATATAAAACACTAAAATTCCATCCTCTCTGCGCTCTTTGGAAAAAACTTCCTAAAACTGTCAGCTTTTGAACGGAATGGTCAATTTTAGTTTTATTTTGCTAATTTATTGGGGGAGAAAAGTATGTTCGTATGTTGAAAAACATGGTTTTTTCTACGAAATCGAGGGTTTTAGTGAAAAATGAACCTCTATAAAAATTAGAGTTTGCGGCCGGTTCCTACCAATTTTTTCATGCTGAATCGAATGGTAGCAGATCTCCCTAACTCCGTTATGACCGAATTTTACACTTCAACCAACTAGTTTTACCATTCACATAGTCAAAACACATGAAATTGAGCACTAACAAATATACCTACTATAAATTCGTGAGTCAAAATTTGATACTCGGCTATAACGGAGTCTGGGAGATATGCAAGCGTTACCATTCGATTCACGAATTATCGTAATGACGCGTCGCATCTCCACGCGAGTTCCGTCGTAATTAAATGTGGTTACGAACTCGAGTAGTTTTGCGCTTGTCTCGCAGGTACGTTCGCGTTTCGAATCTCCTCGTTTCAAAACTGATGCGACTGGCAAAGCATGAATAATTCACTAACAACGTGTAAATCACGGTCGTTTCTATATGTACGTAACGTCCAGTCATTAGGCATTTAACATCAGTTCGAATCATCCCTAATCGAGAGTTCCAGTTAGGTAGCCGAGAAGAGCGCACGTGTTTTTTGCGAGCTCCGTATTAAGCATTGATTTAGCAGGGATGTATCGAGAATTTTGTTTCCGTTTTTGTTTTTGACATGGATATGTCTTTTGGCTGGGGGTCAAGGAATTTTTCGCGACACTTTTTTTTCTCCACACAAAATGCAACGCTCCGGCACTTTAGATTATTATTTACTCGAAAAGTGAAGGCTAGGTAGATTACCTATATAATAGTATATTACCAATTTTACCTATATAATACCTATATTACCTATATAATAGGTAGTAATGTCCACTTTTACTTTCCCAACATCCCAACAGAGTGGAAAGTAACGTCCATTTTTATTTTCCCAACATTCCAACAGAGTGGAAAGTAATGTCCATTTTTACTTTCCCAACATCCCAACAGAGTGGAAAGTAATGTCCATTATTGGTTTATTATTTTCAATAATAACCCTATGTGATCGTATAGCTAAAAAAATTTATAAACCCCCCTCAAACTTTGTCACTTCATGTTTCAAGGTGGGTAGAATTCAAATTTGAAATGTCCGTCCGCCGTAGGCCGTCCGGGCCATAAAAGGCCTAAGAATTGATTTAAAAAACCCGTTCTTTCGCACATAGACTCCATTAGGGGTCTAGTTTGTCCTAACGTTTAACCAACCCGATCGCTTTACTCGTATAGATGCTATGGGTCAAAAACGGGCGAAAAAGTATCTTTTTCGAGACTTTGAGTGTTAGACTTACGCACGCGCGCACGCCAGGCACGCTTGGCAGGGGGTCACGGTGGATGGTGGGGTGGAGTGAGAGGAGGCGCCGCGGCACCTAGGTAATTTCGGACGCAGAATCGACTGGGAAAGGTCCCAGATGCTTTTGGAATCCAGTGTACCCACGGTTTTAGTTTGATTCCTATAGAAATTAGCTCCGTGGATTGAATGAGACCACTGGGGTGGCTGTGCGATCATCCATTTGCTCCCCTTCGGGAGTGCAGCCTGTAACGCGAGAACAGAGGTGATACTAGAAAAGAGACTGGGGAAAGCCCCAGAGCATGCTGGTTACTATAGCTGGCTATCTGATTCAGAAATAATAAACCCTTATGTAATAATTTGCAGCGTTTTTATTTCCATTTTTACTTTCCCAATATCCCAACAGAATGGGAAGTAATGCCCGTTTTTACTTTCCCAACATAATGGAAAATAAGGTCCATTTTTACTTTCCCAACAGAGTGTGGACCTCCGAGTTACATCAGGTAATTTAATGATATGACGTAATCACAACCAAACGTCAAAACTGCGACTGCATTTTGAAGAAAGAAACAAATGTTTTGAATAAACAGGTGCATGCTCTTTCGCAAGAAATCGCTAACAGCCAAAAAACTATCTTGCCCATAAAAAATTAATACGAGAATAGACAGTACAGAAGAAAATCTAGCGTTATCTGGAAATAAATAAATAAAATAATAATACGAAACAGAACCCGGCACACAGATAACATAAACGATCATATTCTTCATAACGTTCTAGAAGAGAAAGAAAACAA
This sequence comes from Adelphocoris suturalis, assembly GCA_030762985.1. Classification (NCBI taxonomy): domain Eukaryota; kingdom Metazoa; phylum Arthropoda; class Insecta; order Hemiptera; family Miridae; genus Adelphocoris; species Adelphocoris suturalis. The sequence continues at coordinate 19,850,519 of CM061047.1, forward strand.
GAATACGAGTATTCTAAAAAGGAAGGTGATGGACATTTTTAGAACGGAAGTAAATTGCGTTCTTGAGGATTATGAAGTTATAGGTGTAGGACGTTTAAGCACTATCCAACCTTCTAGAAGTAGACCAGTTCACATTCATCTTGCCAATAATTTCTCTAAATCTAAAGTACGCCAGAACATTTACAAGCTGAAGGGATCCCAATTTAATACATCCGAGTTCTGCGACAGAAGAACACGGGAATTTAGGAAGCATCTCTTGCCCAAGTTGTTTCAAGCAAGAAAAGACGGGAAGCATGCCGTCTTTTGACGATGAACTATTGGGTGATGGAAAAAAATTTATCATTCACTATGGACGAAGTCCGTTGGAGGATTCTACATCTACTGGGTCGAAAGTGGAGAATCTGATTACTCCTCCTCCGCCCCCTCCCTACATTCCCAGAAAACAGGTCAAGAAGAAGATGAAAATCTACAAGAGATAGAACGAACATCAACACCGCTTTGGACATCTTGGCAATGACTCGGGATTATTATTGAAATTTAGCAATGGAGTGTAGGCATGATTAATTGTGACATTGTAACTCTTTATTTTTCATGGAAATAGACGTTTTTTCACTAACTTCCGTTTTGAAATGGGTTTCCACAACTTCGTCGCGAGTGATTTAGTTCGTACTGGTTGGAGGAATAAACTTATCGGGAAGCAAACGGGTCTTGATTGAAAATGAACTACTGGTTGATGGAAAAAAACTTATTTATAATGGAGATTAATCTGAACACTCCTCCTCCGTCCCCTCCCAACATATCCAAAAAATAGGTCAAGAAGAAGAAGAAAATCTACAAGAGATAGAACGAATATCAACACCGCTTTGGAAGTTTTGGCAATGGCTCGGGGTTTTTAGTGAAATTTGGCAGCGGAGTGTAGGCATATTGATCGTGATCCATGTTAACTATGCAATGCTCATAAATGATACGTACATTAAGTAGATCTAAATAATTAATTATTTGATACATCATACGTAAAATTCTAACATTGTTGAGGCAGAAATGAATGCAAGATATCATGTGCTATTTTTTAATATGTATTTAAGGAAATGTTTGTAATACCTACAGGTTATACAATAAAATTGAATTGATTCGATTCATCCCTAATCTCAGAAGATCAAGAAACATGGTACCTACCGTCTTCCTGGTGAGTACGATTATTTAGTTAACCCTCACAAACTAATTAGAAGAGTTGTCTTAAACGCGATGAAAACAATGATTAATCAATGGTTATCAGAGTAGCATTGTTGGTTTACAGGAGTCGCAGACTGATTACACCAATCGATCGATGATGCCCTAACACCCTTTGGGGTTCCAAATCCCAAGCGGTGCAAATTCGTAGGTAGTTTTTAACTATTCACATGTCGGAATATGCAGCACCATTCAGTAACATCCCCAAATAAACTTTTTTGTGGTTCCACGTAGTTTTATATGATTTATTTTGTTTGTAAGAATTTCCAACAGAAAAAAACGTCTGCCAAGTTGGGTGGGCAGTATAACTTCCTCAAGCGAGCGAAGCGAGCAGCATTCCCTACAGAAGTAAAACCTACCCCTAGAGATCTACCGTTTGCGAGCGAAGCGAGCATCATTCCCTTCATGCCATACTTTGAGAGCGAAGCGAGCAACATTTCCTACATGCCACAATTTGCGAGCGAAGCGAGCAACATTCCCTACATGCCAGAGTTTGCGAGCGAAGCGAGCAACATCCCCAAATAAACTTTTTTGTGGTTCCACGTAGTTTTATAAGATTTATTTTGTTTGTAAGAATTTCCAACAGAAAAAAACGTCTGCCAAGTTGGGTGGGCAGTATAACTTCCTCAAGCGAGCGAAGCGAGCATCATCCCCTAATAAACTTTTTGTGGTTCCACGTAGTTTTATAAGATTTAATTTGTTTGTAAGAATTTCCAACAGAAAAAAACGTCTGCCAAGTTGGGTGGGCAGTATAACTTCCTCAAGCGAGCGAAGCGAGCTGCATCCCCTACAGAAGTTAAACCTACTCTTAGAGACCTACCGTTTGCGAGCGAATCGAGCCAAATCCCCTACATGTTGGGTGGGCAGTATAACTTCCTCAAGCGAGTAGCATCCCCTACAGATGTTAAACCTACCCTTAGGGACCTACCGTTTGCGAGCGAAGCGAGCAGCATCCCCTACATGTTGGGTGGGCAGTATAACTTCCTCAAGCGAGCGAAGCAAGCAGCATCCCCTACAGAAGTTAAACCTACCCTTAGTGATCTACCGTTTGCGAGCGAAGCAAACAACATCCCCTACATGTTTCAATTGCGAGCGAAGCGAGCTGCATTCCCTACATACCACACTTTACGAGCAAAGCGAGCAACATTCCCTACATGCCACACTTTGCGAGCGAAGCGAGCAACATTCCCTACATGCCACATTTTGCGAGCGAAGCGAGCAATTTAATGGGGGGTCCGGGGGGCTTGCCCCCCGGCTGGACGTGGAGGCGAGCGTAGCGAGCCGGAGCGGCTAGTATTAAATAACTTTGATTCCTACCATGAAACAACAGTTTATTGAGATAAGAACTTCTGTAAAAAGTTTTGATTTCTCATTTTTAAAATAAATTTTGGTTATCAGCCAAGAAAAATAATTGTTTAAACTCCCCTCAAGAATATTTTTGTTTAGATTTCAAGCTGAATTAGTTAACCCTCCAATCAGTTAACCCGGGCACATATATCAATAACAAGAAAGCACTTACACCCCTCAATTTTATGCTTTAGGGTTGTTCGAAAATGATGCCAAGAATACCGGGTTCCCGGCCAATGTGTCCTATACTTCAACCAAGTTTCCTATACTTAAGTTCAGTAGGCTCAGATAAAAAGCTTTTGACGGCTAATCGCGTGCGAACGGACTTATTTTATTTTAATAATTATTTATTTATATGTTTTAATACTTTTTTTGGATTCTACGCATTCTACTTAGTGGGTAGAGTTAGAAAAAGGTGGCTGAGTTACTTATTAACCTCTCAACCGAGTTTTCGATAAGTACGATTTTTGTAGAGTTTATGGTATAAACTAATATTTTACTTAATTAAAATTGGTTTTGCAATGGATATTCGTCAAACATACTTAATGTTACAAAACAGTTAAGAACAACGGTTCGTATCGACACGAGGTGGAAACATTGAAAGATACGTTTTCATAACACTGCTAATCGTAATTTTCTCCATAATTCATCATGTGTACCGAACAAACTTTTAGAATGCTGTGTACAAACCGAAATTGAACTTTCCGGAAATTCAATACGAACTTTTGATTTCCCAATCATGCAATATCGCACGATAAAACGTAAAAATGGACAACTTTTGATACAGTTGAAACTGAAGTTGATAGAGGTTGGAAATATATCGTTATAGCCCCGGTCTTGATGTTTTGTTCTCCCCCATGTGTCGGGTTTATTGTCCGGCCGCTAAGGCCGAAATTTCTGGAGCTTGATCAATGGTCTGTCTCTTCGTGTAAGCGGCACGAGACGTTCTAGTTGGGTAACTTCATTATTGCGGTCCTCGCGTATTGGTTCCTCCCCAGCGAATCTCCTTTCATTCATTCCATCGCAATATGGCTCGGTTGTGAGAGAGCTTATAACCAAACGAAGTTACCTACCAAACACTCGTAGTTAACGGTGTTTCTGTCAAATGAGGTTGGTGGTTATCGGACACCGGTCAAGTATCAGTAATGGGACGGAATATTCTCTATTATACGACCATTAACTCGAAAAATTTGTATGAAAACAGTACGATTTTAAAGTATTTTCTTACCTCAATTGAAAAAATTTGTATAGAAACAGAACGATATCAAAGTATTTTCTTACCTCAATTGATGAGATTCTCCATTACATGAAAGATACAGCTTGTTTTTCATAAAATACAGGAATACACCGTATTTCACGAAATACAGAAATGAAACGAAATTAAATTTTCAAGAAGAATGGGAAGGTTCTTCTACAGGTCCTCATCTTGATTTGTATTTGGCGGAAACATCCGAGGCGGAACCGAGAAATGCCGAATGAAGCCTACCAGGACCCGAGGAAAAACCAGTGCCTCTACGTGGATCATTTCGGATTTAATTTTAATTAATAAGTGAAACTACGGACAAAATTATATCGCCCCATTTTATTATACTAAATCCTTAGGAATCCAGTTGCAGAAAATCGAATAATTTCACATGGCAAGTAAAATGAACAAAATCATTTATAAGTTCGTATTTGTAAAAATGTAAAATACATCATGTTAAACAACGGTCGGCTTTGAAATAAACTGGAGATCAGATTCATGGAGCCAGTATTGATCCTAATTTAATTTAAAATTGTTATTCTACTCATTTCGTCGATGAAAATCGTGTAGAATTGTGTGCACCGTGGGAAACGTTTTATAAAATCGCTAAAAATGAGTTTTCCAAGGTATAATAGTTCATACTTTTGACTGCTCTGCCCAAATGACCGGCTATCCCAGAATTCCCTTTTGCGCGCATATCTTAGATTAATATAGCTACAATTTGTGGCAAAATTAATTTTTTTTATGAAATGTTGAGATTTAGAAAATTACTTTTTACAGTTTTTAAATGCGTTTTTTGGAGTGAAACATTTTTCTTGTCTAATAACTGAAATTACTCCACTGGAAAGATCAGGTTTTTTCCGTCAAGAACATTAGAAACAAGTTTTTTTTTTTTTTTAGTTGCTAAGTAACGACGATAAAATTTACTGAAGTAAACCCTTACTATCAAGTTTCTGTAGAGTTCGGTTGCCTGCGGAAGGGCCAAAATCAATTTTAAAGACCTGAACTATTTTCTATAGTTATACGAGGAACTGTAGTTCTATAATTGTTACGAGGAACTATTTTCTTACTTATACGTACAAGTTGTGAGAAAATGGACAATTTTGGAGGGGATTTATTTTCGAAGCTTCCCGTTTGACGTGAAATTTCTACTGTAATCACATGAGATATTGATAAAATCCTGATAACTATGAAAATTGCAAATGGTCTCCATGAAACCCCAGCGGTTATTAATTTTTCAAAGATTTGGAACGCAGGGGTTCCCGCAGGATCCATGAACCTCAGTAATAGTTTAGGTCCGACGATCGGGTTGAGCCTTCGGGGCGTTTGAACGGCGGATTTGATTGAACATTGGGATTTCAAGGAGGGGAAAACTTGTGCGTTCTAATTAAGAAACTTTCTGGGTTAATTAGCCTTGAGCAGTTGCTGATGATTCAGTCGAAACATTGGCTAACAACTTGGTTTTCCTGCACGTTCAGAGACATTAAATCCTCATTCAATTCAATTTTATTGTATTACTCGTAGGTATTACAAGGAGTTCCTTGAATACATATTAAAAACGCTGCAGATTATTTCACAAAGGTTTATTATTTTTTCAATTGAGTTTGATCGTAGTTTTAGTTGGCTTGCGTACGTCATAAGGCCCGTCCAGACTCCTCGGCGTGTCCTATTTCGAATTGCCACAACCTATACTTCTATAATTATATACGCATGTTTATATTTCTCGATTTGAGCTCCTATCCATTCAAATAGTTATTGCCTTAATAATATCAATATCTAAGTACGTACGAAAAGTCGAGAGGATATGTTATGAAATATGCGTAGGAAAAGCATTGGTATTAACACACAAATATGACCTAGAAAAAAACATAAATTCATGCCTCGAAGGAACGCTGTACCCACCTCATGGTGCCGCGGTGTATTATATGGGTATAACACGTAAAAGTAATAAATATCCATTCTCCTACACCCCTCTGCTACGCCCCTGGTCACTCCAGCCACCACAAGGTGCCGCGGCGCCTCCTCTCACTCCACCCCCCGCTCACCCCCCTCACCACCCACCGTGACCCCCTGCCAAGCGTACCAGGCGTGCGTCTAACACTCAAAGCCTCGAAAAAGACACTTTTTCGCCCGTTTTTGGCCCATAGCATCTATGCGAGTAAAGCGATCGGGATGATTAAACGTTAGGACCAACTAGATCCTAAATGGAGTCTATGTGCGAAAGATTGGGTTTTTAAAGTAAATTCTGAGGCCTTTTATTGCCCGGACGGCGGACGGCGAACGGCGGACGGACATTTAAAATTTGCATTCTACGCACCTTGAAACGTAAAGTGACAAAGTTTGAGGGGGGGGTTATACACATTTTTTGCTATACGATCACATAGGCTTATTATTGGAAATAATAAACCAAAAATAGCAAATGATATCTTGCCTTCATTTCTACCTCAGCAAACAATGTTAGACTTTTACGTATGATGTTTCAAATAATTACTTACATAGGTCTACATATTTTACGTATAATAAATGAGCACTGCATAGTTAAAATAGATCACAATCAATAATGCCTACACTCCACTGCCAGATTTCAATAATAATCCCGAGTCATTGCCAAAATTTCCAAAGCGGTGTTGATGTTCATTCCATTTCTTGTAGATTTTCATTTTCTTCTTGAATTGTTTTCTGGAAATGTTGAAAGGGAACGGAGGAGGAGTATTCAGATTAATCTCCACTTCTGACCCAGTAGATGTAGAATCCTCCAACGTACTTCGTCCATTGTGAATGATAAGTTTTTTTCATCAACCAGTAGTTCATCTCCAATCAAGACCGCATGCTTCCCGTCTTTTCTTGCTTCAAACAACTTGGGCAAGAGATGCTTCCTTAATTCCCGTGTTTGCCTGTCGTAGAACTCGGATGTATTAAATTGGGATCCCTTGAACTTGCAAATGTTCTGGCGTACTTTAGATTCAGAGAAATTATTTGCTAAATGAATGTGAACTGGTCTACTTCAATAAGGTTGAATGGTAACTAAACGTCACAACTACACTTATAACTTCATAATCCTAAAGAACTCAATTTAATTCCATTCTAAAAATGTCCATCACCTTCCTCTTGAGAATAATTATGTTTTCTTTCCCTTCTAGAACGTTATGAAGAATAAGATCGTGTCTGCTGTCCTTGTGCTGGTTCTGTTTCGTATTATTTTTTTCAGATATTGCTAGATTTTCTTCTAAACTGTCAATTGGTCTCCTTCGATACAGAATCTAATCTTGTATGACTTCACTTCTATAAAAAAAAAATTTTTTTTGTGAGAACAAACATGCTCATTGAGTGATAGGAAGTTAGCGCCTTCTGGCATTGTTTGAAACGGGAAACATGGCAATGTTGAAACACTACAGCCGCCAATGAAATTTACAGGACAGTTAGATTAATATGTCAGCTTCCAAGGATTGAAAGTTACTGGCCGGCGGAAAGTGGCGCCTTTTATCTACACTCCTTCTAATATGTGCAAATCTTACTTCTTTAACGCCTATGGTCTCTGTTATTAGGGAATTTTTGGCGACTTCAACTCAACGTCACCAGTCACCATAGTCTTGAGGGTGCAAATGAAGATTAGAGGGACCCAAATGAAACCGGGGGCACGGATGCCTTAATTTTAATGTCACGCTAACAGTGGTTGGGCAACGCGATATTTTCCCCCGCTGTGTTGTTGTCTACTGGGTGTCTGATCAACTTCTTTATTTCGATATGAAACTCCGATTTTCAATCCTAAATTTGAACTTCATGTTAGTTTCAGTAGAAATACGGAATAGGAACGCATTTTTAGTTTTCGATTCGTAAACAGGGCATGGATTTAACGCAAAGATAGTAAGCCACAAGTGGGAAACACCGCGGTTTAGTTGCTACTTATAGGTAATTATCGCCGTTACGAACTTCATGTTTATGGGTTTCCCGTTGGGTAAATCATCAACAAGTATAAAAAATTATTTATCTCTAAGAGGAAACAGCTGAGAGATCAGGCAAACTAAGAACAATACTGCGAGGAAGTACCTAGTGTCTTAAAACTCAGGTTTCTCATTTAATATATGTGAGATAATAAAAACAAGGCAGAAGGTAATCGACCAAATAGAGCCTGTGTGAAACAGAACGGACTTTTTCGATCGAGTTGAAGACTAGTAAAGCTAGACGGCAGAGGCAGACTTCAGATAGTATATTCGATTTCTACGCGACTTGAGACGTAAAATTAACAACCAAGTTTGAGGGGTGTTCTAAAAATGTAACCGCTACATCAACATGATTAGTAGATAATGGGGCATTTGAAAAAAAAAAAAAAAAAAAAAAAAAAAAAAAAAAAAAAAAATTTATTTTACTTAACCAGTGATTCGAGTAATTTTGAGGTGACCAGTAGTGTTACATTTACAGGAAGGTTAGGCATGTAACGTGAGCCTTTAGATACCCAAGCGGGTGACGTTAAATGAGCCATTCTAACATTCGACGTTGCTTATGTCCCCTCAAGGTCACGTACTGTTGGGTACGTTAGGGTGACGTTAAGGGCACTGTTATGACCTCCCAGAAGTCAACACCATATGTAAACAAGTAGAATGTGAAGATAATAAAGAAACCAGGAAGATAAATACAAAGGACGGGGAAAACCCAAGTTAATGGTGGCACTACCTTCCTACCTGCCCCGATGGGCGAGGGACAGGGAAGGAGGGCTATATAAGGGCTATGCCCACAACACTAAGACTCACTCGTCCTGGGTATCGCTCTTGGTAAACTTCCTTATACCTCCGTGTATTCAATTCAACAACCTTTTCGTTTTACTTAAAAACTCAAAACTTTCAAACTGATGAAATTGGATGGGCTAACGCTCGGGGCCATTTCATCACGTCCAACAGCAAACTAAAACCTTTTCGTTTTACTTAAAAACTCAAAACTTTCAAACTGATGAAATTGGATGGGCTACGCTCGGGGCCATTTCATCACGTCCAACAGCAAACTAAAATCACTCTACACATCTTTATCTACGTAATTGGATGGGTAAACCTACCCGGGGCCATTACGTGATAAAAATACAAAAATTTGGTTAGCTCCCATTAACTTATAAAAATTGGATAGGTCACTCGACCCGGGGCCATTTTTATAAGTTATTAAAAACTCACGCACAGAATTCTGAGCGCCCGATTCTCCTACTAACTCGTAAAATTGGATGGGTATCAACCCGGGGCCATTTTACGAACTTAGTAAATAAAAATCTATATAATTCGCTTTACGCGAATTATCAATACAAGCTCCCTTCTTGTTCTATTGTCGTTTATATATTGGATGGGACACTAAGTCTCGGGGCCATATATGAATAAACAGTAGAACCCAAATTTTATGACTAATAAAAATAAGTACCCTATAGAGGGAATAATTTAATGTTAGGAAAACTAGAACCTAACAACTGGTAACCCCGACGTTAGAAATTGTACGGCACGTAGCGACTAGCTCCCGCACAAAAATTCAAAACTAAATCTTTTTGGTGACCCCACTTAGCAACCAAACAAAACTCATATAACGAAAAGTAATCTTAAAATTGTGCATACAAATTTCCAATTACCATGACGACCCCCCCAGAGACGACGTGTTCCGTGTCACCAACTCATACAAAACTTCCGGAGTTTTCATACAGTGACCCAAGCTTATGGTTCGTACAAGTGAATGCAGCTTTCGCGGCCGATCAAATTACCGCAAACTCCACAAAGTTCAACAAAGTGCTCGCCTCGTTGCCATTGGAAGTACTGAAGACCGTCTCGGACCTTGCCGCCTCCGACTTGGACGCCTACACCAAGCTTCAGGACCGCCTCATCACTACATACGGTGACACGGAGACGAAACGTTTAAACAACCTCCTCTCATCAGCACACGCAGGAGGCCAGAAACCCTCACTGATACTCAATGCTTTAAGGTACGAGGCCTCGGCCGAATTTCCTACCAATTTGTTGAAAATTCTCTGGTTTAACAATCTACCCCAACGTATTCGAGAGTTACTGGCTGCATCCACAGAAACTGAGCTAAGTAAATTAGCAACAATTGCCGATCGTATTTTTGAAGCAACATCCCCGTCTATCAACAAAGTCGATGACCCCATGGAAAATATTTCAAGACAAATTCTCAATTTACAACAACAACTCAACCGCCTTACGGATAATCAACCTCGTGGACGTTCACCTTCACCTAGAAGACAAACTTCAAATTATCGGAATCGATCTGCATCCCCAAACACACGTTCCTCGAGACATCGCAGTCCTACCCCTAAAAACAAAAATGGATTTTGTTATTTTCACACTAATTGGGGAAAGAAAGCCCGTAAATGTCAGAATCCTTGCTCTTGGGCGGGAAAACGAACGAGAGTAGCTACCACGGCGGGAGTAGCTATCTCTAAACCTTCCATCCGCCTATACGTCTCATGCTCGAATTTAAATACCACTTTCTTAGTGGACAGCGGAGCTCAGGTTTCAATAATACCTAACTCCATTTGCAAACGAAGACAACCACGACAAGGATCACTGGTAGCCGCTAATAATACCCCACTTACTTCCTACGGAACCGTATCAACTACATTAATAATTGATAAGGAGAAATTCCCGTGGACATTTACGGTAGCTGACATTTCACACGCCATACTGGGTGCAGACTTCTTATGCCACTACAACTTGTTGCCAGATCTTAGGAACAAACGCCTCATACGACAAGAATGCGGTTCATCCCTCCAAGCACATACAGCTGCGGTGCACAATTCATGCACACCCCAACAACTCGTTGACCAATATAACCCGTCCGATTCATACATCGATCCAGGTGTTGTTCATCACATTGATACCCATGGCGCACCAACCCACGCTAAAGCTCGTAGATTGCCCCCCAATAAACTTCGGGCTGTGAAGGCGGAATTTGATATGATGTTAAAAAAAGGAATAACAAGACACACCAAAACTCCGTTACAAAGCTTTCCTGATTCACTACCCCTACAAAATCTACATGTGGACATCGTTGGTCCACTCCCGGCTTCAAATGGACACACATACTGCGTCACAATGATTGATAGAAACACGTCTTGGATGGAGTGCATACCAACGTCTAATATTTCGGCCGAAAATGTAGCCCAAATTGTTCTACACAATTGGGTTGCTAGATACGGAGCACCAGCCACTATCACTTCAGATCAGGGCCGACAGTTCGAATCAGCATTATTCCAAGATCTCGTACAACGACTCGGTATCAAACATATCAGGACAACGGCTTATCATCCACAATCAAACGGAAAACTGGAACGCTGGCATCGTAGACTGAAGTCAGCACTATCAGCATACCCTGAGCCTACCAAATGGGCGCAAAATCTACCAACCGTCCTATTGGGCCTCAGAGCCATACCTAACCTCGATGATGGCCTATCTCCAGCTCAACGCCTATTTAAAACAAACATACGATTACCTACAGATCTCATAAATCCCGGCCCCAAGGAACGCACTACTCCGGCTTCACACATTAAAAACAGTATTAAAAATGTGGAAAAGTGTTCATACCACAGGATTTATCAAAATCTAAGCATATATACCTACTTAAACCAGTTAAACCTCCGGCATTGACATCTCACTACACAGGACCTCACGAAGTAATAAAACGATCAGACAAAACTATTACCATAAAAATTAATGGTGAAAACATGTAGTTTCCACTGACTGATGCAAACCAGCATACACACTTGATACGGCCGATACAACTAGGCACAGTAAAGCGCGGCCTTCAACATCCGTTCAAAAACAGGTACCTAAACCATTAATTAACAGTCCCACCACCCAGCCCCGCAGGTCCACACGGCTACTTACGCGCGTGACCTTCGCGGTACCTGCACAGTCAATTTCAAGTGTTCAACCATGTCAGAGCTCCCAATCAGCCTATGTGACGTCCAGATGGAACACAAGTACGTTAAATACGTACTCTCCAACCCAGTCACGCCGATCCCTGACCACCCCATCGACGCCCGTGAAACCAGGCACACACAGCAAAATACACCATTGATCCAGGTCTCTCCGTTGCCTGATAAACAGCCAGAGGCAGGAAACAAGGAAAACTATGGACGAAATAATCTCGCACGCCGCCACAAAATCGATGATAGGGATCAACTCCGACGAAGAGTCCTACAAAATAAACAACTCCCAGAAATACCACAACACAAACCGGCAAATTGCATCAATATTCGACGAGGAGTACGACCCGGAAGCCCCGGAGATGTCCACTGTTAAAACCAACTACAACGCAAATAGAAAATGGTTGCAGAGGATGAAGAAATCTGGCCTCAACGAAATTAGATTCTGACAACGGCCAATTCAGCCAGCAATTGTATAATAGTTAGTTATATATTAAAAATAATAATAATAATAATAATAATAATAATAATAATAATAATAATAATAATAATAATAATAATAATAAAACATGTTTAGTTATACTATTAGTACATATAACATAGTAAGTGTACATAGACCATTGTAAAAAAACCATTGCATTACTACATATAACATAGTAAGTGTACATAGACCATTGTAAAAGACCATTGCATTAGTACATTTAACATAGTTAGACCATTGTATAAGAACCGTGTACATATCATATCAGGTCCGCCATTTAGTATGTAATCAGACGCCTCACGCAACTTGAAATGTTCAGACGCCTCACGTCAAAATTACAAACGCTTGTAAAAGTCAGACGCCTCAGTCGAAATACAACAGTTGCTCGATGTGATTAGTTAAATTGTTCAGACACCTCACGTCACAGAAATCAGATTTAACATTGTTCAGACGCATCACGTCACAACATCGGCACACGATTCCACTCTCCAGGTATAAGATTAGCACAACCTTTGTTACACCAAAATATTCTCTCAACCTTAACCTATATCGGATTATAGTACTTTCACTTTCTATTATTATCTCAAATTCTAGGGGGGCATGTGTTATGACCTCCCAGAAGTCAACACCATATGTAAACAAGTGGAATGTGAAGATAATAAAGAAACCAGGAAGAGAAATACAAAGGACGGGGAAAACCCAAGTTAATGGTGGCACTACCTTCCTACCTGCCCCGATGGGCAAGGGACAGGGAAGGAGGGCTATATAAGGGCTATGCCCACAACACTAAGGCTCACTCGTCCTGGGTATCGCTCTTGGTAAACTTCCTTATACCTCCGTGTATTCAATTCAACAACCTTTTCGTTTTACTTAAAAACTCAAAACTTTCAAACTGATGAAATTGGATGGGCTAACGCTCGGGGCCATTTCATCACGTCCAACAGCAAACTAAAACCTTTTCGTTTTACTTAAAAACTCAAAACTTTCAAACTGATGAAATTGGATGGGCTATGCTCGGGGCCATTTCATCACGTCCAACAGCAAACTAAAATCACTCTACACATCTTTATCTACGTAATTGGATGGGTAAACCTACCCGGGGCCATTACGTGATAAAAATACAAAAATTTGGTTAGCTCCCATTAACTTATAAAAATTGGATAGGTCACTCGACCCGGGGCCATTTTTATAAGTTATTAAAAACTCACGCACAGAATTCTGAGCGCCCGATTCTCCTACTAACTCGTAAAATTGGATGGGTATCAACCCGGGGCCATTTTACGAACTTACGAGTAGTAAATAAAAATCTATATAATTCGCTTTACCCGAATTATCAATACAAGCTCCCTTCTTGTTCTATTGTCGTTTATATATTGGATGGGACACTAAGTCTCGGGGCCATATATGAATAAACAGTAGAACCCAAATTTTATGACTAATAAAAATAAGTACCCTATAGAGGGAATAATTTAATGTTAGGAAAACTACAACCTAACAGGCACGTTAGTGGTCAGCAAACACTCGAAATTCATCCTTGCAAAGTAGTGAATGTGGGAGCCATTATATTTCTTTTAAATCATCTAGTGAGTATGTGTAAACAGCTTAGTAAGTTACAAGGTTTTAGTATATACCATAGAAAAAGGCATACGGAACAAATTTATTTAATAGTGATAAATCAAGCTTTTTGGCCATCTTAAAAAACTGTTCTTTCAGAAGCACCCTTACTACAGATATCAGAAATGCAGGTATAAAAGCAACTCTTCCGACTTTTTACTAACTAACAACAAGGAGAAAAACGAATTGTTTTGTTGGAAATAGTCAGGATGCGGCCCAGGGAAAAATAAATGAAATTATTTCATTTATTGTTTTATTTGATTACGTTTCGTCCTCTTACTGAGGACATCTTCAGATCTCTACACGGACAAGACAGGCATTATAAGTTAAACAGAGAAAAAAAAAATAAATAAATAAAAACTAATTTAAACAAAATACTTACTGGTGTGTCCAGGAAAAAATTTATAAACATCCGAATATAACGGATTTGTCAAATAAAAACAGTGGTTCCCCTAAGGAAAACAAACCAAACATAAAAAGTAAAAATATAGAGAAAATGAAGTCAACTTCAGCCAAGGACTCATGTCCTTGAAAATATCAAGAAATCGATAAAAGAATGGATGGTTAGTTATTTAAAAATGTCACCAGAAAAAATAAAGAATGGAAAGAAAGAAACGAAAATGGAAAATGAAAAATATAGATTGAAATGCATTCACATCCATTAGCCAACAAACTGGAAAGGAACCATAGCTGCCAACAACAAAAAACGAAATAACAATTCATGAAACTGCCGACAAAAACCAATGCAAGCATGAAACTTGCCGACCAAAAAGCCAAAGAAGCAGCTTGCCAAGAGGAGCCTTCACCCGTCCCTACATTCCCTCACACAGACCTTAGACGCCGGTCCTATTCCAAATTTCTCGATGCATGGAGAAACGAGTTCCTGACGTATCCTGCAGGAAGCAGATATAAGTCATCGTTCCCAGTACCGAAACGCAGGCCTTGGTTTGACGAAATCCAGGGGAGCAAGCCCAAGTCGTTTTACACCACAATCACCAGACTGCGTACTGGACATGCCAAAACCAATATTTACCTCCACCAAATCGACCCATCCAACACCCCCATGTGCTGAAGACATCATAATGAAGAGGAGTCTGCAGAGCATGTCATACTGGTCTGTGAAAATAACGCATCCATTGGAGCACCATACTGGAAATCAATTTCCCAACACACTGCCAACCCATTCAATTTAGACACCATCCTCGCCGAAAACAACATTGAATAAATTGCTCGTTAAAGTAGATGAGCAATTGTGATAAATCATTGCAAACTATTGAACTATTGAATCGTGAACTATTGAGCTAATGAATTGAGAATATTGAACCATTGAATTGCGAACTATAATTATTAATGTAACGGCTGAATGCAGTAATGCAACGCCAATAAAAAAAAAAAAAAAAAAAAAAAAAAAAAAAAAAAAAAAAAAAAATCATGAAACCTCACTGTCAAACTATTCCTCACAGGAAATAATACAATAATCAAGTAAGTAACTCAGAAAATCATAAAAATTGAGTGCGTTCTATATTTTGACTTTTTATGTTTGGTTTGTTTTCCTTTCGTGAACCACGGTTTTTATTTGACAAATCCGTTATATTCGGATGTTCATAAATTTTTTTCTGGACACACCAGTAAGTATTTTGTTTAAATTAGTTTTTATTTATTTATTTTATTTTTCTCTCTGTGTAACTTATAATGCCTGTCTTGTCCGTGTAAAGATCTGAAGATGTCCTCAGTAAGAGGACGAAACGTAATCAAATAAAACAATAAAGAAATAATTTCATTTATTTTTCCCTGGGCCGCATCCCGATTATTTCCAGCAAAACAATAAGTACTTACGGCCGACCAAACTACTAACATAGAAAAACAAAGGAAACAATGTGGAAATCGGAACTTCTTTGCGGGGTTTATTCTTATTATTATTACTGTGCGGCGTACGGCGGGCGGTCGGATTTTTTTCTTTTGAAATTTTGATAATAAATTTAGTGATTAATCTAAATCATACCTGGCTGGTTATTCAATGTTCCTGTGCCCTCCTGAACGCAGAAAAACTAACATAGGAACTCGTTCCTCAAAACCCTAAACAGAATGACCGATTTTCGAGCAAAGGGAAGTGCCTACGAAGGAAGGAGTAATCAACTAACTCGTTTAGCAGAGCCTTCGAGCGATTCTGTTAATTGAAATGCCCAGAAGACCTCCCGCTGCTACGTTGAGTTTGTGCCGCATCCACTTCGTTCTCAAGGCGAAGTGGACACAGATTCATATCCGCTTATCCGAACTGAACTTGTGTGTGGTGAGGTCTTAGCGAATTTTCGTGGAAAGTGAAGATCTTGCCATATCTCCTGAATTTTAAAAACAAATTTTTCGTGAATGTTCTTCATTGAAATCCGTTTTGAGACATTCTGAAACGAATCCTGGAGTTTAACACTTTTTCCCATATATATTTGGAGGTTGGGTTAACCGAACTAGACTTGAGTAGATTTCTTTAAGTTTTATTCAACATAAGCCACAACGTTTCTACCCAGGGGCTGCGTCCTAATCATGTGGTGATAAACTCAAAAGAACAAGAAGTAGATATAATTTAAATGGTAGACGTGTATGATCAGAATGGGACGATCTAGGTAGTTTTACTTATCATCTTAATGGCTTAGATATTACATATAAACTAGGTTTTTTTAAAATCATTTAATAATGATTAACAGGACGTTTCCATTTGTTTTCGTCACGTCACGAGCGTCACGTCACGGTGGGGTTATCTATTGATTTTCACGTACAACCAATGCGTACGTGACCTATGGGTTAGTCTTTGGTAGGCTTACTGCGGGGAGGCTGCTAAGGTTAGATCGTGAAGTTCGCTCTGCTGTGTGCTCTTGGCTAGACTTTCCACCTGGTGTCCCAAGTGCCTATATCCATGGACCGGTCAAGGCCGGTGGGCTCGGTATTGTCTCTCTCGCAGCGAGCATCCCATCTTTACGCCGCCAGCGCCTGCTCGCCCTTAGGGGTTCAAGCTGGGAAGTCGCCCACACTGCTGCTGACCTCGACTTTGTCAAGCAGCAGTTGTTGTGGTGTGACCGAGCAACACCAACTTCTCCCAAACCCAGCTCATCTGCTGAGTTCGCTGCTGCGCTACATGAGTCAGTAGATGGTAAAGAACTCCAACAGTGCTCTGAATCCCCTATTTCTTCGCAGTGGGTAGAATGGGCTTCAGAGGGCATTGGGGCCTGCGACTATTGCCATTTTCACGCTGTCCGGGTGGCCACATTGGCCACCTCGGTTTGGGTTTGGTGTTCGAGGAGTAGTCGCGGGACAGTGGACATCCTCTGCCGTGCCTGTCGGGGTAAAAATGAGAATCTGTATCATGTGGTGCAGCAGTGTCCTCGTACTCACGGTGGCCGCATTCTCCGACACGATGCGGTTGCCAAGCAGATAGCAGGCGCTTTGTCATCCAGCGGTTGGGCTGTTGAGAGAGAGAGACTATATCACATGCCGAGTGACCAGGGCAAGAAGCCAGATATCGTTGCTGTTAAGCCCGATGGGTCTGCTATAATCCTGGATGTCCAGGTGGCAGCGTGGACATGAAGCAGGCCTGACAGGCTAAGAAAAGTAAATATGATAGAAACGATCTGCGACAAGCGATATCTGAGCTAAAAGGAGTGGCACCTAATAACATCAAGGTTATGGCTGCGACCGTGTCATGGCGTGGGGTGTGGTGCGGGAAAAGCGCCACGGAGTTACTCGAGTTGGGCATCTCGGCATGAGTACTCCGTGGTATCACCACCCGTGTCTTGAGGGGTTCTTACTTGAACTGGTGGTCATTTTATAGGGGCCTTATCCCTAGAGCCGGCGTCGGGTAATCCTGGGCGTCCTCCACACTTTTTTAGTTTATTTGTTTGTTTTTAATTTAATGGTGTGCCCCCACCGCCTTTGAGGGGAGTTTTGTGAAAAAAAAAAAAAAAAAAAAGTGTGTGTGTGTGTGTGTGTGTGTGTGTGTGTGTGTGTGTGTGTGTGTGTGTGTGTGTGTGTGTGTGTGTGTGTGTGTGTGTACGTGTCCTTCCAAATGATATGATGAACTATAAAAATTTATGTACATAATTATGCTGAAAATTGTACTCAAATTTTCAATAATAAATATTTGATAAAAAGTCGAAGAAAAAAAAAAGAATACAATAAAGGCTAAAAAATCCAAAACCTTGTTTGCATCGCAAAATACTATTTAGAACGAGTTTTTTGTCATGAAACTGGCAGTAAACAATTCCTTTACATTCAAAAGCGCTAAAATTTCAAAACAACCAACATAATATAATACCATATTTTACGAAAATTCGACGCGCTGCATGACTGAAACTTTACAAACCTATTATTTTGTCTACGCTACGAAGACTTAAATTCTTGACCGCCTTTTGTGACCATTTTTATGTTCAATTAAGATTTCGGAGGGTGGGGTGTCAGTAAGGGTGGGAGGGGGTTATAATAAATCATTCTGTTTTCTCGATTCTCATAAATATGATTTCTAAGATTTTTTTTCTCGAACCAGAATTCAGTCCAGCAGTGTTGGGCATGATGTTATCGTACGATTATATTCGCGATAATTATTCGTTGATTCTGAGTCAACTGCGATTATATTCGTATTCGTGTAATCGTATTCGTCTGTCGGTGATTACACAAATACCTCCTTAAAGCGTCCTTAAGGCGAATTCAACGATTGGAGCCCAGCTTATCTGTCTCAAATTTATTTCAATAGGAAATAATAATAAAAATACTGAACAAAGAAAATACTGAACCGCAAGATCACTAGGTACCTATGTAGGGATGTAGGCAGTGACTCCAAATGGCGCTTTTTCGCATAGTTTACTCATCACCATGACAGCAAGGTAAAATAACTTCGAAAATAAGGTTTTCAGCCTTGCCTCTATGTAAGGATGCGCTAATGTAATTGTCTCGAGAACTGCGACTCTTCACAATAGACGTAGTACGGAAGACTCCGATCGGTTAAATAAGACTGCAAATATAGGGGTATTGAGACGAAAATGGTATGTGCCAGCTCATATCCATTTCCATTTAAATATGACCCATAACAACTTAGTGGAAATTCATTATGCGAAATCAAGATGTCCAAACCGAGGGGTCGGTTTTCAAGTGGAATCTGATCTCTCTCTCTCCCTTCATCCGAATTGTCGTCTCTTCAGCCGAATATTAAACACGCCTGATTTTTTTTTTTTTTTTTTTTTTTCAAAAAAGGAATATTATTTAATAAACGCTTTCGCAAATATAAGGAAGGGAGAGGGTAACACCGAAAATGTAATTTTCCATTTATTTCTACGAAGGAGGAGCTTAGCGAGAGGAGGAAATCAGCCTCAGCCCCCCTTTCAAATCTTTTTCTATTTTCCTTCCATTTGCTTTTCTTCCTCTCCGCCCCCTCTCATCATTCGCACTCTACCTAATTTAATCCTGAGAAACAGTGAACTCCCTTCCCAAGTCGGTAAAAAAATGCTATCGTTACTTTGTACGTTTCCAATAAGCGCAGCCCGAGTGGAGGGAAAAAGAACCGAGCGAGAAACGAACTTCAATCGTTAGATGTTTTCGGCGAGTTGGTTGGGTTCACAGGGGTTGTCAGGTATAAAATATTTACGACGGACGTTGGTATTAATACCAGCTTAATTTTTATGAGTTTAACTTACTAAACTTTTACGGTGTCCGGTTTTACGTGACCGTGTAGAAGTTCAAAAGGTGTAACCTTACTTAGCCGTCGCGTGAATAGAGTTGTTATAAGCTAACATGGTATTCATACTGGATTTAAGTGGAATTTTGTAGAAAATAAACTACTACAATGGCTCAGAAAATTTTAAAATAAAAATGTTTGAAGAATTTCATCATTGAAATCCGTTTTGAGGCATTCTGAAACGACCCCTAGAGTTTAACGCATTTTCATATAAATAAATAAATATGTATACATTTATTTATTTAATGTATTTGAACATCTATGTTACTTACATTCAAGTATGCTTTACAAGTTTCAGTATTACAGCGTTAGTAGAAATTTCAAATAATTTATAAATTACAATTACTATAACATTCTTCATACCCATTCTTCTATTAAATTACAAATTAATGTAAAGTTCTTTATACCCATTCTTTATACCCAGTCTTTCTTATTCTCTTTACCTCACAATTATTGGAAACAACAATCAAATAAAACACACAATAAACTTCATAAAACATTCCAAAAACACATTCAAGCAGTTGACATAGGCAGTACCAGTATATATAAGCGAGTTAATCCTTCAGTCAAACAAACATAAATTTCTCAGTTTGCAAACTTCATAAGAAGAAAATATAGCCTTTTTATGTCGAATTCACTTGGTACTGATACAAAATTTATCAAGTTTCCGGTACCCCCCACCAAGTCAGATATATATATTCTTCTAATCCAGTTATACATTGGACACTCAAATAGAATATGAAATAAGTTTTCAAGAAGACCCGTGTCACAGGCTGTACATGCAGTATTTGGAGAAATTTTGTAATTATAATTCCTAATTTTAATTCTAAAATGGTGTTTACTTGCCAATCTTATTTTTGCAAATAACTTTTTAAAATGAAAAGGGACATTATGGTTATTCAAATAATCGTTAAATCCATCCTGCGCTATCACAAGCCAATAGTAATCATTATAGGAGCCAGAAAAAACCGCATCAACATCTTTATCTTTTAGAAAGATTTCAGCATCCTCTACACATTTATGAGTGAGCATTTTGAGATTTTCACAATCAAATATATATATATATACGCCGAGTTATACATTACCCGCAAGACGCTACAGAGTTTTGGGAACGAACTTATTCATCGACCTTTCACTCTCTGAACGTTGTTTTCAACTCTCTTCTACGAATCATCACTCGGTTGCATTCACGTACACGAATCCAAAATCTCTATGAAAAATGAGAAAAGCTTTCTTCGTGAATGGTTTTACTTATCGTTCCGTGGTACGCACACTCAACATTAAAAAAATGTCTGCCCTACCGTCCTATTCTTTTTGAGTATAGTGAGGGTGTAAAGCAGGAGTCTCCAACCTACGGCCCGCAGGCCACATCCGGTCCGCGAGCAGATTTTAACCGGCCCTCGGAAAAATTAAAAACTGAGAATAGGTTTTTTTATTTGAAAATATATTTTCCTTAAAACACTTTTACCGGTATCTACCAGAACAGTAATCGTCTCTATTTTCGTCCCTTCCGTTCTCGATAAGTGTTAAGTTATCTGTAAACCGCCGGCGATTAGCCATTGAGCGATGGTCAGTGTTTTGCACGGACAGTACTGTGGTGGTGTAAGGGCAGAAAACTTGCCCCAACTGTACTTAAGGCAGGACTAAAAATAACTCATCATGTTTTATTACAAATGTATGGGTATTAGAAATAATCATTGAAATTTTTAGTTAAAGTAGGCCTCAGTAAAAATCATGAATAATTGTCTTACTTAGGTCTGGTATATTTTGTTCACAACATTATTTTTAACTATCTTAAAAGAACATGATTTGCGTTATCCAACAACAAAGATATTATAAGGGAATATAGCTACTTAGAAAACTAAGCCCAGAATATCTCAATAACCCACTGAGCACGCTTAATTAAAACAAAACTTCGTGAATGTATGGGGGAGGGGGGGGGGGGGGGGGATATTAGTAAATTGTTGGCCCGCCTTGTCTCAAGTATTTTATAGTGTGGACCTTTAGTAAAAAAAGGTTGGAGACCCCTTGTAAAGCAAGGAGCATCGTATACCATAAAATCAAGATCTCAAGGCATTGCGGGTACTGTATAACTCGGCGCCGTCCCATGATTTGGGTAGTGAGTTTATTACCAACTATCTGTATGTAACTATTAAGCTTTAACCGTATCTGTAACTAGAATTTACGTCAATATAATTACATGTACATTTGCAGAAAAATTTATTTAGATACACTTACATTCTGCAGATTATAGGTTCTCCGTTACTCTGCGGCTGGGATGTCGAAAGGGAGAGACTGAATCATAAATATACATTAATATATGCCAAGTGACCGCGGCATGACGTCGATTATGTATCGATGTCATTAATTTAGACATGTTTTAACACAGAATGTGTTTTAGCCATGGACTAACTAGCCGAAAATGGAACGCGGGATGGTAACGAAATGTGTGACGGATGATTTTCACGTACAACCGAGTCGTTGCTAGGGAAATGGTACTTCGTCGTTTTTCATCCCACAAAATTCGTTGACCATTCGTTCGAAAGCTCTCGATTTATCCAACAATATTATGTTAACTACTGCGAAGTGCGTGTCCAACAAACTGAGTTATGAGCATGGTTATATAAATAATTGTTTACACACAGGTGATCATTCTCAATAATTGATATTGTGAACATGATTGCAACCGCTTGTTAATTTCTGATGATTTCATTGAGCTTGTGTTTCGATGATTTGATTCATAGCAGGTGATCTGAGTATTACGAAAACGGTTTGATTTGTGAAGCGGAGGTTAAATAATTTGAATAGTTAATTTCTATACTTTACACTCTAGGAAGCTGTAATTTCGTTTGTAGCCTCTTTAGGACATTTACTTGACGATGCTCAGGGTCCGGATCAGATGTGTGGCTCTTAAAGCTAATTTCTATGCTTTACACTCTAGGAAGCTGTAATTTCGTATGTAGCCTCTTTAGGACATTTACTTGACGATGCTCAGGGTCCGGATCAGATGTGTGGCTCTTAAAGCTAATTACTATGCTTTACACTCTAGGAAGCTGTAATTTCGTATGTAGCCTCTTTAGGACATTTACTTGACGATGTCCAGGGTCCGGATCAGATGAGTGGCTTTTAAAGCTAATTTCTATACTTTACACTCTAGGAAGCTGTAATTTCGTATGTAGCCTCTTTAGGACATTTACTTGATAAATCGCTCTTGATTTATCACGAATTTATTTCGTTTTTTTTTTTCGTAGTTTCATACAATAACTATATAAATTGATGTTATAAATGAATAGTAAACAATGACGCTTGTTTGGTTGTCACTTGGTTGCGCGACAACGCAAACACATTCTGTGTTTCAATAATTTCGTCCGAAGTATGTAAATAGAGGTAACCGGGGGTCCAGGGGGCTTGCCCCCTGGCGAGGCGCGGAGCGCCGAGTTTTTAATATATTTTATTTATTTATTTTTTATTTTATTTTTTTTTAATGATTCTTGCTGTCCAGGTTGTCAGTGGCAACCCACCCGTTCCAGCCATATAGCTAAGACGGGAAGGAAGTTCCGTGTTAGGGTACGTAAGCCTCGACAAGACAGAATTAGGCAGTTACAAAACACTAAACAAATAATCGGCCAATTGGTAGGATTTGCCAGTTCATTTGTTCAAATTTTGGCCAAGAAGTGAGTTTTTAGTTTAGACCCATTTTGGGTGATGCTGATCTGAGGAAAGGAATTTCTCGCTCAGGGCCATAAGAACCTGAATGGGACTAATAAGGACAAGAGGAGTGAAATAACACAACTTAGAAGTTATAAATAACACAACAAACTATTCATATAGCTAAGGGCAGCAATGTAAGCTAAATATCCCTAAAAACAAAGTTACATTTGCGTTGTTTCTTGAAATGGCTGCTAGGAACGAAAGGTTGCATAAAGGGATACAAAGGAAGGCACTTCGGGCTTTCGGCCTGAATGGAACTTTCGGCAACTTAAGCAGGGTGTCCCACATAGTGAGGTCAGTACATCAGGAGTCGATTCTAGAGCTCATTTCTGATCAAAATTTCATCATAGAAGTTTTTTTTTTTAACGCTTAGTTTTTGAGTAATTTAATTTTTAACATTTTCTTCGTGTTTTTGACCTTTTGTCATTTAAACGATCATATCTCCTTTAATTTTCTATCGGATAGATACCTGAAAATCTTTAGGAATTAAGGTATAGGACATGAAAAAGCTGTGAAAATTTTTTTCAACCTAATTCGGGAATAAGGATGCAAAAAATGAAAAAACTGCACCAAGAGCTCACCTTTTCAATACTGTAGTCAACTACACTTTTATGGTTTAGTTTCTTGACCACTACGTGATAATGAGCACAGTTTTGGGATCTTGAGAGTCGGTTAGGCAATAATAAAAATCAAGTCTTCAAAGCCAACGTTTCGATGTATTTATACGTCATCATCTTTTTACAAAGTCATCACTTTATAAAGTAGGGTTTTTCATCTAATTTTTGATTTGTCACGTGTTTTCAATAATTAATGTATGTGCATGACATGAATGTGTTGCAGACTACAAGATGACTTTATAAAAACCTGCATAAATTCTCCGAGCCTGTAAAAACCTGTATAAATACATCGAAACGTTGGCTTTGAAGACTTGATTTTTATTATTGCTTGACCGACTCATTTAATTTAATTTTACAATGAATTTTGAAAATATTGTCATTTTTTGACATGATTTTGAGATTCGAAACTGTCAAAATTTGTTGCTGTCGACTTGTTTTGACTATATAATCGAGTTCAGTGACCCCAAAAACGTATGTTTACGAAGTTTCACAATTTTACAAAGAAGTTTGTAAAAGTTATATACAAAAGTCTGATATTGGCAAAAAAAACGTATTTCAAAAACCAAAATCGAGCTACCGGCGTAGGTTTTTGTCATGCAAAAAATCTGAAAAAATTCAGGGGTCATTTTTTTTAACCAAATTTGGGAAGGACGTCATCAAAATTCCACCTTTCTCAAAATAGCGGATACCATAGTAGACGGGTACATTGATCGACATATGCTTGTTATGATTTAGGCAATTTTGCGATTAATGTGGAGTGTCGGTGGAAGGAGTAGTACGATGTGTTGAGGAGGCAATGATGATGAAATAATAGAGAGGTGAAAGCGGTGGTTGATAGGTCGCATGCAGGGTAATAGATGTGCGACAGTATGTGTGGTAAATTAGGGTTCATAATAATGGATGTGTGTTTTGTTTATTGTTGTACGTAGATAAATAATGTTGTGACGAATGATGATCTTAATTTTGTTTGGTTGTATAGTAGGTATGTAAAATGAAGACGGAATTTAATATGTTTATGTTTGAACAGATTATAGCGCTGTTATACGTAAAATGTGTGGTAATATAGAAATAAATGTGATAATATTTATATGAATTGTGTTAAATGAGTAGTATGTACACATGTTGATAAGAATGAAAAGGGACAAGAGTGTGTTTGAGTGCACTGTATGTTTTTCGTTAAAGGGTGTGTTGATCTGATGGTTATATATGTATCATGTATGTTATATGTATCATCATTTCTATCTGATCTTAAAGCCACATGCGGCATAGGATAAACCTGACCGATCTCGCCGCTTCATAATTTAGTTCTAGTTTTTTTAACACAGAATGTGTTTTAGCCATGGACTAACTAGCCGAAAATGGAACGCGGGATGGGAACGAAATGTGTGACGGATGATTTTCACGTACAACCGAGCCGTTGGTAGGGAAATGGAATTTCCGCCATTTTAATTGCACAGAAATCGTTCACCATTCGTTGGAAAGCTCTTGATTTATCACGAATTTATTTCGTATTTTTTTTCGTAGTTTCATACTATAACTATATAAATTGATGTTATAAATGAATAGTAAACAATGACGCTTGTTTGGTTGTCACTTGGTTGCGCGACAACGCAATTTTCGTCGTTTCATACTATAACTATATAAATTGATGTTATAAATGAATAGTAAACAATGACGCTTGTTTGGTTGTCACTTGGTTGCGCGACAACGCAAACACATTCTGTGTTTCAATAATTTCGTCCGAAGTATGTAAATAGAGGTAACCGGGGGTCCAGGGCCTGGCGAGGCGCGGAGCGCCGAGTTTTTTTTTTTTTTTTCGTTTCTCTTTAATGATGTGACTCTTCGGCCTAAAGGGGGAGTTAAGGAATGAATAATAAACAATTCTGATAGTGGTTTTAGCGTTGTTACATTTAGTCCACCACATGACTGATCCTCCGCCTTAACAGACGGAAAAATTATGAGATTTCACTGAATTGTCTGCAGAGTCAGATATTATCCAACTTGCGCTTTCTGACTCAGCTTTCCCTGATGAATCATTAGAGAGTTACAAGAGATCCGTCGGTCTCAATACGACGTGCTGTAACGAGAAATATTTACCGCACCTTAAACTCACGTCAAGTCCTTAACGGATCTAGTTGTAACGCTAAATCCATGGAAAGAGGAATTAGCCCTAGGAGGTTATTTTAGTCCATGGAAGGAGGTTATTTTAGACAATTACGTTTTTCCGGATTGCGATCCGTTACCGTATCTGTACGGTACCGATCTACTAGGAACTCTATTCGCATCAACCACTATGACGGAGGTTTTCCATTAAAACATTTTCCTCTTGTGGAAGAAATCAAGGACCCGATCGATCGGTAGCGATGTTCAAGTTACTTAATATTGAAAATATTAATTTCATTCAACGGTATCTACTACCTGCAGACCGGTCCCCACTCTCCCGTCTCCTACCCCTTATTCCATTTTCCACTTTTTGTAGAAGCTTAATGATTAACTCATCGGTCTTCATGACAAGGCCCGCTTTAGGTATATCGCCTCAAAGTAATTCAATTTAACGTTAAATACAGTATCACTCTAGTTCTTCGACCAAGAATATAAGTATTGGTTCAATATTTTCAATCATGAACTTCTGTAATTCACTATTAACAAATTTGTTTAACTTCCGCTCAAAATTTGGTGCTTTGTTTCAAGATGGGTAAAATCCAAAAACGAATAACGAAAAATTCCTTCCGTCTGCAGTTAAGAACGTTTTCCCGAAACTACTAAACAAAAGTTTATGAAACTTCCGTCAATAATCACACACGAGGCTTAGTTATTCCTGGAAGGTCAGTATCTATTTCGAATAACTCTAATAGATAGAATTTGAGGGCTGAAATATTTTAGAATATCAAGATTTTAAAAAACAATGACCCCCCCCCCCCTTCTCGCAACAGGTGTGCATCATATATTCCGCACACCTGTAAGTAGTGAGGGGGAAAAGCTTTTTTAAAAAAAGGAAAAAAATCTTAGCTCCGTTACTGCAAGGTTCACAGAGCTGCGGTTGATCGCATTCGACGTAAGAATGTATTTTCTAAACGATCCTTGTATCAGATATTTTCCTGCTACCACAACCTCTTCTAAATTCTGAAAAAAACGCCCAAAAATCAATGATAAAACACGAAAAGCCCACGTTTCATGGGCTTTAAAATGCTCCAGTCCCGTAACCATTAATTGTAGCGACCTGTAGTTGGTCTCATCCTATTCAAGAAGTCAACAACCTATAGGAGAAACCGCCTTGCATTCTTCAAATTCAACAACTGGAAAGATCGGACAAATTGGACCAAAATTAGACAAATTCTGATAATATATTAAAATCCCGATGAGATGGAAAAACGGGTTTCGGATTCCTTTTCAATAATTTTCCGTTATCCCCCCCCCCCCCCAATCTGTTTCACGACTTTCGCGACTGTTTCACGCCCGCCCGATGTTCCTAGGCACTGATAGGTAATCATCCTAGGTAATGATCCCTTTTCACATTTTAATTAATGTTCGCTCAGTTTGAGGGAGTAAAGAGGCATTGATGAATTCTTGGAAAAACAAGAACATCAACCAACGTCATTGACCACGGGCGCTGCGCGCTTGCTTTGCCCCAATGTCTTCCCGATGAACCGGTTGGTTTACTAACTAATCTCTTCACAAATGTCAGGCGATAAGGAACGGGAATAGTAATTGCAAAAGCAGGTCATTCGTTTTTTGTTCAGTCACAATGGAAGTGCCGACCAGTGTATTCGACCTGTAGGTACGTGAAGTCCCGTGATTTAGATTTGTGTGCGTCTCTTCCAGAATTTCGGGATTATTCCTCATGATAAACTATGTCCCTGAGGACATTATATGACCGCGAACGTGACGGAAGTCGTGCAAAGGTGGCGATGTACGAGTAAAAGAAGAGAATATCGTACAGAAATGTTCATGCTTACAGGAACATGGTTGGACGGATCCAAGTTGCCTTTAGATAAAGTTTTATTGTTCATTTATTCGTGGGCATTTGAAATTACGTCTATAAGGTATTGCGATTATAATATAATTTCTTCCATATAGCTTGAAATTGTCAACAATTCTTCGTAAATATGTAATCTAAGTAAGAAGGAATAAAAAGGGAATGCCTAGAAACATCGGGCGGGCGTGTTGAAGACAAATTTTCTGGGGGGGGGTATAACGGATAAAGTACCTCCTCGTTTTCAGCACACTCAAGAACCCTTAAATTTGATAATGAGATCTCCTTCACGGAACTTGACTTTTCTGTAGTAAACCTGTGTAACAATTCGAAAGCGAGTTACTTCACGGCGGCAAGTGAATTTGATTAAACTAGATTTCGAGATGTTGATCTTAATTGGCCACTTGTTCGACCAGTCCTCACTATCAATAAGATGTGATCCTGTAATGTTCGGCTAGACTGTTCGCATGGGCCATTAACTGCGACACCGTCGGCATACAGAGCAGTAATGATGTTTGGGTACCTCGGAAAGTCATTAGCATAAATTGAGATATTGACAGGGTGTCGCAGTTTCGAGCGCACCGGCTAGGGTTCGACTCTACCACTAATTTGTTTCTTTTTGTTCTATAACATATATTTTTTAATTCACTCGAAAAACCACTTTTTTCACTTTAAAATTTTTTTTTGCGTTTTCGCTTTTTGTCACTAAAAGATCATAACTCTCTAAATTTTCAGTCAAAACTCAAATTACCTTGTAGGTTGGAGGGGACAGTGTTTGAAACCATAAGAGAAATTCTGGCTTTGACAAGCAATTAATGTATGTTTTTTCGTTTGTTCAAACTTATCTTTCATCTATTGCCGCATCAGGATGTCCTCAAACTGCTCAGTATTGAAAAAATCGCTAATTCAAGCCACAAAACCAGGTGCATCTTCAGGTATCATTAAACTATGTACCGAAAAAGCCTGATTGGAGATAAAATTGGGAAAATGCAGCAAACCTAGCGAGAGATTGGATCCCAGAGGAAAAGCTAATGCACGCACGCATTTCAACGTTGGTTTCGTTGATCACGAAACGAGAGTTAATGGGACATGCGATAGGTGGAAGCTTATTACACTCGAATTCTTGCTGAAATGCGAATTATTGAGCTGCCACCGTATCATGTTGAGAGACGATTTCCAATGGAAATCATAGATTACCGACCGTCCTTTGAAAAGTCAACACTTCGTTCCCTCAGCTTTTACGTTCGTGTCGCGATTCAAGCTGTCACTGTCGACATTATTTGAATGTGTGTGACCGTTTGTGAGACCAAATTTTGAAGAAATGTTTTGGCTGCTTATTATGCACAGTAAGAAAATGAGTTATACAATGTTAGCTATGTTGGTAGTCGATGAGAACCGAATATTTGTCATAATCATTAGTTATATACTTGTAAAAGTATGCAGGCATAAATATCATCGCTGAATTTAGTTTCCAGCGGTTCGGTTAAAGCGCCTCTTGACTGATTGGGATAATACCTATACGAGTACATGTAACATTCATTAAAAGTACTGAGAGGCGGGAATCTTAAATAGACTACTCAATCTGCAGACCAACCTTTCTTCTTAGTACACCTCAAAATGCCACAAACGTTCCCAGAGAATATTATATGTGTATCTTAGTTTTAATTTTGCGAGCACAACTATAACACAACAAATTGTTGATTTTTCACCCCCCCCCCCCCCCTCAACTTCCATTCTAATTTCTAGGTCTTACTATTTCCCCCGATAAAGGATGTCGGTTCTGAAGTGTTGGGGTACAGACCTGTAGGCTCCCCTCCAAATGCAAGTAGTTGAGGGAAAAACACTCCATAGAGTGGATTGTAGAAACAATCAATGATCTTGTATTATGCAAGCACCTGTATTGTCCGACAGGTCGGGGCGCAAGTTTTCGCTCTTGCCCCCGAACTTGCACCCGAGGTTCCAGCACCCGAATTTTCAACAATATTCACAAAACCCTCGGGATCCGCCTGCATAGGCCTAACCCCGGAAGTAGGAACCCAACCCGGGTATCTCAGAAGAGGGCTGAGGGCCAAGATTATTAGCCACTGCTCCTGCAAATCAAGCGGGGGCAGGTTGATTGTGCTGCGCACTTACAAACTCTGTGCACTTGTAGCCTGGTACTCCACCCCCGCAGTGCCAGTTTTGGAAGATACCTTATCTCCGTTTCACAGGTGGATCCTCCCCAGTTGCTTTGACCAGTCACAGGCCTGGGCTGAATAATCCGTTCTGTTACGGTTGTTGACCAGGAGCATTGCGATGTGATGATAGCGCGACCTGATTTTCCGGTCCCCATCCATTCGTAAAAATATTAATTTATGAGCAATAGTCAGTTGACTCCAAGTTCCCACTAAAAACGTTCACTCCTCCGGCTCCCCCAGGTCTCCTAAGTTTGTGGTGGTACGTATATGTACATTAGTAGAGTACAGATAATTTGATGTTCAACATTTGCCTAAACTGGAACACTGTGATAGACCCCCTTTCACACCGGGGAATACATTGTCCTAACCACTTTTTCTTTTGTTGAGGGCGATGCTGCACATTTGCAGAATTTATTCGGGTATACATGTCATACTGGTATGAAATTAGTTCCTCCGTAAATACACTAATTTTCGGGAGAGGTGAATGAAAATTTCTTTTGTTAAAAGCGTAAAAATTAATTTATTTATTCATTCAAGTCGCTTCATAAGCTGGGTCAACAGTCTCATTCTTCTCGGTGTACTGCAGTAGTGCTTGGGTGTAATGGCAACCCTAATTTCATCTCGCTAGGTGTACTCACGTACCAACCCGCTCTCGCGCCTGTACCTGGGTACAGATTGGGCGTTCTAGGATAATACATGCCTCCTTACCTTCCATCAATGGACGGGAGGGTGTTGAGTCGAGCTATTAAGAAAACATCAACCACTTCCCGAAATCGAGGAGCGCCCTCTTATCATCAAGGGTACCTCATCAACATGAGTTTCAAAGAACCTCAGCAATATTGTGGACAGTTGATCTTTCGTGAACGGCTAGTGACCCTGTGGGTCAAACTACATTTGCTGATCTGTTGGTTAGGCCTGTGGGTCGGTACGTGAGTACTCCTAGTTGGTGAAAGTAGTGTCGCCAGTACACCTAAGCACTACTGCAATACACCACATAAATGTGCATCAAACTCCCCCACATCCACTCATCTTCACCAAAAAGATAAAGAAAAAAGCGGCTGCGTGTAGGATTCGAACGTCGGACCATTCCTTCCACTGTCAATTTTCTTAGCCATCACGTTCCAGGGAATACGACTTGCTTGCCTCTCTTAGGCTCTTCAGTTGCTGATACCTCTGGGAGGCCTGTCGCGTTGTTTACCCTGAGAGAGGTGGATGTTGAAGAGGTGTTTTCTGCCATAGTAAAACTAAAAAACTCTGAAGCTAGTGATGCGTATGGCCTCCACTCTGCAACTATCAAGTCTATAGCACCATGTATTATTGAACCTCTGGCATATGTATAAACCAATGCTTCTCGAAAGGTTTTCTTCTCGCATTTTGGAACTACAGCATGGGTTCTCCAGTTTACAAAAATGGGGATGTTGATTGTAACGAGAACTTTCGCCCAGTCTCTATAATCTCTTATATAATGAAGATTATAGAGACCTTACTTTATAGACAGATTCAGGAATATTTTGAGAGCCATGGCCTCAACTAAATCTTAGTTTTTATTTAGAAAAAATAAAAGCACCACCCAGGCTGTTACCAAACATACCATTGAGTGCCTTTCTGGACTGAGCAGAATACAAACTGTGGGGGCACTACTGTTTGATATGTCAAAAGCATTTGACTTAGTGTACCTTCCATTGCTGTTATGCAAATTTGAATTCTATGGATTTGATCATAATGCATTATCTTTCTTGGTAGGAATTTCCATTTAGGTGGGGAGTAATCCGAGTTTTTGTATTTGGAGCTAGAGGGAACGATGAAGCCAAGATCTGTTCAGGAATTTGGAACTATTGACTCTTCCAGCGCTTTATATCCAGGCAATTTTAATCATAGTTAAGAACAACTTGGAAGATTTTCCATGCCTGGGGGACAATCACCAATGTGATACAAGGAACCGAGATCAGCTTTCCACTCAAAGTGTAGTGGCTGGCTCTAGTTCAGAAACATAATCCAGACTCTGTGGGAATAAAGATGTATAATGATCTTCCGGCTGCTCTGAAGTCGATGAGCTCTGCTGTATTTCAGAAAGGAATAAAGGGTAATATGCTGATTGCCTTGGCACTGTACAGCACAAATGAAGTTTTTTGGGGGAGCTGGTGTTCTCAAGTGATGTGTTGAGAAAAATTGACTCTTTATTACCTGGTTTTATGCAATTTTCGCTTGTTTCTTTTTTCTGCTGTTGACGTTTGTCAGATACCTTTTGTTGTACGGTGACAATAAAGCATTTCTATTCAATTCAATAGTAACCCAACAACGGCAAGTTCATCGGAGTAGTATAGAAGGAACTGAATATCTCCAACATTTTGGAGATGTTGAACATGATGGTTTGATTGATGTTATATTATTAAGAGTTCACACGCCTTTCACTGTTTGAAGAAAGTGATAAGATAAACAGAATATTCTGGATCAACATTAACGTTACGCAGTAGCGGTAGCTGATCCAGTTGAAGTTGAAATCAACAGTAACTACCGTGAAATCACCCTTCAATTTCTTTCAAATTCGAGTCAATTCGAGCCATTTTACAAAAATATAAGTTCTCAACCTCTCAATATTTGTCCAATTCTGCTGGGCTCCATATGGCATGAGCAATGGCAGGGTGAGGTCACTGTTCTGCGTGGTGTCCTTCAGGATTTGAGCCCGGTGGGCCCTTTCGTAACCCAACTTCCAAGGAGGGATCGAATAGTGGTCAACCGGGTTGCCACTGGCCATACCCGTCTTACTCACAGACACTTGCTTAACGCAGAAGCTCGAGATGTGGGGGTGATCTGTCTATCCGCCACTTTCTGGAGGACTGCGCAGCCCTTGTGGACCTCCGAGTCCAGCAACAGCCCCCTCAGTGGGTTAACGTTTTATCCGGACCAGACAAGGTCCGATCCCTGTTGTTTTACCTGATGGACGCTGAGCACTAGTACGAACTGTGATATCTGATCTGTGATATATTTATATACATCTTGTCGTAGTTTTATTTCACTTTGCTGATTGCATATAATAGCATGTATGTAGTTTTTACCTATTTTACATCTAGTCTTAGTTGTATTATTTTATTTTGGAGTTTTTTAATCCACTTTGGGGGCTAAACAATGGTCATCACTGTACCCGTTACTTTTTTTCCCCTCCGAGTTGCCTGAGGAGTCCATGATGGCGCTCCTTTTTAGTCAACCATGGCAACATGGCTCCCCTTAGAATCGTGCCACTTCCAGTGTCCCTTTAGACACCTTGTTCAATGCCACTAATGACCCTTCTGGTAGAAATGCGGCTTAAACCTTAACGAAAATTAAAAAATACACTGATACCATTTTAATGGTCAACAGTGAAAACTATTTTATCCTTCTGGTATGCTTCCGAAGCCTAATTTACATTGATAATATTGTTGGAACCTCTTGAGACACACCTTCAGTTGGAACGAGGTTGTATATCAATAGACTATAAATATGCTTAGTGTGAATTCATTACGAGTAGGTACTTCAGCTTCGTCCATGTTAATTCGAATCATAATTTGAACGCCAATTAGCGTTTAAAAACGTCGAAATGACGACGAAATTGAAAGTTTCTACAATTTTTGGTTATGCACGTAGTTGTAAGTTGAATGCTAACCATTATCTTAATACTCCGTAAACATATACATTGTTTATCATAATCTGAAATATAACTATTATCCCACTCTCACTGATTTCTAAGCCCGAAACTTGTAAAAGCTCCAGGAATCCTTGATAAAAATTTGGAATACGTCTCAATTATATTTTCTTTTTTTCCAAATCGACTGTCCATCGCTCCCTATTTTCAATATAAGATAATATATTAACTCTTAGATGAAAACGTATTACAATACAAGTGTAATAATATACAATGTGTATGTACACAGTACAACAATAGTAGGTACTAGTTTATTTAGAGCATTTGATTGAATTCCACGGTATCGCTGGATGCAATGAATGTCTCGTCGTCCTTTTCAATTACAATATAGCTGTCAATTTGGTTTAGTTGAATATTAATTGGAAGTTTAATATTAATATTGTTTATTGCACAATCCAATTAAAGATCCACAGTATCGTTCGCAGCAAATGGCTTGTTAGTTCATCGAACTTGTGAAGCCAAACCAGTTCACCATTGAAGCTATTCAAGACCGTAATAATGACATGACGCGCTGCACTGCGCAGGGTCGTAGGTGAAGGTTATGAAGTAGGTTCCTTCCGCACTGCTGTTACCCTTATCCCGCTCAACACACCTGATAAGGTAGGTAGGTACCATCGACACCTCACACCTACAGTCATAGCAGTCATAGCATAGGGTGACTATAGTCACCCATCTACATCCTCAATTATTGCCATCGTATTTCTTCGTGGCATCATTGCTTCAATATTTATGCTGAAACATTGTTGTTAACTGTTGCAAACCTTCAAAACATTTCTCATTATGAGCAATGAATAATGAGCACAACATCGGTAAATTAAGAATGTATTTATTAATAACTTCATATAAATTACTTATGCTTTGAAAATAATACGTTTTTGAATTTATTGTTTGTTTGAAAAATTTATATTGGTTGAAAGACAATAAGTCATTGAGTGTTAAAGTTGAATAAAAAATATTTAAGTTACCATGATGCACATTTCAGTCGTTATTTTATAATGGATAATTACCTAAAGGTAATTTGTATAAATTGATAATTTTACATTGAAGCATTGGTGACGTCACTCCACTTCGCCAATGGTTCCGAAGCGCTTGAAATATCATAAGGCGAAATTTAAAATTGAATGTCTTGAATGTACACAAACAAAACTTACCCGAGGGTAGGGTTTTGAAGACGGCAAGAGCGCAGAAAGCGTTTGGTGTATAGCCTGCTTCCCGGAGGCTGTCGAACAGCTGACTGGAGAGGGTGTGAGGGTTCACCCTCCACCCGCTGGGGTGCGCTAGCGTTGCCCGGACAGTTTGGGCACCCTCTCCCGACTTCCGATCCTCTTTTAAGGGATGATGAACGGTTTTCGGGGACTGGGAAGCTCCAGACTGTATTTTTGCGAACCCTGGCACAGGGGCCCGAAAGCCCTGATTGGGTTCCGCAGATGCCAAAATCTCAGCCCATGTTAATTTTCCTTGAATACTAAGGAAGGTCCGATTCAATTTGTTGTTTCTTGATCGCGAACAGCAACTTGGTGGCCTGTAGAATCGAAATTCACGAGAAGGAAATTCGTTCTGTTATTCATCAACCTATCCAACCTGGTGTACGAATTACATTATTGTAATTGATACTGAATAAACTGTTTACCTTTCTCATTCGATTAATTCTGCTCTATTCCTACCTTTCGAGATTGGAAATTTGCTGGGTAGGTACATGATAAATTGTTCAAGTTGCCCTTATGTTCAATAGCTACACTATTTGTATAAATACACTTGAATAAAATGAGAATTAGTGAACTGTAGTAGTAAAATTTATTCAGTTAAATATAGGTAGAAATGTATGTGATAAAACGATAGATATTAGTCGAAACATATGAAGATGGTCTGGACGGAAAACTTATCAACGAATTCGGTCACAGATGACGATAGATGATTGGGCGCGTCTGGAGGTGGGTACAAGTCACAACACTACAGTAGTGATGCATAGAAGCCTTTCGACAACATACCTCTACGTTACACTTTATGTATGTACCTACTGCAAATCAATATCAAATTGGAAGTAGATATTTATACATATCACCATTACGAGGAATTGACATTGTAACATTTTTGAAACGTTTTGGGTAAAGGGAGAAAACTTGGTTATTAAAATAAGGTTTGGCAATTATTTCAACATCGATTCATCAGAATTTTCATCATTCAACAAGACTTAGTCAATAAAAAACCGGAAGTTGAAGAAAAACATTGTCTGATTCCACGAAAATATTTTCGAAAAATATTTTTGTTGGTAAAACTTGCAGGAAAGGCTAGGAAGGGGAAAAGTGGGCGGGGGGGGGGGGGGTTTTAGCTTCTACTAAAATAAAATAAATATCGCGGCATTACCGGAGAATAAGTAAAAATCACTTGTGCTCTACGGTAGAGTCATCATACAAGACCCATCAATAAATCATAATCCTACGAATATGTAAATCAATCAATAAAACATAATCATATAAAAAAAAGATCAAGTAATATACACAAGACAATGCAATTGTAACTAATAAAGAGAGAGAGAAAAAAAACTTGTAAGTGAGTCTTTAGGATGAATAGAAAGGTGAACTGCCCAAAATCTGTTCAATTAAAGTTTGTTTGAACAATTTACGGTTCGAAAAATTAAAAATATGGATTTTGTGATTGTACAAAAAGGTAACAGCCTGGATATGCGCTGTACGCGTAAAGAGTTCAGTTCTCACCACAGGTAATTTCAAATTTGAATCAGCCTTGACTCTAAGCAACTTGGATTCATTATATAATGCTCTAGTGGAATGTCTCCGCGGTTTATTTAACATAATTTTAATAAGGGCAGAAATGCAGTCAGTGCTATGTATGATATGGTATGATATGGTCTGCAAGTCCTAGGAAGAATATGGGGAAGTTGGAGATGGAGATTAGGTCAACCTTGTTACAACTCAGGAATGTTGGGATGGAAGTCAGATTTATCTGGGTACGAAGCCACAAAGGAATTGAGGGCAACAACGTCGCTGACTCGAATGCTAAACAAGCTGCACTGTATGGGACATCTCCAGCGGTGACCCTTAGTATCCTCATACAGACCTCAAAAAGATGGTAGCCGCAAGCATCACGAAGCACTAGTAGTGGGAACACGAAAACGGCGAAGCAGGAAGACGTCATGTCAGAATATTTCCTCCTCCCCAAATGCATGATTGGTTCACTGACATGCCACTGAGACCTAAAATGTTCTTCAGGACGTTGTGCAGACTGAACGACGAAGCAGGAAGACGTCATGTCAGACTATTTCCTCCTCCCCAAATGCATGCTTGGTTCACTGACATGCCACTGAGACCTAAAATGTTCTTCAGGACGTTGTGCAGACTGAGAACCGACCACTGTCGTACCAAGTCATATCTTTATAAAGACGGTAGAACGGATAGTGAGTTATGCCAAAGGTGTGGTGTAGTTGAAGACGAATTCCACTTGATATTGGATTGCCCTAACTTCAGCGATTCACGGGGCAAGTTTTTTGAAGAAGTGACAAAGGTCGTTGAGCAGCCATTATATTAACCTCGAAGTTTTAGTGACATGACAGGACATCAGTATCTACGATGCTCTGGTAAAGTTTTTGGATGACTCAAATATTGTGATTTGATTCTACGTCGTTTATCATTGTGTATTTTATCGATTATTATTCTTGTCATATTGTAACATAATTATGATTCAATTATAAATTATTTATGTTTTAGTTTAAGTTTTTTATGAATATTATGCAGATATTTGTTTACTTCAATTGATTCTGATAGGCTAAATAGTTTGTATTGATGCTAATAAACTAAAAAAATAAATAAATAGATAAATAAGAAGTGAACGAACATAATGACAGTGGAACAGTTTTTTGCAGGAGAAGTTTGATGAAGCTAAAAACTCGCCAGCCTATAACAAGGATTTTTAAAAAAATCCTAAGTACATACATTTTTTTGCCTGGGTGATATACTCCCATTAACCCTAAAATTGAAAGGTCAACTCTAGGACTCTTAAAGGAACGATGGGGGTAATTTTTTCACCCACTTAATAATACTTCATTTTACTGTTTAAATGTGGCGAATTTCACGAAAATTATAACAAAAACTATGTAAACCATTGTTCCTGCATTTATTTGCTCAATTAGAGCATCTTCAAACATTCTTACATGCTCACTATCTTTCGTAAGGAACCGAAAAATGAATACGAACTGCAGATGCAATAAATGCCTACTTCCCCCTTCGTGTGCTTTCTCACAACTTCCAACATAATCATCAGTAATGAACATTTGATATGCAATTGGTTCGTCAGCTTCTTAAGCAGCTGTGCATGGTCCAGTCATAATGTGCACCGTGTTCTTTCGTGTTGTCCCTTGGCCATAGTATTGGATGGGACTTTTCCTCACTAAAGATTTTCCATTCTTGTTTTCATTCTCACAAACGGTGACAGTATCAATACAATACAATCAATAGAATGGTAATTTTTCAAAGACAAATTTTCTTCTTGAGATCATTTGATAGGAGAGGAGTTACGAGATCGTTGATCAGTTTTTCCACATTTTAACCTCAACCAGATGTTGCGAATTTTCTTTTGACACTTACCCATGTTCCGTCCTTTTCACAATAATCATTCTGGACAGCAACATCTAATAAATTTCTGAATTCTTCGGCTTTTGACTGTTTAAAATCTATATCACTTCCCGAAGAAGTGTAGGTACTTACTCTCCCCGTCAGAGTCAGCCAATTCAATATCGTAAACTTCCCATTGATCTACAGAACTTTATATTAAAAGCCCTGTTCACATAAAGTTTGTCCAAAATATTCCTAACTTCCTGGCTTAGAATATTTTTCCTCATTAATAGCCATGATGTGAACCTGTGATATAGAAAATATAATTAACAGAAAACGTGAATTTCTTAAGATTTGTATGAGCCGTTATAAATGTTTATAGGAAAGTCGAAGAATTTGATTTGAGATTCTCAGGGCGTTGCACCTACATGTCCAACGATTTTTCAAGTGTTTGAAGCACGAATACCTAAACTCTGGAATTCCTTATTAGTACTATGGATAGAAAACATAAACGATAGAGACTCCATTGAAGGGGTCTTCATTGAAAATCGGAATAATATTTATTCCTTCAAACTTCCTTTCAATGGAAAGGTAGAGTTAATCTACTCCCTTAGACGGACGTCATTGCAGGGGGGGGGAGTAATTTTACACACTGACTTCCTGAAGAAGCAGCACTTCTTGGTGGGAGAGCGTCCATTCACTACCACACCTTTTTCAATAGTAACTGAACATCCTGGGAGAGGCATATCTTGAATTTGGTGGCACGACATACGCCCACTCCAACAGCAATACCAGCTGAATACAGCGTGGAGTGGGATCTACTCCATTTTCTCATTCTAGGGTTACCTACTAACATTTATTCAATTCGCAGATTATAAACTACGTGCAGCCTTGAACCATATTACGTCCGCGCCTGACAAGTGTCTTCCTAAACATCAAGTAACTCTGCAGCTACAATTTCATATACTTCGCTGTTGTATCCCTTATCAGGACGAACCTGATTTTTCTAGTTCATACTTTTCAATACAAAGGGATGATAAAAAATTATGCCAATATTTCAGACATATCTTGGTGAATACGTGGTTTTGAGTCAAATATGTCAATATTCTGCTAATGCTATAGATTCCAATATGCTTTGGTTCAGAAGTTTCGGATAAATGTACGACATTCGGTTTTGGGAATCAATATATTTGAAATAAAAAACGACGTAATTTCAATGGTGAGAGAGGATACGGGAATGGACTTTTCATGTGTATTTGCAATAGATGATTTATGAAAGAAAGAAGTGCATATAAATAAAATAACAAGCTCTGAAACGAAAGAAGAGCTTTTGGGATTTTCAAACCGATTTTCTCCACGACATGCCATCCTGTTTTGATCTGTTCCTAATTACCTCATCGACTTGATTAAATGGAACAACTTGTCAAGCACTTCATTCTCTTTCTAAACATCGTTACCTTCATAAACGTGAACAATTTTAAATTTGATTTTCAAAAAACTCATAACTTTAAATTTGGTTTTTAACAAAAAAAAAACTAATTTACTTATAAGTAAGTAGATGTTTTATACTTTTGAATATTAATCCCCCTAAAGAAGTCCCAGTTCCTGGGGAGAAACGTTGGAGTTAATTTAAAAAAAAAAAAAAATTTACGGACAGAACGCCTTTACGAACTAAATCACTCGCGACGAAGTTGTGGAAACCCATTTAAAAACGAAAGTTAGTGAAAAACGTCTATTTTCACGAAAAATAAAGATTTACACTGTTAAATCGATTTCGACGGTTAGGCCATCATCAGTAACAAACAATAACACAGTTGTTGTTACTGATGATGGCCTAACCGTCGAAATCGATTGAACAGTGTAACTCTTTATTTTTCGTGGAAACAGACGTTTTTCACTAACTTCCGTTTTTAGAAGGCCTTTCTTATAAAGCTTGTTATTTTATTTATATGCACGTCTTTCTTTCATAAATCATCTATTGCAAATACTATGAAAAGTCCATTCCTATATCCTCTCTCACCATTGAAAAGCGATGCACTCTGGGCTGCGTTTCAGAATGCCTCAGCACAGATTTCAATGTAGAAAATATTGGGAAAATTTGTATTTCAAAATTGTTTGGAGTCATGCAAAAGCTTCAATTTTCATTAATATTCGCTATAGCGTACTGCGGAGTTATACGATATGTTTATGCATATTTTCTATACTCAACGTCAGTTGACTCCTAGCTATATTTCGTTACAACATCCATACATTTACTTTTTTCAAACCAGTTTCGACGTGATCGCCATCAAAATGGAGTTTGTCGTGCTGTTCCCCTTTGGAGGCCGAGGAAGAAGAAGTCAACAATCAACTCCAGGGTGTATGAAAGTTCATTGGACCTCTCTCCCTCCTATCTAACTTGGATTTGATTGATCCGACTCCAACTCTTCCGTCCCCTGCTTTTTGTTCCTCCCATGAGTAATTGCTTGTTAATTGATTTTCCTTCCGCGAGACCGGGTAAATTCCCGAGTTCCCTTCCACTCAAGGCTTGATGAAGGCCACATACTTCTCTCATCGTAAAAAAATACAGAAGTTACATATAAATAAAAGTTCCAGTCATGCAGCATGATCGCATGACCGATTTTTTGTGAATAATCGTATTATGTTACTTTGTTTTGAAATTTAAGCACTACAAGTACAAAGAAATTGTTAACCACCAATTTTTTGGTAAACCAACTCGTTCTAAATCATATTCTACAATTCCAAACCGATTTTGAAATTTTTTTGAATTTTTTGTTTTTCAAATCGATTTTTCAGCAAATATTAATTAAATTTAAGCACATTTTTCATCATAATTTAGTAAATACGTTTTTCAATGATTTAGTTCATCGTTGATAAACTTCTTTTGACTAAAATTCGTATAAAAATTTAAATTTAACGTTTTTTAGCCGTTTTAGTGATTTTTTAGCATATTTTTTGAATTTTGACCTTTTTAATGTGCTCTAAAAGTGTTGGGCCAACGAAACATTTTGTTTGAAAGCTTGATTTTTCGGCGCAAGAACGGAATTTTCCTCAATCCTTGGGTGATGCTTGCGCTTTAATGCCTCGCCCCTCTTTCAGCCCCTGCCAATCATCCGATACCAGTATTGCACCTTCAACCCTCCATGTGTGTTCTGGGTCTATATGAGCCACAGCAGTCAGGATCAAGCGTGAAGGTGGGTTCACATCCATCCGGAATTGCGGCATGCCGTTCACAACCATCCGGTTGTGTTAGCATTGCGTTATCATTGTTTGTGTCTTCTATTACCATTGCATTCTCCAAACAGACCTGTTTCCTCTTTAATTTTCTCCTACCAGTCACACCTTTCACGGGCATCAAAGCTCCATAAATTACGTTGAATAATAAACTCATAAATCATGTGGGCATACAAGAGATTTTTATGTATCTACCTACATTAACTGTAAAGGTGACGTCGTTTTGAAATGAGACGGTTGGGTAATTATTCGGTCCTTTCATCAACCACTTATCCCAAGATAACATTATAGGTATTATAGTAGGCATTATAGTAGCAGATACGTGATCTGTTCGTAGTACGGCAGTATTTGGTTTTCAATTGACTTGTTGTGCTGAAACCTGAAATGAAGCTCTTTTGGGACATGTAGAATACAATTGAAAAGTATGGAGGGACTCTGATCAGTTTTGGAACCTCTGAGACAAAGTTTTTTCTTAATCGACTTACAGCTCTGAAAGTCAGATGGCTCTGTGATTTTGATTACAATTATGAGGTATGGAGACGTACTGATCAGCCGTAGGGCCCCTGGAGTTAATTTTGTTCGTATTCGACCTACGGTAATAAAATGAAAAATATACCGGTTTTTGAACACGCTTCTTTCGACATTTTTACTAAAATTTTCAACAAATAAAAATAATAAATTTGTGGGCTCATGGAGCTGTAAAGGTTGGAACCTTCTGGGGGTGTGTGAAGTGCCAAGTTTTGATGACATACTATTTACGGTGTTCAATAATAGCTTACCAATGATTTGCTTTGAAGCGCTATACAGTA
This sequence comes from Adelphocoris suturalis, assembly GCA_030762985.1. Taxonomy (NCBI): domain Eukaryota; kingdom Metazoa; phylum Arthropoda; class Insecta; order Hemiptera; family Miridae; genus Adelphocoris; species Adelphocoris suturalis. The sequence goes on from CM061047.1 coordinate 19,892,824, forward strand.
CAGAAAAAATACACCTTTGTGTAATAATTTACAGCGTTTTTGCATTGCACCCACGTATGCACATGTCCATGCCAACATACAATATTATGTATAACAATTACTTACTCATAACACAAACGGTTTACATAGAAAGTGAACACTAAGCGATCTAAACCCTCCAACACGCTCGAGGTCAAAGAGTGTACATGCGTTTTAGTTCCTTGAAACTTGCGATGTGACAAATGGTCCGGGTTTATTCCAAACACGGTGGAGGGCCTCCCTAAGCCTGCGATCGTTTATTTATATAAATGGAATTAGGTTGTGGGTTAGAGAGGGTGAAAAGGGGTAGGTGGCTGTAGAGCCTTGTGGCCAAGTTCCCAACTTTACCAAACCTCTTCACCTGGACATGACTCAAATACTAACTTCTTCGCCACTTTTTTTCTCCCCCTCTCGAGTTTCCTGCCCAACCACGTTTCACTTCTCACACTTGGGGAGTTTTGGGTTGACCAGTGCAAATAGTCTCATCGTTACGTCTTTCGTTATATTCCCCTAATTTATATTCCCTCCGTTGATGAGGTCACCGCATCCAATGTTTTACGCAGCAGTTTGGGATGTCGCATGAATAAATAGGGTACTTATTTTATTTAATTTTTAATTTTTTAGACAAGTTTTACTGCGCCAAGTAATAACAAAATAAGCAATATTCATGTGATAAATTATTATGCAGTTTTTTGGGGATTCTTGAGAGTCGGTCAGTTTTTTTTTTTTTAAATTTAAAATAAGTAAAAATTAAAAAAAATGTAAAATTTTGAATTTATTCAATTGTTTTTGTTTTGTATTGTAAAAAAGTTTTTCATAAAACCTAATTTGCGAATGAATGAATCTTTGATAAGTATGTTCATCAACTATGGCTTCTAATCTTTTCTTTGAAGCTAGTTGTGCATCTTTCAATTGTTTAATTTCCCATAAATGATCTCAGTTGAAAGTAAGCTATTCCTAAACCTCCTACACATGGCATCCAGTTCATTTTTATAAGGGTGACTTGTATTCATCAAAGAGTAAGTACATTCCACATTATCAACTATATATGGAGCAAGTTTTCGATACGTGAGTTCAATTTAATGCGCTAAACGGGATGCTTGTGGTCCATATTGAGTACGTAGCAGGTGGAACATGGGTTCATCTTGTTGATCAAAAGTGGTGGAGGTAGACATCTTCTCAATGATATTAACAATATGTTTTAGTTTGTTGACCGCTGGTGATAATTAGCACAGTTTTTTGGGGTTCTTGAGAGTCGGTCAGTCACTGTGCTGAACTTATCACCTTATCACTTAGCGGGAACTTATCACCTAGCGGTCAACAAACTTAACCATATTATTTATAAATTATTATACATTTTCTTAAGATCTAATATACATCACTTTAGACTTACCTATTGTTCCGATGATTGAGTCACGAGTCTTGACATTAATTTTATTTCACTTAGTTCATGCGGTTTAGTTTTTTTAAGTCTTCTAAGTAGATCTTCGGTAAATCGGGTATAGTTCAGTTTGATTCACCTTGAAAACTCGTTACAACTGATTGGTATTTGGGAACTCAACAGGACCAAGACTATGGATTTTGGTATAAGAATCAAGTGGTCGCGATGGTTTTAAAAGTTATGGAGCCACAGCAACAGCTTCATTTTCCACCAAAATTTTCTAAAAGGTGTAAAATTGTGGGTTCTTGGTGCTGCAGTGGAGTGAAGCCCCGAGTTTCGACAGCAAATCTTCCATAATCGGGGTTTAGTAATTATGGACCAGTGGTCCGCGTAGACGGGCTATTTTATACAGAAATAATTAAGCCCAAATCACACAGGACGCGTTGTAACGCGCCGTTATAGGAACGCGCGCTCTCCCCGACGTTCGGCGATATAGCAACGTCACAGACACCGCGTTATTATTGGGCGTTATCAGGGCGCGAGACCCAGTCTTGTCTGTGTGGGGGGGTTCGCGGTTCCCAGCGTCTATAATTTATCTATAATGATTTCTGACAATGACTCTGATGAGGAAGAAGCTCTACTTCTTCTAGCGCTAGTAGTTCGCAGGAATAGACGGTATTGGGTGCACCCAATCAATCAAAGGAGGGAAGAGCTTGGGGAATAACACCGTCTATGTCGGGAGTTGCGCTCACATGAAGATCGTTTTGTGAACTATTTCCGCATGTCACAATACACAGGGTTTTTTACTTGTAATACCCAGTCTTCCAGCGATTGTATTCCAAGCCTCCATCTTTTTCACCGTATTCTTATAAAGCTCATGTGAAGTATCAAATAAATAAACAAACTTGCGCACTTCTTCTATCAGAGCCTCAGTTTTCACATTCATCTTGAATAACAATGGCAGAAGGAACGAGGAGAATGCCGCTTAGCTGACGTCGCGTTACTGAAAGTGTCGCTGAGGGGTATCGCCGTGTGTGTGACGGGGGTGATACAATGTTGCGTCATACTACCGTATCGCGGTAACGCGACGTTACTGGAACGCGACGTTAGCGTGATAACGCGTCCCGTGTGATCGGGCCTTTAACGTTTGAGTAATAATTTGCATTTTTCAATTCAATTTTAACATTCTACGCATTTCGGAAAATAAACCGTTCCATTTCCATATTGATTGTGATCAAGATGAACATCGGCTCTCGATTTCCAAAGTTCAAGTTTTAGAAATTTCATAATTCTGTTAGTAAAGTTGGTATTCTTCATTGTACCGATTCAAATACCAAACACCCGCACTTCGTTCAAATGCCAAATATCTGTAATTAAAGTCGTCACTTCTTTCTTATCAATGCCCGGAATGGCGATGTTACAGACCCAGATAAATTACGTATAATAAGTGCGATGGTTTCTGCACGAATGTTTTCCCCGATGTTTGCGGTAAATTTTCTCTGATGAACTCGACTCCCTGCATTTTACCGCTTGTAGCAATAAGCTAAATGAAATGATGAAAATACCAACTCATTCCTGTGATTGCATTGCGATGTGTTTTCATCTCTATAGAGCTTCTGACGATGTTAATTGCTAGCTTTAATTAAAACTTATCCTACAGCACAAACCTCGAACAATATCGCAGTAAATACGGATCCACGAAATCGAGATACCGACATGCCTCAAAACAAGCGTTATTAATAAAGGCTTGATGGGAAGCAGTCGGTTGTTGAGTACGCAGAAGTGAATCCTCTTTGCCTGGTCACCAGATCGCGGTCTGCCGAGGGCCCGAGACAGAACACTCCGCCAAGTACGAATCAGTTGGTTCCATTGTATAAGACCCAGGGCCGGTTTATCAATAACATTTATCCAATGGATAAGGGGGATTTATCTGAGGGTTAGCGTTATCCGCCAGATAACACAATAGGGGTGTTTACTAGACTGACAACGAAAAAAACGAAAGTTCGAATTTTTGAGGGGCTCAAAGCTCAGATGATTGCATCAGATGCTAGGAACAACTCCTGAAAATTTCAGCCCGAACCGATAACCCCTTGAGTAATTGGTTTTTTGGTAATTGAATTATCGATTTTAGAACACTAGACGCTTAGGACAAAAAGACGGTTAGGACATGAAAGATCCATGCGTCTGGACACTTTTTATACTCTATTCCTATGTTTTCGGTGTCGCAGAACACGATGCCGCCATTATTGCAAGCGCAGAAGCGGTATTTCTTTTGATATTCAAGAAATCAGTCCAAATAAGTGATGGAAAAAGGCATTTTTTGCCGTTTTTACCTAGTTTTGACTGGGAAAAAAATTGTTTGCGGGTCTTTTCTGCTTCGGACCTTGTTTCCTGGCTTGTTCCGAACGTAACAAGACCAATGTCGTCCTATAATATATTGTCTCTGTACTTACCAGTAGCTGCGAAATCAAAATTCAACGCCCTGAAGCCCTTTTTATCCCATTATATTATGTTTTTGGGCTCGTTGGACATTACGTGCTAGTAGTGGAGGCGTAGGACTCGTATTTCGGTTAATAATCAAGAGCTAGGTGTCAAAAATCGGTGAATAGAGTGGATTTTTCTTGATGTTCAAAAAATCAGTGGACAAAATTAATAGAAATAAGGATTTTTCGCCGGTTACACCTAGTTTTGATTGGGAAAAACTATTTATGAGTGTCTCCTCTGCCTTGGACTTTGTTCTGTGACTTATTCTGAATATGATAAGACTATGTTTGTCCCATAATACATTTTTCTTCTCTAAATATCAGCTCAAGAGCCAAGTCGACTTATTTAATGGTAACCGTTCTATATTCAATAGTGGCACTACTACTTGCACGTAATGTTCAACGAGCCCAAAAACATAAAATAATGGGATAAAAAGGTCTTCAGGGCGTTAAATTGTGATTTCGTAGCTACTGGTAAGTATAGAGCGGTTACCATTAAAAAAGCTAACTCGGCTCTTGAGCAGATATTTCCAAAAGGACAATATATTATAGGACGACATTGGTCTTGTTACATTCGGAACAAGCCAGGAAACAAGGTCCGAAGCAGAAAAAACCCGCAAACAATTTTTTCCCCAGTCAAAACTCGGTAAAAACGGCAAAAATGCCTTTTTTCCATCACTTATTTGGACTGATTTCTTGAATATCAAAAGAAATGCAGCTTCTGCGCTTGCAATAAAGGCGGCATTGTGTTCCGCGACACTGAAAACATAGGAATAGAGTATAAAAAGTGTCCAGACGCATGGGTCTTTCATGTCCTAACAATCTTTTTGTCCTAAGCGTCTAGTGTTCTAAAATCGATAATTCAATTACCAAAAAACGGGTTTAGGAGACCTCAAGGGGTTATCGGTTCGGACTGAAATTTTCAGGAGTTGTTCCTAGCATCTGATGCAATCATCTGAGCTTTGAGCCCCTCAAAAATTCGAACTTTCGTTTTTTTCGTTACATCCCTAGTTACACCGTCTCTTGCGTTTTAATTGATCTAGTCCCTGGACGGCTGGATAACAATTATAACTGGAGGTTAATGAGGTATCTAGAGCTTTCTAACCTCAAACAAGTTAATTTATTTACAAAAATCTTACTTGAATCTCAAGTTTGATTGTCCTTATTTTTGTACCTTCCAATGGAATGGATATTTGGGGATTTGTATTCAAATAGTAGCAATAGAGGAGATTCTATCGAAGCATTATTCGTTGAATGGAAAAGAAGACTATTTATACGGAGTAAGACCCCGTGTAGATCACCTACTAATATGGGACGAGTGCGTATTTTTATTGAGTTTCCGGTTGGACAAAGATACCGTTCTTTACATTCTAACACAGATCGAAGATGAAATTAAGTCTACAACTTACTGATCACATTATATTTATTCATAGTAATTCAGGTTGCAATATCGCAATTTTTATATGTATTTCTCTCACTAGAAATGAAGCAAATAGCAAATGGCAAAAATGTGGTGGTTTCTAATTTACCGAGCTTGATAGCATGATGGATACTGTTGTGGAAATAACGCCAGACCCGGTTTTTTTAATAGTTGATCCATGAAGAAAATGTAGCTCCTACCCTACTCTGTCGCAGCTCCATGTGTAAATCGCGCTTATTTTGTCGCCTACGGACACCAATGAGGATGCTAACGGCGCTATTTGCTAGACAGAATTTATGTGAGGGATAATTTTATCCACTAGGTAATTCGGCATTGATAAACGACTCACATTCTTCATCTAGAGTATAGCGCTATACTCAGTGTAGCTCTCCTGCAGTTATTGTAGATAATTGATAAACCGGCACCCAGTCAAATTAAATAAATTCGCCCCTCACTAACGTTAAAACACCAATAAATATAAATAATGGTTCAATTCCCTTACCCTTCTCTGTCCCAAGGGGTTGATGAGAGGCCCATGAGGGGATTACCAATTCTTGCTTGTAAAATGCCCACAACCGAGGTAGTGACGTCCGTAAAAAAAACTTAAAACATAAAAATCCACAATTTTTCAAGATATAAAAGTTGTAGAAAATCATATTTTATTCATTTGAGCACAAAAGCAGCTAAATCCAATGAAAAATAAGAGAGTTTTGTCATTTCGAAATTCGAATGTTGATAAAATTGCTTTTAATCGTACACTAATCCCTTAAATATTCATTTTATCGAATTTCGCCAAGGAACAATGTTGTTGAGTAATAAATTCTGATTGAACAACAACAAATTTCAAAAACTAAGAAGCTATATCACTTGGAATTTCACTCTGATAACTGGTTTTTTCTTTCTCGCTATATGCCTGCACCGGAACCTACTGGAACCTGCTAACCCAGCCATAAATTTGTTCTACCAATCAAATGGTTTACAGAAAAACCAAAACCATCACACCGTTGTCGCTCAAAATGTAAAATAAGCTTTTTTTTATAGTTGTAGTACTAGGTGAATTTAAATTTCTATCCTCTTTTTAAAGAAAAATTCTAGATAATAAATTTTTACGTTAATTTAGCTAAAAATCAGCTAAACACGATGAGAAACAGTAAAGTATATCTCGGAAGTGGATAAATATGACGAACAAACAGCATGTTTTGACAAGTTCTCATATTATGGCATATATACTCTTCTTATCAGTTAGATGATGAGAAATAAAATAAGAAAAGAAGGCAATGCATAAAAATGAGAAATTTATTGTTCAGTGATATAGTCATCCATTACATTGTGATTTTTTATGTTTATTTTTTTGTTGTATTTAATTTATTTTTCATGAAAATAGGTAAAAATACTTGTCTTTTTGAACACTATACCAACATTTTTGGTTTATCATTTTAACGATGTACCTCTGTGATTGACCAAGAAAAAATAAATTAAATTAAATTAAATTAAACCTTCCTCAAAGTTTATTGGTTTACGATTCAAGTAGCCTATTTAATGAATGCAGGCTAACTTATAAAAGTTCCAGACATGATCGTATGAGCGAATTTTCTTAAATTACCTCCTTTCGTATTAGGTGTGTAATATATGTTAAAAGGTATTGAAATTTGAGCGATTAGAGTCGAAGAAATGGTTGAAAATCAATTTCATGGCAAAAAAATCATACTAAATGAATTTGGCGATCAAAAAAAGATTTTGGAACTTTCGATTTCGTTGTTGCAGTTTTTATAGATTTTTCAACAAATTTTGATGAAATTTAAGTAGGTACGTTTTTTGGCATATTCTTGTGCATAAATGCTTTAATGTCCTTGTTAGTCGTTCATAATCTTGTTTTGACTGAAAATCTGCTTAAAATGATAAATTAATTGATTTTTGGCTGTTTTTAGCCACCTTAAATAATTTTTTCAGCATATTTTTTTGAAATTTGACCAATTTAATGTGCATAAAAAGAGCTGGCCAACGGACTCATCTTTTCATTTGGAAAGCTTGATTCCTTGGTGCAAGAACGGGATTTTTAGCTCACCCAAGAAGAGTTATCGTCTGGAATGACACGTACATGTATATATATATATATTAATTGCTATGCAATTCTTAGGCCGACCCCCAATAATTTTTTTAAAATGTCCACTTTTTTTGTGTAACGTTTTTTGTCCCGAGATGGGAAGCGAGAGGTCGTGGGTTCGAATCCCGGCCAGGCCTGAAATTTTTTTTTTTTTTTTTTTTTTTTTTTTTCCTCGTGAGACGAAGGTTGTGGGTTCGAATCCCGGCCAGGCCTGAAAATTTTTTTTTTTTTTTCTCGTGAGACGAAGGTTGTGGGTTCGAATCCCGGCCAGGCCTGAAAAAATTTTTTTTTTTTTCTCGTGAGACGAATTGCATAGCAAATTATCCTCGTTTTCTACACAGTAGAAAAGAGAAAAGATCCGGCGAGGCGCGAAGCGCCGAGTATAGATTAGGGGGGTCCAGGGGGGCGAAGCCCCCCTGGCGGGGTCAAGGGGTGGAGCCCCTTGCGAGGCCCGAAGGGCCGAGTATATATATATATATATATATATATATATATATATATATATATATATATATATATATATATATATATATATTAAGGTATATATAAAATGTGTTAAACTCTAGGATTCTCAGAATGCCTCAAAATGGATTTCAATGAAGACATTTTTCAAACATTTTTATTTAAAAAATTTCTGAACCATTGTAATAGATTCATTTTCCAAATTCGCTAAAGGTAATTGTTGTAATTAAAAAGTCTCAACGCCCATGGCTTTAAAATGATACAGGGATACTCATGGTTTCGTCTACTGGGACCGCGTCTTTCCCAGAGTCGAGGAGTATGTGAATTCTCTAAATATTATCACAAAGATAAATCCAAGGTAAACAGTAGCTATGTGATGCATGAAATAATCATTTAGGGTTGAAAAAGTAAATGTATGCGGGTTGTGGGATACGGACCGGAAATGTAGTTGGTATTGGTCATACACTCCACAAACAGCAATTTACATGTGAGGTCGACTTACCCAGGAAACGGGAAGGAGGAAGAAGAAAATAAAAATAAAAACGAAAATACGAAAGAGGGGGTGGAAGCGGTTAGAAGGGTTGGGGGAAAGGCGTTAAGCAGAGAGGCGAGGAGGGGGTTGCCGTAATGTCTATAAAGTCAAGAAACAACGGAGGCATAACAACAAAAGCGGAAAAACTAGGGGGATGAGGTTGAAGTAGTAGAGAGAAGGAAGAGAGAGAAAATAAAGGTCTGAGGCTGAGAGGCGTATGAGCTGGAACAATTTCGGTCGCCACGCGCCCCCTACACGTAAGCGACCTGCTCAGGTCAAGTAGCTATTCTGCGGAGAATGGACCTAAAGGGGAAAAATGGAAAGAGGATGTTAAAAGTAGTGGGATGAGCTTGAAGGGGGCGGTTTTAGAATGTCATTCATGTAAGGCCCAAGGCCTCTTCTGAGGGGCTTAAACTTGAATGGGAGAGAGAGCTTTCTATTCTATCTCTACCAAGTAATTTGTAGGAGGGAGTAGAGAAATCTTCTTGGACGTGATTTACCAGAAGGGGAACCCGTTTTTCTGTAAACTGCTTATAAGGGGGCGAGTACTCCGAGTATTTTACTCGCTGAATCTTCGTAATTAGGTTCGATTTGATGGCGGATTCTTACAACAGGGCGGAATAAGAGTTAGTTTTCAATTCATCATTCAACACAAAACCGAGTGCTGAGGCTCATTACTGCGGATCCGTGGTATGTACGAAATTCAACGTTCCACAATGATTTAGACATACCCACCGTACAAGAAGTGACCACAAGGACCTACAGTGCTCTCCACACACGATTGATGGCTACTCCTAATCCATTAATTTCACAATGGGCAGCTAATCCTCCACCTTTATCGAATAGACGCAGACTGTAGAGGAAGACCACAAGATGCTCTTATTACATAAACTCAAGCACTGTGTTTCGTGCTAAAGACTGGTACAGGACAACCACTGAGTTGTACCTGAACTACAAATTTAATGTGAATTAGATACGTACTTACATTCTACTATATTCTTATTGCTACCAAAACTGTAATATTGATTTTTCATACAATAAAGTTTACTGTGGTAAAAAAAAAAAATAATTAATAAATAAAATTATTCAACAATTTGTAAAATACACAAATTCATGAGCGTTTGTCTATCGTATGATTTAGGCGTTGATTTTTCACCAATAGAAAGTTTTCGTACTTCTCGTATTCATTTTATCGTATACGAAAATGGCCTTTCCGAAACGAGATGCGGTTTTCGTAACGTGGAAACGCTTTTTGAAACAGGAAGAGTCAGCTTTATTCGTGCTCAATTTTTTTCGGAAATGTAATTGCGAAACGACCACTTGACCTTTCTCTACGATAACCCTAACACACACCCTGAATTTTCCCTGTACCGTCTTTTGTTGTTGTTTTAACCATTGTATTTGTGTTTTTTTCGTGTTTTCCCCCCGCATCTCGACCAGAAGGGTCATTAGCGGTATTTTGTTCTTGCTTTCGACGTTTTATCGACGATTTCAGCTTTTTCATTCTCAAGATTTCGTTTCAAGATTCATTTTACACGTTTTAAAGATTTGTGTTCTTCACGGTAGAATCTTTTTAGTATGATGTCATTTTTGTAAGTGGTCGTTGTTTCTTACTTCTTGTAATATTTTGGAAATTGTCTACTGTGAGTTTTGAGTAGTGATTCACTACTAGAGTCACGTTAACGTATTTATAAGAGTTCTCTTTCTCTCGGGCGTACGAAAACGCTACTAGAAATACCAATACGAGAAATACAAAAACTCTCCAATCTTTCACGCAGAATCGAATATATAAAAAGGTCCATCTAGATTACTGTGCATTACAAGTACCTGTACTTGTTAACTTGTACACTTGTAACTTGTTGTTTTACGAAATAAGCCCCTGGCCGGCTATTTGAGTAAGTATATGATAGAAATGACCTGTGGCAAGCCTTATCCGAGGTTAAAGGAGTGGGGCCTAATAACATCAACCAACCGTGGTGTGGGAAAAGTGCCACGGTGTTTGCTCGAGTTGGGCATCTCGGCGGGAGTGCTCCGTGATATCACCACCCCGTCCTTAGGGGATCTTACCTTAACTGGTGGACATTTTATAGGGGCACTTCCATTCATCCCACTTTTCCTCCTCCTCCTGCAATTTAAGTCATCTCTAGAGCCGGCATCGGGTAAACCTATTTCTTTCATTTATTTATATTATTATTATTATTATTATTTATTTATTTCTTTTCTTTTTCAAGTAAATGGTATGCCCTCTAAGCCTAGGGAGTTCCTATTACAAAAAAATAATTAAAAAAATAATAATAATAAAAAGCGTGTGGAGTGATGAATTAAGTGAATTAATGCTGTCTAAGCTCATCCTAATATCCTTACCAAAAGAAATGGTCAGTCTGTTGGTTTTTCTTTTTGGTAATAAAACGTAGTGGTCCTATCTTTCCCACATTTTGAGTCTTATGCAACCTCAGGTATACCTAATGTTTTCTTATGTTCTTAATACATCAGATGCTAACAATAGATTCGACTATTTCGTAATGTACCTGGTCAGAGGACCCCCTATTATTTTGTCCATATATTTGCTTTCGTCTATTCTGAGCGATAAAAAAAGAAGATACCTATATGCCTACGAAAATGCAAGAAGAGTTTGCAACACTCATTATTCAGTTAATACATGGAAGAATTCGCCTCTAAAGATTGTCGATTGGACGAAAATCTGTGCCCGGTGGAGTACATACATAAAATACCTAATCAAACTCCCTCCATGCACCTAATTTATCGTCTTCCCCCAGAGCTTACGAAATATTTCTCTACTTGAACGATAATTTTTAAAGAAACCCGCCGTCGACCGTAAATAACACAGATAAATGCTTCTTGTATTGGCACGAGGGGGAGATGCGCGATAAGGGTTACCGCAGTCCAAGGTTACTTCCAGGCGTATAATGCTAACACAGCTTGTGTTGGCCAGCCCAGTTATTTATTACTTGAAGATCAAACAATCGTTAAAGAGAAGAGCGCTCGGTTCCTATGAAAAATTTCATATGCCAATAAAAAAGTTAGCTTGCCGATAAAACTGTGAATGAAAATGAAAATGTTGGAAAAAAAGTCCCGTCATGCAGCATGACCCCATGAGCGAATTTTTGAAGAAATCTTCGACATTTCAGTCGCTATTGATCGTGTAGAGAAAGTTTAGTTTATAATTTTGATAGACAAACATGGAATCAAATTATTAAAAATAATTAGGAGGTACCCTTACTTCCATAAGAGTAGTTCAATCTGAATTTGGACAATGTATCATGCAAATATTACCGATTTTTACAACTAGCGAACGGCATTATTTCGATTTTTGACTGATTTTTCAACTTTGAAATTTTTGAAAACTTGATAAATATTCTTATAGGAAATTTTACGCTGATTCCGTATATACCTACCACATGTTAGTATGCTCAAAAAATTATTTAGCACAACAAATCGCAAAAAACAGGCTATTTTGAAATTTTTGACTACATTTTCGAAAATTTCAACCCGAAGATGTAATCTGATCATGCTGGCCAACGAACTTGAACTTTCGTTTTGTGTCCTTAACATTTTAAAATTTGTTTGAAGTTTCTAGCACAATGCATACATACATGCATACATACATAATATATACATACATACAAACATAAAAAAATGCGTTAAACTTCAGAATATGATTCAGAATTGTCTGAAACGGATTTCTGCATAAAAGTTTTTTAAAAATTCACATTCTACAAATTTTGAGGCGAGAGCAATAGCTTAATTTTCTTCAAAAATTCGCTAAAAACACTTGGAGACATTTCCATAATTGAGTTTGTGGACGTTGTTGGTATATTCACTCGCATCCATTCGTTACCTAGGAAAGTTATTAAACAGGCAAAAAAAAAAAAAAAATCGCTCCGCCCCTTGACCCCACCAGGTTTCGCCACCCCCGGTTGCTTTCCGCTTAGAGCCTTTGGCTAAAATGCTGAAACATGGAACATGCTTTCTTCCCGCTTATTCGTATATGTAAAGAAATTTAAAACTACAACATTACGACATAAATGTTTTACTAATCGAAATGAGTACCTACGGAGGTAATTTTCTATTATGTTGCGCGTCTAGTATTACTATAACCAAGATCAACTTCTCAACCAAGTGTCAACAAAACAAGCGGCATTTTTTACTATATCCATTTATAACATAAATATATAAAACTACGACATGAATAGAAGAACAAGTACGAAAGAAATGCGTGATAAATCGAGAGCTTTCCAACGAGTGGAGAACGATTGTTGTCAGGAGAAAACTTAAGAAGTTTCATTTCCCCAGCAACGGCTTGGTTTTACGTGAAAATCAAAGAAAAATTTCGTGGCACATCCACGTTACGTTTTTTTGCTAGAGTCCAAGGTTTCGTGACACATCCGCGTTACGTTTTTCGCTTGTTAGTCCAAAGCTAAAGCATGTTCCATGCTATAAAAAAACTGGACCGACGGTTACCTCTATTAAATACTTCGAATAAAATTATTAAAACGCAGAATGTGTTTTGGCTCACGCGTTTCACATAAACCCGTGAAACCCGCATATAAGAATGACTCAGATTTTGCGGTGTATCTTATCACTACTAAGCCAAGTTGTTTTATTAATTGATCACCAGCGCAACGACTTACCACCAGATCAATGAATTCATCAAGCAGTTGCGATCATGTTCACAATATCAATTATTGAGAATGATCACCTGTGGGTAAATCATTATTTTTAAATAAGCATGCTCACAAATCAGCTTGTTGGCCACTCACTTCGCAGTAGTCAATATATACTAGAATAGATATAACTTCCGTATTGGGCGGTGGGGCCGATTCCAATACGGAAGTTGTATCTATTCAAGTATAATATGGTTGGATACTCCGATCTGCAGTGGAGTCCGTGATGGCAGTCCGTTTAGTGACGGACGGTCAGCATGGCTCCCCTTAGAATCGTGCCCGTTGCAGCTTCCTTTTGACACCCCTTCTTGATTGCCGCTAATGACCATTCCGGTTTAAATTCTTTAAAAAAAAAATGGTTAGATAAATCGAGAGCTTTCGAACGAATGGTCAACGAATTTTGTGGGATGAAAAATGAAGAAGCACCGTTTCCCTAGCAACGACTTGGTTGTGAGCGGAATACAACAAAAATGGAGCATTGCGCATGCGCGTTAAATGCTAACGGTTAGCGGTCCATTCGTTGCACGAAAAGAAAAATCCTATGCGGACCTGAAGGGAAGCCGAATACAGCTCCTAATACCCACGTAACCTTCCATTACGATAACCGATAATCAATTTTTCCCAAGCAAGGACTGAATAACTGAGAACAGCCGTTGTGTTCGCTTTGTTTCCAATGAAATTTATTGGCTGTTATATTAAAGGGATATTCATTTAAAATTTACCTAATTAAATTTTACCCAATTAAAATTTAACCTAATTAAAATTGATTTTACTTAATATAAATTTACCTAATATTCATTCAAAATTTACCTAAAATATATGCATGTTATATTTACTATCATTCTAGTACGCGTGCATTTTATGATTCGATCGATCCATGAAAGAAAGTGCCTACTAGTTGTCTCAAACGGAAAATCCCAATATTAATTGAAGTTTGAATAGAATTTTATAAAGGTATATAGGGTGATAAAATTCACCTTTAATTCATATGTAAAACAGTAAAAAAAAAGGACACTTCATTTCATGCCCCTTACTATAAAGGTATAGGGCGTTGAGAAAAAAAAAAAAATATATTTTTTTCTTCTTCCCTTTTATTTGGCATTTTAAACAAATACAGCCATGAAGTGTACATCACATAAATTTTATATTTATGCGAATTTTATTTATTTTTTTTATTTAACTTGGAATTTTGATTTCGGAAGGCATTTTTTTTCTTCTCCATGCGCGAACACGAAGCTTCCCTACCTTCGGTAGTGCGGAATCAAAAACATTTATTGTATCATATTCCAGGGTGTCTACTAGATCTTTAATATAAAAATCGGGGACTTTTTGGGGAATTTTGGGGTTCTACATTTTAAAAATCGGTGACCTTTTACTGGCTTTAATTTTTTTAGTAATAGCGTACCGAAATACTGACAAGTAGACCTACTGTAATCATGAGTCGCCTATATAAAATTAGATCTTCATAATTTTTTTAAATTGATTCTAGCCTACTTATAAAGTACAGAATCCTAAGACTACTTACAGGATATGAGTAAAATAGAATGAACAAAATATTTAATATTATAGATTTTAAAAATGAATTCTTACCTTAGGTTTGAAATTCTGCAATAGTGATTAGTACAATTAGGCCCACATCAGTATATTCTATTCTTATTACAACTTACCATTAAGAATAAGTTGTGAAAGTCTGTAGCAAAATGTATTTACAGAATATATGCAAATGTTCAATATATTAATAGGTCTATATACAAATATACACTGCAGAGAAACTGGAGAAACTGCATTAGTCGCATTTGCTTCTGTCAACGTTGCCGACGCTTGCATCTGTCAGCACTATATAGATTCAAAAATTATGATAAATTATATACCTATAAAATGAATATAAAATAAATATATATAAATATCTATAAAATTATGATATATCATAGATAGTATATTATGATTATTTGGTTACCGACGCCGTACAAATCGGTGACTTCTATACTAAAATCTGTGACTTTCGGAAATATCCGTGCCCTACGATTAAATCCGTGACTTTTCGGGCCTTTCCGGGAATCCGTGACCTGTAGACGCCCTGTATTCTCACAGATTGTGAGAAGAGAATACAATAATTTTTGGGCCGTTACAGTGGCGCATTCGAAATAGGACCCGAAATAATACGAAACAATAATTAATTAAATCCCTCTCAAGCCAAAAGACTGTAAACATCACATTTCCTGTCATTGGCACCTTTCACTTCCTCACTCACTTGAGTCAAAACATACCCTGACAATGACCTCACTTAATTAATGACTTGTTCAAGCGAGCATGCCGGCTGAGACAGCTGGTATTAGACTTCGGAGAAATGTTACGGCCCAGGAAAACATGACTGGACATTATTTATTTTTATTTATTTATTTACATTTGTACGGGTGAACCCAATTACATTATTAGACAAAAAATTTCCAGAAAACTCGTTGAAACTGAAATGTAAAATGTAACTGAATTGTGGCTTAGAGAATGTATCAAAACAAAAACGGTCGGTACAGCTTTTGTACAAGTAAGCAACCACGAGGGACATTTTATGTCTTTGCGCCCCCTCCCGCACCCACACCACGTGAGTGTGTCATCGTCATTTGTCGTACTCGTACGCAGTTTTTTGCGCAAACGATATTCACGCATCAGCTCCTTGGCCGATTTGGGAAGTTTCCGTTTCGTCGATGGTCCATTGGATGATAGTTGATGCTCCATGGAATGTTTCGTCGTAACTGGAGGTGCCTTATACACAACTTCTTATATACACACTCACTAGTGCACTTCATAAAAATTTTGTTAAACATTAACTCAGTCCGAGCTTCATCTCCACGACTCGTACATCTCCAAGAGATAATTCGTTTATCGGTTATTTGGTCTTAAAATTATGTCTTTACTTAAATAAAGCTTGCAATCGTGTTCACTCCGTAGGAACGAATCGGTTGTACGTGAAAGTCATTAGCAATTTTTCATAACGCTTTCTTCGTCACACTTTTTAGTTATGTGCCATAGTAAAGACATAAAATGTCAAAAGTTGAAAAAGCTGAAAGGTCGTATCTAAAGCTGATTTTTTCAGCGAGAATTTCAGCGAGAAAGTCACCTTAAGTGGCTATCGATTGGGCCCGTTACCCTGTATATACAGTTCAACTTTTTGTGCTGCCATTGAGATCGGTTTCCAGCGGGTACGTTGGTTCGCTTATTCCTAAATCCCGAAGTGAAACAGAATGAGATTAGGCGTCGGGTTGGCTTCGCTCACCAAATGGCTTCTCCGGTCGGATATCATTGCACTCCAACAAAGTCAAGAATTGCTTACGAAGAGGCGGTTCGATGCCTGCACTCAAGTCCTTGAATCAAAGGGTTTTTGGTTCATACCAAATATCGCATTACATTAACTCAACATTACTTAGGCCCACTCTCACCAAAAAGTAATTTAACGGAGATTGGCCAAACTCCAATAAAAATCTCGAGGATCAAACCTTGGCGTTTTTCACCAACCCTAAACTCGTAATTATCAAGTTTGGAATAATGGAGATTCCCCAGCGGAGTTTAGGGAAATTGTCCAATAAAATTCGCTAAAAATTTGGACGATTTGAACACCGGGACAATAAATCAGCTGATGTCATGACCTACTCTACAAGGGATTGCTGTTCACCTTCCGAATAAAACGTGCTTCTCCATTTATTACTCGTTACTGTCCTACCATCCTATTTCACTTTCGTATTGAAATTCATCAACTTGATAGTAAAAACCATGTCACACTTACCTGTCCAACTCCAGAACTCCTGGTGAGAGACAATGAGTTTGAACTGATGGATTCGTGAGTCGAAATTTACATCGAAACTCGATGTAGACGAATTCCTCGAAGTGCGGAATTTGTCGTCGGATCTTCCTCGGGCATCTTCGAGGGACATTCGAGGAATCAAATAAAAATCCAAATGACAAATTGCATGAATTCATTATAATTCAAAATTGTTAATCGCCTTCAACAGTGAATCAAACAAACAGCTGTTCGTACGCGGCCATATTGTTTGATATCATTTAACTGGCCGGACTTTGGGTAGGAATGGGTATCGTTACAAAAGTATTGATATACCAAATATTGCTTGAGCAAAGTATCGATATTTATAAATATGAAAACATCCACAATGTTGCTTAAGAATAAGTTTTTCTCAACAAAAAAATTCTCAAACCGGAGTTTGAATTATTAAACTTATTGGATGGAGGTAAGTGTAAAATGAAGTTCATGGTAGAAGACATGTTATCTGGGAAAAACTACATTATTTTCATATTTTCAAAACAACTGTACTGAAAAATTATGTAAGAAAACGTATTTACTCGAACAGACAAAATCACGTCAAAACGATAAAATCACGTTACGATAAAATAGTCACAGGGATGGAAACGTTAGAGCAAAATATACTTGAAATTACCACAACTCATCAATTCATCATCTACACTTTTCAAAAATATGAGTTTGGAAACCAACTTTCCTCCAAGTCGATTCCTTGCCGGAGTAACTGTAGCTTCATAACAAGTGGCTAATCGCTGATTTCGA
Source organism: Adelphocoris suturalis (assembly GCA_030762985.1). Lineage (NCBI taxonomy): Eukaryota > Metazoa > Arthropoda > Insecta > Hemiptera > Miridae > Adelphocoris > Adelphocoris suturalis. The sequence continues at coordinate 19,910,479 of CM061047.1, forward strand.
GTCGTTGACAAAGTCAACCAAATAAAAATTGAATTGAGTTTGTTAAAGTTGTTGATATTTCGAAATATCGGTCCGATATTTCAAAATATCGGAATGCAAGTATCGATATTCAATAATATCGGAGGGTACAGTATCGTTACAAAAATATCGATATGAGGTGGAAAATATCGATATTTTGAAATATCGAGTGTCGATACCCATCCCTAACTTTGGGAACTTAATCTCGAGCCGCCTCAGTTGGGGTTTAAACTCGAAAAGCGCTCTGATGAAAGATGTAGTGCTATAATCTTCGTTGCTATTATCTTGGTTTAAGTTGTTGGTGAAAGAGGGCCTTTGTGACTGGCAGTTACTTAAATGTCTATTCATTCGAATTATTTCCGATTTCATTTGATTATTTTTAAAAACCAGGCTGAGTTTTCTCGACAAATGGGTTACATGTAAAAGGTTTCGGGTTTCTCGAGGGTTGGTCAATGAAAAGTCTAAATTCGTATTAATATTTCATCTTCAGGGTTTGGAAAACTGTCTTTGGACGGCTATTTCATGTCCTCGTCATTGAGCTTTAGTAGGTAGCTATCTACTTAAACAACATCTTTGGGTATACTGAGAAAACTGAGAAATAACTTCGGGGTGCGAAAACCTTATTTCAGTTATACTGAACAACTTTTTAGTCTCTGTTTAGTATACCTAACTGCGGCTAAATAAACGTTAATTATATGCAAAATTTTTGACAAAAGAATTTATTTTAGCGATAAGCTAGAACATAAATGAATTGTTGCAGAAATTTATGTTAAAAATGTAACTTGAATTTCATCAATATTGCAAAAAGAAAAACAAATTCATAAAACTCCAAAAAAAGGAAGAATTGATTTTTTTTAATTGCAGACTTTACTTTTTAGAACGAGTTTTAGCGAATTTTCGTAGACAATGAAGCTATTGCAATGGGTTGGACAATTTTAAAATCAAAAATTTTTTCATACATACATATATATATATTTAAATATATATATATATATATATATATATATATATATATATATATATATATATACATATATATATATTTAAATATATATGTGTGTGTGTTTGCGTTTGTGTGTGTGTGTCCTTCCAGACGATAACTCTCCTTAGGATTGAGATACAAATTCCGTTCCTGCGCCAAAAAATCAAACTTTCCAAACGAAAGGATGAGTTCCTTTGGCCGACACCTTTTGAGCAAATTTAATTGGTAAAATTTCAAGAAATGTACTAAAAGGATCACTAAAAAAGGCTAAAGACGGCTAAAAATCGTTAAATTTATATTTTTTGGTAGAATATTGCTCAAATAAAGTTTATAAACTATAAAATAGAACATTAAAAAGTTTATGTAAAAAAATTGTGCTGAAAAATGTACTTAAAATCTGCTAAAAAATCGATAAAAACTGTAAAAAAAGCTAAAAATTTAAAACCTCAGCTTGAATAGGAGATTATCATTTAGAATACGTTTTTTGCCATAAAAATGATAGATAACAGTTTCCTTGCTCTCAAAAAGCTCAAATTTCAAATCAATCTAACATAATATAGTACGATAATTTACGAAAATTCACTCAGAGAATCATGCTGCATGACTGGAATTTTTTTGCCATAAAATTTATAGTTAAAAATTTCTTTGCACTTAAAGTCTCAAATTCTTAAGTCTCAAAACAATCTGACATAATTATCGTACGATAGTTCATGCAAATTCGTTCCCACGTGCATGACTCGAACTTTTGTCTAGTTCCGCTCAGAACGTATTCCAACGTCTAAACCCAATGACATCGAACCAATAACACGGAAGCTCAATGTTTCATAGATGGAAGCTTATATACTCGCGGTGGTGTATGAAGATGAGTTTCATAGGAAGCCAATAACTTGAAGGGAAGATGAGTGAGGAAACTCAGCTCTCCAAATACGTCAAGTTGTTTATCTTACGAGATGACTGAGCTCCGAAGCGTGAGATCGACGTTAGTGACGGTCTGGTGGGTGAACGTCTGCAAACAAATTATGTTCACCTCTACGCACTACCTACATTCCTAGCTGAGGACAATGCGAAATACGGCTAGGAAAGCAGTGTTGGGCATAATCGTATCGTCAATTACGATTGTAATCTCGATAATTATTCGTTGATTCTGAGTCAACTGCGATTACATTCGTATTCGCGTAATCGTATTCGTCTGTCGGCTATTACACGAGTACAACCCATTAAATGCTTCACGGTCTTCAATTTCAATAGGGCGTCCCTCCTGTAATATGCGAAGCCTTGCTAATATTAGCTAGCTTCCGAGGGACGACTTATTGAAATAGATTTGAGACAAATAGGCTGGGCTCCAATATTGTTGAATTCGCTTTAAGGACGTCCCTCTGAAGATGGGTAATATTAGCAAGGCTTCGCAAATTATAATAGGAACGCCCTATTGAAATTGATGACCGTGACGTTTATGGGTTGTATTCGTGTAATCGCCGACAGACGAATACGATTACACGAATACGAATATAATCGCAGTCGACTGAAAATGAAATGAAATGAAATGAAAATGTATTTATTTCTGAAAATATTACAAAACAATTCACCTACAGCGAATCGACGAAGAATCAACGAATAATTATTGCGATTACAATCGTATTCGTAGTAGGCGGTAAGATCGTGCCCAACATTGTAGGAAAGCTAGATTCCCATTTCAAATGTTATAGTCAATTTAGTATTGATATTTTTTTAAATGATTTATTTCCATATACATGTATACTAAAAACAAAAATACATATAGTGTTAAATACACAATGAAACAAACAAAAGTATCATTTTACCCTTATTACATAAGGGGAGTGGCCACTGTTTTTTACCAAAAAATCGAATTTTTTTTATCATCTTAAAAAATTCTACATTTATTTCTGAATACAAAAACATATCACTCACATTTTTATAATAATGAGAAGTCCTCCAAAATGAGCGTCGAAGTTGGGAAGTCCACGCTTCAAATTCCCTCTAATATGCTCCACAAAAAACGCAAACTATCACACCAGGTGGACTAGGAAGAAAAAATTTTCTAGCAGAAAAACCTAAAAAACTACATAAATACGGTGAAATAACCTTACATTGAAGTAAACCGTATCTACAACCTCTTCTTATTCTTCTTCTTTTCGATAATTTTGTTGTGCCAGACCTTTTCTTGTGCCAGACACTGCGGTTGACTGCGGTTCTACTTTTGACGAAAATTGGCTCTCCTGAAAAGTTTTTTTTTTTTTTCGACAACGGTACATGTAACTCGGCAACCCTTTGACCTATCGCGATCAAATTTTTCTCTGATTCGAACAAGGTAGTAATGAATAGATTGAGCCAAGGAAAAGTTGCTATCTTTTTTCGTTCCTGCGTTAGAATTTTCTAAATGACCAAAAAAGACTGCTAATTTTACCAAAAATAATTTTCCTTTGAAAATACGGAAAACTTCCTTTTTTTTTATATTTCCTTGGCTCAATCGATACTATGTAGGTACTTGCAGTATGTGTAAAAATTGCATGCTGATTGAATGAATGGTCTTTGAGTATCATGTACCGAAATATGAACTTTTTTCCGGTGGACAATTCAAGTTCTATGATTTTTGAAATTTTTTCTGATGGATCAAAAAACACCAAAGTCACAGAAAACATTGATTATAATGTCCCAAACAAATTCCCAAAATTTCAAATCAATAGCTGAATTTTCCTCGGAGAAATTGACAAATATGTGGGTCAAGGTACTTTTCACCCAGGAACAAGGGGGCACTCCCCATAAATCATTCCCTAATATTGGCAAAGCCCGTGTTAGGGGAAGGAAGTGTCATTTGAAATGGTTGTTTTGCAAATGAAAAACTACACTCAACCTATCCTCCTTTTATATCTTAATTCTTTAATATTACTTGTAAAAAAGATACTTGTAAAAGTTCTTATTAGTATAACAAGTATTTAGTATGTACATGTTTTATTTATTCATTAATTTATTTGTTCACGGCTGGAGCCAATTACAAAAAATTCAATAAAATATTACATAATAGAGATTAAGTTATTTGAAATAAGACATAATTTACGATAAAAGATTAACAAAAATAGTATGGTACATGAAACTAGTATAAATACAATATTATAAATGACAGCATTGGAATATTTGACAATAAATTTAAGAAAGTAAATTGTTGGGTGGCACATGAGTTTAGGTGTAGAGCAAAAAGAATAATAAATGGTATTTCAAAGAAGACAGGGAGACGTTGAAAAAGTCGACTTCGTGACCGGAGCTTAGAAAAACATTGGTTTCACGAGGTAGGCGACAGAGGGGACGATTGTATAAATAATTTACGGCGGAAAATAGAACAGAAAACGGAGAATTGGAGCGTGTGGCATATTGAAGCACATTAATATTAATAAGGGCTAATAAAGAAGGGCGGTCCAAGGTGTTGATTAGAAACTTGTGGAGGAATACGATGTCAGACACAACACGTCTGTCCTCCAGAGGAGAAACACGGTATTCCAGGCCTAACCTGGAATAATCGAGGTTTTCGAGAGAAATACACTGTTTGTACCCCAAATACATCAGGAAGCGCCGCTGGATCCTTTCCAATTGCATTTTGTACACACTATAGTAAGGAGACTACAAAACTGAGCCATACACGAGGGTGGGTAAAACAAGGGCTTTGTATAACAGAACCATAGCTTTGGGGTTAGAAAAATCTCGGGTATTACGCTTAAGAAACCCCAACGCACGGAGAGCCCTAGATGTGGTTGAATCAATATGTTCTGAAAAGTTCAATTGCGAATCAAGAACAAACCCAAGATCCCGGATAACGGAGCAACGCTGAAGCTGATGGCCACCAATTGTATAGTCAAACGGGATGAAATTTTGAGACCTGTAAAATTAGATCACAAAACATTTAGATGGGCTCAAGGCTAAGCTGTTCAACGAACAACACTCCATCAGGTCATCAAGGCAGCTCTGCAACAAAAAAAAGTCCCGTCATGCAGCATGACCCCATGAGCGAATTTATGAAGAAATCTTCGACATTTCAGATCTTCGACATTAGATCTTCGACATGAGATTGGGTGTGCGTGCTAATACGTACATAAATAGAACTTCTTCATAATTTCATGGCTGATATTTTCTAAGCCACAGTCATTATTAAAGCTACATCAAGTCCTAAAACAGCTGAGCGTAAAACATTAAAGAGAGCGACCGAGAGAATCGGAGGACGGAATATTTCACAGAGTAAACTCATCAGTTGTGATTACATTTTTTTATTTTATTATTTTTTTTTTTTTAAACAAGCACCTTCTACCTACGTTTTAAACAGCATGGTTCTAGGATTGGTTATAAAGGGATACTTCCATAAGAGTAGTTCAATCTGAATTTGGACAATGTTTCATGCAAATATTATCGATTTTTACAAATAGCGAACGGCATAGTTCGATTTTTGACTGATTTTTAAACTTAGAAATTTTTGAAAACTTGATACATATTAGAGAGTTCCTGGTTACCACGTTTTTAGTTTACACGGTGCCCGTGAGCCATGATCAGCTGATCTGGAAACAACTGACAGCTGACGAATTAGTAGAAGTGGACGACGTGAGTAGGAGACCGCTTGATTGGCAACGCAAGATCGAGTCTTAGTACGTCCTCGTTACCACGTCTTCGACACTTCGCCCGTAAATGTATAAACCCGAAGAAGGTTTCAGTGATAAGCGTATTCAGTTCATATTTTTCATATTAAAATTTATACTGAATTAATATATTAAATATATTATTTAAAATATAAATTAAATATATAATTATATTAAAATATACTAAATTTATTTATGTACATCCTATTTTCACTCGAAGCAGTCCATTTATCGAGTGCCAAAAAACAACTAGTCAACAAATCGGAGGATAAAGGTTTGCCGAAGGGTTGCTCGTCTTTGCTCAATCAACTAGCGTGATATATAAGCTTACGAAGTCTAATACTTCACGCTGATTTTCATTGCACAAATAAAACGGCGGAAGGACAGACAACGGACTGATTCGATTTTTGAAATCCATGTATCTTAAAACGCAACCAAAAAATTTTGGGAGAGAGGTTAAAAAAAATTGCTTATCCGATAACAAAGGTTCACTTTGCAAAGAACACTACGAATCGAAAACAGAACAATAAACCACATGATAATAAATTATGGAATGTGAGATCTGGATGAAGGAAAACAGAGTCGGAGAAATACAAGATGTCAGAATCTCGGAATCAGCTTCAGGTTACAAAATTGATAAGAGACGACGTGTGAAGACACATGAAACACCGTAGTAACAGCCAGCGTTGTTAGCAAAATTTTTGTTCTCCCTAGATTCACGTACACCGGATTAGGACACCGTGGTAACCAGGAACTCTCTATTCTTATAGGAAATTTTACGTTGATTCCGAATATACCAAATGTTACTATGCTGAAAAAATTATTTCGCAAAACAAATCGCAAAAAACAGGCTATTTTGAAATTACTACATTTTTGAAATTTCAACCCGAAGATGTAATCCGATCATGCTGGCCAACGAACTTGAACTTAACATTTTAAAATTTGTTTGAAGTTTCTAGCACAATTCTACGGACAGTTATCGTCTGGAATGACACATACATACATACATACACACATACATACATACATAAAAAAATGCGTTAAACTCCAGAATATGATTCAGAATAGCCTGAAACGGATTTCTGCATAAAGTTTTTTCAAAAATTCACATTCTACAAATTTTGAGGCGAGAGCAATAGCTTAATTTTCTTGAAAAATTCGCTAAAACCATTCTCCTCCGATCGAACCGGGCGAAAAATCTTCAGATCGTCGGCAAACAAGAGGGATTTTTTTCTTGAATTAGTATTTTAAATAATATAATATAATAAATAAATTATCTTACGATGTTATTAGTGTAATGTAATGGTTTAAATGTTCATATTAATTCAAGATTGATTGATACATTTGAAATCTTAAATTTTTCTTGATCGTTCCTTCCAACAGATTCAACCTCAACTGCTCCGGGAAAGCTCAACGCAACGGTTGCTCTACAGGGTGTCGCAGTTTCGGGCGCACCACCGACTAGGGTTCGATTCTACTACTAATTTGTTACTTTTTGTGTCCTATAACATATATTTTTTAATTCAAGCTAAAGACTACTTTTTCCATCTCTAAATGTTTTTTTCGCGTTTTCGACTTTGTGTCACTTAAACTGGCATAACTCCCTGAATTTCCTGTCATAACTCAAATCTAATTATACCGTTAGAAAGAGCGTTAGATTTCCTATCTCTCAATGACTTTTCAAAAATTGTATTTGAAATACACGGGTGAAAAATTAGCCGTAAGTGAAAAATTTGTAAAATTTCGAAAATATTCACTTTTTTCAAAGTGTGTCCCTCGAAACGTCCTTGGTGGAAATTTTCATTGGTAGCTAACAATTTGCTTCCACTCAAAGTCCTTACCTAATTTTCAAAAGAATTTAAGGTTATAAGATGCGATAATTTAAGAAAATTCGCTCATATGATTATGTTACATGTCTGGGACTTGTTATATCATGCTTGTTATTTTAAAAGAAATAATTAGGTGCACTGGATTTTTGTGTGGAAGGAGTTCAGCAAATTTATCAAAATGAACCAGAGGGTTTATCGTCTACCTACTTGTTGAAATGGAATACCACCGTAGTCTAATAATTTACTGAGTATTCAATTAACTGAAAAGTGACTGGAACTTGATGATGTTATAGGTCTACTTCATTAATTATTATCTATCCTAATTGAGTGAATAATTTTGCAATGGTAATAATGTGCATTCCGGTTAGAAACCCAGCTGAAGGGTTGTACTGCGGTTTAATGTAATTGTATTTAATTGGCGAGAGTTCATAACAATGCTAAAAGCTTTTATGTTCTATCGTGGACTGAGAGAGTTGTGAAAAAATAAATACCTGTTGAAATCTGGAAGCTTTATAGTTCATTACGTCCGTTTGTCACAGACTACTATTTTTTTCAATGTAAGGGTCATGGGGAGACATTTTGAGGTACCTACCTAATAACCAAGAAGCCAGGTGATATTATGAATTATGAAAACGGACCCTCCAGCACAGTTGTCGTGAATAATTGAGTAAGAGAAATTGTGTCAGGCGCGGAAACGAGACTATTTACATGGCGTTTGCCAGAGTGCTGTGGGGAATTCCGAGCCCAAGCGAAGAGGCGACGAGAAATTTCTGGGGTTTCGCGTTGTTCCTGGACAGTCTTGGATGAGCCATTTGTCGACTACCTTTCACTGAATTGAAAATTTAATCCAACTCTATGCGTTATTTCACTCATTTCATGTAACTTGACGCTCGGTATACATGAATAATCAATACTCTCGCTTATTGACAGGAATTCTGTTGGCCAGGTTTACATAGCAGACGGAACAAATTTTCGTTTCGAATTTAGCAGAATTCCTGTCTGTGAGATATGCAAGCAAATCAAACATACAGCGGAACTAAAGTCTTCCAGAGGCAGGTGACTTGACACGATTTTAGCTAATAAGTATTTGCAATGGCTCCGAAATTGTTAAAATCAAAATTTTTGAAAAATGTCTTCATTGAAATCCGTTTTGAGACATAGGAAATAGAGTTAAAGTGTACTCAGTAATTACGGAGTTGAGGAGATCTGCAAGTGATACTATTCGATGCAGCGTGAAAAAATACGTACGAACCAGCCCCAAACTCGTATTTTCACCCTCGATTTTGTAGAAAAAGAAAAAATTTGGAAGCGAAACGCTTGAATACGAGTCTGCAACACATTGGGACATTTTATGTCTCTAGTTGAAGACAATTATGTGTCGCAGACTCGTATGCAAGCTCTAAGAGCCACTCAGCTGATCCGGACCCTGGGCATCGTCACGTGAATGTGCTAAAGAGACTACGTACGAAGTTACAGCTTCCTAGAGTGAAAACATAGAAATTAGCTTTAAGAGCCACTCATCTGATCCGGACCCTGGGCATCGTCAAGTAAATGTCCTAAAGAGGCTACATACGAAATTACAGCTTCCTAGAGTGTAAAGCATAGAAATTACCTATTAAAATGATTTAACCACCGCTTCACAAATCAAACCGTTCTCGCAATATTTGGATCACCTGCTATGAATCAAATCATCGAAACACCAGCTCAATGAAATCATCAGAAAGTAACAAGCGGAGGCAATCATGTTCACAATATCAATTAGGTATTGAGAATGAACACCTGAGTGTACAGAATTATTCAAATAACCTTGCTCATACCTCAGCTTGTTGGCCACGCACTTCGCAGTAGTGAACATAATATGGTTGGATAAATCGAGAGCTTTTGAACGAATGGTCAACGAAATGTGTGGGATGAAAAACGACGAAGTACCATTTCCCTAGCAACGACTCGGTTGTAAGCGGAAATCATCAAAATATTTTCGTGAGCAATTTTCCGTGAGTTTATGTGCCATAGCAAAGAAATAAAATGTCAAAAAACCGTTATTTACAACATACGAACATACTTTTCTCCCTCAATTATCAAAGTAAAAGTAAAATTGACTAGACCGTTATAAAGCTGACAGTTTGTGAAAGTTTTTTCCGAAGAGAGCACGCCGAAAAATCTCCATACCTACCGATAGCAAAAAAAAAAAAAAACGGAAGAAAAAAAATTACGATTTTAAATACTTTGTCTAGTTTTGTACTTCGGCATTTCTTACCAATTAAAAATAACTCAAACAACTTTACTATATATCAGGGCTATAGGCAGTGGCGGCCGGTGGTCTACAAAAGGAGTGGGACACAAAAATATTTAACTATTTGACAGTCAAGAAGAGTACCCATTGAGGTTTTTCTTCCATTTGTTTTGCTTTCACTGTGAATTAATTTAGATCTAAACACATGAAACATAAATCCCACTTGGGTCATGTCAAATGCCATGGGCAACCGTTATGAAAGAGTATGACTACTAAATAACAATAAACCATGATCATAAAATATTATTGATAAATTAAGTATAAATAAATTAAATTAAAAATACTATCTTATAGGTACCTACTAACTAAGTAATTAAACATTTTAGAATGGACTGTATTATTATCAAAAGTATAAAACATTATCAAGGCTTCGATTGTATTGCACTACTGAACTACTTAGGAGAAATAATTCTGAAGGAATATTAAAGAACTCAAATTAAATTACCTACGATGAAATGATGGAAGTGTGAGATCAGACGTCAATTAAAAATCGGATATTTCAAAAGGCTATAGAAATGTTGTCTAAACCCACAACCACCACTCACTTATGTATAACCTTTTATCATTTAATAATGATAAACAGGACGTTTCTATTTGTTTTCGTCACGTCACGAGCGTCACGTCACGATGGGGTTTTCTATTGATTTTCACGTACAACCAATGCGTTACTAGGAAAGTGTAACTCCCTTAGTTTTCATAGCAGGAAAATCGTTAGCCACTTTTTGGAATGCCCTCATTTTATCACAGCATCTCACAATCCCTAAGCCTTTGTAGTGTCAAGGAAAGCTGATTTATTACGCTCAGTTATAAACTAATATTGCTAAGTAACCATAATGAACTAATAATGTGTAAAATTAATCATTATGCAAAATGATCTGACTGTAGAACCGATGGTCTACCGTCCGTTTTTGACATGGATATTACCCGTCCTGCCCCTTTCCTTTCTCTTGACCAATGGGATTCAATCTCCCTTCACCTGTTACTATAAAAGCTGTATCCTTTCTAATGTGTATGTATTCAGTTATTGTTTGTTATTGATGATGGCCTGACCGTCCTAATCGATTTAACATTGTAACTCTTTATTTTTCGTGGAAATAGACAACGTTTTTCTCTAACTTCCGTTTCGGTGATCTGACGTGAACCGATGTTTTCAATGAAATATGCGTTGGCAAACACAATTTTTTTCTTTGGTCGCACCTAGTTATTCGATGCTTTTGAAAATAGCTGATAAAACAGAGTATAAAATCATTTCAAACTTCTTCAACTCGATCTCGAATTCAAGAGAATCGTTGACTTTGAAATACTAGAGAGACTTTAGCGTGACGATAGCGTTTGGTTAGTCGTATACATACGTGTAAAAATAGACACGTAAAAATAAATACGTGTAGAAATACGCGAAGAACCATCGGCAGTTGCTTGCTCTAGACCAGTGATGGGCAAACTTTTTAAAAGGAAGGCCAGATAAAATTTAAAAATTTACAGGCGGGCCAAAAAAAAAAAAAAAAAAAAAAAAAGTTATAGGCCTAAACCTTTTTATTGTTTAATTTTACATCACACACAACTTATATACTAAACAGTCATGCAGCATGATCGTATGAGCGAATTTTCATAAACTATCTATCGTACTATAGTATGTTAAATTGCATTGAAATTGGAGCAATTGTAGTTGACAGAAATGGTTAAAACCAATTTTATGGCACAAAAACTTATTCTAAATAAAATTCCACTGATTCAAAAGGGGATTTTGATTTTTAAATTTTTTTGCAGTCTAAGTACGTTTTTTAGCAAATTTTAATGACATTTAAGTACGTTTTTTTAGCAAATTTTAATGACATTTAAGTACGTTTTTCATCATAATTTTGAGCAAAAATTTTTAATGTCCTATTTAATCGTTGAAAATTTAGTTTTGACTAAAATTCTGCAAATAAATAGAAATTTAACGATTTTTGGCCGTTTTTAGCCATTTTTAGTGATTTTTTGGGTACATTTTTCGAAATTTGACCAATTTAATGTGCTCAAAAATTGTTGTCCAACGAACTCATCCTTTCTTTTGAAATGCTCGATTTTTTGGCGAAAGAACGAAGTTTTTATCTCAATTCTATCGAGAGTTATCGTCTGGAATGACACATACATACATATATATACTTTTACATATATATATATATATATATATATATATATATACATATATATATATATACATATAAAAAAGCGTTAAAATCCAGGAATCATTTCAGAATGCCTCAAAACAGATTTCGATGAAGAAAATGTTATAAAATTTTAATTTTAAACTTTTTGGAGCCATTGCAATATCTTTATTTTCTAAGAAAATTCGCTAATGGTAAAAACTTCCAAACAAGTCACAAAAAATTATTAATCTTTAGAAGAGCATGAAGGCGTATGAGACAGATGAAACTGTGACTGAGATTCTAAAAGTTGATCATAATGTGGTAGAAACTGAGATGAGCTGATTCGCAGTAGTGAAGCTAAATTATGGTCAGTCAATCGGTTTCTAACACTGTTTTTGCGAAGCTTCATAGTAGAAAACACCTGTTCACAGATGTAAGAAGAGGAATACATCGAAATTATCTTCTGAGCGTGAGATTTCAGGTTTGGAAAAGTTGTTTTTGACAGGGCCTTGTAGAACTCAATCTTCGAAACATTGAGAAATAGTTGTTTCAATTCAGTGTTACATTGCAACTCAATTAGTTCGAGCTGCAGTTCTGGTTTAACTGATTCACAATCCAAATTAAATAGCATGCTAAAAATCTCCAGGTCCTGTTCGATAACTTTGAAGTCTTGGAATCTTCGTTCATATTCTTCATGAAGGCATTTTACGTTTTTCTCATAGCTCTTAACTTTGTCTTCTGTAACTGCAATGGATTTTAACCTTGGAAAATGAGTGAAGTCTTTCTTGAGTAGTTGTTTGGAAAATAGATTTAACTACAGTTTGAAACCCCTGATATGACCCCAAGTTAGATGCGATAATACCATACCTAAGGCTCCCGTTAACTATTATAGCTGCACAAAAAAAAATATCACTTCCTATGTGCAGTTAATTTTAGGGGTTAATCAAAATCGTGTCGCGGGCCGGATCAGACTAGCCCGAGGGCCGCACTTGGCCCGCAGGCCGTACTTTGCCCATGACTGCTCTAGACGCTGCTCTTCGCGTTAACGTGGGAAAATCTTTTGTGAAGAACAGAAACTTTCTATTCACAAAACAGTTGATGTGTAAAAAAAATAATTTCACAGTCCATTGTACCTACCTACCGTTGATATGAGAAACTGACGTAATCCTAAGGGTTCCTCTGATTATTCGCCTCATTCTATTGCAGTAAGCCGTTTAAAAATAGAAGGTAATATTTTCCTTTTGGGTCATATCTTAGAGTGTCAGAAAGGACAAATGCCTCGGCTTCACGGCAGCACACTACATACACTTCCAACTTCTTATCGAGACGATCCCTCTCGCAGAGCCCTCTCCGCAATTTATATATGACCCACATAGCTTCGTATAATATAATGCTTTCTCAAAAGGAATCAAGACTTACCGTCTCCACTCGCGAAATAACAAAACGGTCTCTTCCGCCCTCTTCGCAAGTAGAGACTTTCCACGAGATTTCTTCCGATTCGCACTCCTTCCATTTCACGGTATGTCTGAATATATACTGAGTACAGATGGTGAAAACAGGAAATGTTAGCTACCTTAATATTTTTCAACCTTTGTTTTACATAGACACAAAAAAGTAGTGTAAATCTGTACACTTACATTCGAACGCTCATTAAAATTGACGTCATCATCCTCTAGCTGTTTTTTCGCATAAAAACATACGAAAAAAACTGAGATATGGTTGATATTAAGCACCAAACCGTCCTATCTTGAAGATTTTTCTCTTGGAAACGCACACACACAGTAAAATTACACGATGCCTGCATTTTAGTTAGTAAAAAAAGAACGAAAAACCATGGTCGGGAGCTGAAAAATGCATTAATTTGGCGTGTAAAAATGCAATACGATGGTAAAGGCTCTTTTGGCCAATTTGAGTGCGTTTCGTGCTTTTGGGGGGCATCCCCGTTATAATCTATGATACATTTTAAACTTACCGTTCACGTCGACTCGGTATGTTGCTGCTGCCTCCTCTCCGCTGCTGCTACGCTTAATCGACTATGGTAAGTATTTTAATCAGCTACTTATTACTATAGTAAGTATTATATAAGGTTGGTGTATGGGGCAGTATTTGTGAAATAATAAATGCGGTAGTTTTATTAGTTTTTATGGTTTCAAAGTATGAAAAAGGCGTGAGCCAAAATATAAAAATTAATTTCATGTTGTCAATTATTGTTTTTCATATATATATATATATGAAAAATGTTAAACTACCTATAGGATTCGTTTCAGAATGTACCAAAACGGATTTCAATGAAGAAAATTTTAGAAAATTTTTATTTTAAAATTTTAGGAGCTATTGCAATAGCTTCATTTTGTACGAAAATTCGCTAAAAGGTTGAGAGGAAACATCCCATCGATCGGTCGAGGCTAAAACGCTGGCAAGAAATAAGTAAGAAAATAGGTGTTGAGGGGAGAGGGGGGGGGGGGGGGGTACATTACATTGTTTTGATGCTCTCGCCAGAGCGAGGGAATGAAATCACAAAGCCGTAAAGGGCCAAAGGATGTCACTCGGGGGGGATGAGAACCTTGGATGCTGTCCAGGCGCTTCCTCCTGGCATCGGACGAGAGAGAAAGGATGTTGTGCTTAGCTGGTAAACAAAGCTTCGGCCCGAACGTTTTCTCGTGACGTGTGTTAACCACCTCGAAGTCCTTTTTTTCCCTAACTCGCTTCTATTGGTCAGAACTGGGGATCTCCGAGGCGTTCGGACATGCGATTCCAACGGCTTCCTGAGCATCCCGAGCACAACAAAACAGACCTAGTTTTTGCTCCGTGGACATTTTTTGGCAACTTCTCGCATGCACCTCATGTCTCCGCTTTCGGGTTTTTATTTATTTGAAATTCGCAACTATGTTATTCGTGAAATGAAAACATAAAATAACCATGTTCCATCTATCAGGTCAACCCTTCATCGCTTTTTCCCCGTCCAGTTTTGGTCAGGATCAGAATCATCGGAAATCAATTCAATTCAATTCAATTTTATTGTATAACCCGTAGGTACTACAAGGAATTACTTAAATACATATTAATAAATAGCACCTGATATCTTGCCTGTTCGTTCATCATCCTTCACACCCATTAGCTGTTCAATTCCTACTCCAGTTTTAGTTGTTTAGTTGCCGTTGTGAATTTACCTGTTTGATGTATTGGCGCGTTTTGAACTTTCTGTTTTTACAAGGAGTTACTTAAATACAAATTAAAAAATAGCACATGATATCTTGCCTGTTCGTTCATCATGCTTCACTCCATTAACAGTTAAATTCCTACTCCAGTTTTAGTTGTTTAGTTACTGTTGTGAAGCTACACGTTTAATGTATTGACGCGTTTTGAAGTTTCTGTTTTTTGTCACCGGAATATATTTTTACAAACGGAATTGCATATCCTTTTTCGTCCTCAAAGTTATCATTGCCTTCATATCTGCCTCAACAAACAATGTCAGACTTCTACGTATGATGTATCAAATAATTACTTATATTACTCATGTATTATTTACGTATAATAAATGAGCACAGCATAGTTAACTTAGATCACAATCAATCATGCCAACACTCTACTGCCAAATTTCAATAGTAACCCCGAGTCATTGCCAAAATGTCCAAAGCGGTGTTGATGTTCGTTCTATCTCTTGTAGATTTTCATCTTCTTCTTGATCTGTTTTCTGGAAATATTGGGAGGGGACGGAGGAGGAGTATTCAGATTAATCTCCACTTCTGACCAAGTAGACGTAGAATCCTGCAACGTAATTCGTCCTTAGTGAATACGTTTTTTTTTTTTTTTTTTCTTTTTCATCAACCAGTAGTACATCTCTAATCAAGACGGCTTGCTTCCCGTCTTTTCTTGCTTTTAACAACTTGGGCAAGAGATGCATCCTAAATTCCCGTGTTCGTCAGTCGTAGAACTCGGATGTATTAAATAGGGATCCGTTTAACTTGAAAATGTTCAGGCGTACTTTAGATTTTTTGAAATTATTAGCAAAAGGAAAGTGAACTGGTCTACTTCTAGAAGGTTGGATGGTGCCTAAACGTCTTACACCTATAACTTCATAATCCCCAAGAACGCAATTTAATTCCGATCTAAAAATGTCCATCACCTTCCTCTTGAGAATGTGCATGTTTTCTTTCCCTTCTGGAACGTTATGAAGAATAAGATCGTTTCTGTTGTCCGTGTACCGGCTCTGTTTCGTATTATTTTTTTCAGATAATGCTAGACGTTCTTCTATACTGTCAATTCTCTTATTAATTTTTTTAATGAGCAAGATAGTTTCTTGGCTGTTAGAATTTCTCGCGACAGGGCATGCACCAGTGTATTCAAAACATTTGTATGTTTCTTCAAAATGCAGTCTCAGTTTTGAAGTTTGGTTGTGATTACGCCAAGGCATTGAATTACCTGATGTAACTCGGAGGTCGATATTCTCGTAGTTGCAATTATTCGACACGACACCGGACGGCTCTTCGAGTGCTGCTGACTAAGGAATAAGGTATTCGGTCGTGTGGATAGCCCTTTGGTAAACAACAAATCACCAAACCAACTCGTAAAAATGACCTTTTTCCAGAAATCTACCCGTTAAAAATGTATAAAAATTGTTATTGCTGAGAGGTAATCAAAGAGCAACGACAAAAAACAAAAACTGAAACAAAATTCACACTACAACCCTGCTAAATCAATACTTGATACGGAGCTCGCAAAAAAAAGGACTCGACTCGGCTCGGCTACGTAACTGGAACTCCATCATCAGAAATCAAATTCTGCACTGGCGCATTGTTGCATATTTATGTAGGTACGTTGCCCTTAAATAATGATATGTGTAAGATCAGAGATCACGCACTTAATTAATTCCCATTTTATACCATAACCTTTTGTTTTTATTGTGATGGGGTTTTTAACGAAAATGGTTGAAAACACCAGAAAAAAAAAGATAAAAAGAGAAAAAGAAAATCCGAATCAAAGAATATTATGTAGAACGATTTTTGGTTTGCCATAAAATCGGCTTGTAACAATTTCTTTGCATTCAATGTGCTTATTTTTCAAAACTGTGAAATAATACAGTAAGGTAATTTAGAAAATTTGCTCATAAGATCATGCTGCATGACTGAAACTTTTCTGTTTTGAGTCCACTCAGAACCACAGTAATTGGTTAGGGAAACAGAAGTGACAGCCAACTTGTAGGTTGTATGGTCCGAATTCTCGAACATGAAAATCGTAGCTATTCCTAAATAGTAAATTTGTTTTTAACACACTTTCTGATAATTGTATATAGAATCGTTGCAACCCTCATCTCATGCTCAATTTCCATTATGAATAATAATTGTAACGTGCATAGCAATCACATGATTTTCATAACTTTCGGCATCTCACGCGGTTGGATTTTTTTTTTATTTTTTATTTTTTTTTTTTTTATTTTTTTTTTTTTTTATTTTTTTTTTTTTTTTAACCCTATATTGATAATTCCATTTAAACCCCCTGTAACTAATCACAAGTCATTTCGACGAATATGTTCAAAATATTGGGTTTTATAACCATTCTAAGACAAATATAAAAGAAATTCGACTTCCCATATTGTTTATAAACAATTTTATCCATAAATGAACACTTTCCTTCATAAAAATTTCAGTCTATTCGCAGATGAGTTCATTAGCCACTGATTGTGGTAACTAATTACAATTAACCCAAAATGAGCAGCAAAACAATGATTCAAAACGAATACTCCCTCCAATACGAGGAACCAATTTATGCGAAATTAAAATGATATATATATATATATATATATATATATATATATATATATATATATATATATATATTAGAGATAAAAAGAAAAACTGGAACAAACCAAAATGGACAAACCAGGTTCCTTCAAAATATAAAAAAAATGGAGGCGTTTCTGAACATATAAATCAGCTACTCTTACATAGTTTTCTGAAGATATCAGTCCTAAAAGTTCGTAAATAAGGGAAACTTTGAATTCCGAAATTTTTTTTTTTTCTTGCTTGCAAGTTCCGATTTATTCCGCGGATGTGAAAAAGTACGTAGATGGGGCAAAAGTACCTAATTCGTAGAAAGTGAACGAATGGAGAATAATTCAAATTTGATTCATTTTCTACGGTTATTTGCTAAAAGAAGAATAATACACAGGCAATATACCTATCTCTCCGGTTAATCGCCCATTACCGATCGGTAATGTTTATCGCTTCTAGTTTGTTGAGCAACTGAGAAAGGAACATTAGCAATAGAGGAAGGCATTTGCTATTTTAACACGTCATATCGACGTCAGGTTAGTAATCCAGGGTTAATCTAAGCCGATACCACTTGAAAAGTTCCGCTACCTAGATTAAGCTCTTCAAAATGTAGTTTCCTACTATCATTAGTTATTGTCGTGGGAATGAGTGATGAAATGACGCCAGTACACTATAGTGGATGTTTGGTGAAGGTTTATACAATTATTTATACAAGGTTTATACAATTGGTTGATGCAATTATTCATGCATTTGATTTGGACGTTGAGTCCGAGATTTTATTGCTATTGTTTCTTCATTATTCATGTGGGTACGGCAGTTCTGGAACAGTCCTATGCTCAATCGAATTATATATTCAAGTTACATATTGACTAATGACATTCACTTCAACAATTGATTGATAAATTCTCAACTCCAACACGTATAACGTTCAAAATTCGGTGACCAGTATTACTGGGTATCTCTGCTGACACCGTAAGGATTAGGTATTACAATTATTACCTATACAATAATTTTGTATTTTATTTCGTTCAACATTTTCTATAAAATCTGGTCATTTTGACTTTTTTTATTGTGTTTATTCAATAAGGTGTACATTTGCGGTTGCATAACATTAAGTGCTTACATTTTGGTCATCCGCATGTCACGATTTTTCTTGAAATGAAATACTTCAGCTATGAACACAACCAACGACAAAATGACGCCAATAAAATACACTAAAAACGCCCCTTCTAAATCACCCACTCTCAACACCTTTGGAGGGTACTTCACAGTTCTTGTTGATGCCAATAGTTTCTGTTGTTTTCTGTAACAAATTAATCTCAGTAATATTGAAGCGCAAGCAGTAAAGAAAGTATTTTAATTATTGTAGGTAAGTGTTTACTAGACAATTATAGAGTTCCTATGATTCTAATAAGTTGAAAGAGTATTCGGTAGATGTGGTCGAAAGAAAAAGAGTCTGCCAAGTTGAGAGTGAGCTTCCTCGTTTACCTATCATGAATATATGGATCATTGAGAAGTTTTAAATGATCTTGAAAAATCCCATAGCGGAAAAGAATAAATCAAGATAGCGTGAAATGTCATAATTGGTCAATTAAAAAACGAAAAAATGATACTCTATGTAATTTAAGTTTGTGCAAGCGCAGAATGAACTGATGAGTTGAAAACAATAAAATAGGTACGGGACCATCAACGACCTAAACCGCACAATCGCTGACAATTTCATCAAAAACGGATGAAAGCTGTGGGAATTAAGGTCATTACAAGTCCTTCACATTGGCGCTTGCGTAGTAGCTATTAATGATACAATCGTGTTGAAATTTAAATGAGGTAATCAAGTCATCTTCTTCCAACTATCATCCAAATTTGAGCGAAATCAAACAACTAGAGTTTGAAAAAATCGAGCATAATGGGATTTACGTTTCCGCATGCGCAGAGTCAAGTATTGATTTGGCAGCAATGAAACTGGCAGGGGACCGTCTACCCCCTAGCCCGCACATTCCCTGAAAATTTCATCTAGATCGGATGAAAAGTGTGGAAAATAAGTTTGTTACAAGGATTTCATATTGGCGCATGCGCAGTAGCTATTAATGATGCAATCATGTTGAAAATAATATAAAATGGTCAAATCATTAACCCCCAACTATTATCCAAATTTGAGCGAGATCGGACGACTAGGGCGTGAGAAAAGGATGCTTGGTACAATTTACGTTTGCGCATGCGCAGAGTGGGGTATTGAGTCAAGAACGATGAAACTAATAGGGGACCGTCTGCCCCTAGCACATCTACTGAAAATTTCATCCAGATCAGATGAAAACTGTGAAAAGGATTTCCAACAACGTTACAACAAAGGTTACAAGGGTTTGAGGACACACTCACACACACACACAAAAACACACACACACACACACGGAACCAAAGTTGTTCAGAATGGTCTAAAACGTAAAATGCTAGTGGAAATTTTGATTCTGGAGACCAAAAATTTTTTGTTCTCCCGAAAGTGAAAACAATGCTTCCGCTAGCTTCAGGTAGACTCAGACAGTGTTGGGCATAATCTTATCATCGAATAAGAATACAATTGTAATCGCGATAATTATTCGTTGATTCTGAGTCAACTGCGATTTTATTCGTATTCGTGTAATCGTATTCGTCTGTCGGCGATTACACGAATACAACCCATAAAAATGCCTCACGGTCATCAATTTCAATAGGGCGTCTCTCCTGTAATATGCGAAGCCTTGCTAATATTACCTAGCTTCAGAGGGACGTCCTTAAAGCAAATTCAACGTTTGGAGCCCAGCCTATTCGTCTCAAATCTATTTCAATAGGACGTCCCTCTGAAGCTAGGTAATATTAGCAAGGCTTCGCATATTATAGGAGGGACGCCCTATTGAAATTTGTGCAATCGCCGACAGACGAATACGATTACACGATTACGAATATAATCGCAGTTGACTAAGAATCAACGAATAATTACAATGGTATTCGTATTCGACGATAAGATTATGCCCAACACTGATACCAAGTTAAATTTAAGAACCAGGGATGTATAATATAAACGACTCGATGTCTGAGTGTTTAAAAATATTATTATACCACTTACGAATAGTCCAAGAGCCTAGCGGAGCAGTCGTCCTCCCATTTGTACATGAGTCCAGCATTGAGCATCCGGGCGATAATCTTGTTCATTCTCCTAGTGTAAGGAGAACCTATAACGAGAATTACGAGGCAAAAATGAATAAGAAAAATTGGGCCTTCATATAGACATAGTTACATTATATAAATAACATGTTCTGAAATGTTTGTTCACTTTAATTGTTATATCAGTTACAGAAAAAGATTATCTATCTCAGATCTCACCCAACGACATGAATTTAGGATCAGATATGTTACCTTTTAAATCACCAAATTCTTCGCCGAATACTTTTCTTCAGTCTACACACAACCCTCTTCAGATCAGCTCCAGTCTATTGACCCCTCCATGTCTTCTTTCTCCATGAGTGGTGTCGCAATCGCTAAGGTTATTATGAGGCGTGTGTTCAAAATCTCTGGATCTGAAGAAGGGCTTGGGACCCGATGGGATCCCACCTATCTTATTAAGGTGATAAGCTGACACAATTTTTTTGCTCTTAACGATGTTTTTTGCCCGCTCTCTGTCATTAGGTATTGTTCCAGCACGCTGGAAAACCTCTTACGTTACTCTGATCCCCAAGTTTGGGAATACGTATCAAATGAATATCATCCTATTTTCTCTCTGTCTACAATACCCAGTGGCGTAACTGAGTGATTTCTCATGGAGGGGCAACAGTCGAGAATTTCATTTTATTTTATAGTTTTATTATTAATTTCTAGTACTTGTTACTGAGAGTATACGAAGACTGTTAATAAACTGTCAAACGTTCATATAAGTAGGTAGGAGCTCAATGGCTTTTCGTAATGATCTGAAATAACGGACGCTTTCATATTCGTAAACCTGCCTATGGATTATTAAAGAATAATACTACTTGGAAAATTATCCACATAACTAATCAGGACGTTAAAAACTACGACAAATACGAATAAGTACCTACCGATGAACGTAGGAGCACTAGGTTTATTATACTATTTACTAGACTTACTGCACGCAAATTCAAATACCTATGTGGACTTTCTCTCTTACAGGTTTGTCCTCAGTTATTACTTCCGCGTGAAAATAACTTTTTCTGGACAATATCACACAATCGTATTATATAAGTAGGTACCTACCTACGCGAAATAAAATACAGGGTATGAAACCGAGATCAAGAAACATAATAAAATGTAAACAAACTCAAACCAGCAATATGCTAGGTTAGAATATAAATACTGCTTCACTAGATTACTTTAATCTTTTCTATTAAACTATTTCAATCACTACTGCAGGCTTCTATTTATTGTATTCTTGCTTTATTTTAACTGGGATTTTATTCGTTAATTAATGGTATAATAGAACGGAAAACTGTTTTGAATCGAACAACCAAGCTTGATCAAGTAGGCAGTGAAAAGTAGAGAAAGTTCATAGGGGAATTTTGGTGGATACTGAACAATGGATATTTTTCTAGGGAAAAATTGCATATGGGCTAGCCCCAAAAGGTAGTGGGGAACGACTTGATTTTAGTTTGCAGTATCCACATTTCCGTTTCGTTGACTAGGTGATTTTACTGCTTTCCGTGGGGCTGTACAATATCCACGCCATTTTGCCCCTACAACACGAACGAACCTAATAAAAATGTCTTTATAGGCAACAGGATCCATATAATAATAGTAGTAATTTTGTTTTACTAATTACAATCTGTCCACCCTGCTCCTCTTCAAACTACGCCACTGACAATACCTAATGTACTTGAAAAATAATCGCTGAGCACATTGCTTTATGTGCGCGACCGTATCTTTTACCTTTAGAGCATGGCTTTATGATGGGTCGTTCGGCGCGGACTAACATCCCATCCTTTCAGAATGACATTCTGGATACCTCTGAAGAAGGACGCCAGGTTTCAAGAAGAACACAATCTATACAGATTTTTCCAAGGCCGTTGACCGCATGTCTCATCCTCTATTATTGGTAAAACTTGAGAGATTCGGCTGTAGTGGCTTTCTTCTTAAGTGGTTCGCCAGCTACCTCACCGATCGTCACATGAGTGTTCGTGTTAGGGGTGCTACGTCCTCCTCATTTCTCGCATCTTCTGGAGTTCCACAAGGCTCTCATCTTGGTCCCCTAATGTTTTCTGTGTTCATGGATGATGTTGATGAATTCCCCAATGGTGACATTGGTGATATTGGTGACATTGGTGACAATGGTGTCTTCTTCATGGCTGACGTTCTCAAAATCTAGTCAACCGTCACAAACTGCGATGATTGTGAGAAGTTGCAAAGATGCCTGCTGAGCCTGGCAGAATGGTGCTCCTCTAATGAGCGGCATTTGAATACAGAGAACTACCAAGCTTACCTTCTCACGTTGTCACAAACCACTGATTTATGATGGTTGGGTTTTGTCTCGCCCAATTGCAATATGTGATTTGGGGATTTACTTATAATGAAAAATCATTTTGCTACCATTTAGATCACATAGCAGGTAAAGCATTCGTCACCAAATATCACACCATTGCCATACGGAATCTAATTGTCATTATTTCAGGACGAAGTATGCTTACCTTTTCTGAGAAAACTGAAGAGCGGGGATTGAACGTACGCATGCTTCATCGTTATCGATAATTCAACAAACTTATCAGTTATGGAGGGCAGTTCAACGAAGTGTCCTGTAACGTTGGATGATGTATTATGATGTTATAATACATAAATATTACAGAGGAAGAAGAATAATATGAATTTTTTATATTTAGCCATAATTTTTCCACGAGTTTACGGAAAAAAAAAAAAAAAAAAAAAAAAACGTTCTAAACTACCTACCTTTAAAAATAAGGAACTTAACGAAAAAGTTGGTGAACAGTGTTTTAGTTTAAGATTTGTGAAAAAAATTAAAGAAAAAAAAACACAGTAATGCATGTTATCATGTTTACAGGACAAGTCCTATGATCTGGGATAGTTCTATTATCTCAACACGCGCAAGTAAGTTGTTAACTTCTATGGAATAAACATTCATTCATTAACATGACAACTGTAACTACTGGTTTGGTAAACTCTAAACCATGCAAATTACTACTACTAGGGCTGCTTCAAATTGGCCATCACTTCAGTTTCCCAAATCAATACTTCAAAGCATTATAACCACTAGGATCTCCACCAGTGCTCTACGTAATTATTATTGGAGAAAACCATCACTTTCCATGTACGAAGTATTGCGATGTCGAAACAATATAAGATACCTACATCAGTTTTAAAATCCTTCAACGAAAATAAGAACTCAGACTTCTTTTGTTATAAGTTCAACCCTCAGAAAGTTGACGTGATAGTTACCAACAACATCGTAGACTAAATATGACCCGTTAGGCTCAATAACATCGATGACAAAAAATCTAACATCCAAGCTATCATGTCTCTAATACCACAAATCAACGAATAATCCAGCGCTCCAAACGGGTTTCTTCAGAAAACAGCTGCCCCTATGGCCTTCTTTTATTTTTCATGGATTGCTGACGTAGAGGTTGTTGCTTGTGACGTAGACATGGCTCTCCAGTCGTCCTTTTGTGATTCGCATTTTTCATTGGCCCTAGGTGGAGTTTTGGGCGGAAGATGGGTACCTAGTTGTGTGCTTTAAAGGGTTCTGAATCCAAATTCGAGGTTAAAAGTTCAAAATTCGGACCCACCGGAATACCACATTGTTATCATGTTATCAATCGTTATTGAAACTCGATCGTTGCCAATTGTCATTCACACTCGTTCTAAGATTAACAGGGTACTTGAGAGACTAAAAAAAATGAATGGAGAGATTTTTGAGGTCAGATGCATCTTCAATAGATAGATGAAATTGAATACTCAAAAATGAGGAGATACATTTTAAAAGTTATTTAAGCTTAAAAGTAGGTTAGATATTTTTGAAAACTCTAAATACAAACCTACTCACCTCCAATCAATCTCTCCGTCACCATTCCATATCCCCCACCTTCCCCCAGAGCTATAGCTTCCGCGTCTGGTAATATCTGAAACGTAAATAAATATTTCTATAATTCAAATTTATTCGGAAACGGGAAGTACCAGGGAAAATATTACTCACTCAGCAAATGGGAAACTTCCAAGTTTGCTGTGACAATAGTTTAAAATAATATTTTGCGAATTTTGTAGAAATGGAGCTCCAAGAATGGAATTGCAGTATGTATTATTCTAACAGCTGAAATCCTGCTCACATCCAACACTTGACAACGGTAAATGAACAAAGGTACTTAATAACTGATATGCCCGCATCCATAACAATTTTCAACAACTCTATCAAAGGAATATATTCTTCAACTGACAATTAAAATATGAATCGCAAATTAAAAACTAATTTGTAATCACATTGTACAGTTAGGTACCTTGAAGTTTTCAACAGCTTTCAATATTTTTGGATCATCAGAATTGAACAGCATCAGAAGGTATGCATCCGCATTTCCCAACCAGATTATGTTCGAGTCCGCCAAGTCTTGAATGTTTTCAATTGGTTTCTGTGTGCTGTATGAATTTTAGTAGTTTTTAATGCCAATAATATTAAATTTAGATAATAGAGTGTTTAGATATTGATGTGAGTGACTTTAGAAAACTTCCTTGTGGTTTCGCGGGTTTATCATCACATTATATAAATAATTGCAGTTATAAATCGAAATTTACGACTAATTTGATACAATAGTTTAGTATGTTAAACTTGCCGAGGAACTGTTAAATAGTCGAAGAGCTCCGCAGCGTAACAGGTTGTTATGACCAAATACACGATTTCGAGAGCCGTGAACAGATGTCGCACGGGCGATCCTGGTACGAGCTGTTGTGGTTGTTGGAGAACCAGCATACCTATGGACCTTTATCAGGAAAAGCTCTAGTTGAATTATTTAATATCTGTTCATCACTTAATTAATGCGTATCGTACTTTACTTATAAACCTACGTGGATTTAGATAGTATGGTTTACAATAGTACTCGCAAAATAATAAATGAAAAATGTATACTGTCATCAGAAAGCCTGCACGTTACCTTATGAATGAGTCACTGAGAGTGAGAAATTTATCATTCTCCACAAGTTTCTCACGGTAACCTGAAATATGATGGTTTGCAAGTAGGTACAATTGAAAGTATAAAATATAACTTTATTGAACAGTCAACGTTTCAATAACAACATAAAGTAGGCAACAAGTGTAAGATGTGAATGGTGTGATACAAAATAATTGAGTTATCAAAGAAGGTAAAATATTTCCTGCATTTGAATAGTGGGTGGTAGCGTTCTCATCACACTGGCTGCATTTCCTCTTTGAATGGCCACACTGACCCTTTGTTTCAGGTAAGAGGTTGACCTTGCCTCTCCTGTGGCCTCTTCAATTTTTGTTTCCAGCTCATTAATAACATCACATGCCTCTATGGTCCAAGGTCCCAGCGTCTCTACTGGAAATGGGATGAAATTGTAACCTTCGTCCACCAGTGCAGAGTATTTTTTGTTCTTATTGGCTGCAGCCTCAGCTGTGCTGCCAGCCTTTCTTTTGGAAGCAGCTATCGCAGATGGGGAAACCGTGACAGTACAAGTTGCATCCCATATTAGTGGCGATCCGTTCTTTCAGGGGATGAGAGTCATGCCATCTGGTCTCTTGCCATCATTTCTGGTCAACCCACTAGTTAAAAGCTATAATAACATACATATCGTACCAAAAACCAAAGATATGAGAAGTAAAGATCAGATACGAAAATTAATTTCATATTCTGAAAGGTGAGAAATAGAAAGTAATTCTTTCATGCCTTCTGTTTTAGCTGAGCAGTGTTCTAGCTTCAGCCAAAGTCTCGTTGGATTTAGCAGCAAATGTTTATCACTATTGTACAATAAGCTTGTACGGATGATCTTTAAATTTACTGGCAAATAGAATTCGCAACGACTATTTTTCAATAATTAATGTTTTCTTGAATAACTCGGTCTTGGAGTCCATTAATAGGTGAGGAGGTTATCAGTTAACGTTGAATTTAAATGAATTGGGTGAGAGACAACGCCAACTCCTAAGCGACACTCTCGGAGCTGTATCCTTATACCATCCTTATTGATCTGCAGATATATTTAGCATATTAGGCACTATCCAGGCACCAATAAAACGTGACCAATCACGTGAATAAATTATGATTTCTCCCCTGCAGATCCACGTGCCTACTTCTACTCTCCTCGACCACTACAAAATTAATTCTGAATCTATCGACAAAATAGGTTTCGACAAGCATTTCTACACTAGCTGCGGAACGTTCTAAAAATTATCAATCCGAGTAACAGAAAAAACCTAAGAAGCTCTAACAGCTAATCAATAGCTGAGCGAAACGACAGATTAGCTCACGTGAGAGAACAGAGGCCTAGCCTCCTCTTGAGGCTTAACCTTGAGACCTAACCTCCTTCTCTCTACTCTTCGGACTCTTGGTTCCATGTCAGTATGATTACAGAGGTCATAATTACGGCATGTAAGAATGAAGATCATTGAAGCTTGCAACATCATTTTCTCAGGAAGTGGAAGAAACCTTGAGCTATACCCAGGAAACTCTCGCGTTGAAATTGAGCCTTGGGCGGTGCTCAATATAAATAAATTCTGGATCATGTATCATACAAATCAACTTAGTGATTATCAGAGAGCAACGGCCTTCTGCCTCCATGTCTATCAAGCGCTGGGTCAGACCTCAGCCTACTCTACCAATGTCTTCATAGTCTGAGACGCCTGCCTTCACATCATACAATTTAAGTTAAACTGCTTTGTCCTGTGGAAAATCACAGCGATCCTGGACGCTCACCTCTACTGGACATCGACGTGACGTCTAAAACAATAATACTGGCTTTCAAGAAGCTGAACATCATCCCCGGCGAGTAAAGGCTTAGGCTAAAATCCCAGGCTATCCTGTACCTGGTATGGCTCCCATGGTATGTCATCAAGGCTGGAACATTCTCAGTATGGAGCATTATTGTTGTGGAAATATTGTAATGATTCTCCACTCATCCAACGAGAATAGTTGTGGCAGGAAGTAGCCCGCTCTTAATAAATCCCTCATTAGGTTCACCTACCTTCAAGTTCATAGAAATCATCCAAACTCAAAAATTAATTTCATCAATACAAATACCACGAATCGTTGGGAAATCAAATTATTCTCTCGGGAATTCTATTTATAGGTCTGGCCAGGTATGGTTCAACTTCAAGCGTATACGCACGAAACAGTTCAACTGAATTTGTAGTACCTATTAATTACGCTATGAGGGATATTTAATTTATCAATATCGAATATTGGAATAAATGTCACTGATGAACTGAAATAACTATTTTCCATTTCATAGAATTTTCTGTTCCGTTTTATCTTTTCCCTAACACGAATAGTTCGTTATTTGCGTATGATATGATTGATTACTTAGTATATGAAAGCTCGGAAAGAACATTCAGTCCACCTCTGCAGAAGGAATCTCCTGGTATTTTGTAAAGTGAAGATTTTAAAATAATTCCGAATATGAGCCTTTGGCCAAAATGAAAGAAATTGACGTACATTTTTTTGAATATTTTTTGCATAAATTCAATTGTGTTCTAATTCGTTGTTAATAACTATTATTGACTAAAATTTTGCTAAAAGGATGAAGAGTTGAATTTAATCTGGTTTCTGCGCTCCATCCATAAGGTTTGAGTCAAAAGTTCAGACCTGCGATGATTCTACGGACATCTGACCTAATCAATGCTCCTTCCTTAAAACCTAACTAAACAACTCTTAAACGAGTGCCACTATCTGCTTTACAAGCAGATACCATGTTACATGGATATGTCTTTGATTGGGGATTTCATAACGGTTGTCCTCGAGAGTCGTAAACAAATCCTTTAACTTTAAACAAATCCCTGGGCCTCATGGCCACATCCCGACTAATTCCAACAAAACAACGGTTTACTTATAGAAATGTTGAAAATAACTGTGAGTGTGGAGAGAAGCCACTACAATGAGTTGTTGTTAACAGTCGACTGTTGTCAAGAGGATTAAAATGTTTCCTATGGAGTGGAGTAAATGATGATATTGCTTTACGTTAAGAATATTGTAACCGGCTTATTAAAATTGTTTATAGTCCAATCAACTTAGTTTAGGAATGTAGCCAGGTACGTAAGGAGGGGGAAATTGGTAGCTTGAGATGTGAACATTTATCACATAAATCAAGCGCTTTCCAACGAGTGGCGAACGATTTATGTGCGATGAAAACTGCGGAAGTTCCATTCCCCTAGCAACGGCTGAGTTGTACGTAAAAACACTGAAATCGTGACACAAATTTTGCATCGCGGAAATTTTCGGTTCACCCCCCAGAGCAAAGACATATCCATGTCAAATTACAAAACATGAATACGCTTCAGCCTAGAACATCAAGCACTTGCATTATTGAATTTTCTCGTCTTATTATTATGAGTGTTATGAGCAGAGCCCTTTACAACAAGGCATTTATTTTTGCCAGACGTGGCTCTAAAAAACATGGCAAAATGGCAATTATTTTGGCCAAACATGGCTTTTATTTTGGCCAAACATAGCATTTATTCTTCAAAATCCAAACTTTATTTTTCTTTTTCTTTTTTTTCCCCTCATTGATAGGAAAATTAAAACTTGCCATTTTAATCACATTATGTACTTTATTTAGGTACAAAGAGCATGCTACAAATTACAAATTGACTACAAAAAATTGATGGGTTAAAATTGTTGTGGAACAATTTCAGGTGGGCCGAGATGCTATCCATGCAGAAACCAAGGCGTCGGTCACTTGAAATATATTTCAATTTTGAAAATGACCTCTCTACGTCAGCTGATGTTGACGGGGCATACTTCATTGAGAGAACATCTGCAGCTTCCCAGTCTTCCTTCAGGGTGGCTACCTCCCCTGCCAGATTGGAAGCTACGTTCTTCACCTCCTCCCATCCACAATTCCTGGAGAGGACGGCCTTCACGTTTTCTTTAATCTTCTCCCCGACAGCTCCTGGATAGTCCATCTTCGAAATGTTTTCCATTTTCTCCACAGATGTTGTGAGCAGCGTCTTTTGTGATTGAAGTTGCTCGATAGTTCCAGGGATGTCCTTGAAATTTGATTCCAAGAAGAGAAACTCAGGAAGGATGCGTGGGTTTTCAATGAGCTCTTTGGCTGTTCTCACCGAAGCGGCATCGTCTTCTAGCTCTTCCACTACTTTCTTAAACCATTCGAAATGCTTAAAGTAGTAGGAGGCGGCTGTCAACCAAGTGCCCCACCGAGTGATTACAGGCTCTGGAGGCAGTGCCACGCCTGGAAAAATTCGCCGGAATACTTCTACCCTCTTGGGTGCCTTCAAGAATATTTTCTTCCCCACAGATATAAGTTTGTTGACGAGAGGGTGCTCTTCCCGTATGGCCTCAGCAACTTGATGGAGGCTACGCGCGAGACAAGTCTCGTGGATGAGTTTGGGGTATATGGCCTTTAGGGTTTTTCCGGCGCTGAGCATGTATGCGACACTGTCTGTAACGAGGAGTATTTTTTGAAAAAATACTTGAAACCCCAACTTTTTGCAAATTTTCCCAGATTTTTTTTTTTTTTTTTTTTTTTTTTTCACATATTTTTAGGAAAATCAGGCGAAAAATGGCACAAACATGACATTTTCCCAGAAATGGGCAAAAAATGTCTTTTTACCCAGAAATTGGCCAAACATGGCACTTAAGGATGGCGCCATGGCAAAATGGCACTTGAAGGGTTCTGGTTATGAGTTATGAGCGGACACCACTCCCTAGCAATCGATGTTCATCGGTGTCGCGCTACTTTCGTTGCAATCTCATATAACATTTTTCGGCTGTTAGGTCCCGGCTAAAGCATATTCATGCTAAGTTGGAGAGTTCCTTAACGATAAGTTATTCGGGATAAGGTGCTTGGGGAACTTATCATCTGGGGCGAACCACAGCGTATGCTAACTTGATAAAGTCAAGAGGGTCGAATTAGAAAGTGACTCTACTTATCTTCAAGTAACGCTGAACCACTAAGGGGATTTTCTATGTTTCCTAGTCCTTTTCATATTCACGAAAAGGTTTTGCAATGGCAGATTTTGAAAATTTATAAACAAGAAAATGAATACAACTTTCATGAATCATGAATACCAACAAGAAATGAATATCACTGTTATCGGTGTGTAAGGTTACTTTGCGATAGGGAGGAAGAGATTGGATAGGTTGGTTCGGGATAAAGCATCTTATGTTTAGGTGACCTAAATTTGTCTTATTGGAGATGTTGGAGATGAGGCGCCCTATCTCCCCGCACATGCGCAGCAGTGTTTTCCATTCACGATAAAGCGCCTCATCTCTGTCTCCATAGCGCTTCAGGAACTGTCTAATATATCTAATGAGTGAATTAAACTAACTTGGTACATATTTGAATGTTGCCTTAGTTATTCCATAAAGACCAGCAGTGGAGATAATTGTGCAACAAAATACCGATACCCACAAAATTGCGGAGAAAGGTAAAAATGGAGTAGACCATCCTCCGAGGGCTTCAGGTTTAGGTACAATAACGGTGAGTTCTGGAACATAATAAATATTGAATGTATTGTAATATAACACCTATAATTAGGTATGACCTTCGATTTTTTATTAAAAATGTTTCATTGACCAGGGAAATAGCGCTGTAAATTATTACACAAATTTTTATTACTTCTTTATTAGAAAGCCCGTCTACGCAAATCATTAGACTATAAGTATTATGCCTCGTAAAAATGAAATCATCAACAGTAAGCGCTTCGCGCCTCCCAAATGGGTTCAAACCTTCACAAAGGAGCTCAATTTCAAATTGCATATCCGTAGGTTGTCAGTAGTATGCCTTCACGTAAATGAAATATAAATGCAATTAATTCATACATCTACACTTCACTAGACGCCATAAATCAAGCAAAAATACATTTTCGTAGTTAGGTACTTTATGAGATAAAATCGAACACCTACCAACACTTCACTAGTCCATACCTGTGGAAAATAATTATTGAACTCAAATTCGCGAAGTCAGATTATATTGGAATTATTTCAGCTGATGCTTACAAGGAAATTTTTTGTGTTCATATTTTACAAACACTTAACTTTCTTGCGGTCACTGATGGAATTCAGTGATTGTCTAAATAATTCAAATATGTCAATTATACCAACGTGATTTCTTCAATCTCTATTGCTTAGAAGACCGGGGTATGTTTGTTAAAATCCTAGCCCATAGGGTAGCAATGGGTGGACTTACAACGTAGCGGATTGTTTCAATCAATTCTTTGGGAGCATACTTATTAATGACAATCACGAAACGCTGCAAATTATTACAAATAATAATTTCTGTATCAGATAGCCCTTCTACGCAGATCACTGGTCTATAATTATTATTAAGCCCCATATAAATGTAGTAAATGATCAAAACTTGGCCAATCGTGCCCCCCAAAGGGGTTCACACCTTTACGGCTCAGGACCTCACAATTTTTCGGTTTAAAGTAGGTGAATGTTGAAAATTTTTCTAAAAATGTCAAAAAAACAAAAACTAAAAACTTTGTGAAACCACCCTGAAAAAACAATACTTACCACCACTACAGTACCCTAGTGAGAAATCTATAAAAGGCCAAAATCGTATCCAGGCGTAATTGGCGCCAAAACAGAAGTCAGCATTACCGGTATACACATAACCTGCACAACCTGAAATAAATAAATATTCACAAAATAACGGTAAAACATTAATTCCTTCACAGTCACACACTAATTATTCACCATAATGGATAAATAATGTGGGTCACTTGAACTTTATCTTTTAACTGAGTAGATTTAAGAGCCATTATCACAAAAACGTTGGATCCACCGTCTCGTAGTTTTTCAGAAAATCATAATTTTTTTGGCTAGTACCAATCACTGTTTCCTACAGTAATTGACGAGTTCTTTCCAGCCCATACCTTCTCATAGTGGTTAAATAAGTTTTTAATTACGAAAAAAATTATTAAACATCAAAATATCCCTGTCCCTGTCATGTGTACAGAACCGTCCTTGCTAACTGCAATCAGCCAACAATGTGATCTATGTGTCATTTTTCATTAATGTTTTGAGCTCATTGCAATCCTTATTATCCTAATTTTTTGTTTCTGTGACTGACTATTTTAGAAAACAATGTCTGTAAGCATTAGTGAAGAAAACATGCATGTCCAGAGGACTCTGCTCAGTCCCTGCAACACATGGAAACTGTTTATTATGGGATATTTAGCCCTTAGGGAGGGATTTGCGCCCTACCCATCACTATTCAACCGCCCTTTCTCGTCATGTTTTAACTTTGACTGGAAAGGATCAGTGTACTTACACTTATATATATAAGGTGTGCTATCAAACCAGCTCATTCCATATTTTTCTGAAATCCACTTTTTTGCATACTTTGAAAGTTTAGAGGATCCTTGCTTTCTGCATTTTTTTTACAATATAATTTTTCTTTGATGAATAAAATAAAAAATTCTGTTCCAAAAAATTTGGAATTGCAATTTATGACCTTTTTCAGATTGTACCAAAGTGTAGGTATGTCTCAACTGTGAAATTTCAGATCATTTGAAAAAGTTGAGTGGATGTCATTTATTTATAACTCGTGAAGATACAAATATTGACTAGTAAACGGGGGAAAAAAAAA
This sequence comes from Adelphocoris suturalis, assembly GCA_030762985.1. Lineage (NCBI taxonomy): Eukaryota > Metazoa > Arthropoda > Insecta > Hemiptera > Miridae > Adelphocoris > Adelphocoris suturalis. The sequence goes on from CM061047.1 coordinate 19,943,903, forward strand.
AAAAAAAAAAAAAAACAATTTCACACAACTTAATTGAACAAAAAACTGAAAAAAATCATGAAAAATCATGGTTTTGCATCAAAATCAGCTCATTCTAATCTAATTAGTATAATTACGTCCAAGGTAATACACCTGGAATGAAAATGAAAAACTAATCAAATTCTAGGCGGTTATACCTACAATTAAAAATTTAAAAAAAAAAGCTTTAGAACTGTGGGCGTGAGAAGTTTTTTGTCTCTCCTGTAAAATTTCCACAATTGGAACCAGCTAGTTTTGATAGCAAACGCCTAATATGAAAGTGTACTTTAAGACGGTGATGAGAGGAGCAAAGACTGATGCTTACAAGTGGCCAACCATGACCGCCAGTCCCTGCCTCACATCTACTAGGCTAGTTCTCAACTTTTTCCATTGTGGTTTTAATTTTCGAAATAGCTTCGGGTTAAGGTTCACAAAGATATTTGAATATTCCCAGAGAGATTAATAAGGCAAATTAAATAAATCAAAACGTATTGTTTCGTCAGTCCCTGCCGCATCATTTCCTGCCATGAATCCATTTTCAGGATATGGCCTGCCATGGAAAACGATGCCTGGGACTGATCGGGGTCGTCAGGGACTTATACCACATTTATCCGTTCGTTAATTATTATCAAGAATATCCTTTCTGTTGATTTACTAAATTTAGACATGGCTCAATCGCGAAATTCGGTAGTGTGATAGATTAAAATACCTACCTTCGACGATTTGTATATTGTGGTCAGATTTAGGTAGGTATCTGTCCGACACACCAGAGAGGTCAAATCAAGTTTCTTTCGTCAAAAAACATGTTTGCTGATTTTTTTAATTAAGAATCGAGGTATCTACTTAGCACAAATAAAGCGGACCTACGGACGTAAATTTATTTCAAATAGTACAATAACTTTGGCCCGCAGAAAAAAAAAAAAAAAAAAAAAATCAGACGTCAGGGAAAAGTTAGCGGCCAAGATATGAAAGACAGCTTAGTACCAAAGAATGATGGAAAATCCTCAGACTGAGGCTTTCGTGAAGTGGAAGGAGGGGGGGGGGGGGCTGTAAAATAAGCTTTTTTCGTGTCAGGGCTCAAATGAAAGCTTTTGACGAGGAGGTTTCAAAGATGGAGCTGGCAATAAATGAATAAAACAACTTGACATCTTGTGATAATAAAATACACCGCCAAACCTGAGTCATTCTTATATGCGGGTTTCACGGGTTTATGTGAAACGCGTGAGCTAAAACACATTCTGATTTTCTATAATTTCATTTGAAGTATGTATTTTAATTTCTTGTTTCTTTGCGAGTAGCAGTTAGCAATTACTGTAAATTGAATTATTTAAAAGTTGTTACTTCAAGATTTCTTAGTGTTGAACGCCTTGATTGATAGATTTTCGCAATAGAATGGAAATTATATTTAGCCAACACATAATAGTTATTTACCAGTTCCAGAATTGTTCATTGGATTTATGTGGCCCCATTCATCATCATCTATGACGTTGATAATTGAACAATTCGACATTTCGCAGAAAAGTTTGAGTAACTGTATTTCCGTACCATCGAAAGGATCGTTTATCGTGTAAGGCGGATATTCCACAGCATAAACAGTCAGTTCTGGAACGGTAACAGCAGTCATAAAGAATTCAATGACACGATCGAATATGTTGTTACGATTGTGAAGGAATGGCTGGAAAGAAGTTATAAGGTAAGCAACGAGCCGCACGTTGCGGCAATAATCTATTCAGTGACCCTCATTCGAGTTAAATAAGTAGGTATGGATTGAAATTGAGACATGCAGTATTGCTGAAGGTCAAGTATGGATCAGAATGATTTGTGTAGATTGGTGATCTGGATGCTCGCATCTCAAAAATACATAACATCATGTAGTCAACCCCTCAGTAAAATACAGATTATTTAGACGAATAGATCCAAATGACGTTTTAAAGTATGATTTAAAACATTTAGAAAGGTGACGTTTAAAAAAATATGTTTCGGAGGTTGAATTGAATGCAAAAACATTGTGTTTCAAGCGTGGGATCGAACTAGGGTCTTTCACTAAGAGGACCGTAACACTATCCACCACACCTCAGGTTATATACGTCAACAACTCTTGAATAATTACAGAACTTAGCAATTCATAAGGTAACTTATTTCCATTGCCAGTTGACGCTAGTTTGAATCCAGATCGGCAGGGGCGCGCACAGCGGGACCTGTTGTGTACCTAGTGTATGGTGGCGCGCGGCACGTGGTTTACCATACAGCTTCGAATCCACGTGTACTTCGTACCTAAAATATCCACATACTGAGCAACGTAAATTATCCCGAACGATTATGATTTTCGTGGAGGGAAAAGTTACTAAATTACCAAGTTATTTCTAACGTGAAAGTTGCGAAAATTCGAACTCAGGAATTTCAGAACAAACGCCATTAGCTCTTGCGTGGGCATAAAAAATCACACAAAGGCGAAAATGTGAGAATTGCGTGGTTTCCTACGTGCATTTGCCGCACACGTTCATTTGTTATATGCATTTTCAAATAATTACGATATTGCTTTGCTTTCCTTAACACGTTCAACGCGGAATGTGTCATATGACACAGGTTGTCTCTTCACTCAATCGGGCTGTGTCATATGACACAGAGCCTATATGTTCAATAGTGCCTCTTTCGAAAGCCTCGTGTGTTGGATAGGAAAGGTTTAGAAGGCCGTTCGGCAGCACGGTTTACTCAATAGGAACCTAACTACCCACGAGAGGTCGCCGTTTTCTGATACTGACCTTCAATCAGTCAGGACACTGATAAAAATGATGACGTGTCTTCTCCCCGAATTCTGCTTTCCTGGTGAGTTCTTCTTTTTTATTTATGTAGTTTTCTTTTGAAAACTGATGTACTATGTTTACATGATATTCAGATATACTGATGCAACGGGAATTTGGGGTTTGAGCGTTCAGATCACTGTTTTGACAGTTCATCATGTAGGCCCTGTTCCGACCTTGTTCCTTTCCATGAGTTCCCGTGTGGGGCGAGTTCAACCATTTCAGACTCGCGTTGAATGTGTTAAGATTTCAAAATGTTCACTATCTTATGAATCATGATTTTTGATTGCGCAAACGCTCATTTGTATATATTAGGTGGTGTTTTAAATAATATGGGCATCACCTTTCCCATAAAGAAAGCAAACAGGGCTGCAAAAACTGCGACAACCCAAATGAACCCACCAGATAATTGGACTATATACCCATCCTCCGATCTACATCGCAAGTTTAAAGCTCAGTGTCTCCTTCGATGGCGAGAATGGCACTCTTCTTATCCTTCAGGCCGACGCTAAACTACCTTGTTCCCTGCAACATCACCAAAACTCCCATCCATCCTTCGCTGGCCTCCCAAAACAGTTTTATAGGGCGATAACACGATCGAGAAGCGGGGTGACCGTCACCAAATCATTCCTGCACCGTATTGGTCAGGAGGAAAGTGGTTTATGCTCCACCTGCCCTGTATTGTATATACTCGTATTTCATAAGAATTATCAAGTGTTGGCTGTATAGTGTAATTCGTAACTGGTGCCAAATAAATAAAAATAATATCACCTTTCCCATGTAGGTTTAGTAATTTGTCGGGATACAAGTCAGTATTTCTTACAAACCCTTGTCCTGGTATCCATCTATCCATAAAAATACCTCCGATTCTTCCAGGCTTGCTTGGATGCTCATAAAAATTATTTGAATAGACGTCGAAATACCATCCTTCTGTACCTGAAAAAACTAATGTTTGTTAGACCTTTATTCGCTAGAGGGTAGTTAACATGAAGTGTGACTAAGTTTATCAACGGAAATAACCAACTATAGTTGAACGTAATGGTTATATAAAATTTTGATATCATTGATTCGGCTAGAGAATTTTCAGCACATTGAACGGAAATGACAGTTCACAGCCAGACAGTGAATTTCTGAAAAATATTGAACTATGATTAAATATCTCGAAGTGCTGCTGATTTGCATTTTTTCCCGAAATCACCAGCCCTTATTGAGATCCACATATAGCAGACCACTACCGATTTCCCGTTTTGATAACGATTCAGTGACGTAGCTGCGTCATTTCTCATGGAGGGTCAACAGTCGAGGATTTCATTTTATTTTACAGTTTTAGTATTAATTTCTAGTGTTTGTTGCTGAGAGTATAAGAAGACTGTAAATAAACTGTCAAACGTTCATATAAGTAGGTAGGTGATCAGCTGAGCGGCCACTGAACTTATAGATATTCTTTCCTTGCCTATCTACGTTTTTTTAGAAAATTTTCGTAGAAAATGAAGCTATTGCAATATCTCGGAAAATTTTAAAATCAAAACTTTTGAAAAATTTCTTCATTGAAATCCGTTTTGAGGCTTTCTGAAACGAATCCTAGAGTTTAACACTTTTTCATTATATAGTTATGTCATTCCACACGATAAATCTCCTTAGGATTGAGATAAAAATCCCGTTCTTGCACCAAAAAATTAAGCTTTTCAGATGAAAGGATGAGTTATTTGGCCAACAATTTTTGAGCACATTAAATTGGTCAAATTTCAAAAAATGTAACTAAAAAATCTCTAATTTTATAATTTTCAGAAGAGTTTCAGTCAAAACCAAATTATCAACGATTACCTAGGACTTGTAAAAATTTACGCACAAAATTATGTTGAAAAAGGTACTTAAATTGCATTAATATTTGCTAAAAAAATCTATAAAAACCGCAACAAAAAAAATCCAAAATCTTTAGTGAATCCTTGAATTTAATTTAGGTAGTATGAGTTTTTTTAGTCATAGAATTGGTTTTTAACAATTTCTTTTTACTTAAATCGCTCAAATTTAAATAAAATTTAACATAATACGATATAGGTAGTTTCAGTAAATTCGCTCATACGATCATGCTGCATTACTGGAAATTTTTGCAGTTTTTTATCGATTTCGTAGCAAATGTTAATGAATTCTAAGTACATTTTTCAGCATAATTTTGTACATAAATTTTCGAGAGTTCTATTTTATAGTTAATAAACTTTATGCGAGCAGTATTCTACCAAAAAAATATAAATTTAACGATTTTTAGCCTTTTTTAAAAGATATTTTCCGTGATTTTTGTTGTATTTATTGTGCTCAAAAAGTGCTGGTCAACGAAATCATCCTTTCGTTTGGAAAGCTTGATTTTTTGGCGCAAGAACGAAATTTTTATCTCAATCCTAGGAAGAGTTATCGTCTGGGATGTCACTTATTTAAACAAATATACCTATATATATTTATGAAAAAGCGTTCAACTCTAGGATTCATTTTAGGATGCCTAAAACGGATTTCAACGAAGAAATTTTCAAAAATTTTGATTTTAAAATTCTCCTTAAAATTTTCTGACCCATTGCAATAGCTTTATTTTTCTACAAAATTCGCTAGAAGGGTTAATACTGTGAGCAGAGTGAGAGTTGACTTTTCGGGGTTTCGAAGTTAGGTTGTAGCCGCAGAAATTTCTATCTAGACATTCAAATGTAGGTTTGATTCGGAAAACAACAGAGCGTAAATGATGGGATGCTAATATGAAACTATCTTCACCATTCTCGACATACTCCGCCACCAAGATGTCAGCAGATACATCTGTTTCATTGGCTGCGTACAGTTCTTCAGCATAATTGTCTGTAGAGGTCGTGGCTGGAAGAAACAACATTCGAGGAGTGTGCTTCAGTCCAACGAATTCGTAATTCGCCTCGACCCAAGATGCAATGAAACATACAGGCTTGGAGACCTGAACAATATAACTAGAAAACACGAAAACAATTGTATATGTATATACATTTATTTAAAAGAAAATTATTATTAACTGTCTTCCTTTTGTTCTGCAGATATTGATCTATTAAATGGAGTTTTAGGTCAATTTTTAGTTCGTATAACTATAAAACTATTGTTAGTGGCCTTAATGATTATAATATTCCAAATAAAGTAATAGAGAACTTAATAAACCTAATTATTAAGAGAAAATTACAAGATGACAGATTACGTCATACAACTTACTTAGAGCAGTAACACGAAAAACAAGGGGCTAATTTAAATGTCATATCTTCGTCGCATTCCCCGTTCATAGAGCTATCAGATGTGATGAATATCATTGACGTAGCATTGAGTTTCGGTAAATCGAATGATTCAGTTTGTTCCGAGATGAAATTAACGCAACCTTGGCCACCAGTCATATAGTTTTCCACAACCTTGACAAATACAAATTGCAACATAGAATTTCATTTTTTCTTTTTTCCTCTTCGAAATTACGTAATTAAAAACGCTGCAAATTATTTCACAATGGTTTATTATTTCAGTGATAGATAGCCCTTCTACGCAGATCATTGGTCAATAAATTATTAAACCTCGTATGTACATTATGATGAGAACATGGCGCATCGTACCTCCGAGAAGGGTTCCCACTTTTACAGTTCCAAGACCCCGCTAGTTTACGCTTCACATTAAAGATGTTTGAATAAACGGAAAAATGATGGTTGAAGTAATTTACATTAGCGCATGCGCAGAACGGAGCAATGATTTGAGAAAAATTGAATTGGTAGGGTACAATCTACAGCCTAACCCACGAATTCCGAGAAAATGTAATCAAAATTTGATGAAAACTAGACCTTGTTCTCGGAGTACACTTTCGAGCATGCGCAGAAGCTAATAATGATGCTATCAGGTTGAAATTAACATGGAATAATTAAACCATTGTCTCCAACTACGCACCAAATTTGAGCGGGATTGGACGAGAAGGGCGTGAAAAAATTATGCTGGAAGGAACTTACGTTTGCGCATGCGCGAAACGGAGTAATGATTTGAGAAGCAAGGAATTAATAGTGAACCATTCACAGCCTAACCCGCACATTCCCTGAAAATTTCATCAAATCAGATGGAAACTGTTGAAATTAGGCTCGCTTAAAAAGAAATACATGTTCACTCATGCGCTATAGCTACTAATCATAGGATTATGTTGAAATTGCTAGGGAATGCTCAAATTGACCTCTTCCACCTATCCTCCAAATTTGAGCGAGATCGGGAAACGGGGGAATTAACGTTTGCGCATGCGCCGAGTGAAGTATTGATTTGGGAACAACGAAACTCATTGGGGCCATTTTCACCCTAACGTATGAAAACTTCACAAGAACTGGTTGAATATAGTGGGAATTAAGCTCGTTGCAAAGATTTGCGGACATGCACAGATACACACTCAGAAATAGAAAGAGAAAAACACGGAACGAAGGTTGTTCAGAATAGTCTAAAACGTGAAATGCGAGTGGAAATTTTACCACTGTAAAAAACAACAGCCGTTTGATTTTAGAAGAGACCACAACGTTTTTATCTCTCGAAAGTGAAAACAATGCTTCCGCTACCTAAAGGTTGACTTGGGAGCAATGTAAGATATGAAATTTAGCATTTAGGTACCAATACTTCACTAGTAGGTTCATCGCACGGACAATAGTACAATAACCTCGATTTCGTTACGTTATAATAAATTCCATCGGAACTGTATCACCTGATAATTCCAATCAGCTGATATTTACATGGCAGTTTTTATGTACCTCACTATCTAGCGATTTTTTATGGAATTTCGAGCTTGATTGTCTATTCAATACATCCGCTAGCAGCGCGTGATTTTTCTATCTTCTCATGCTTAGAAATTCGGGTTTTTTTTTTTTTTTTTTCGATGTTCAAGCCCTTAGAGAAAGCAAACTATTAAAGCGTTGCGGGTGGTTTTAATCCATTCTTTGAGATTAAATTTATCACTCACAAGTAAACAATTATAACTGTTAATTGGGAAATTTTCGAGATCTCGATTTTTCAAATGTTTAGCCCTTCAATACAACTCTTTAGGGTTTATAAAAATTGACGCCCAGCTTCTTAGACCGTCTATACCCCAAACGTGGTTTTTAACACTAGTGTGAATAGTTTGGTCAAGTATTTTCGGACGGTTTTTTTTAATTCGACTTTTTGATTCTACGCATCCAAACCAAACCAAAAAACTTTTTGATTCCGTAAACCAAAAAAATTTTTAGGGTTTTTTTTTTTCGATTACAAAGGTTTATTATTGAAAATAATAAACCAAAACAAAACTATCAATATCCAGGGTGGCAGCGGATAAATGGCGAAAAACTTTCTATATTAGTCTGCATCAAAAGTGTAGTAAAACGCCGCCTACCGCATATTTTCATCTCAATCTGTACTCAAGATGATTTTTTCAAGTTTTTTCAATTATATAATTATTTAATTATTAAATTTAATATTTAAGTTTAAATTAAATTTTTAATTTAAGTAAGTTTTATTTAATATATTTATATTTTAAACTCAAATTTCTCCACCTTTACCTCTTTAATTTTAACCGTTGACTTTATTTTCAGAATCAGCATTACATCGTCGAATAACAATACAATTGTAATCGCGATAATTATTCGTTGATTCTGAGTCAACTGCGATTATACTCGTATTCGAGTAATCGTATTCGTCTGTCGGCTCTACTGGGGCCAACGATAATTTTACAAGACCGCTGTAGGAAAAAAAAAAAAAAAAAAAAAAAAAAAAAAAAAAAAAAAAAATCATGCACAAAATGAGGGTAAATGCAAAGTTATAATTTATATAAAATGTAATGAATTTTGAACAACTTGAAAATTATTATTACTGCAACATCAAACGCCTGGGGTATTCACAAAAAAGTTTCAACACTTCATCAACAAATTGATTTTTCTTCTCGAGGACCAACTTTTTGTGTACATTCAATAGGCATAGTCAGTCCGTTGAGACGGGCTTTTGACATGGTTGACCTCAACTATGTTTTAACCCTTCTCAACGAGCTGAATGACCTTTCAATTGTACACGTTGTGCACGGCTGTGCGAGAAGAACGTTTAGCGCCAATTTCACTTGGGGGTAAAACCCCTTGGTCTCTTGCAGTACATCGATCAAATCCAATTCATTCAATTTTTCTGTAGTAAGACCCTTTGTCATCCAAAACGTATGTCATAGCTCAGTCTCAGTTTCAAAGAGGCTATCTAGACCATATAACTTGCAAAAGAGGGTCAGTCGCTGTTTGAGTTCTTCCTTTGACATTTCCAACATCTTCGATGGATGAAGTCCCCCAAAAGCTGTTTCATTATCATCCATCGGTTTTGTAATGAACTTAGTACTGAATCTAAATATGGAATGTATAGAGATTCTTTCCAATATCCTGCTGAGCTTGAAGTTGTTTGGTTGGAACAATTTGTTGACGTTCAACTATTTTGGGCCGCCGGATTTCTTCCCCCACAATTTCGGCAAGAGAGTCAGAAGAAGCCATGGGAATGTCCAAAATCAATGTTTCAGAGCTTATCAATGCTCTTTGATAAGAGTCTGTAATGTGGCCACGAGATGTTTACACTCCAAAAGATCCAACTTCTTCGATTGTAGGTTATTAACCTAAGGTTCCAAAATGGCGGAATACTTGGCGATGATTTCAAGACTAATTATAAATTGTGATTTTGTTGCAGTACAATGGAGTGGAAAAGCAACTTTTCTTGTTGCTACATTGCCCTCTCTAGATAGTGTTTCCAGGCCTTCAATAAGCGCCACGTATTGTTCTCTGAAAATCCTAATAGAAGATATTTCTGTGACCAACGAGTTTCACAAAATGCAGGGATTTTTGGCCCATATCTTCTACTTATTGCCGAATCTCGAAAGAAATTGATTATTTCCTTGATAACTGAAACTGTGTTGCGAATTTCAGGGACCTGATTGAGATCGTTAACGACTCAGTTCAATCTGTGGCTTGCGTAGTGGACAAAAACTGCTTTTTTTTAATGCTATGCATGATTGTCTGCACACTATTGATGGTTGCTCAATTCAAGAATTCAGGATAGGTAGGTATTGCAAGAAGAGTAGGTAGGAACTAACCCCAGTTGTTCATTGTAGATGAAAATGCGTAATAATTAGTGTGACGAGATAATTGCGGAGTAGGTAGTCTACTGGGGCAACTGCCCCAGTTGCCCCACCCCTGCGTACGCCCTTGATAAAAATGCGTCACGGCCATCATTTTCAATAAGGCGTCTTATTTAAATAGATTTGAGAGAAATAGGATGGGCTCCAACCGTTGAATTCGCTTTAAGGACGTCCCTCTGAAGCTAGGTAATATTAGCAAGGCTTCGCGTATTATAGGAGGGACGCCCTATTGAAATTAATGACCGTGACGTATATTCACGGGTTGTATTCGTGTAATCGCCGACAAACAAATAAGATTACACTGAGTATAATCGCAGTTGTCTCAGAATCAACGAATAATTATCGCAATTACAAACGTATTCCTATTCGACGATAAGATTATGCCCAACACTGCAATAGTGTACTTATGGTCTTAAAAAGTACCTTCCAAAGAGCTTTAAATAAGCTGAAACTTACACGATTTAAGTAAAATGTTTTGTTGATACAAGGAGTCATTTAATGCAGAATAACTGCTGTGTCAATCATAGGGTGTCAATAACAGGTACAACAAAAAATGTGGCTGTCAAGTACTGGGTCAAAAAATTGATTCCGAAAAAACGAATTTATGATGTTTTTTGGTTTGAATTAGTGATGTTTTTCTTGAATTAGTGATTTTTTCAATACCGAGTAGTTTGAGGACATCCTGATGCAGCTTCATTTTTTCATAATCGTTTATGTTTGAGTTGAGATGAGGGTCTTTGGATTGTACTTTTTAAGAACAAGTACGCTATTTTTATAGGAAATATAAGAGTGAGAAACGGCGTCGGCATTTCGAAAATTAGGTCAAAAGTTAAAATTAAATGAGGTAAAGGGTAGAAGTTTGAGTTTTAAAGGAAATACAAACACGGTTTTTATGAAATAACCTTAGGAAAATCATAGATGAAAGCATCAATTTAAAAAAAAAACAAAAAACACAACTTAATTTCTCGTCAAAGTCAAAATGTCTCTTAAGGTGTCAAACACTGGCTCCACCACCCTATAGTCTATACCGTGGGTAATAAATAAATATTAATAGTAATAAATAAGCAGTTTTCCTGAAATTTGCCAGTTTCCAGGATCGTTTCGGAAAAGAAGTAGAGTTTTGAAGATTTCCAGAAAAATCATTTTTTCTAAATCGTTTATGTTTGAGTTGAGATGAGGGTCTTTGGACTGTACTTTTTACGAACCTAAGTACGCTGTTTTTATAAAAAATATAACGCTCATTTCGAAAATTAGGTCAAAATTTAAAATTAAATGAGGTAAAGGGTAGAAGTTTGAGTTTTAAAGGAAATACAAACACGGATTTTATGAAAAAACCTTAGGAAAATCATATCTCGAGTACAGATTGAGATGCGAATGTATAGTTGGTAGCATTTTACTAGATTTTTTATGCAGACTTACGGAGAACAATTATTGTCACTAATCCGCTGCCGCACAGTACAGACATAGATAATAGGAAATATTGTACTAACATATTGAGATAAATTTTTGATGGCATCGTTGAATTCGTCATTTCCCTGAGCGTTTGATTCCATCCAACCTAAAACGACGAGAACTGACAGGAATAATACGACAGGGTGTGGGAATGCGGAGTAAGCCATCACGGATCCCCGAAGTGAGTGAACAGCGCGATCATTACAATGTGATAAATTTACCTCAGTCGGAGAGCGTACCTATTTTCAAAGAGGGTCACGTGGTGAATATTAACGTGGTGATCAATCGGTTATGTAAAGGACACGAATTGATTTCTCTCTTTCTCGCGAAATGGTATCAAATTGTTTTCATGTTCAAACAGGTGCTTTTCATATACGTAGCCTCCAAAGCGGCAATGGAATTATTTTCATACTGTATAGCGCTAGAACTACGTAGAACAAAGTGAAAGCTTTATTGGCGGCGGTTCTACTCGAATTTAAGCCTGTTGACAATTGCAATTTTGTTTGCTCTCGCGGTACTGCATATCTGTTTGCCGAGTTATTTTTCCAATTTTCGGTTATTGGTTCCTGTTTTCCCCCCGGCAGTATAGAAAACGTGATGAAAGAAGAAACATATGGTTGAATTACAATTGGGTGGGAGTATTTCGTATTATTAGTGAGGCATGCGATCTGGATGGTTGAACTCACCGTTGCTTTCATGTTGTGCAGTTATTCCTAAAATTTGAATGACCAAAAATCACAAATCAAATAAGTTCAATAAGAGTGACATGAAAAGCTCACATTTTCAAACAGTTGAAAATAATATAGTAGGATAATTTACGAAAATTTGCTCATACGTTTATGCTGCATTACTGGAACATTTTTCTTTTAGCGAATATTTGAAGAAAATGAAGCTATTGCAGTAGCTCGAAAAAATTTTAAATCAAAATTTCTGAAATCCGTTCATTGGAATCCGTTTTGAGGTTTTTCGAAACGATTCCTACACTTAACTCTCCTTCAGGGTTGAGATAAAACTCCGTTATTGCGCCAAAAAAAATCAAGCTGTGCCAACCAAAAGATGAGTTCGTTGGGCAGTAGTACTTTTTGAGCACATTCAATTTGTCAAATTTCAAAAAATGTTCTCAACAAATAAAAAATGACTAAAAACGAGTAAAAATCGTTAGATTTTTATTTTTCTGCAGAATATTGCTCAAATAAATAAAGTTCATTAATACTATAAAATAATACATTCAAAAATTTATGTACGAAGTTACGCAAACAATTTACTTAATATTCATGAAAATTTCTTAAAAACCGATAAAAATTGCAAAAAAAGCGGAAAATTTCTGAACCTTTTTTCAATAGCAGATTATTATTTAGAATACGTTTTTGTCATAATAATAATAAATAGTAGAATAGTTTTGTCATAATAGTAAATTAATAGTAAACAATCTCCTTGCACTCCAGAAGCTCAAATTTCAAACCAATTTAACATTATACAATTCGATAATTTATGACATTCGCTCATACGATCATGCTGCATGACTGGAACTTTTTTGACGTAGTTTAAGGCTACAAATTGTTTGCATCTGATTTTTTTGATTTTTTAAATGCTTTATTAACCAATAAGTATACATTTGTACATTAATATCTACATAACTTTACGGCTTGAGCTATTACGCTATAAGTATGCCGGGGTCTCGGTCCTTTACCGCCTATGTTAACAACAACAAATTAACCAAGCACAAATAAGTTGATAATCAATAATTATGTGAACGAAATATTAATCTAAGTTTGGAGTCTACCATCAGCATTTCTGTCAGAGGTAACTAAAACATTAACCACCAGCTTGACCTACATCCGCCAATGACTTCATTGGACGAATAAGTACTCACAAATTCTACGAAAATTCGATAATAAAACAAATTGTTAAAAATTAAATTCATCAACCAATTCTCTTCTGTAACTCATGGCATTTTCAACATACCAACCTAACTTCATCCAATTCTTTCCATTTGGGTACTATATAGCCATTTCTACTGTCAGAAACCTTGAACCTAAGTACGTTTTCCTGATATTACTTAGAATAGGGCATCTAGCCAAAAAATGAATTACGCTTTCATCTTCACCAACATTACATAGTGCACACGTATATATCTTATTTCTCTATCCACATTTTGCAATTAAGGTCTAACATTTCGCATCTAGTCCTACATATTATTCTAACAATGCCATGGCTGAGATTCTCCTGTTCCATATGGGCAGGGGAACTTAAATGCTTATAAAGTAGGTGAAAACGCGCATTCATGGCATCATTCTTACATTTCGCAACGAATGCGTTCTTCAATTTTAATCATAATCTCCCCTATTACACTAGTAGGTATACCCTCCGGATTATCAAAAAGTCCAGCCATGCAGCATGACCCCATGAGCGAATTTTTGAAGAAATCTTCGAATATTTCAGTCGCTATTGATCGTGTAGAGAAATTTTAGTTTATGATTTCGATAGACAAACATGGGATAAAGTTATTAAAAATAATTAGGAGGTACTCATACTTTATTATTATTAAACTAATCTTGTATATTGAAAGACAAATGTAGGTAAATATTCATAGATTTTGATGTCCAATGTGGTCAATATTGAAGACAGTTGAAATCTTAACAGTATCCTATCATAACATCATCAAATCTTGACATAAAACAAACTGCATTCTAGTACGTACATAAATAGAACTTCTTCATAGTTTCATGGCTGATATTTTCTAAGCCACAGTTAGTATTAAAGCTACATCAAGTCCTAAAACAGTTGAGCGTAAAACATTAAAGAGAGCGACCGAGAGAATCGGAAGACGGAATATTTCACAGAGTAAACTCATCAGTTGTGATGAGAGCGTTAAAACTACGTTTTAAACAGCATGGTTCTAGGATTGGATATACAGGGATACTTCCATAAGAGTAGTTCAATCTGAATTTGGACAATGTTTCATGCAAATATTACCGATTTTTACAGCTAGCAAACGGCATTATTTCGATTTTTGACTGATTTTTCAACTTTGAAATTTTTGAAACCTTGATGCATATTCATATAGGAAATTGTACGCTGATTCCGAATATACCACATGTTAGTATGCTGACAAAATTATTTCGCACAACAAATCGCAAAAAACAGGCTGTTTTGAAATTTTTGACTACATTTTTGAAAATTTCAACCCGAAGATGTAATCCGATCATTTTGGCCAACAAACTTGAGCTTTTGTTTTGTGTCCTTAACATTTTAAAATTTGTTTGAAGTTTCTAGCACGATCCCACGGACAGTTATCGTCTGGAATGACACATACATATATATGAATATATATATATATATATATATATATATATATATATATATATATATATATATATATATATATATATATATATATATATATATATATATATATATATATATATATATATATATATATATATATATATATATTAATACCTCCCCTCAAAGACGGAGGGGGCACGCCATTAAATTGAAAAATAAACAAATAAAATAAAAAAGTGGGGAGGATGCCCAGGTTTACCCGATGCCGGCTCTAGGGATAAGGGAAGTACATACATACATACATACATAAAAAAATGCGTTAAACTTCAGAATATGATTCAGAATGGCCTGAACCGGATTTCTGCATAAACTTTTTTCAAAAATTCACATTCTACAAATTTTGAGGCGAACGCTATAGCTTATTTTTCTCCAAAAATTCGCTAAAACAAAAGCTTCATAATTTATTTTAACCAATCGCTTACTTACTTTGTACCAGGATATCTTCAATTTGATCACTTCCAGCGCCAAAATTTTCGTGTATCTAGTGATAGGACTTTTCAGTATGCCTACCAGGTATTTTATAGTGAAATCAAAAGTATGCAAATACAGTAGTGCAATCCCAGACTCTAAATAAATCATATAATCTGGCGTATTTATAGTTAATGCCAAAAACTTATTAATGAAGAACTTTTGTAATTTTTCAACCAAGCCATAACTTTCATACCCCCAAAGCTGACTTCCATAGCTGAAATTCGAATACGGTTGTTCTCAACAAATTTTGACCACAATGAATTCAGGCCCGTCTTTGCTAAACTTAACTTTTTAGCCAGAGAGGTTCCATGTCTAGCTCAGGGGTCCATGAAATCCCCGAGTATTCGTAAGAATCAACTACATCCACATGCTGGCCGTTTATTGCCCATTTCTATTTTTTGGACAGCCTACCGCCATTCCTTCGAAACACCATCATTTTCGTCTTACCTAAATTAATAATTAGATACCATCGATTCATGTATTCTTCAATGCGATTCCACATGACTTGCATTATGCTAGGATCGTCAGCCATCAAAACCAAATCGTCAGCAAAATGGAGCATACGCATGCTACCGATTTGCAACCCTCCGCCTATGGCTTCAGACAGATCAGTTAAAAAACGAAAGGCGATAATTCATACCCCTGCATTACTCCTCCAAATGTACCAAATTCCCTTGTTAGACCCTTTTGATTATACACTCTAGCGGTTGTATGTGCATATAAACTTTCCACTGCCCTTAAAAACTTGCTCGATATACCCATCTCAAACAATTTATAGTATATTTAAGACCTTACCAGAACGTCAAATGCCGACTTCAAATCAATATAACACACATACAGCTTTTTCCCTTTCCCTTCCGTACAAATTTGATTAAATTCCACAATATAAACAAGTTATCATTTGTCGATCTACCCTTTCGAAAACCTGCCTGTCCCTCGTACTAAAATCTTTATCTTCCACTCAATCAGTCAATCGATCCGTTAGCATTGTTGTGTACAGTGTCACTCACGCATCCATAAAAGATAGACCTCGGTAACTCGCAGGTAAACCAGGGTCCCCTTTTTTAAAGAGAGCATTGAAAAGATCCAATATTATTGTCAGCAGAAACTCCGAACCATATTTGTCAAATTCATAAGGTACTCCGTCCGGCCCCAGTCCGTCCGTCCTTCCATACAAATTGTTTGCATCTACGACCAGTTCACCATGTACTGAAACGGGAGTGAATTAAGAGCGCCTGTAGGTGCCATTGGAAACTGGTAGGTTGAAGATGATCCTTATATATTTGTGCCGTTTGAAAATTAACCATTAGCTATCCATTATTGTTAGCAATGTTACCTTATTATGTATGAAGAAGGATACGATTGAATAACAGGATATTAACCCTTCGAGGTCACTCTGGGGTCAAAATTGACCCCACCGAATATATTTTATATGATTTTTGGGCTTTACAATTTGTTTTAGCCAAAAGGGATATTTTGTAAATTTGGTTGGTAGCATTGGCTAGGCGAGGAAGTGATAGCATCTGGCAGTATACGTTGTGACCTCTAGCTAGAGGGTTGTGAATCTCATGTGGGAAACGTTTGACCCCAGTGTGTCTTCTGCGTTCCTAATTTTGTTCTGTTGGGGTAGCCATTGACCCCAGTGTGTATTTTGGATTTCCTCACAAGGTAAACAAGTCAGATAATATCATAATTCACCTAATTTTCGCATAGAAAATAAGTATTTTTATAATCTTGTAGTCAGTAGGTATTTCTTTTTCTAGACCACTCCTACTAGGTGACTCAGGTGAAGATTCTCAACTGGGTAAATGTGTCTAGTTGATGGGCTATCATAGGTCAGGGTTCATTTTGGTTCAAAAAATGGGTTGGGTTTTGCATTTTATGCATCTATAGGTAGCAAGTAAATCCATAAATATATTTTTCTTGTAACTCTCCTGTTGTAGGAATGCTTGGATACCCTGAAGAGCCAGCTTCCTCGAGACCTGCTGAACAAGTTGTACGTGGGTGATGTTACATTTGCCCAAGATCTAACGATAAAAAGACGAGTCGGTCTCGCGTGTGAAGTGCACAGTCATACCAAAACTACGTGTGAAAAATGCAATTACTTATAACAAATAATAATACTACCTTGGTACCTAATAATTCCGTCGTGTTTTTAAAAACAACTTTTAAAAATACATTCATATTTCGTTTTTTATGTGTGCCTATTGCTTAGATATAATCCTGCAATTACCTTTAATTATTTATGCATAAAAATTTTAAAAAATGAGATGATAAAACTCGGCGCTCCGCGCCTCGCCAGGGGGCAAGCCCCCTGGACCCCCGGTTACCTCTATTTACATACTTCGGACGAAATTATTGAAACACAGAATGTGTTTGCGTTGTCGCGCAACCAAGTGACAACCAAACAAGCGTCATTGTTTACTATTCATTTACTATTCATGCTCATAACTCAGGTTGATGGCCACGCACTTCACAGTAGTTAACATAATATGGTTGGATAAATCAGGAGCTTTCCAACGAATGGTGAACGATTTCTGTGCGATTAAAATTGCGGAAGTTCCATTTCCCTACCAACGGCTCGGTTGTACGTGAAAATCATAAGAAAATTTACAAGCGGTTGCAATCATGTTGACAATATCAATTATTGAGAATGATCATCTGTGTGTAAACAATTGATTCAAATAACCATGCTCATAACTCAGGTTGATGGCCACGCACTTCGCAGTAGTTAACATAATATGGTTGGATAAATCAGGAGCTTTCCAACGAATGGTGAACGATTTCTGTGCGATTAAAATTGCGGAAGTTCCATTTCCCTACCAACGGCTCGGTTGTACGTGAAAATCATCACCGTCACACATTTCGTTACATCCCGCGTTCCATTTTCGGCTAGTTAGTCCATGGCTAAAACACATTCTGTGTTAAAATTGAATGCGGAATAAAAACAGTGTATCAGTTTAGGTTAGAAAACAGTACGAGATGTGAAAAATAGGGTAAGTTCGAAGTATCGTGAAAACATTACTATTTAACTTGCTACGTTACAGCTTTTTTTTTACTATTCGACAGATAGTCAGCTTTGATAATTTGCTTTTAATTATTGTGCATCTTCAGAACCGAATTTTTAATGTTCATATGCCCAAAGTTTTGATTTTTGAAAATTTTACTAAGAATGGTTTCAAGAAATCACGAATAAAATATTCAATTCTAACTTAATGTATTCTATTTCTTGTTTCTATGCGTAGGTAGGTTAATTTTCGATTTTTTAAAATATTTAATTATTGGGAAACTATTTATTGAGTATAATATATAAATTAAAATACATTTGGGGTCAATTTTGACCCCAGAGTGTCTACCGTGTCACACAAAAAAAGGTGTGACCTAGGAAGGTTAAATGAATAGGATGTTGAATGAATAACGTAGTATTTCATTTGAATGCATCTATTTTACTTAAATTTTCCAATTAGAGGAATTGTCTATAAAACATATCTATGTACTTATGTGGATGTTTCTAATGAGTTATATGTACTTATGAAACGTTATTTCAAGAGCAATATGTATTGATAAAAAAACTAGAATTTATCTAAATAATTGATTTTAAATTATTTATCATTTATTTTAATGAATACATTTATTTCCAAATAATTTATCCTTTATATACGAGAAATTACTCAATCATGAGAACCGCTTTGTTCGAGGAGATATTCGTCGAACCACTTAGGTGTTGGATTCAAAAATGAATTTTTCAGTTTCAATCCTTTCTTGAAGTAAATTTCCAGAAAGAACAAACCAACTGCCAGAGCAGTTCCAATGAAGTACAGAAGAAAGGCGCCTTCCAGATCGGCAACATTAAGTACTTTCGGAGGGTATTTTATGGGTCTTGTTGACCACTGCATGTCCAACTGTTTCCTGTAAAAACACGAAATTGAGGAAATTACGTACTGTCGGCATGTTACTGTCGCTTTAAGGACGTCCCTCTGAAGTTAGGTAATATTAGCAAGGCTTCGCGTATTATAGGAGGGACGCCCTATTGAAATTGATGACCGTGACGCATTTTTGAGTAGTATTTGTGTAATCGCCGACAGACGAATACGATTACACGAATACGAAGATAATCGCAGTTGACTCAGAATCAACGAATAATTATCGCGGTTACAATCGTATTCGTATTCGACGATAAGATTACGCCCAACACTGGTTGAACCAAGTATTCAGTCAAATTCCTGATTACATAAACTTTTTAGCGAATAATCATTAAACAATTACGTGTCAGCGTAGTCAGCTCAAGTATTTGACTAGGTACTTCTTCACTTGGGCTGACGACGACGATACGGCGAAATATTCTCAATTTTTTAAGTTATCTTTATTTGTGTTCTATGTTTTCTGACCATCATTAACGGCTAAAAATAATATTAATAAAATGTGTCATTTCAGATGATAAATCTCCTAAGGATTGAGATAAAAATTCCGTTCTTGCGCCGAAAAATCAAGTTTTCCAAATGAAAGAGTGAGTTCCTTGGCCAGCACTTTTTGAGCATATTAAATTGGTTAAATTCCAAAAATCGTGTAAAAATCACTTAAAACGGCTAAAAATGTATACAATAATTTTTTTCAACTGAATTTTAGTAAAAAAAAAAAGTTTATCAGCAATAAAATTATGCTATAATAGGTAAGTTCCTAAATTCCATTATTTTTTGCTAAAAATTCGATAAAATCTCTAAACTGGGGAAAACTAAAGTAAACTAGAAATCAGGATTTACGAAGCAATATAAGTCTCAGTGCATTCGTGATTCTGAAATTTTCTCAACATAAATATTATTGCCTGAACTTTGGACTGTTTTCGACGATAACTTCATGATTATAGCGTTACAGCCCTTTTAGAAATTCTAGGATAAAAATATTTCAGCTTCAGATATACCGTTACCGTCGGTCGTAGCGAATTCAAATTGTACGGTTTGTTTGGAAGTCAACATAAAATCAATTTTGTTATATTTATAAATTAAAGTATAGGTTGAAAGTGCTGATGACTGGTTGGTGTAGTACAAAAATTCCATAAAGAGATGAGAAGACGAGAGATACCGTTGGAAGAGATCGTAAAGTTTGGATGTTTTCATGTTCGAATCAGATGTACGTTCACCTCCGCGAAAGGAAAGCGAGAGGAAGAGAAGTAACAGTTCATTCTAGCAATGTAATGAGATATGAATTCTACATTCGGTAGAGCACACATTTGAGTATTGTGCTGGCGTAGGTTGCAAGAGTTCTATTGCTCAAAACATTTTAGCAAGTAATGAAATTTCAGTCAGAAACCCGCCACTTCTCAAGAGGTGCGTGCATACAGACAGGCAAGAAGGAGAACGCGGAAGTAAGGGAGAGTTGCTCTCGCGAATTTCAAGTGAATGCGTAGGTAACACAACTTTACGTGCCTTGTTAAGCTACCTCCAAGGGGATTCGTATAACGTTTTACTCACCGTGAAGGAGGTGATACCTACGTGTGCGTAATACGTGAAACCAACCATTGGGATTT
This sequence comes from Adelphocoris suturalis, assembly GCA_030762985.1. Classification (NCBI taxonomy): domain Eukaryota; kingdom Metazoa; phylum Arthropoda; class Insecta; order Hemiptera; family Miridae; genus Adelphocoris; species Adelphocoris suturalis. The sequence goes on from CM061047.1 coordinate 19,964,658, forward strand.
TAATACGTGATCTTAAGCTAAAACAGATTGCGAACTACGGTTTCCTATCTTACAATAAGTATACTACAAGCATTAGTTGGCATTTTAAGTTCCTACCACACAGTTATACCAAATTTCCCTCAAAACGGAAGTTAGTGAAAAACGTTGTCTATTTCCTAGGAAAAATAAAGAGTTATAATGTTAAATCGATTTCGACTGTTAGGCCATCATCAGTAGCAAACAATAACTGAACAAACATTAGAAAGAGCGCATCTTATATAGTCACAGGTGAAGGGAGATTGAATCCCATTAGTCGAGAGAAAGGAGAGGGGGCTGGAGGCACAACCAATTAAGTGCAAGCAAAGTGAAGAGGGACTACAGCTAATCAGATGAATTGAAAGGAGAGGAAGAATTACTGGTTTCAACAGTTTGAGAGGATAATTCCAAGCTTTATAGAAATGGACTTATCAGAAGTAAAATATATTGAGGGATATCCTCATTCAAACATTTACCAGATCTTTTGATAATTTCGAATTTCCCAAGTAGATTCAACATCAAACCAACATCAAATCAAAATTGTAAGTATGATTGGATTCCTTAAGATTTTTTGCAAATGTAGACCTAACCTTATTTTCCATAAAATCCTCCTGATGCTCTTCTATTCTTTCCCTGTATTTCCCAACAGTTTGACCGCAATATTCGTAGCCGCAAGATCATTTTACTTTATAAACCCCAGTGTTATCCTGAACATTGATTTTGTCTATAACAGAACCTAGTAATGCTGTAAGACTATTCCAGGTTTAAAACCCATTTTGTAACCCTTCGATGATAGACTTTTTGCCGATGTTATCAGAAATTTTCCCATATTAAGGTATACTTATCCATTGTTTTTCTTTTAAAGTTACATCTTCCCTAACCAGATTGGAAACTTCACCTCTACTCTTTTTCCTAAGAACCTTATTCCGTATGGTATCACCGAGATCTCCTCTGTAGACATTACTAGCTGCTATGCTTTTGATAAGGATTTTTTTTCTCGATAAATTTTGTTCACTCATTGAAATAGATAGTGCTCGGTTGATCATACTATGGAAAGCTGAACGCTTATGGACTAAAGGATGATTTGAAGTACTATGGATCGTAATATCGCTATATGTAAGAAAATATCTCACATTGAAGAATCATGCTTCTCGTTTGCCAAAGAGATGGACAGATCAAGAAAATGAAGTTTACTCCCACCAAATTCGAGGGCGAATTTGATAAAGGGATGTAATTTATTGATTTTTTTATGACAAGAATTTAGTTGTCTTTCAGTGCAGTTCCATAGAATGATAATATCATCGACATATCTATACCAATAGAGAAGATAATTTGTGTAATAGGTTGTAAATATTTTTGATGCTCAAGATAATCTACGTATACATCTGTTCATCTGTGTGTTCAGTTATTGTTTGTTATTTATGATGGCCTAACCGTCGAAATCGATTACCATTGTAACTCTCTATTTTTTAGTGGAAATGGACAACGTTTTTCACTAACTTCCGTTTCGAAATGGGTTTCCACAACTTCGTCGCGAGTGATTTAGTTCGTAAATAGCTCTCTTCTACCAAATAATCATGTAATCCGAAGGGCATGTTTCATGGTGATGGTCATCAGTAATTTATAATATATTCCCTTAATACAATAATACTTGACGCCAATAGTTGAGCATTTAATATTCTACGCAATATATTTATGTAAGTACATTGCTTGCTTACGTATAGTTCAAATATTTCCTGACACAATCTGCCTCCCAAGCGTAATACAGTCCTCCGTTCTCCATCCGTCCAATAATATCGTTCAGCCTGTTAGCGTACGGTGAACCTTAAACAATCACCACGAAGTGAGTATATTTTGACGATAATAATAAATTGAAATTAAATTTGATTATTTTAACCAATGATACATTTATGATTTTTTTTCTCGGAACTATACGTTTTAAGGAACATCAGGAGTGAAATGCTGGAACTCTGTGGAGCTGTCCTGTATCACTTAATCTATAAAACTTTGTGACATGATGAGAAATATATTACGGAGACCACTCCCCTTGAGATGCCACTCTTATATTCAAATACAGATGCGAGCTTTTTCCACTACCAGCCGTGGATGGTTGACAGAGTGTACCTCTGCTCACTATGCAACATGAACTGCAATGAGGATATCTTTCACATTATTGCCAATTGCAAGATCCTATCGTACATCCGCATCAAACATTTTGGTCAGGGGACTTTTTCTGAGACGGTCTTTAGGGATTATATCAATGGAAAGTGTTGGGCGTCTCTTTGTGGTTACATTACAGAGGCCTGGTCCTACCGTCGTTTACTGGATGGGAAATTTAACTATAACCACGGATCATGAGCCCTGAGGTGAAAAATAATAATAAGCAGACAAATGAATGCAGAAATGAAGATGTACAGAAACAAAAATGAAGATGACAAGGTTTTCTAGCATGTTTATTCAAATTGATGAACAAAATCTTTGTTGTATTTAACGTAATTAATTTGATGTATTCTATTGATGTATCTGACATAATGTGCTATATTTAAATGATTTGCAGGATTGTTATTTATTGTTTTTTTTTTTTTTTTTAATGCTTCTTTGTATCAAATTGTCTTCTTACCTTTACGAACATTGTCTTAATCAAATCGAAAGTTTAACCCAATACAACGTAATACCCACTAATGAATCATTTTAATAATATTTACTAATATAGAATAACTTATGTATGGCCACTCTGGCAGACGGTAATATCATACCATGCCATTCATGCTATTATTGCCAACTTCCAGCACTATTAACATTTTTATTGAATCTTATACGGTATAAGAGCTAACTGGAATGTAATAGTATTAACAATCACACAAGCCATGTTATTTGTTAAACAATTTCTTAAATAAAGCATCTCTCTCTCTCTCGCTCAGCTAGTATCTGAATCTATACTTCTTGCATATTCAAACAAGCCCGTCACTAAGTTACCGTAAACCTCTGCATTCAACAAGCAAATGTAATTATCACTTGCAATTATGCAATTATCACCTCATATTTGAGTAGGTGGTAGCTACGATATCATAGGGTAATAGATTGATTAGACGTGAAGAGATTACTAGGGCTGTAATTGTTACCTACTACTCCATTGGATTAGCCGTGAAGTTATCATTACAAACCTCAAATTTCGAGATAATGCTGATAAAAAAACTTCGACATCATAAATATTTTTGAAAACATGAAATGTAATATGAGGGCACGTGAATGAAGAACTGTCGACTCGTAGCCAACTAGTAGTAAACTGTAAAGCAACAGCAGTAAAAATAAAATAGAACATTCACAAATTTATGATTGTCCGTGTATGTCCGACATTGGTTAAATTTGAACGTTATCCATCTTCCAGCAACATTGGTGAAGTATTAGAAAGTTTGTTACCATTTTGTTTTGAGTGTAATTTGAGCATTTAAGAAGCATACTAATAATGTAAGCATAGTTATGAGTTCTATCACCTGGTCCGTAAATGTTGGTACTGTGCCAATAAATGTTGAAAAAAGGCTTAAAGTTTTTCCGTGGTGGCAATAATTAAAAGTTCACTTTTTATATAATTAATGATTTTTTAAATTAATTAAATTTGTTTTCTCAATAGGTTTTAGTACCATAGGCCACAGTAGCATGGTTAATCGATTATGAAACTATTCCACACGAATAGTCTTACCATTGAACATGTCAATAATAGCTGCCATATCCGATTAACTGATCCCTCCGTACTGTTAAATTGTCCCTCATAGCTGAATGACCGTGAACTAGTTTTGTTCAAGATAAGCTTCCACAGTCGGAGGTTTAATTGAATCGGCCTCATATCTCAACCCGTTGGAATGTATCTTTTGTTCGTAAATGAATATGTATTACCATGGTAACATTACATGATACGATATCATACATGTATATAATATGACAGTGAAACCTACTATAAATCATAATAATCTCCATCCTTTACATGCTATCCTATCTCATGATAACATTTTATAGGTAGAATCAGTGACGGTTTGCCACATTCAAGTATGTTAAAATGCCAAAAGTTAATTTCCACAAAGAAAAGTTCCAATCAAATTAATTTTTGAAATTCGTGAAGTCATTGCAACCGCATAATTTTTCCTCGAATACCCACTAATATTACTGATATTATTAATACTGCATAAACTAGTCACCTTTCTGCATGTTTACGACGAGTGGAGACACGTAGTAATTGTCCTTCATTACCCTTGACTTTTCAATAAACTTATCGGTAATGTAGGGAAGTTCTGTGTAATGACCTGAAAAATCGGATATCATTGGTATTAATTGTCTACCAACACGAACATTCTAATAAGCTCTCAGTCTGCTTATTGCGCATACAAGAAGCATACATATCGCACATCCGGGGTAAGACTGGTATAAGTCAAAAAACCCTACTTTTGGGAAATCGCGTTTAAAGATTTTTCCCATCTAAATTGATATATAACAGTCATCTGAACGTTTCTTTTTTCATATCTCACGGTTCTATGGCACTCATATACTATCTAACTAACATGTGGAATACCAAAATTACTTCGTTACCCCTTTATTTTCAACCAGCATGCTTAAATTCATCAAATTCCTATGTTATACCACTGTTACCCCTAGAAACAGGACTGCATAACACCAGTTATTACTTCATCCGTGAGATATGCCACTACTGATCTAAGCAAAGCGACTGCGGAGAGGTACCTACTTATAACACCACTTTTACCTTGGAAAACGAAAACGGTGGCAAATTTCTGAATATAATTGCTGATCATCAGGTTAGTCTCAAGATTCAAACTCTGCTTTCGTTCGCTATGGTGCCTGCTTTGAACTACATACCACTTTATATAATTATTTGGGTTCAAGAATAAAAATAATAAATGAAAAGACACACAATTTCATTCAACGTATGACAATTGTGTTAATAACAAAAATCAAATAAGGGACCATTCAAACATACAAAATTATGGTAAAATCCTTTTGGACCTAAAAGCAAATGGCAGAATAACACAATATTTCAGTAATTTTTCGTTTTCAAAAACAAGAATTACTTTTATAATGAATATAGGTTAACAGAAAAATTAATTAAAAACTAAATAAGCTTACTACTTGTAGAAGCAACATAACTATAATACAAATTTTTTAGTTTCAAGTTATAAGGAACCAATTTTTACTAAATCAAACAATTGCAGTTGAATCCTTCTGGCCTTAACAGTAACTTTAAAGTAGCAAAACAGAAACTTCAAATCATGAAACTTTAAAGCGTAGAAACTTCAGGTATTAGTAAAACCGTAACATCGGAACCAGAAGCGTTTTAAATTGCTATTTTCCCGAATAAAATAAGTGATAGTTGGGGCAAGTTTGCATTCAGAAATAAAATGCCGAATATAATTAAAAATTAGGTACCCGTTTTAGCTTCAAAATTATGTAAATATATGAAGAAATATCACAATAAAACATATATTGGTACCTAATGAACCTTCCAGTCTTCGATAACGTTCTCAGTCTTTATAAAATATGAACAATTTCTCCTAGCAATATATAGTTCCGATAAAAGTGACAGTACAACACTAAAAACTGAACCTAAAATACTCCTAAAATAAAATAAAAATACTTTTCAAACAATATACTTTCCAAATAATACTGTAAACCAGTATTACCCCATCTTACGGTCATCGCACTTCGGCGTCTGGCGCACAACTGAAATGATCCAGTCTTGCTCCAATGCTATGATAGAAAAGTGGCTAAAAACCATAGTGGTTTATCTGTTCTCTAGCGGCCATTTATTGAGTTACAGTTAAACCGATACTACCTCCATGCAGAGCTCGCCGAGCGCTATCTGGTGGTATATATAACTCAAAACAGCAAATTTTGGACTTATACCAGTCTTACCCCGGATGTGCGATATAGCGCTTACGTTTATTAACGCACGTGTAAAGGCCTATAATTAGCAAGCAAGTGGAAATTATGATTTTGGGGGACACACTTTTTTTTTAACTTCAATTAATAACTAACACAAAGCATTCCTACCATCGGAAGTGAGTAAGCAAAACTATAGGAGACCATAGAGAGAAAATTTCAAAGGATAATTAACCAGCAAAATTTTACAAGAAAAAATATTCACATACTTAATACAGTTCTGCACTGATAAGGAAATAAATTCTTAATAAACTCTTCGAATGATAGTACTGGGAGATTCGTAGTGTGGTTAGGTAGTTGATTAGAAAGATTGGCTACCATTTGTTTAGGGTTAGCCGACAAAGCCGTGAAGAGACTAGTGAAATCGGACTGCAAATAATATTTTTCTCTGGTGATGTGCTGGTGTAATTCCTCTCCTGACACGAATGAACTAATGTTTGTTTTAACATATTTCAGGGACATGCACAAACAGGCCAGGAACTTTCAATGCGTTTAGTTTAAAAAAAATGATCTACAAGACTAGTGCGGCCCGATATCGGAAGGTAAGAACCAATTGTTCATATAACCTCGTTTCTGAACCTTGAAAATTCTGTCACTATGACTAGAATTACCTCACAGACGTATGCAGTAAAAGAGTCTGCTAACAAATGTAGCGAAGTAAACTGATTGCAAGACATGTTTCGAAATGGTAGGCGACAGGCGTTGGAGAAAAAATGTGCGAGAAGCCACCTTTCAAACCAATGATTCAACATGCTGCACCCAGGAGAGGCAAGTATCCAAAACGAGGCCCAAGAAATGCACAGGTTCGTCTGTTCTTTCAAATAATATAAATTCCAAGTTTTGGGTTTTACCTACGTTTAGAACAAGGGAATTAGCAGCACACCACTGAGCGATTAACGTCGAAGTCTCACCAAGAGCTTTATGAAGAGTGACGAAGGGCTCGATACTACTGCAGTTATGTCGTCTGCAAACATTATTAAAGTTTCTGAATCCTTGAGCAGGAACGCCAAGTCATTGATAAAAAGTAAAAAAGGCAAGGGCCTAACTTTGAAACTTGCCTTTCCCCACATGGAATAGCAATTGAATTGGGTTGGTGTTCGTTATAATTGACCAATTAATTCCAACCTCCCCAAGTAGCTGAGAAAGGAAGATACAGAAAATGAATCAAAACCGTAATAGCTCAACTTAGAAAGGCCGAGTTCTAGTCCCAATTGAGTTCTAGAAACTTGGAACTCAGAATAGAGCAACTCGTTGGGAACGAGGCTCTGAGCCTTGGAAAGGTCCAAAAGTCTTGCGGCTTTCGATTTCTTATCTTCCAAAGACTGGAAGAGGTTCGTCACCAGGGCAGCAGCAGCGAGAATCGTATTTTTCCCTTTCTGAAAACCAAACTTCACGTGGTGTAAGAAACTTGCTTTCTGTACGAAAGTGGTGACCCTCTCAAGCAGCAGATGTTCGATTATTTTGACCAGAACAGGTAATTTCGATAGGGCGAAAGTCGTCATCCGTATGGCATTCACCATTTTTTGGTATTGGTGAAACTGACAATGTCTTCAAACAATCCGAAAATTCTCCCTTGAAAAAACACAGATCGATAATATAACTAAATGGATCAATTATATAAATAGAAATGCTCTTGATAACCTCACTGAACATACCAAACAAATCAGCTGACCCCCCATTTTCGAGGCGTGCTATTGCATGCAGTATTAACTGCTTCAACAGAATCTGGTTTTATTGCAAGTACATTATTAGACTTAGGGGCCAATTTTAAAAAGTCATGAAATTTGTCAGGTTAGCTGGGTGGTCTTAAGCGACTAAAAGCCTTCGAAAAAGGAACTGCTAAACACAATTTAGGTCGTCTGATGACAAAATAGCGCGGGGACATTTGTTCATCATCACTCTGTTCACTATATCCCATGAAGCCTTATTTGATGAAATATTCAAGAGATATCTCTACTTGACTGTGCTGAAGCTTTTAACTCAACTCTGGAGTGAGCCGAATCCCTTTAAAAATTACATGTTTCCCTGAGTCTCCAGAGCTGATCGCTAAAAACAAGCTCTTCTTCTTAGCCACTGCGGTAGATGCCATGTATTTTAATGGAGACCCAGAGGCAAGCGAGGTCCAATAAGCCCAAGAGAATTCTTAGGAAAGAATACTACTTAGAGGGGAATTATTTACAGAGCATGGAAATTTATCTCAATAATATCAATAAGTTATAATGATAAAATAGCTATTATACTCGGATTCTAATGAGGTAGTTGGTGACGATTAAACGTCTTTTAACTTGGGCTTCGAGCATTCCGAAATTTTCGTGATGAGGGAAAAATCTGTCGATGAACCAAATATACTACCTTCTTGGTTACTTGTAGACTTGGTATAAATTTAGGTAGCCTTAATTAGCCAAGAGGAAAGTTTCAGCATTTTCCTGAGTTTGTATATTAATCAGTCAACTTTTTGCAAGCAATATAGTATTTCAATGGGTATAGCTATAACATTTATAGAGAATGTCGCATTTTCAGGCGCACCACCGGCCAGGTTTTGATTCTACTACTAATTTGTGACTTTTTGTCCTTAACGTATATTTGTCCTATAATTCACGCTAAAAACCACTTTTGAATTTTTTTCATGTTCGATTTTGTGTCACTAAAACTGACATAAATCCCTGAATTTTCAGTTAAAACTCAAATCTGATTATACCGTTGAAAAGAGCGTAAGATTTCCTATCAGGCTAATGACTTTTGAAAAATTTTTAAATGGAACGAACTGGTGAAAAATATTGAGACCAGTAACTATTTTCAACCCCTTGTGTGTTTGGTTATTTACGTAGATACGTATTGTTTTGAATAAAACAGTTGTTCATGAAAAGTCTAACCGAAATATCTTCTTAATATTTTCATAATTGATTAGATTTACTTTTCTGCCTATTCTGAGGTTAAATTCAACGAAAAATAATTCGTAAGTGAAAATTTTGTAAAATTCCGAAAATGTTAACCTTTTTCAAAATTCGTCTCTCAAAACGTCCTGGATAGAAATTTTCATGCTGTGAGCCTAAAAGTTGCATCATAATCCCTGTTTTCCAACAGTGTAGTCAATTTTTATTTTACTTTGTTAATTGGGGGAGAAAAGTATGTTTGTATGTTGAAAAACGTGGGTTTTTTTTTTTATGATATCGAGGATTTTAGTGAAACATTACCACTTGAGGGTTTTTTTACCACTTAAGGCGATAACCACTTTGGGGTCAGTTTTTACGTAGTTTTTCACGCTGAATCGAATGGGAACACTCGCAGGTCTCTCCAACTCCGTTACAACCTAGTTTTACACTTTAACGAGCTAGTTCTTAGTTAATTTGTTATGCTCAATTTTATGTGTTTCTCAAGGGTAAAACGTGTTAATTAAAGTGTAAAACTCGGTCGTAACGGAGGGAGGGATCTGCGAGTGTTACCATTCGATTCAACGAGAAAAACTACGTCAAAAACCGAGTACCTCAAACTAGTATTTTCTTGAGGGGTCATTTTTCAAAAAACCCTCGATTTCATAGCCACGAAACCACGTTTTTCATCATAAAAACATACTTTTCTCCCCTAATTAACAAAGTAAAATAAAAAAATAAAAATTAACTACACCGTAAGAAAGCAGGGATTATGATGCAACTTTTAGGCTTACAGCATGAGAATTTCCATCCAGCACATTTCGAGGGACAAGCTTTGAAAAAAGTGAAAATTTTCGGAATTTTACAAATTTTTCACTTAAGGATTATTTTTCACCCGTTCATTCCATTTAAAATTTTTAGAAAAGTCATTAGAGGGATAGAAAATTCAACGTCCTTACAACGGAATAATCAGATTTGAGTTTTGACTGCAAATTAAGGGAGTTTTGACAGTTTTAGCGACACAAAGTCAAAAACGAGAAAAAAAATTGAAACTGAAAAAAATGGTCTTTAGCTTGATTTAAAAAATATATATTATAGGACAACAACAAAGTGAAAAATAAGTAGTAAAATCGAACCATCGCCGGTGGTGCGCCCGAAACTTCGACACCCTGTATATTGCTGGAAAAATTTTATTTCATTATTCTTCCAATTGTTATGGGCTTAACAATACGAATTGTATTCATTACATTTTGGCTGTATTTAATAGTAAATCAAGCCCTTTATATGACAATATCACCAATCGTTAAATAAAAGTAGTTGACTTTAAGGGTTCAGGTAATTTACTTATCACAATATGGAGCAATTCGTAACGGACTTAGGTCGCCCCCACAGCATTCCAAGAACTTGAGAATGACACTCAGCGCGAGAGCGACGGACGCGCATTCTCTTGGATCTCACGGGAACTGTCACACTCCTCCCCTTACAAAACATACTTGATTGAATTGCAAGTATGTGAACCAGTTGGAATAGTTTACTGGTTGAGAACTGATGCTCAGTAATAAATAGCTGCATTGGCGATTGAGGATAATAAAAGAGAAATGAAAACAGGGGACTGTCAATGAATCTTCATATGAAGTATTCATTAGGTAAATTAACCCCCAATCAAAGATTTGAACAATCGGGAATAATATAACTTGCAGAACTTCGGAGACTTACAGTGAGAGCTGCCCACTTTGGAGACTTATGAAAATGAGAACTATGCCCTGGGGATAATAACTTGCTCAACTTTGGAGACTTACTGTGGAAGGTACCCACTTTGGGGACTTATGAAAAAGGGAATGATGCCCTGGATTTGGGAACAATGCTCTTGGAAGAAATTAAGTATGTTAAATAGAAATAATATGAGGGGAAAAATTGAGAAATTAATAGTCAAGAACCAATGAAAGTATTTATGTATCCACGTGAGTATAATGGGTATTCCTTCTGGAAACCTGGGCCACGTTTCTTCTGAAACATTAATGCCCACTAAATAGTGGATCGGATAACTAGGCGTCAGCCGTACATAATCCTAACCAAGCTCTGCTACCATGTACCAGACTTAGATCACCCCCAGAAGTGCAATGGGGCCTAAATCTGCACTCATAGAGAGAGTGGGGTGTGACAGTACCATAAGAGATACAACTCGAACTGAAAGCATATGTGCTATGTTCGGAGAAGATGATTTTCCGGTTCTCGGATCCTCATCTATCGCCAATAACAGAATTCCAAGAACTTGAGAATGACGCCCGGCGCGAGAGCGATGGACGCGCATTCTCTTAGATCTCACGGGAACTGTCACAAGGTTAGTATAGATCTTTCAAGTATAGGTGAGACAAAGAGGAAGTTACCTCCAGCCATTCTTTCAATGCCTAAGCCGTAAGGATGGTTGCTTTCTCCAAGCCTTATCAGCTCCGGTGTAGGAAATGCCTGGAAATTAAATCAAATTCATTGTAATAATACACGCATAGTGTTTTCATTTATGAATAATTTCAACTCCTTCAATAATAAGCAAATCTAATATAAGTAAGTAACTAATTTAAAAAAACCTATAAGTATTAATGACTCGGTATACTTAACCAGAAAAAATGAAAGTTCAGTCAACCTACTCTAAAGTTGCTTGCTGCTTTCCTAATGCTTGGATCTTCAGCGTGTAAGATGCCAAAAACCCACACTTCATGATCGGTCATCCAAATCAGATTACTTTCCGCGAGGTCAAACACTGAGTTAATAGGTTTCGTAGTTCTACAATAATAAAAACAAAAAATGCTGTAAATTATTACACAAAGGCATATTATTCCTGTATTAGATAGCCCTTCTACGTTGATCGATATTTATAATTATTAAGCGACTTATATCATATAATATAAGAACTTGGTGCTTCGCGCCTTTCAAAATTTTCACAAGTTTACAACTGCAGGTCCCCTATATTTCACGCTTTTCAGGACAGGTCAAAGAATTTAGGGAATCAAGTCGGAGGAAAGGAAAGAAATTAGCCTCCAGAGGCCTTGCAGCTGATCAGTGTGTCTCCGTACCCTATTTTTTTACCCCCGAGGTGTACCAAAAGAGCTCCATCTGAATTTTAGCATCGCCAGTCGATTAGGAAAGAAGTTAGCTTTCAAGGTCCAACAGCTAATTACAGCCCCTCCAAACTTTGAAGTTCTGTTCTACCTGTCCTGAAGGAGCTTCGTTTCAGGTTTCAGCACCAAGGAACAAATTACGCTTAGAGGTCCCTCAGCAGATCAGTGCACCTAGGGACGTGCACTGAAATTAAATACTAGATATCCCAAACAAGCTCAATTTCAAATATTAGAGAGTTCCTGAACGATAAGTCAATTGGGATAAGGTGCTTGGGGATTTTATCATATGGGCGAGCCAAAGCGGATAGTAACCTGATAAAGTCAAGAGAGTCGAATTAGCATTTCATCTTAGAGTGACGCTACTTATCTTCAAGTAACGCTGAACCGCCAAGGGGACTTTCCCGTCTATCCCGTGTGTTCAGTTTCAAGCATTTCAACTTTTCCCAGTTATTTTCTTATTCACGGAAAGGTTTCGCAATGGCAGCTTTTTGAAAATTTATGAACAAGAAAATGAATATAATTTTCATCAATCATGAATACCAACAAGAAATGAATTTCACTGTTATCGATATGTAAGGTTACATTGCGATAGGGGGGAAGAAATTAGATTGGTTGGTTCCGGATAAAGCTTCTTCTGTTTAGGTGAAATAAATTTGTCTTATCGGAGATGAGGCGCATCATTTGCCCGCACATGCGCAACTTGCTTCTCCGTGGAGCACACTTATAGGGATCCCCCACTCTTCTTTTCTGCCATCGAATACTCTAGATACTATCGATTCAGCCTCAGATGCAGTGAACTCTTATCTGTTATCGTAGTACTTAGTGATGCCGTTTTTACTTCGATCTGTGGGATGAAGCACTTGGGGCCGGTCGGCTCCTTTCGTGAGCACTCGGGAACGATCGGCATTCGCTTCACAAGAGCAACACTGTTGCCAACACTACGGCATCGCTCTGACCGGTAAATCTACGGATTTATCCTTTTGCGAAGAAAAAATAGATTTATTGGTGAGGAGATTGTGTACTAGTCAATCCCTTAGTAAAAATGAAGATTAGTTGGGCATGTAGATCAGAATGATGTGTATAGTTTGGTGGTCTGGATGCTCGCAAGCTCGCATCTCAAAAACACATAACATCAAGTAGTCAATCCCTTAGTAAAAATTCAGATTAGTTGGGCATGTAGATTAGAATGATGTGTATAGTTTGGTAGTAAAATCCCCAAGACTCTCTTAAGATCGAGCAGGGCCGAGTCCGTCATTACCTGACTAATAGCTTGACAACTATATCTATTTACTCCCCGAGTTTGAACGAAATCGTAATAATATATGATAAGAAATCGATATTATAATGAATTAGCGTTTGCGCATGCGCACATACTGCTATTTATGTGACGGCAATGAAAGTATAAGAGGACCGTCTAGATGCTAACCCGCACAATTCCTGAAAATTTCATCGGAATCGGAGGTTCCTCAGCTAATCAGTGCGCTGATATTATTAGTGCTCTGGTATGATTAGTGCTCTGAAATATATTCTACCTAGGTATCCTAAAAGTTAATCAGTTAGCCACTAACTTGATATGATGTCAGGAGGAATTTCAATTTTCAATGTTTCATACATTTTCTAAAAATGTTAGCAGAGTTTTAGTCAAAACGAAATTGCCAACGATCATCTAGGACATAAAAAAATGGTTGCAAAAAATTATGCTGAAAACGTATAAATTTAATTAATATTTGCTGAAAACTCTATAAAAACTGCAAAAAATATTTTTTGAATTGCCGCATTTTATTCAGTTTGTTGCTGGTTTTAACAATCTCTTTGTACTCAAATTCCGATACAATTTAACATATCACAATACAATAGGTAATTTGAGAAAATTCGTTCATACAATCATGCTGCCTGACTGGAACTTTTTCAATTTTGGCGCTCAGAAGGTCGTTTTATTTAAAAATCAAATCGATGTGTTGGGAGGCTGAATCGATAGTATCGAGAGTATTCGATGGAAGAAAAGAAGAGTGGGGGATCCCTATATGTGTGCTCCACGGAGAAGTAAGTCACATGCGCAGTAGTGTTTCCCGTTCACGATAAGGCGCTTCATCTCTATCTCCGTATCGCTTTAGGAACTCTCAATTAACTCTGTAGGTTGATTAGGAAAGTTACCGATTCATGTAAGTAGTGCAATTTCGTGGCGTCAGGCGAAAGCCTGACTTTGTCATCAATATGCCTCCGTCGGCACTTACAGAAGGAAATTATTGCAATTAATTATTACGTCTAGACTTTACTACTCCCCCTGATCTAAGTATCACGACATTTACGTAGATAGATACCCACCAACTGAAAATTTATGTGATGAAATAAAATACCTGCCAGAGCTTCGTTAGTCCATCTCATATAAGCACTATTTCCCACAGTCAGCATTCCATTAGAATTATGTCAGGTAATGCGTTCGTCGGGAATTATCAGGCGCGTTCTTCTAAGTTTCGATTTCAAAACCAATCTCTAGTGGCCATTTATGAAATTTTAGCAATTCACTCGGTAATTTGAAGATGTCACCACTAGTTCTAGTAGCCCTTAGCAACAGTGAATGGATTAATGTACAGCGTTGCGGGGTTTAATGATTGCGGATTAATATACAGCTTTGGCTGAGATCCTTCCATCAACCCTTTAGGCTTGAGTCAAATTGATGCTGATGTCACTGGTACATCCCGGGCTGATTTATGATTTTTCAGCCAAATTTCATAAAGTTCGGTCCCATAGCTTCGGAGAAAAACTTCGGATAGCAAACGGCGGACGGCATCCGACAAACGGATGTAAATTGACCAATTTTGAGAGGGGTTAAACTTTTATCTTTGGGCGATTACAAAGTTTCATTACTGAAAATAATAAACCAAAAGTAATGTAGGTAATACAGGAGTCAGTCCAAAATAAAAAAAATTCTTTTTTCATTCTATTTTATATCTCCACTCACTTTTAAGCAGTTTGATGTATAACAATTTGTTGTTCCTAATATATATTCTGGATACACTATGATAGTTGTCAATCTCGTCACACTAAAAAGTATATATATATATATATATATATATATATATATATATATATATATATATATATATATATACTTTTTAGTGTGGTCAATATAAAGCTTTTGTATTGTATTTGTATTTATATATATAAAGCTTTTTCATGTTGACAACTCTCATAGTGTATCCACTTCAGTACATATCAAATCGACAAACAAACAATTATGCTTACACTATGAGAGTTGTCCCCCTCGTCACACTGAAAAGTCTATTCCAAGAGCTCAATCGATTAGGGGTCACCAAATATGTAGTGAGCAAGGAGACAAGGACTCATATCTGAAGAACTTGCCAGATAAACCCATCACGAGGGGGTACCCAACAAGAGGGCTAAAGAAAAGGGTGACTCCATCTCATGTTGATTATAGCTCGAGAACCCTCGATGTGAAAGAGCTAGTTGAGTTGACAAAACATCATTTTTTGGCATCGAGCGTTTGAATAAAATATTGAAGACATTTACCCAATCCTGTCCTCAAACTCTACAACGAAAAAAGTTTTTTCTACCACACCTACACTCTTCTATCGCCAGGCATCGTCAATTGGGGATATTCTTACACATCGAAGAACAAAAAACAATCAACCGGTTCCCAAAGGACTACATCATGCAACAAACGTAGATGCAAAGTTTGCCCAATAGTAAATGAAGAAGCAACATTCAATTCGGCCAACAATCCGAACTCATATACATGCAAAGGATTGGCAGATTGCCAAACGCCAATGTGTGTGTATGAGTTGGTTTGCAAAGAATGCCCTGCTTTCTACGTCGGAAAAGCTGAAACAGCTCAACTTGAGGGTGAACAATCACCGTGCATCAGCTGAAGAAGATTTACCCGTAAGCCGACATTGTATGCTACACAATGAGACCTTCGACGTTTGTTTTGGAATTAAAATTCTTAGAAAAATGAACCCCAACGAAAATAAAAGGATGCTGCATCAATCAGAATAAGCTCAATGCAACGTATTAGGTGAATATAATCCTCCAGGACTAAATATTAAGAGATGACCACGCAACGTGCAACGCCTCATAGCAACTCGAGTTTTTCTGTCGACGTCGTAAACAATCCTTCGAAAATTCTTCTTTCGTAGATTTCGAGAAACGCAGAAGCCGAAATATAAAAGTAGTTTTGTGGTGTAAATTTCAGTGTTTTCTATTATTATTATTCTTATTATTGTTTATTATACATACAAGCTCCAGTAGAGCCAAACAGTTCAGGCGAATAATATAAATATAGGTAAATATTTCCTTCCAGACGATAACTCTCCTTAGGATTAATATGAAAATTCCATTCTTGCACCAAAAAATCAAGCATTCCAAACTGAAGGACGAGACAGTTGGCCAGCACTTTTTGAGCGAATTAAATTGGTCAAATAAAAAAAAAAATAAATAAATAAAAAAATGTACTGAAATCAATAAAATGGCTAAAAACAGCTGTAAATGGTTAAATTTATATTTTTTTTGACAGAATATTTCTCAAATAAAGTTCATTAACTATAAAATAGAACATTCAACAATTTATGTACAAAATTATGATGAAAATATTGATTGAATTTCAACGAAATTCGCAAAAAAAAAAAAAAAAAAATATATATATATACAGGATGATTCTCTCGCAGATGCAAAAAAAAATTGGGTGAAACTACATCAAAAATGGAGTAAAATGCCGCCAACCGCATATTTTTATCTCAATCCGTACTCGCGATATGATTTTTTAAAGGTTTTTTCAGGAATACCGTGTTTTTTCATTTTAAACTCGGATTTCTCCACTTTGCCTCATTTAATTTTAACTTTCAACCTCATTTTCGGTATCATCATTAAATTTACTATAAGAATAGTGTACTTGGGTTCTTAAAAAGTACCATCCGAGACCCTCACACCAGCTCAAACATTGACGATTTTGAAAAAATAATATTTCTGAAAATCTTTAAAACTTTACTACTCTTTTAAAAAGAATCCTGGAAACAGGCAAATCTCATGAAAACTGCTTCATCTAATATGCTTTCCAACGGTATTATCAATTTTATTTTTATTTTGTTATTTAGGGGAGAAAATAATGTGTTAATGTTAAAAAATGTGGGTTTTTCAATGAAATTGTTCGTTTTCTCGAAAGATGACCCTCCATGAACCAACGAGTATGGGGTCGGTTTCTATGTATTTTTTCTCGCTGGATCACATGGAAACTCTTGCAGATCTCTCAACTACGTTATAATCGAGTTTTACACTTTAATTAACTAGTTTTACCCCATAACACGTATACATTTAATCGTAACAAACAAACTAAACATTTGCGATTTTAAGTGTAAAACTCGGTTATAACGGAGTTGGAGAGATCTACAAATGATACCATTCGATACAGCGTGAAAAAATACATAGAAACCGACCCCATACTCGTAGGTTCATGGAGGGTCATCTTTCGAGAAAACCAACAATTTCATTGAAAAACCAACATTTTTTAACATTAAAACATAATTTTCTCCACTAAATAACAAAATAAAAGTAAACTTGATTATACCGTTGAAAAGAGTATTAGACGAAGCAGTTTTCATGAGATTTGCCAGTTTCCAAGATTCGTTTTGGAAGAGTAGTAAAGTTTCAAAGATTTTCAGAAATATTCTTTTTTCAAAACCGTCAATGTTTGAGCTGATGTGAGGGCCTTGGGATGGTACTTTTTAAGAACCCAAGTACACTATTCTTATAGTAAATTTAATGTTGATTCCGAAATTGTGGTCAAAAGTTAAAATTGAATGAAGTAAAGTGGAGAAATTTGAGTTTAAAAGAAAAAAAACATGGTTTTCCTGAAAAAACCTTTAAAAAATCATATCTCGAGAACGGATTGAGATAAAAATATGCAGTTGGCGGCATTTTACTCCATTTTTAATAGAGTTTCACCCAAATCTGCGAGGGAATCACCCTGTATATATATATATATATATAAACTGCAAGAAAAAAGATAAGCATCCAAAATTTTATTTTGATTAGCATATTACTATTTATAATACGTTTTTTGCCATAAAATAATATTTAACAATTTCTTCGCGCTCAAAAAGTTCAAATTTCAAAACACTTTAACAGTATGCAATACAATAATTTACGAAAATTCGGTCATGCGATCATGCTGCATGGCTGGAACTTTTTTCCCGTATTTTTGTTCATCAACATCTAAACTGTCGAACTAACAATAATTTTTTATTTTCCACTGTTTTTTTTTTTTTTTTTAACCTCACAAAGCCGTTTGTAAGAAACACTGTTTTTCGGACTGACTCCCCTTCTGAATGATGCATTCGAGTATCAAGGAACAAACAACATGAACAATGCGACATACCTGGGTATAGTTAGAAAGTCGTACAATTCGGCAGCGTAGGCTGACGTTATCACGAGATAAGTGAACTCAAAGGCAGTGAACAGGTGACGGACTGGGGAACCAGTTACTAGCCGCTGAGGTTGTTGCAGAACCAGCATTCCAATCGATCGAATCATCGAGTCCGTGTAAGTTATGAATTTGTGATTTTTATAGATTTCATCTAGAAAATCTGTAAAGGATGGTTTGGTTTTTGATAATTGTATAATACCTTAAACCACGGGATTATTATACGATAATACGGTAGTTTGTTTATAACGGCTGACGAATTTTTAAAGTTATAAGCGTGTATCGGTCAATTTTATATTCATAGAGGTTTCAAGTTGATTATTTCCGAATAGGTTGTGGGAAATAAAGAAAGAATTGTGTGGCACATAGTTTTCTCGTATCTATAATAAATAATTCAAATATTCAGATACCGGGGATTTGAAAAGTTGTATTTCTCAACTTTTTAGCAAAAGAAAATTACTTGAAAAAATTGTGAAAACATGACTCAGTAGTAATTCTACGCTGAAAATATGCATCATTAGATTACTTTTAGTTTTAAGTTGCATAGGTACTTAAAAAAAAATCTAATCGTAGACTTACAAATTGGTTATCCCTGTTTTTACTCCTTTTTAGCGACTTTTCGTAAAAAATGAAGCTATTGCAATGGCTCGGAAAACTTTTAAATCAAAAATTTTAAAATACTTTTAACGTATTCTGAAACGACCTTTCCACGTACTTCATTGGCATTGTGTACACATTTAAATTCCTAGTCAACAATAGGATTTTTGACGTCAAAATTTGAATTTAATCCAATTTGGCACTTACGTGGAGCGAACTTGATGGTTGCTTCAGTCACCAAATGTAGGCCAACAGCCGAAACGACAACGCACATCACGATTGCGAGCCACAACGATAGTGGAAACGGTAAGAATGGAGTCAATAGCCCACTCAATAGTTCCGGCCGAGGAACCATTACAGTCAGTGCTGCAATACAGAACAGAGAATTAACTTAACAAAAGTATAAAGGGTGTCCCGCGAGTTATGCACCAGCGTCCTATCTCCTTGTGTAGTACATACAATTTAAAAAAAAAGGTATCCCCATAATTTTTTGTACGTGATTCAACCATGGCATTTTCGAGCACTGCGCAATTAACACCAACTTTGTTTTTTCAAATGGGAACACCCATTTTTTATTGCAGATTTGTGTTTTACACAATATTTCAAGAAAAAATGGCCTATCACTTGAATTTTTGAGTGCATACAATCGAGAATAATATAATACAAAAACTGTGAAATATTGATTTGTTGAAGATATTAAATTTCCATATGAGATACATAATGTTAGGGTATCAAGCTGAATCACGTGGTGATGTTTATTTATTGACATTCGCAACACCAACTTGGAAAAACTGAACAATCGGTCAGAATCATACATTTGCCTTCTCTTTTCCATACACCACAAAGCGTACTAAAATTTCAATATATGCGTTACGAATATCAATATAAAAAGGCAAGGTAATTTTGAAAATCGATTTCAAGAATGCATTCAATTACATCTAAAGGGACCTTATGGTGACTAGAGTGAAAGAGGTCACTCCATCTGTTAACCCTTTTTTGTGGAAATGTTACTACAAGCCGTCCCGCCTATTAGGTATATGGGAACCGTACCATATCTTCACAGATAGGATGCATGCAAGATGATCCTTTCGGGTCTTTAATTTTCAGTTTGACCATTCACCCGATTGTTGAATCTCTTCAGTCAGAGCTGAACGCTTGTTACCCGGATGATGGTACTATGGGTGATACGGCAGACAAGGTGCTCTTAGATTTTCGTGACATTACAACCAAAGCAAAAGAAGTAGGTCTTGAGGTTAACCCTTCGAAATGCGAGATTTTCTTCTGTGGTAAAGGGGTTGACCCAGGCGTTCGCCAAGATTTTGAGGCACTTGCTCCTGGTATTCGGGTCGTGAGTAACGCAAAACTTGATCATTTAGGAGCAACATTACTGGAAAATGGAATGGAACGATTTGTCAAAAACGAATACGATGGGGTGAAGCTCGTTATCGGGCGGTTACCCTTACTTCATGCTCATTACGGTCTGTTTCTCCTTAAAAACTGTTTGGCAGTCCCAAAATGCATGTATCTTCTCAGAACAGAACATCACCGTTGAGGAAATTCACCTCCTGCCTTGAACACATGGCTTTGTCTATTAAGAAAGCTCTTGAAGAGATCCTTAATGTCTGTCTCAATGATAATCAGTGGCATTGAGCTTCGCTCCCAGTACGGCTTGGTGGAATTGGAATTCGACGGCTGCAGGATGTATGTCTGCCAGCTTTCATGGCCTCGTGCAATGGTGCGTCAACTTACGTCTTCATTACTCAATTTTATGGACAGTGGGTTGGTGCTTCCACATTATAAAGAGGCAACAGCTAAATGGAGGGAACTGAATGGCAACAATATGCCGGACCTAAATGCATTATCCATACAAGCAGTGCGGGATGACATCAACCTCAAACGAATAGTCTACTTCGTCCATCATGAAAATTTGGAATTCACAATTCCACTGTAATAATACGTAACAAATAATACGGTCTAAATCGAGTCGCTGAACAACCACGCACTTGAACTGAGATCACTTATTTCCACACAATCATGGCATTGTAAAGCCGTTTTATCAGTACACACATTCACACGCTAGAAATAAGTACGCGAACAAGACTGAAGACTACCATGGAATACGCAAAAAAAAACTAAAGACTACCATGGAATGTGCTCCTCACTGGCTTCATTATTCCCTACATTCCAGGAACATTGTATAGGTAGGAAATTTGTCCCAATTCAAGAGGCTAAAATTGACGCAAGCCTGCGATTTTATCACAGCAATTTCAAAAAGGCAGACTTATATTTCATTTATCAGAGCCTTCTGAAATCAGTAAGTCGGATTTGGTAAGTTGAGTAATTCAAAATTTGACCCATGTTGCTTGGCAATCGGTCTGCTATTTTTTTGCGCTTTAGTTGAACAGCATACTTTTAGCACCAACTCTTAACACTAGTGTATCTTTAGGAAACTGTAGGTACAGTGAGAACGATAAGTGCGCAAATTCATCAATTTGGCATCAACAATTTAAGACATTTCAAAGGAGTCTGCAATTTTTGGCAGCATATTCAGAAAGCCAGACTCGCATTTTTCCCTTCAGTGACCTGTCTGGAAGTTGTAAGGAAAGTTAGGAGAGGTAGCAAATAATCAGAAAAATCTATTACCCCCCCCCCCCTCTCCCACTCTTTACACAGATGCCATGTATGAATGCAGTGGCCGTGGATGATCGGCAGACCATCGGTTTTTCACTATTTGCAGTGGAAACATTCGTACCTACTTCGCATCAAAACCAAATTATCAGATAAAGCACCATTTACGACGTCGTCTCCGGGCTAACACGATTGTTCAGTGTTATCAAGAATAATATTCATGTCTTCATCTTCGGAGTAGTAGAAGTTTAGTATTCTAGTTTATTAGGGAATTTCGGTTATTTTCTGTGATGTTCGAAGATTTCCTATTATTTGCAAAATAATATGGCATTCCTCTCGACTAAGTACTAAGTCAAAATCCCTGGAAACTCACATCTTAGCCCCATGAAGAGCAAACACTCGCTATATACAAAAAGGACCCCGTAGAACATAACACGAGAAGTATACCTATAATTAGGAATACCTGTATGTCTGCTATATTAGGATTAAAGTTTACACTATAGGAAATTCATAATAACTACTTACCTCCGTACATATAGCAGTTTGAAAATTCCAAGTACGGCCAGAATTCTAACCATAAATAGTTCGCTCCTACTCCAAAATCCGACAGTTCCATGTAAATCGTTCCGGCTTCACCTGAAGCACAATGTAGAGGAACAACGTATGAAAAATACCAAGTGCACTATTCAACATTTTATTCTAGAAACAATACCTCATTTGTGCAGAAAATATAAATAGGAGAAAAAATAAAATAAAATAAAACATATTATCGGTAAGTAATTCATGCATTACAAGGACTGTATCTGGTAGGTATGTGTCATACGATTTCGTGAATAAGTCGTGGTTTGACTGGATATAACCCCTCCATTATAACCTAACATCTGCTGGAAGCAGATCTCCCCCCCCCTCCCACCATCCAAAGGCTCACATCCATAATAAATTATGGCCAGCTTTTCTGTTTGTCGTGGAATTATAAGGAACGGGACCAAACAAATGATTCCTCCTCTTTCGCCAAGCTTTCGATAAATTTATTATATTCTTCAGGGCCTATAATATACACTACAACAGCTCAACCCTTAGAAAAACAGCAAACTCATAAAAGACAATAAATAAAGGTATAAGGTTCGTTCGGCTAAGGATTCTGAACGGTTCGGGATGGTCCTCGCCCCCTTTGTGGCGTTCGTTTAGGCGTAGAACTCGTCCAGTACCGACAGTTCGCTGTTCGTTTAGGCATCCAGTACCGTACAGGACCAGTTCAACCAGTCCTGAGATTTTCGTCGGGACCGACAGTTCGAGACATGCGCATTAGTTATTTTTGCTTATCACATCGTCTTATCATCGTTTCGCTTATCATCTAGATATTTTTGTTTACTGTTTGCGTGTGTCGTCTTGTCATTTTTGTTGAATAATTTCGAGTTAAAATGATTGACTCAGATTGTTACGAGTCCGATGAAGTTTTGGAATCTGATGAAGAATTAATGTTTGTTTTTCTTCGTGACCCCCCATTTTATATTTCCTTATATATATATATATATATATATATATATATATATATATATGCTTTTTCAGACTGATCGAAAATAGTATTAACTAAATAAGTTACTCACTTTGATGAGGTGAATCGAAATGAACTTCACTAGAATTATCACAACTGAACTGAATACTGACTTTATTATTATAGTGAACTGTGAGTATAAGACTTTTATAAAAGCAAGAGCAAAAATAGCTTGAAACAGTAAGAGAGAACTCCGAAGCTGCAGCAAGAAGTGAAGCCGGGCTGGTCCAGCGAATCAGAAGAGGGCCACGCAGTTCTACCAACACAGGAGAACGTAACGAGTCAAGTGACGATCTGATGGGCAGCGTAATGACGAAGTAGATCCCGGCTTTATGGAGCGGTTGACATCACCAGGTTTCATGGAGTGTGATGAAGTATACTAGAATGGATTGAGACCAATCCCTATCCTGCATCTGCCTGACGTGGTGGGATAATGAACTAATAATAATTTGAAAAACCCCCATTTCTTGATACTCCCTCCTTTTCAAATTTTTTTAAAAGAGAAGAAATATGTGCCCTTCAGACAGATTGTCACAGTAAGTTATATAGGTCAGACTTGTGGAAGATAAGAGTATATTAGTCGCTTTAAGAGCTATTGTTCCCCGAGACGGTTTCGCGATATTAGATTACATGTATGATAGTTCCGCGAAAAATGGAAGGCAAGTGAGAATTGTTTCTAGGAAGCTACTGATAGGAAATACATGGAACTGACTCACTCTTGGTGGAGAACATTGTTGTGTAGATTCAGGCATACCAAAAATTAAGTAGTCAACTTAAGAATTTCTTTTTCCTCCTTTTTTTTTGTTTTCTTTTTCTGGGCAATTAGTTATATGGTAAAAGAAGCAGGCAGATACAGAACTGATTAGGCCCAACACTCATCATCAGAATCTGAAACACAAACGAAAAGGAATGCAGTAATACATCTTTAGGTGGCATATAATTACATAGAGAACAATAAATCATTTCTAAATTTTGTAAATAGTCCTTTTGGAAGGGGTTTTGTGAGACAGTCAGCCAACTGTTCCTGGGTAGGTACCCATTCCAACTTTATTGTCCCCTTTTTATATTCATTTTTTACAAAGTGATAGCTAAGTTTAACGATATGTCTTAGTGTTCTAGATTCATCAGTCATCGCTAGGGCTATTGCTGGGGTGCAGTCACCATATATAGTGGGAGTTATCACGAGTTTAATTAGAAATTTTACGAGTTCTTTGAAGCTAATAACCTCAGTACAAGCTGTTGACATTGCTATGTACTCAGCCTCGCAAGTCGATCGGGCAACATGATTCTGTTTCTTCGACCGCCAGGTCACTAGATCTCCAAATACAGAAACAGTATATCCTGTTGTGGACTTGCCTTTGAGATCACTTGATCCCAGAGAGGCATCAGCATAACTGAATATGGTATCACCTGTCCCAGTGTATAAGAGTCCCAGGTCTATAGTACCCTTAAGATAACTTAGGACTCTTAGTACACACTCCCAATCAAAAGACGTATAATTGACCTGTTTTCTACTAAGAAAATTTACTGCATATGAAATATCTGGCCTCGTACCTCCTTGCAAGTAGAGTAATGAGCCAATGACTTTGCGATACGGAACATTTGGGAGTGACGTACTTTCGGACTGGTGTTCCAACTGGAATTTTAGAGTACATATTCTATCTGTCATTGGAATGTCACAGATTGGGAAATCAGGTGGGAGAAACTCATCCAAGAGAGATTGAATAAATAATTTTTGTGAAATAAAGATAGTTTGATTTTCAAGGTTACGTTCTATTTCTAGACCTAAAAATTTCTTTGGGGTTCCTAGATTTATCACTTCAATCTCTTGATTCAGACATTCTATAACTTCACAGGCTTTCGTTTTACAGTTAGAACCTAGTAAAATATCATCGACATAAACTAGAAGTATGGCAAACTTTTCTCCTTGTTGCCATCTGAAAATGCATCTTTGATGTGGATATTCTTCAAAATCCATTTTACTCATTAGTCCAGTAAATCTTTTAAACCATAAGTTCGGAGATACTTTTAGACCATACAGAGATCTAATTAATCTACAGACATGGGTTTGCTGAACAGATTCAGGGACGTCAGTTAATTCTACTACACCTTCAGGGACTTCCATAAAAACGGGTTTTTCTAATTTTCCATTTAGAAAAGCTGTCTTGACGTCTAACTGATACAAATGTAAATTAAATTTGTTTGCTATTGATAGTAATAGTCTTACGTCACCTAGCCTTGCTACAGGTGCGTATATTTCAGACAGTATATAATCATTCGTGTCAGCAAAACCTTTAGCTACTAGACGACTTTTAAAACGAAAGGATCCGTCAGCCTCCATTTTTCGCTTGTGGACCCAGCGGGACTTTATGATTTTTGTTTTAGGAGGTAGTTCTGACTTTGGTACTAGTTCCCAGGTGTTTTTATTAGAGAGGGATTCTAATTCGTCAAGCATGGCTTCCTCCCATAGATCTCTATCAGGTGACTTCATTGCATCAGAGAATGAATAGGGTTCAACATATAAAATTTCATTAATAGCGGAAGGCTGACTTTCTGAGTTGTCGACTTCCCCTAGGCTTTCCTCAGAAGAGCCGACGTTTTCTCCTATTTCAAGGATTTCAGAAAGTGGTTGAGGATAATCCTTTATATGATCACCATATACTTGTGATTCTATACATTTTACATTACATGAGTTTACGAGAGTTTTATGTTTTTCGCTAAAAATTACATAGCCTGTTTTGGTACATTCGAGTAGGTACCCGCGTTTGGCTTTTGGAGCAAATTTACTTGTATTTTCGTTATCCACACTTAGCACCAGACAACCAAAGCGTTTAATATATTTTAGGGTAGGTGAATAGTTATACACTTTTTCAAATGGACTTTTAAAATTATTTGAAGAGTGTGGCATTCGATTATAGACATGGGTTACATAGTTCAGAGCATGTCCCCAAAACGACAAGGGCATTTTTGCTGACAACAAGTTAACACGGACTTTATGTATTAATTCTTGGTTCATTCTTTCGGCACATCCATTTTGTTGTGGGGTATATGGTTCATTCGTCTCTAGGGTGATATTTTTGGATTTTAACAGACTTTTCATTTCGGAAGTTTTATATTCAAGACCATTGTCAGCTCTAATTTTAAACACCGAATTTTGTTGCAAACTAATGGTAGCTATTTCGTTCAGACATTTGTTTAAAGCAAGATGGACTTCCCTTTTGTTTGCAAGGGAATAAGCAAACAGATATCTGGAAAAATCACATACAAAGATTATTATATAGGAATCACCATTTCTAAAGTTATGCGGACGAATAGGTCCCATCAAATCTGAGTGTAAAACTGCAAAGGGTTTTTGGACTCTATGTCTGACCTCTTTATGTGATTTTCTTTTGGTGTTAGCTTGGGCACAATCTACACAGTCTAGAATTTCGTTTCCAAATTTAACTGACTTTAGTTCTGGTAGAAATTTGCTGGCTGCTTCCAGGTAATGTTTTGAAGCGTGATTTAGACGTATGTGCCATAGCGTACCATAGTTATCTCTCAGACTTTCCTTGTAGACTTGACTTAACATTTTGTTATCATATTTTGAAATTTCATTGTCTAAGTTTTTACTACAAGTGGGAATTTTAGAGCTGTCACTAGAGGTAGAGCTCCCTCCTGGAGTTTTGGAAAGTTGTCCTACTTGAATTGAACTCTGTTTTGTATTATGTTTAGGTACTAGACTGTCACTATTTGATAGGTTTCTGGCACTAAGATTTTTACTGGCATTAATTTTATTAGTGTTTTCCCCTTGAATTGTAGTGGAACACTGCGACTTTGCAGCGCTCCCTCCTAGAAGTTCGGAAGAATCATCATTTTTAGGACTACCATTTTCCCTCCCTCCCAACAAAATATCGGTGGAGAGAGTGATAGTTTCTTGATTACATGGGGAATCTATTGTAGGAATAGAAGTAAAACAATTATCAAGTCTGACTCTCTTGTTTCCATAAACAGAGTGATCAGACTTTCTTTTAAGAGGGTTCTTTTCAAGTAATTCTAGATCTACGTACCATAGATTATTCTTAAAATACCCGGACTTGAAAACTTTACCTGTGGTAGGTTGTATAAAATCGACTCTTTCATTAGTGAATAACACATGAAAACCTAAATCAGTCATTTTTCTAACAGAAAACAGGTTTGAGCCTAGACCCGGGATGTACATCACATCACTTAGTGTTCTGGGTTTATTATTGTTAACAAAATTTAAGGTTCCTGACATGGTACCGACTAAATCTGCATTTTCATCACTATTCGCGCATTTAAAAATTTTCGGACTTTTAAGTGGACGCAGATTAGAGAGACAGATTGTTTCTGACGCTAAGTGCTCTGTACATCCTGTGTCTACGATGGCCCTAAAATACTTAGGATTCTTACCAGTGATGATGGTAAGGGCTTTCGAGCCTGAGTTTTTCTCAGAGCAATAGTTTATGTGAGCAACCTCCTGTTCCTCTTCGTCACCCATGGTGACCCAGACCTCCTTGTCATCGGGACCATCCAAGTTGCCAGCAATTGAAAAACAAGCATCTTGATGCCCAGCCAATCGGCGCTGAAGCAACTTAGCATGTCCCAAGGGCATTCGAACAAGATTTGGCTTCTTAACTGACATTGACCTAAATCGTTTATTTCTAGTTAGTCTATCTTGTGCTGGTGTAGCGGACGTGGAGGCCTCAGACTTTCTCTTAAGAGGATTGGGAATTTGTTTCCTTGAGGGATTAGGACAGATGGAGACCAAGTGGTCTCCTCCACAGTTGAAGCAAACTTTCTGAAGACTGAAACAACGTTCCTTGTCATGTCCTAGACGGTGGCAGTAAGTGCATCGAGGTCTGCGTCTAGGTTTGCTCTGAGCTCGGAAAGTATTCCCTCTGTTCTGTGATGGAAAAACGGAATTAGGGAGATTATTTTGACTAAAGATCATATTATTCTGTCTAAAGGGAATATTATTCTGTCTAAAGGGAACGCGTGAGTTTACAGATCGTTTTCCCCTTCCTCTGACTCCTGTAGAATAGGTACTACGTGAAGCCCTCGCCAACTTTGCGGAGTCTGATCTTTTAGAAAGGGTGTTTAAATTTTCAAGACGCATCTCTTCATCAGACAGCATTTCACGCAGTTCTGACACCGTATATTTACCGGGATTTAGCTGTTCTTTTTCATACGTTTGTGTGTCGCGAATTGACAAGACAAAGATCTGGCGTATGTAAGTTGGGGACATCATCGTTGGATGGAGCTTCACGAGTTTGCGCTGAGCATCATCAAATCGTTTCAGAAAGTCAATGACTCTCTCAGCTGATGAGTCGTAGTACATTGTATTAAAATAAAGTACAGCTTGGTTCACTTGATGTGGGGAGAAGGGCTCACAGATTTTCTCTAATGAAGTTAGCATATCTAATGGGTGTTCAACTTCCTGAACAAGTTCATGATAGTCGTCAGACATAGACTCTAAAAGGAAAAATCTGGTTCTTTTCTTAGCAGTATTATAATCAAAAGCTGTGTACCCTTCTGGCACGGGCTCGTCCCTTCTCAACAAAAAGCCACATTCTTGAGCATCAATGGCAGCTTCAACATTCCGACGCCAGAGTTTAAACTGGGAATTTTCCTCCAATTTTGTTGAGAGGGGGCGATACCGTACTCCATCAAGTCTCCTAGGATTACTTGATATTGGCAAGCTGTTACTTTGTGATTGCGGAAGGCAAGGATTTGACACCTGCTCTGACTCATGATTGTTATTTACTACAAAGTTTAGATCTGAGACAGTATGAGCAGAAGTCGCTACATTTGGTGCTGACATAGAGGGAAGAACAGAGGTTTCAGAAACTACAGGCAGAGCATTAGAGGTATCCATAGGTTCGGGCACATTATCTGATATTTGGGTATGATTTGAACGGTCACCAAAGAGAAAATCTATGTCTCTTACCTCAGAATAATGGTTCACTTTCTCCTTAATAGTAGAAAATTCCTCTTTTACCTCCTTCAAGGAGCTCATTAATTTGGCCTCCAGATCAGCAATCATCTTAACAAAGTCGGGCTCTGAGCGTGTTTTACGGGCGGCTGAGGATTGCCTTTTGGGGCGACGGCGGCGATCCTCAGGACGATGATCCATTGACTCAGATAGTTCAGAGTCAGATCGCTCAAAATCGAGATCGGAAGAGCCAGACATCCTGAAATATTAAAAATAATTAGAATTTCATAATGACTTTTCTTTTAACTAGAGCTTCGGTATAATTTTAAATTCTTGACTGTAGTGTACTCTCATCATTATTGGAACTTGAGTGCTTGTGGTGCAATTCTGGTAGCACTTTGTTTTTACATCGACATCCTGCGTCACAGACAGATACTGACTTATTACGAAATACCCTTTACCTTTTTCATTATATTTTGATCTCTGTTTACAACTACCAACCTTGTGACTAAATACTAACTTTTAGATTATAGCCAGTTTTTGTCTGACTGAGGGTGTCGATGCTCCACACTGTTACACAGTCAACAGATTATTCATCCATTAGGACGGTAGTAATTTGGAAAGCGAGAATGCTTAGTTTTTGGGAAAGAAGAATTTCCCATGTGAACCTAGTTTTAGAGCGGACAGTGTCCGCCTACTCAATGAGTCAATACGGAAGGGAAATTATATTAAGCTAGACACAAAATATATCTCTTTTCAGTGTGGCTGGTACTCGCTAATTTTCGAGCACCCAGAACCTCAGTTCCGACAGAGAGAGGCCACCTCACCGTGACTAGGTTTCCAATGCTTCACGCGTCGGTTAATTAGTACAAACGGCAAGCTAGCCAATCTGTATGTTCGAGGTTTCAGCATCGTAAGACACCCTGTTGTTGGTTGATTTTTAATTTCCTCATTGTCATGTTATTGGGCCGCCAGAAATCAACCAACCAAGGTTGGTGAAAAAGGTAGGAGTGCCCTGGAGGGATTTTAAGCAGTTCATAACAAAGAATCCGACTCAAGAGAAAAGACTGTGCATGAAATATGCAAGGTAGTACATTAAGTCAGATATACAATTACTTAGAAGGATATTAAAGATATTAAAATTTTACTCTAATGTTATGTTCATATTCATTTTCCAAACAAATTGAGAGAAAGAACACTTTATGCTACAGTCCCCTACACTTGGCTCGGATTCCTAGTAAGCTGACATATTGTTGATTTTGTAATTAATTATTCCTCTCTGCTATCCAGTAACGGGGACACATTCAGTCTCGTTTTTATATATACCCCTTTAGTATTGCCCTACGGACGTTTTCTATTTTATAAAACGTATCAGACTTTAATGAGTTCTCGGTATCTGTCTTATCGAGGGCTGCAACTCGAGAAAGTCAATTTAATGTAGAACTATTTATTATTTAAGGGTTTGCTTAAAGCAAACACGCACCACCTGACTTTGGAGTAAAGCGCTTTTTACATATATTTAACTCCAGGGTTCGTACATTTGACAACTTACTTTGGGTGTTTAACAGCAAAAACCCCATCAACGGAACTCGCGCCCGAATACCGCCTTTGTGGGCAAAAGGAACGGCCGAACTTCATTCTCCTCAGAATGCTGGGGACTGGAATCTTGGCAGAGGATAATTTGTACCTAGGATTTTGATTCATTAACTGATTCAACTGAACCAGGTAGAGCTCTACTTCAGACTCGCAAATGGATCGTAATATTTGTATACAAAAACACGATTGCGCAATTAAAGAAAGGGTAACCTTAACACTGATAAGAGATTACATCAGTGCTGGTCGGTCGGAGCGAAATATTTCCCCCGCGGGGAAAATTTCCCTCCCTAACTATCGTACATTTTTCGCGCGGAGGGACGCCTAACCTGCCTACCTAAGTTTGTGCACAAGTAACAAAAGGAAAAACATCATGGCGGTCGATTTGAAAGCGTCACCATGAACAAGGGAACGAAATCTAACTGACTTCCCCCCTTTTAAAAAGAAGAAATATTACATGATCCTTGCGGATTACATACATAAAATCAACAATATGTTTGCGTCCTCATTTCGTAAGATTGCGGGGCAGCAAAGATGCTGTTTTATAATTACTGAGGATCGTTGTCGAACAAATCGATCATTCGCTGAAAAACCTGAGCAGGTTTAACGAATTCGTGCTTTTTCAGACTGATCGAAAATAGTATTAACTAAATAAGTTACTCACTTTGATGAGGTGAATCGAAATGAACTTCACTAGAATTATCACAACTGAACTGAATACTGACTTTATTATTATAGTGAACTGTGAGTATAAGACTTTTATAAAAGCAAGAGCAAAAATAGCTTGAAACAGTAAGAGAGAACTCCGAAGCTGCAGCAAGAAGTGAAGCCGGGCTGGTCCAGCGAATCAGAAGAGGGCCACGCAGTTCTACCAACACAGGAGAACGTAACGAGTCAAGTGACGATCTGATGGGCAGCGTAATGACGAAGTAGATCCCGGCTTTATGGAGCGGTTGACATCACCAGGTTTCATGGAGTGTGATGAAGTATACTAGAATGGATTGAGACCAATCCCTATCCTGCATCTGCCTGACGTGGTGGGATAATGAACTAATAATAATTTGAAAAACCCCCATTTCTTGATAATATATATATAAGACATGAAGGAAAGCTTCTGTCCTTGCACAGATGGGCTGCTGTTGGGTCATATTCGTCTGATGATAATGAGACGTTCAAGGATAGATGTTTTATTAAAAACGATTGAAATAAGACGCAATTTATAATATATTTCACTTAACAAAATTGAATTGACAGCGAGTTTTTAGGTTAATCGCAGGTATTTTTGTCAGATAGTTAAGGGCTACATCACATATCTATTTAAAAAAATAACGATTAACAAAAAACTATAACGGAAAAAACAACTATCTAAGTAGGAGTAACTGTGTTCATCAATATCACATAAAAACGATGAAAATATCGCGGTAGTCGATAAAACATCACTGTGCATATGTAGGTGGGCCCTTTATGTACCTATGAAGTAACTCGGACAATTACCCAACATATGACTTACTATCGCTGGTTTTAATTAATAAAATTGACAGATATATTTTCTTAGAAGGACCACTGGAGTACCAGAGAGATATTATGGTAGTGCAATAAAACTGTAACAATTATTCCAAGAATAAATAATATAATTGAAAGACAAATAAAGTTTGTACAATGGAAATCTAAACGGAGTGGCCACTGAACCTACTGATGTCATTGACAATAGGGAATATAAATTATATGGTTGATTGGGCTGTGAATAGTTCATATACTACCTAATTAATTGTTGATAATTGTAGGTGAAGAAGTAGGTAGGTATGAAGGCCCTTGAGAATCCAAGAGGTAGGTAGATAGGTGGAGAAGAAGGGGTTGATACCCTGGTTCTTAAATTCAATACAATTATGGTGAGTGCGACCACCAAAACTGTAATTATGATGATTTCTCCCTTATTGTCAGAGGAGATGGTAATATGGTAAGATCTTACCGGTTTCAATCCAGTTAGGGAACAGGATCCAGGTAACCCAAGTCTGGGGGTTGTTTCCTCAAACAATCCGCACCTTTCCAGCGAGTATTTGGTAACTGCACCGAAGTCTGCACGTCGTGAACGAAGCAAAACGAAAGGACTTGCGGATGGGTCAGAGCCGGCCGGCATTTACTTTTGAAAAAGCGAGGATAAAAACGTTAAGATAGGTCAGTTTTCGACGTGGCGAGAAGTTGTAATAATGGCGATCCGTGAGAACAAAGGAATGATGCGTAGCAACACGTGTAAAACTTTTTTCCTACAAATAACACTGAACTAAATTTTAATAAATAAATAAACATCTAACAAAAATTCTAACATAGAATAATAACAACAAGAACACTAGGAAATTACCAAAAATCCCATTTGAATAGGGAATTTTAGCGCAAGTGACCTATAACAATCCATATCATGTAGTGAGGTTGGCCTCACTGATGTTATCAATGGGGAGTCAGCTGAGAGACTGAATGATACCTGTTATCGGCAGAAATTATATAGATCGAGATATTGATTTATTGTTGAAATGATGGAAATTACTGAAGAACTATTGCAATTTAAGTGAAAACTAGTTAAAGTGGATGCGGAACGGAATGTGTGGAAGAAGGAAGGTTGATTTATGTGATGGTGTTTGTTGCTGACATCGGAGTTGCGAATTCCAGGTAACAAGGGTTTGTTCTTGTACAATCACGACTTCAATAAATGAAACGAAGGTTATTCATGAAGGTAAGTTTCTGTTGAGGTTATCAGTTCCGAACGATCCTGAAGACCGTTCGGCTAAGCACAGTTCCGAACTAGTTCTATCCCCTCCCTTTTCAGAACGCAGTTCCATCCAGAATTGGTTCAGAATCGTTAGCCGAACGAACCTACAAATAAACGCTGGTTTTTAGTTACTTCATTGAGTTGGTGAGTGTTGGTTGGTTGTTGTTATGTTTGTTCCGTTATTGGTATTAGCATCCCTTGATATGAAGTTGTTGATTCGTGTACCTGTTCTATTTTAGTACCTGTTTGCAACCTGTGATGATTTTACTTTGGAACCTTTTCTGGAACTTGCTGATCACAACGGAGCAATCTCTATCAAAATCGGTTCAGCGGTTTGGCCGTCAATAGAACCAGACAGTAGGTACACAACATGTTCCGCTGTGCGCGCCCCTGCCGACCTGAATTTGAATTTGCTTCCTTATGGGCAGCTAAGTTCTGCGATTGTTCATTCATTGTTTGCTGAAGTCTTCCATCATGGTGCAATGCCTAACGTATCAGACTGCTAAGTTGAGGGACCCTAGTTCGATCCCAAGCTAGGGACTTTGGAACGTATTTAAGTTGTTTGGATTCGAATCAACCTCCGAAACATATTTTTAAACATCATTGTTATGAATCTTTTTGAATCATACTTTAAAAAGTCATTTTGATCTTTTCGTCTAACTAATCTGCGTTTTACTACGGGATTGGCTACTTGATGTTATGTATTTTTGAGATGCGAGCTTACGAGCACCCAGACCACCAAACTACACAAATCATCCAGATCTATTTGTCCAACTAATCTATATTTTAGCAGCGGACATAGATTAATACAAATTGAGGCGCCAAGGAACGTAGTTACAATTCAGTTCGATAGAGGCGCGCATAGCGGGACATGAGTAACCAACGTCATGTGTCAATATAGGACAAACTTAAGAGTTTTGTATATAAGGGATATATGAATGATCATCATGTAATATAGATTTACATTATTAATATTAATTACCTACTCCTGTTCCATTTTCTGGATAAATTTCACCCCAAAGGTGACCATCATCGACGTCCACCACCGTGCAGTTGTAGACGACGCAGAACTCAATTAAAATTCTCGCTTCAGAGCCATCCATAGGCTCATTATTACCGTACGGTAGGTACGGGAAAGCAGAAAGCCTGAGAACTGAAAGAGTATTTAACTTACTATTAAATTTTATATAATAGATCCTGTCCATAATCCATCTGTTCTGCTTGATAATAAAAAGCTGCAAATTATTACACAAAGGATAATTATTTCTAAACTGTAAAGTCCTACTAAGCAGAAGGCCTGTCCAAAATTATTAAACGAAATCTATTAGATATCTAAATGTATCTCTGCACAGGTGTTTACGCCTACCGAAGATTAATTAATTAAATTTAGTAACCCACCTAATGTTTCCTAGTACATTTCACGAGTTGATCCAACACTGAAAATAATCTATGTTAGGTGTGTCACTTTCACGCATTAATGGATGGACTGATTCTAAAGCGGTTCAATCAGATGATATTAGAGAGTTCCTGGTTACCACGGTGTCTTAATACGATGTACGTGAATCTAGGGAGAACCAAAATTTTGCTAACAACGCTGGCTGTTACTACGGTGTTTCATGTTTCATGTGTCTTCACACGTCGTCTCTTATCAATTTTGTAACCTGAAGCTGATTCCGAGATTCCGACATCTTGTCTTTCTCCGACTCTGCTTTCCTTCATCCAGATCTCACAATCCATAATTTATTATCATGCGGTTTATTGTTCTGTTCGATTCGTAGTGTTCTTTGCAAAGTGAACCTTTGTTATCGGATAAGCAATTTTTTTTAACCTCGCTCCCAAAATTTGTTGGTTGCGTTTTGAGATACATGAATTTCAAAAATCGAATCAGTCCCTTGTCCGTCCTTCCGCTTTTTTATTTGTGCAATGAAAATCAGCGTGAAGTATTAGACTTCGTAAGCTTATATATCACGCTAGTTGATTGAGCAAAGACGAGCTCGACGTGTTCCAGGTTTACCTTGAAGACACATCAGTCCGACTTGTCTTGGTGATCGTTCGAGTAAGTTCTAGCTCAACAATGTTAGTAGTAATATTGGTGTATGTAGATATAAAGGTCAGTATCAATATACAGATTATATGTATTTTGTGTAGAAACTCACTAAAATAATACATGTTCGTATCTTAAAAGTTTAATGTTTGTGCATGAAAAAGGTAAATATGATTAGAATGAAATGATTCTATCCGTTTTTCGGCAAACCTTTATCCTCCGATTTGTTGATTTTTGGCACTCGATAAATGGACTGCTTCGAGTGAAAATAGGATGTATATAAATAAATTTAGTATGTTTTAATATAATTATATATTTAATTTATATTTTAAATAATATATTTAATATATTAATTCAGTATAAATTTTAATATGAAAAACATGAACTGAATACGCTTATCACTGAAACCTTCCTCGGGTTTATACATTTACGGGCGAAGTGTCGAAGACGTGGTAACGAGGACGTACTAAGACTCGATCTTGCGTTGGCAATCAAGCGGTCTCCTACTCACGTCGTCCACTTCTACTAATTCGTCAGCTGTCAGTTGTTTCCAGATCAGCTGATCATGGCTCACGGGCACCGTGTAAACTAAAAACGTGGTAATCTGGAACTCTCTATTAGTGTCCTTTCATCAGAACAGCAGCCACAACGCAAAAAAAATGGAAAAATCTTGAATGAGGGTAAGTGAACTCCATGATTTTAGCTATTGGTAATTTGGTACACACGTCTACTACTTTTACAATAACAGCCTTAGTAGAGATTTCATGTTTCCGTAAATGTTTATTCAATTTCACAGGTCGTTTTCCAAGGGAATTCAAGGATTTGACGAAGACGTGCGATGATGGTAAACAGCCTCTCGGAATAACATCATTTTTATAAGAACCTTCAGCCATCCACTGGTAAGGGACTGCCTACCTGACCTGAACCCAATGCGGATGAAGAATCCGACTACGAAACAATAGACTAGAAAAACTTTCATTTATTGATAAATAATTATTAGTACTAACCCAGTTTCATAAATTTACCGTTTTTCTTTCAAAACTTGCAAGTCATTAGGTACAATTTTAATTAGTTTATTGAAACTGTTTTGTAAGGTACCGTGTGATTTTTCTTTGCAATAACTTTCCTCCATTACCTAATGAAAAGATGGTAATACAAGTGTGGAAAATAATGATTATTCCCTTTACACAACCTCCACAATTGAAATGGTCGAGTGACGTACCTGAAAAGGTAGCAAATTTTGGCAGTGAGAGAAGGACGTATCTGCTACTAAGGCATCCTTGAAGGGCGAATAGCGACAAATTAGGTAATGGGTTGTTAAACTAGTTAACTATGGTGGAATGAACGATTTTTGGTTAAGTACTTTTATTTTCCAATTTTTCCAACGCCCTTAAACATTCAAACACGAGTATCTCGAAATGCGTTTTTTGCAGTTATGTCCGTTTGTGGTGGTGGAAAAAAGATGCGCCACTTTGTAATTTTTCCGACGATTTGAAATATGATCGTGCTGCGGAAGAGCTTCGAGGATCATTTCCCTCTCTCGTCTGCACGAGTGATGGAGCAATGCACAGCGAATTTCAGACATATCTGAAAAATACAGCATATGCTGCGGCCGAAAAATGGAGCAGGCCGTTCTCGCAGGTGCTAGGATGGGTGAGGATAAAGATGCAGTTCGCAATTATCAAGGCAGTTTCCCTTCGGTTTTGGGGAGCCCGACAAAAGATACGGCCGCTGGGTCTTGAAGATGGAGCAGGCCTCCCACAATTGAACGCAAAGTGAAAGAACTCTTCAATCTAAAATAATTCATCTCTCTCCTTCATATTCCCTTCCCATCGCCTTCAAGGATGATTAAAAGATTAAACATAAACAAAGGTCCATAATTACTAAACCCAGGCTATGGTCAGATGGTACATCATCTAAACTCAACACATTGCGCCTTGCAAAAGGATTCGCCCCTTCCAGTGCCAGAACCCCCCAATTCTATGCATTTTAGCAAATCTTAAGATACTCCCTTTATGACAAAGTCATTTTTCCACTATGTAGAAGAGTAGAGCAACTTCATCTATCCTCACATTGGATTCTGGATTCTGAGATAGGTGCTTAACTTTCCGATTAATGAACGATTTTCCTGGGGTATGAATTGAGGAATTTTCATTATCACACCGACCATAAGGGATTTAATGCGTTTTTTATATAGCACATAACGACTTCCATTGTATTAGTTTTTTATTTATTTTTTTCCATCCCCTTCTTTGGGCGTTTAGCGGAGAGCAGAGCAATAGAGACTAGATGATACAAGGTTGTGAATGCCTTCTCTATAAGTCATAGAATGATGGCTCAGCTGAGGCTTTCCAGCATATGTCCTGAACATCACTTTAAACGCGATTACACAGATATAATTGGCCCGAAATCCGTCTGCAAATGCTGCAATTCCGTAGAGCCAGAAGACCCTATTCACCTAACGTTTGATTGTCCGACCTTTGTGTGCATAAGAGCGAGTACAGCTTCGCAAACACATGGGTGGTGTAGACGACGAATCCGCTGCAATGGATGTCCTTCTCATAGGACATCTTGTTACGTGGCCACGAACAGAAGTTACCAAATCTCTATACAATATATTGCCTATAACTCTACCTAGAGCTAGATTGTTTTCACTTTCGGGGGAAAAAATTGTAGGTCACCAAAATCGGAATTTTTACTCGCATTTTACGTTTTAGACCATTCTGAACAACTTTGGTTTCATGTTTGTCTGTATGAGTGTGTGTGTGTGTCTGTCCGCAAATCCTTGTAACAAGCTTATTTTACACAGTTTTAATCAAATTTGGATACGATTTAAGGGGATGTGTGGGCTAGGGTGTGCCAGTAGATGGTCCCCTATCAGTTTCGTTGTACCCGACTCAATACTTCTCTCTGCGCATTATATTAATGAAATATATAAAAAAATTCCATCAACCATCATTTTTTCACGCCCCCGTTGTCCGATCTCGCTCAAATTTGGAGGATAGGTGGAAGAGGTTAATTTAAGCATTGCCTATCAATTTAAACATAATCCTATCATTAGTAGCTATTGAGCATGCGCAAATATGTATTCCTTTTTTAACGAGCCTAATTTCAAAAGTTTTCATCTGATTTTGATGAAATTTTCAGGGAATGTACGGGTTAGGCTGTAAATGGTCCGCTATTAATTCCACACTTCTCAAATCATTACTCCGTTTTGCGCATGCCCAAACGTTAATTCCTTCAAGCATAATTTTTTTACGCCCTAGTAGACCAATCCCGCTCAAATTTGGTTCATAGTTGGGGAACAATGGTTTCATTATTCACCTGAGAAGCATCATTATTAGCTCCTGCGCATGCGTGAATGTGTAGTCCGAGAACAAGGTCTAGTTTTCACCAGATTTTGATTTCACTTTCTGATAATTTGTGGGTTAGGCTGTAGATTGTACCCTACCAATTTCGTTTTCCTCAAATCATTGCTCCATTCTGCGCATGCGCTGACGTAAATTACTTCAAGCATCATTTTCTTGTATTTAAACATCTTTACAGTGAAGCGTAAAATTGTGGGGTCTTGAAACTGTAAAAGTGTGAACCCTTCTCAGAGGCACGATGCGCCATATATTACATACGGGCTTAATAATTACCTATAGACCAATGATCTGCGTAGAAGGGCTATCTAGCACAGAAATGATAAACCATTGTGTGATAATTTTCAGCGTTTTTTTATTCGATTTTTGGATTCCACGCATCTTGAAACGTAAACCAAAAAATTTTCAGGGGGTGTTAAAATTGTTTTTTCTTGGTCGATTACAAAGGATCATTATTGAAAATAATAAACCAAAAGCACAAACTTCAATGAAGATTTCAATCAAGAAATTTTTCAAAAATTTTGAAGTTTTACTACGAAAATTTGCAAATTATTTATTGTTCGTAATTTCAATCGTCTCTTAGTGTCCCTGGGAGTCTCTCTATCAAATTTCAACTTCCTATGAACTCTACTAAAACTTGGAGCGTTTGTTAAGTATATGTGACCTAAGAAATGCAAATAAGCTAAATTAATAACACTAGTACCAATACCTTAAGTAACAATTTGCTACCAACCAAGGAATAAAGATAGCAACGATATACCTACCTGTTTTTATTTATAGTGCCTGTGATATATATGCTATCTAGAATCTTGTACATATGCATATTATATTTATTATTTTTGGTTGTGGTTTAATATTATGAAATCGTGTTTATTTACATTGTATTTATCCATATTTATCATTAGGCTTTGTATTACAAGATTGAAATTTATGGGGAAATTTAAAGTGATGAGATTCTCATTGATTCACTTTTTAAATTACTACTCAACAGAGAACTTAATAAATCTGCATGTAAAGAGTTTACAACTGCTGTATTCAGGTTGAATAACGTGTAGTTAAATAATGAGCTACCAATGTCTAAGCTCACTGATTTGAATATTTTTGTGGAAAAGCAATAATCACGAGGATAGCGATATTTATCCATTAAATATGGTTTCGTTTCAGGGTTTTAACTACTGTCAAGAATAAATACCAATACGTCACAATTTCCTACCAAGAAAGTATTATGAATTCCATGATTTGAGAAAATATTCTAGGTAGGGCGATAATAACGGCCTTTTAAGAATATTTTCATGAATCGAAGAACTCAATATGATTAGTTTTTTAATGTTTACGTTCAACTAGTTAGAAACGCTACTGTGTGTTTCACTATGACTCCATGCCCTTACGATACAAAGCAAATATTTGAGGAGAAAATTCATAATATACTCGACCAAATAAGCTGTATTATACATATTACGATATACATTGTTAGCATTGCAGGCGTACCTACCTTTTCCTCGTAAATCTCTAACTTTGTCAGGGTAGAGGTCAACTCCATTTTTGAAGCCAAGTTCCAAGCTCCACTCGTCAAGATATATCCTACCAATACGTCCAGGCTCTTCGACATACTGCCAGAAATTATTCGTGTATAATGTGACAGGTCGATTCGGATCTTCAATAAGAAAGAAATTGAACATTTCTAATAATATTAACGCACGAAGTATCATTAGTATCATCAGGAATTTTGCTGTATTTGTTGTTTTTAGCGAATTTCTGTAGAAAATGAAGCTATTGCAATGACTCGGAAAATTTTAGTGCAGACTTCAGGAATCGTTTCATAATGTCTCAAAACGGATTACAATGAAGAAAAAAAAAATATATATATACATATATACATAGTATATATATTTATATATATATATATATATATATATATATATATATATACATATATACATAGTATATATATTTATATATAGTTTTGGTGAAGGATGAAAACGCACGCGTGTAATTTTGTTTTGAGGTGTTACAGATGATCGGAAAATATAGAAAACAGATAAATATAACTTTCAAAATTGAGAATATATATATATATACATATATATATATATATATATATATATACATATATAGGGTGTCCCGCATAAGATGGTCAATACTACTTCAGGGGTCCATTCTAGAGCTAATTTCTGATTAAAAGTTTCTCTTAAACAATTTTTTTTTAACGATTAAGTTATTTAATTTTAAAATTAAAAATAAATTTATTTTCAAATAAATTTAAATTTTTAAAATTTGAATAAAAATTAATTTAATTTTTTGAGATTTTTTCGGTTTTTCGGGGTCAAATTCGTAGTACTGAATATTACATTATTTTCAATTATATTGCATCATTTTTTATTTAACGATCCAATCACAGTTCAGACAATTCAGAACTACGAATTTGACCCCGGAAAACCGATGGAAACTAAGGAATTTTACAGAAAAATGG
Organism: Adelphocoris suturalis; assembly: GCA_030762985.1. NCBI lineage: Eukaryota > Metazoa > Arthropoda > Insecta > Hemiptera > Miridae > Adelphocoris > Adelphocoris suturalis. The sequence continues at coordinate 20,005,992 of CM061047.1, forward strand.
GGAAATTTTAGCTATTTTCTCCATTTTGCCACTATATTTTGCGAATGAGTTCAATTCCGGTTGAAGTCCTTGCCAAATAACCAACGGCTTTGTACCTAGTATCCTGGAAAATGCCAAATCCTATCGGCACAAGGTATTTTGGTACCTTAAATTATCGCGACATAATTTCTGGTGAAATTAGGGTGAATTTGTCTATTACCCTACAATTAATTTGAGGTTTATGGCCGCTAAATGAAGCAATCACCGGCGGAAAAGTATAGTAAAAAACGGGATCATGTTCAGAACATGCCAAAGCATATTATCCGACCATAATAGCATGTTTCTAGTACAATACTTAACCAGGCGACAGCATTTTCGGTGAAATTTTCGATTTTTACTTATCTTGTAACAGCGCCCTCTGCCAGTTTACCGGATAACTAGTGGACGGAGCGTAAAATAAATAAGTTCATCGTCTTCAACGCATGCAAAAACCCATAAAATGACCCAAAAAATTGAAATCCGTCCTTCAAATCATCACCTCGGCACCAATATTTAGAGGTTGGTTTACGATAGCGGTCGATAACTGGCCAAACTCGAACCAGGTGAAGTGGTTAGGATTAATATTTTTTGCTAAAAATTTAGGAGGGTCACCGAGGAACCAAAAAAAAAAAAACAATGGGGATATATATGTATTCAATAGAGAAAATTCTCGAAAATTTTGATTTCAACATTTTTGGAGCCATTGCAATAGCTTCATCATCTACGAAAATTCGGTAATTAAAATACAATTGAAACTTTTTCAGCAACATCGAATTTTAATCAAGTTCGAAACTATTGGAAACAATCATCGAATTATGAAATATAAATTCACCTATTTCTTTCGGCATTCCTATGGCGCCAATCGGTGTCTGTGGTGACGTCTCAGCAATCAGAATATCGTGAGAAATATTGGTCTGGTTCATGGCCAAAACTTCTTCCCCATACACAGCAGCGTGGGGTTTCACAGGTAGGAAAAGTACTCTGGGGTTGTGCTTTTCGTATGTTGATCCGTTCCTTGCGAGAAACCATGCCGGGAAAAAACACGTTGGTTTGGAAATTTGAACAATGTACCTATAATAAGAAAGATAGATGCACCGGTAAAAGGCATTTTAAGGGAAAATTTTCAGGTTTTTGGAATTCAAGATGATATTTTTCAAACTATTTTATTTTTATTTGTCCGAACTTTGTCAATTTTTTTTTTTTTTTTTGTTTTGTTGAAAAAACACATTTATTTAGATAGGTATTGCAATACATAAAAGTTATACAAATCAATAAATGCTACTCCCCACTATAAGTCGTAGACTTGTGCTGTGGGGAGGAGTAATACATAATCAGCACACTCATTCAATACCTTATTCAATAATCATCTTGTAAATTAATAAAGGTAAATTAGAATCAATAGGTACGTATACATCGGGTAAATCAGAATACATAGGAATTATTCAGTTACCATCATAAAGTTTTAATATTATCTAATGGGTCTCAGATTGCCTCATTATTATATGTTTTTTCAGTTCTTTTTTGAACTTTTCAATTTTAGAAATAGAGCGGAGCTCATGGGGTAGGGCATTGAACAGTTTTACTCCCCGGTAATCATACGCCCGTTGGCCATGGTGAGTCCTACGGAAAGGCAGTTTCGAAAGAAATTGCCCACAAGTTCTTGTTTTTCCCTCATCTACAAAGTTCAGGTGGTTGCTATGTAAATCTTTATATATTTTAATTATAGTTATCTTGTCAATTAGCTCTCCCAATTTGAGTACCACGAACTCTTTAAAGAGAGCTTCTGTCGAATATCTTGTCCTTTTTTTAAGTAAGACTTTGATTAAGAGCTTCTGAGTCAGGAATAACGAATCATGAAGAGACGCGCTACATTCTCCCCAACCAGATGCACCGTAGATCATGAGCGACTGAATGAGCGCATAGTATACCATTCTACGTCTATCAATATCTAAAAAGTTCCTCAGCTACACACATGGATCATCTTTCTCATCGAGGATGTCACTCCCTGTTCAAATCCTCCCAAAGCTAATAGAGAGTTCCTAAAGCGATAGGGAGAAAGAGATAAGGCGCCTTATCGTGAATGGAAAACACTACTGCGCATGTGCGGGGAAATAGGGCGCCTCATCTCCAATAAGACAAATTTATTTCACCTAAACATAACATGCTTTATCCCGAACCAACCTATCTCATCTCTTCCTCCCTATCCCAATGTAACCTTACCCACCGATAACATTCATTTCTTGTTGGTATTCATGATTCATGAAAGTTATATTCATTTTCTTGTTCATAATTTTTCAAAAACCAAAACCGCGAAACTTTTTCGTGAATAAGGAAAGAACTAGGAAACATAGAAATGCTGGAAACTGAAATACGGGATAGATGGGAAAATCCCCTTGGTGGTCCAGCGTTGCTTGAAGGTAAGTAGCGTCACTTCAAGATAAAACTCCAATTCGACCCTCTTGACTTTATCAGGTTAGCATACGCTATGGCTCGCTCCAGATGATAAAATCCCCAAGCACCTTTGCATTTTCCGTAAAATACACGATTGTAATCTTTCAAATTAAAAAAATTAAACTCGTGTTTTGGCCCCAATTTGATTTTATCAACTTTAAAGTAGAACATGTACGTAAAAACTTATGCTGAAAACGTCCTTAATTGACATTAATTTGTACAAAAATCAAAAATGTACGTAAAAACTTATGCTGAAAATGTTCTTAAATGTCATTAATTTTTTTTTTTTTTTTTTAAGAAATGTAAACAATGTATTTATTATCTATAGAAAGGTGGTAACAAAATTCTTGTAGAAAGAGTGAAACTTGAGCCTCTGTTGACGTTCTACGTTGTGTTTGGTATTTTTCATTGTAGTCGCGTTGCTGCACCATCGTAGAACCCTATTAGTTCTTCACAGCTTGGCCAGCGTTTTCAGGCTCCATGCACGCACATGCATAATGCACGCAAAATCGCAAAAGCCAATCTCGCGCGAATCCATCCACGCACTACACTTTGCGGTTGTCCCCATCGATCACTCAGTCGCTCAGCCAACACTTTCAGAAAACTCACCATCTGTGGTGCAAAATGGGTATCAACCGAACCGACCAGGGGGGTGAATGAAGATCGTCTATCTTCACTAGCTGCCATGTATTTTCTCTAGTTGTCTTCTTCTGCAGCAGTAAAAATGGATGCTACAGGACGGGAAACGTAAGAGACGTACGTACGTCAAATAACGCCTCCCTCTGTGGTTCCCACACCCCTCTGCATACAAAATCCCCTTTGAGGCCTGGTGATTGCTCAGTGGCTTCTATGGTGATCGGCTCCTTTACACAATTGCCCCATGCTTCTGTCATGAGCTCTCCGAAGAGATCCATAACTTCATTATGTCGCCGAGTGATTAGGCCTCCCGTTTCACAGCTTAATGCGTGTTCCAAGCTGAAATTCTTGAACCACATCCATCACAAGAAGTCGGCATATTGGTTGGGGTCCGTTTGTACCTCACTGCCACTGTATCTCTGAATTCTGAAGGAGAGAGGTCGAAATTGTGCTTTGTAAGGGGTAGTGCTGAGAGCCACCCTGATGACTTCGACCCTGAGATCTGAACCATCGAACGCTCTATTGCCCTTCTCTTATCAGCTGGAAACTATTCCGAGGTGTCCTGCAGTAATTCATCTTCTTTTTCAGCTCTATATTTTCTCGTTCTTTGCGTCACCATATTAACTTTTTTCTAGTACTCCTGAAAATCTAGTGGGCGATGCTGATGTATTGCTTAAATTAGATCCATTGAACGTTCTCTTGTCAGTACATGGGCCCTTTCGGCACAGGTTCTTGGGTACGTCAGCGCTAAGCCTCCTTTGTTCACTGGGAGAGAGAAAATCGATAAAAACTACAAAAAATTCAAAACCTCTGTTTGAATAGCAGGTTATTGTTTAGAATACGTCTTTTGCCATAGAATTAATAGGAAACAATTTCCTTGCACTCAAAAAGATGAAATTTCAATACAATTCAACATTACACAATACGATAATTTATGAAAATTAGCTCATTAGATCACGCTGCATGACTAGAACTTTTTTTCATTGAAATCGAAGGTAATTTCATTAAAACTTGCTATACAATATATAAAAACTTTAAAAAGCGAAAAAATCCAAAAGCTCTTTTTGAACAGCAAAATACTATTTAGAATACGTTTTTTGCCATAAAAATAATAGTTAACATTTTCTTTGCACTCAAAAAGCTCAAATTTTCAAATAATTTAAAATATTATATGATAACTTAAGAAAATTCGCTCATACGATCATGCTGCATGACTGAAACTTTTTGGAAAGTAGTATCGTATGTACAATATATATTAATTGATTAATTTTTCTCTATGTCTTTTTATTTATAGTGGGTTTTAATGACTGTTGAATTCAAATAAATAAAGCAGGTACCAACCTTGTGCACTTATGATAAAACGCCTGAAGGATATACTTGTGCATGGTTGGATCGCACTCATCTCGACTTCCATTGAACAGCACCCTGAGAACCGTAGTGTCGTCATATCCGGTGAAATCCTCGAGAAGTCCATTGTCAGAGATGACTACGATACATCGGAGACGGTCAGACATGTAATCCTGCGCCACCTGGATTCAATAATAAGGAATCAGTAACCTCGGATGGAATTGGAGAACGCGGTATTGTCCTGTTACATATTCATCTTCACGCGGTTAGTTTATATCGTGAAATTATGCGGTTCCACGACAGGATCGCAGGCGATGAGTTGTTCCCCATTTCTCCGATGCCGTATTCAGGCTGGCGAGAGGCGACTGGGAGAGAACTCCGCCCATTTGACAACGATGGACAGCATCGCTGAGCTTTCAGAATTTATCACATTTAGGGACGGTTTCACCAAGTTTTTGATCCAAGTTCAAGACGCGATTTGATTATTGAACGGAGATCGAACGAACGGAAGATTGAACGAAAGTAACCATATTAATCTAGGTGTCCTGTAAATTTCATTACCGGCCAGCCTACAATCGCTGTAATGCCAGTACCCTTTCAATCATTACCAGAAGGCGCGAACTTCCTATCACTCAACAACCAGTCTACAATGGCTGTAATGTCAGTAGGTACCCTTTCAAATATTACCAGAAGGCGCGAACTTCCTATCACTCAACTTCCTATCACAACAACCTATGTTCGTTCGAACTTTATTTTTTTTATGGAAGAGAAGTTGTAGAAGATGAAATTTTGCATTGAACGAGACCACCGCCAGCTCTCTAACTCTTTACCTATATATTTGGCGATTTACCAAGTTTTCGTGAGTTTTCGTTTATGGAAATCCTCAAAAAGCGAGTTGTAGGTCACAAAAGCTTTTAAAAGTTACTAAAAATCGAGGAAATGAGTTAGAGAGCAGGCGGTGGTCTCACTCGATGCAGAATTATTTACTCTACAACTTTTCTTTCATACGAAAAAACTTCAGGTCAGTTCCAATGGTCAAAAAGTGAGAAAAATTGTCAAAAATTGATTTTTTGGATCAAAGAAGCTATATCACAGACATAGCTATATAGGGGGACATAGGGTATATCCCGAATCAAAGCAAAATTTCCTACACAAATGGAGTTGAACTTGATTTTTTCTCGCAAACAACCGCTTTTGGCCCCACTGTGCGCCGGTTCCCTCTGCTTCTTCTTCGATTCTATCACAGTCTCATCAGTTCTTCCACAGTCTCCTCAATCAACACGAAGAGCGGATGTTGTGTGAGAAAATACCCCAACATTCTGGCTTCCCGAGATAAAAGCATCTCATCTCGATGTCACTGGAACACCGGAAGTTCAACCTGGGATCTTGGATCAACGGTGGTTCAACTGGAGTTTTCAAATAATGATCTGAGTTCAGTCAAAAACTCGTTTCTAGAACCTTGGTTTAACTTGGTGAAACCGAAATGAATTCAATCTGAGATCAATTCATGGTTTACAGTGAACTTGGATCCTGATAAACCGAGTTCACGTTTTTTTGGTGAAGTGGCCCTTCGTCATAAAACATTCTGAACTCCCTTGAATGATGCCTTTGTCTGAAAAGTTAACTCTTGTATGTACCTACAAGTAGGTACAACTAAAGCAGAGTGTACTATTTCGTAAGTATTATTTCTGTAATGCATACATTTTCTTCGCAGATCACTGGTCTAGGTAAATCAGTGAACAGAACCTCAATAATAGAGATTCAATTTCTGGAAAAACAATTGATACGAAAATACATTGCTCAAAAACGTATCCACAATTCATTGTTTTCCCATGGATTGTAGACATTTTATCAAATGGGCGAGCAAAGATGCATATTTCAAGAAAATTCATCAACCATTCGAAATTCAGTCTTTCAATATCTACTTTTGGGTGGAATTTGATTGCTGAATCTCTATTATTGAATATTTGTGACCGTTCATAAATTGGTTCAATGTAGTACGAGTTATAAAACCCAAGGCAAGGCTCAATATGTATGATACAGAAAAAGTTCCAGTCATGCAGCATGATCGTATGATCAAATTTTCATAAATTACCTCCTACCGAATTAAAGTATGTCATATTGTACTGAAATTTGAGCAGAAAGAAATTGTTAAAAATTATTTTATGACAAAAACTAAATCTAAATTATTTTCAGCAACTCAAATAAGATTTTTGATTTTCAGCTTTTTTCTACGGTTTTTATCTAATTCCGGCAAATAATTATGAAATTCAATTAAGGTTTTCAGCATAAATTTATTTTTTACATTTTTTTAAATGTTCTAGTTCATCGTTACTAAACTTTTTATGACTAAAATTTAGCTAATAATAAATTTAACGATTTGCAGCCATTACTATCAATCTTTAGTGATTCTTTCGGCAATCAGACCGGATGGATGCATTTGCAAAACCATTGCATTCTATTTGACAAGAACGCTGAGCGTGATCCGCCTTAGTTTGGTGGAATGGATGCTCGCAAGCAAGGGCGTACGCAGGGGTGGGGCAACTGGGGCAGTTGCCCCAGTAGACTACCTACTCCGCAATTATCTCGTCACACAAATTAATACGCATTTTCTTCTAAAATGAACAACTGGGGTTAGTTCCTACCTACTCTTCTTGCAATACCTACCCTTTTATTACTTAAGATACTTTGTGTACCTACCTATCCTGAATTCGGTAGGGGTGCTTTGAGGGTTGAGAAATTGTAGATTAGGCTTCTCAAGTTTTAATTCCTTACATTGCTTAGCGCTTTCGCCTGTTCGGCCTCATCAGAGCTTGGTTTCGTAGTGTTGTACTCCATATCTATAATGGTTGTTTTGGGCTCCTCAACATCTTAGAGAGTACTTTTGTTTCGTCGTGTTTGTTGAATAAAATTTCGAAATCTGGGGGGTTTTATCACCCATTGTCTTGTTATCTCCTTATGTATGTAAGGTTGTCGAAATTGCGGAGATTTTAGCATTAAATTGAGAGGTTGGAGGGAGGAGAAACATTTATTTTTACATTGATAACTTTTCCTTTTATCAATGTAAAAATAAATGTTTCTCCTCCCTCCAACCTCTCAATTTAATGCTAAAATCTCCGCAATTTCGACAACCTTACATACATAAGGAGATAACAAGACAATGGGTGATAAAACCCCCCAGATTTCGAAATTTTATTCAACAAACACGACGAAACAAAAGTACTCTCTGAGATGTTGGGGAGCCCAAAACAACCATTATAGATATGGAGTACAACACTACAAAACCAAGCTCTGATGAGGCCGAACAGGCGAAAGCGCTAAGCAATGTAAGGAATTAAAACTTGAGAAGCCTAATCTACAATTTCTCAACCCTCAAAGCACCCCTACCGTTACGGCATAGGCACAACCCCAGGAAAAAATATCCTGAATTCTTGAATTGAGCACCTATCAATGGTGTACAGACAATCATGCATAGCATTAAAAAAAAAGCAGTTTTTGTCCACTACGCAAGCCACAGATTGAACTTAGTCGTAAACGATCTCAATCAGGTCCCTGAAATTCGCAACACAATTTCAGTTATCAAGGAAATAGACAATTTCTTTCGAGATTCGGCACTAGGTAGAAGATATGCGCCAAAATCCCAGAATTTTGTGAAACTCGTTGGTCACAGAAATATCTTCTATTAGGATTTTCAGAGAACAATACGTGGCGCTTATTGAAGGCCTGGAAACACTATCTAGAGAGGGCAATGCAGCAACAAGAAAAGTTGCTTTTCCACTCCATTGTACTGCAACAAAATCACAATTTATAATTTGTCTTGAAATCATCGCCAAGTATTCCGCCATTTTGGATGTAAACATCTTGTGGCCACATTACAGACTCTTATCAAAGAGCAATGCGAAAGCTCTGAAACATTAATTTTGGACATTCCCATGGCTTCTGACTCTCTTGCCGAACGTTTGGGGAAAGAAATCCGGCGGCCAAGAATAGTTGAATGTCAACAACATTGTTCCAACCAATCAACTTCAAGTTCAGCAGGATATTGGAAAGAATCTCTGTACATCCCATATTTGGATTCAGTAATAAGTTCATTACAAAACCGATGGATGATAATGAAACAGCTTTTGGGGGATTGGTACTTCATCCATCGAAGATGTAGGAAATGTCAAAGGAAGAACTCAAACAGCGACTGACCCACTTTTGCAAGTTATTTGGTCTGGATACCCTCTTTGAAACTGAGACTGAGCTATGGCATACATTTTGGATGACAAAGGGTCTTACTACAGAAAAATTGAATGAATTGGATTTGATCGATGTACTGCAAGAGACCAAGGGGTTTTACCCACAAGTGAAATTGGCGCTAAACGTTCTTCTCGCACAGCCGTGCACAACGTGTACAATTGAAAGGTCATTGAGCTCGTTGAGATGGGTGAAAACATAGTTGAGGTCAGCCATGTCAAAAGCCCGTCTCAACGGACTGACTTTGCCTATTGAATGTACACAAAAAGTTGGTCCTCTAGAAGAAAAATCAATTTGTTGATGAGTGTTGAAACTTTTTTGTGAATACCCCAGGCGTTTAATGTTGCAGTAATAACAATTTTCAAGTTGTTCTCAATTCATTACATTTTATATAAATTATAACTTTGCATCTACCCTCATTTTGTGCATGATTTGTTTTTGCCCACAGCGGTCTCGTAAAATTATCGTTGGCCCCAGTAGCGCAAAAAGTCTGCGTACGCCTTTGCTCGCAAGCACTCTTCTCAAGAATACTTGACATCAAGTAGTCAATCCCTTCGTAAAAATTCAGATTAGTCAGATACAACTGATCTACAGATGTACAGATACACACAGAACAGCTGATCTACCTTCTCCGAACATCCACTAGAGTGCACTGGCGTCATCGAATCGTTGTCTGAGGCATCCCAGATCAGCTGAGTGAGCTCTGGAGATAATTTTTTTGGTTTTCAACCAATGAAGCTAAAATTTGAAACGGAGAACTTCTAGTACATCTGGTTACGAATCCAATATTCTAGAGTCTCCCTCTCCTAAAAGTCTGTACACATATAGGTCAGAATGATGTGTATAGTTTGTCATTCATATAATTGTCATTCATATGTACAACATTGTCATTTTTATTACGAAAAGGCGTCGTATTGTAAAAAGGCCAGGCATTTTACAAAAAGGCTGCGACGTATTATACGAGTATATTACACTCTGGGGTTAGTCCAACAATGTCTCAAATGGATTTCAATGGAGTCAATTTTCCATAATTTTGATATTTTAAATTTTTGGAGCCCTTGCGATAGCTTCATTTTCTAAGAAATTTCGCTAAAACATTATTCACTATTAAGAAAAATGATTTATGTTATTATACAAAGGTTTATCACTTCGTTATCGGATAGTCCTTCTATGCAGAATACCCTGGCTATAATTATTAAACAAAGTCTATTATTCATCATGCAAGTAAATATAAACCTATACATTGGAGGAGTTGAAATTCCGATCCACAACTCATTTTTTTGAAGTTCTAAAGACTGACCTTGAATTGAAATTTTATTTCAATTTTTTTTTTCTTTTTTTTCTGAATTTTCAGAAGCTGCTTTAGGAATTAAGCTATGAATCATTCAATCAATATATATATATTATTTAGTTTCATAATATTCATTGTAATTTTTTACCTCGTAAAAACGTTGTCATTTCCCTTAAAATATAATCGTTTTCTCGAATCTCCCACTGCTCATTCAAGCTTTTTACGAACTAAATATATCACCACAATGTTAATAAATGAGACCTAAAAAACATTACTGTTACCTGCCTTGAAGTTTTTTAAGATTTCGATTTTTCAATATTTCACACCTTAATTACTACCGTTTATGTTTGATCAAAATTGATGCCGATGTTACTGGCACATCCTCCGGCAATGAATGGTTTAATGATTTTCAGGCAAAGTTTCATGAAGTTTGGTCCAGTAGTTTCGGAAAAAAGCTTCCGATGTTGTACGGCAGGCAGACAGACGGTGTTTTACTATCTTTTTTTAATATTTTAAATTCGATATTCGATTCTAAGCATCTCGAAACGTAAACCAACAAATTTTGAGGGGGAGGAGGGGGGTGGGGTTAAAAATTTTTTCTTGGACGATCAAAAAGATTCATTATTGAAAATAATAAACCAAAATAAAATTATTTGAATTTTATTGAAATCGCAACTTTGTTTAATAATAAGAAATCAAAAGTGTCACTAATTTCAACTAAGAACTCTTTGGGGTTCAGAAGTGACTTCTGCCATATTCATAAGACGGCGGATAACACTTATTTATACACAAAAAGACGTTTAACTGATGAAATGATGAAAATAAGTAATCAAAATGTGCATTGGGCCTTACCAAAAATTAAAGATGTACTAAGTAATGCACCCTATTCGATTAAAAATTATAGCCTACAGAATAGTCTATACTATATATTAAATCATTAACTATTTACTTGCCTGACGTGCCAAATAAACCATTTTTGCATTGAATACATCTTCCTCATTTTTCTTTTGGATATCTGCGGCACAGAGTGGGACGATAGTGATTATCGTCAGAATATAACAACAATATTTCGGTAGACCCTCTGAAACAAAGAATAGCTAATCAGTGATCATGTTAACATCAAAACGACGATATGGTGAGTAATGAGACGAGGTCTACAGAAAATAATTATTTGTTTTTAGGACGTCCTTCTGAAGGTAGGCTTCGTCAATAGAGGGACGACCTATTGGAATTAATCCTGGGGTTGTGGGACAACCCAAGCATGAGGGAAAAATAACCGTATAAAAATCCAATTCTGACCATTCTATGACCGAACCCGTGAAATAACCCGTAGGTGTCTGTGTGTGTGTAGGGTTGCTAGGGTGGGGTGAATGTTGGTGTTTTTATCTCTTTAGAGCTCCTAACTAAATAGAAGAACCAACACAGCCTGTACTTTAGCAATATTGTACACATAGAAATTACTACTTTAGTTTGTAAGTTCACTACTTATGCCACTTATGTAATCAATTTGACAATAAATGATTCATTCATTCATTCCTTCATATCCCTACCCAAGTCAAGGTCATACGTCCCCGTCGTGCAACCCGGGCGCCCTCTTGGTGAACAGAGGGTGGCAGAATGACCCGCTGGCAATTAGGGGGGAGGCTCGTGTTAACGGCTCTCCCGAACCTTTTTTAACGTCTCCTCCGTTATGGATCAGAATCAAAACGAGCCTCATAAACCTCACCTGCCCATTGGCACACGGGGTCCTAGGGGAGGCGCTCAGGGGCGCCCCAGGCAGGGGCGTCGGTCATCCTTGTGACAATGGGAGACCAATTGTGAAAGATTCAGTACCCAGCGGAGTTCTGCTACAACTGGAGCAATCTCCAGGAAAATATTACCAAAAAAAATTTCTGTTCTAGAACCAAAAATTTCAACCATGTATCATGTTTTCTCCTCGATTCCAAGCGGTTGCAATCATGTTCACAGTATCAATATTGAGAATGATCACCTGTGTGTAAACAATTATTTATATAACCATGCTCATAACTCAGTTTGTTGGACACGCACTTCGCAGTAGTTAACATAATATTGTTGGATAAATCGAGAGCTTTCGAACGAATGGTCAACGAATTTTGTGGGATGAAAAACGACGAAGTACCATTTCCCTAGCAACGACTCGGTTGTAGGCGGAAATCACTGTAATTTTTTTCGTGCGCGGAAAAAAATTGACTCGCAAAATTTGCTGGGACCCCAGGGCTAAAACATGATACATGTTAATAACCTTAACCACAAGGAAATAAGTAGGTAGGAAAATAAAGGTAGATAAATAAGGGAAAAATAAACTGTACTTGTTTGAAAAGGCAAATGCGCAGTGGAAATAAATAAAGGAAAAATCAGAACCTCTGAGAAAAAGGGAAATTGACCTAAAATGGAAAAGAAAAGGCACAATGCTGAAAAAGAAAATTAAATTAGCTCAAACCTGGCTGTTGACACTGATGCAAAACTCAGATGGCGAAAATAAATGGGAAATAAACACTAAAAAGAAAAAGAAAAGTAGCACTAGGCTGTATGAAAATCAAACATGGAAAAATGGAGGTGTTGGCTTATTATGCACAATAACTGTTGGGAAGGCTTCAGAGAAGAGAATGGGGAGAGGAAATATTCTCACTACAAAAGGATCCCTTAAAGATGGAAGAGGAGAAAACGATCTTGCCAACTTTCCAACAAAAACAAAATATTGCAGGTTATTTTGAAGGCTAGGTATTGAGGGGATCCATGACACTCCCCCCCCCACCCCTAAACTGGTGCTTTACCCCAGTAGGCACCAGTTGATCGATGGATCGTTGAGCGCTGGATGAATGCTATTATTGCTGTGAATATGATGAATGAATGAATATAATGAATTCTATATCTAAATTTGGGAAATGAGAAATTGTCTTTGAGTGCCATTATGCTAAATTGCCTTATAAATGGTTTCTAATACATGAAAATACAAATGTGCCTAGGTGAGGTCTGATATTCCTTAATATGCTTCTAGTATGTACAGTTGTACTCCCTTAAATAAGGCTGTAGATGTTTGGTTTATAAAAAGTTTTTCTTCCTTTCCTTCAAGCAAATTTAAATTATAATTAGATTTTGAATTACTTTGTACTGTTTGATTAAGCTTTGGTTTTGATATTTTTAAGGAAAGTGTTCAATTATTGAGCACTGTTCAAATGAAGAGCAACTTTTATTAGAAAATATAGGACACAACTTCTCGAATCAAGCTTAACACTGTACTTTGATTGCATTTTCCGCTATCCTAAACTGAAGGAGGGAACACAAACTTCTTCTTCTTCTAGTAACAAGATATTGGCTAGTCAGTATGGAACAACCCCTACAATGGATCACTTACATACTCCAAGTATTTTATTGTGCATTCTCAACACCTTCCCTCAAAAAAATACTTGAAAGAACAAGTTAACACAACTAAAGTAATATTAATAAAGTATCCAGAACTATATGAATTGTTAAACATAACATTACAGACTTCATGAATATCAAATTTAGCAGGAGGTTTTAGTCTTGACCGATCACGATGTACTTCTTAGAATGATTTTCCTTATCTCTTGCAGTTCGGTCCTGATTTCCATTATAGTTACTAACAATAACACGTTTAGTTTTCTTTAAGACATGGCAGCGTAGTACTCGCAGAAATCACAAAAGCAGCTCGGATTGTGTGAAGTTTATCGAAGAATTTTTAGATACTCGTACCTCACATACTTTCGACGAAATGTTTTAAATTTATGAATACATTTGTCCTACATCAACTGCGGACGTGACCAAGTCAAAAATAATTTGTGTAAATGCGGAGCATATTTAGGAAACTTTTGGCGAGAGGTATGGAAAAAGTTTGATATCATACCTGAAGAGCTGGATAACATTGTGAGAGCTTCAACTTTTGCTAGGTGCAGAAAAAGGGTTTCATGACATTCTCTTTCTCATTCCGATAAGTGGACTAAAAGCATTACCTGACTTACAGCAGGATAGAGGGAAGGCAAAAAAACTATCAATGAATTATTTATGATTGCCTTCATATTACCTAGTTTATCGGTCCTTGGAAGTTACTATTTATTTGTCTATTCGTATTGACCTCTAGTATTACTTTGATTATTGGAAAGTGTTGACGCCAGCTAGAAGCGATTGTTTGTTTTTATTATCGATTATTATTCTGACGATGTGGCCGGGTTCGTGAGTCCACTTTCTTCAGTTATCCCCCCCCCCCCCCCCCCCCCCGAAGCCGTCCCTTCCACGGTATTCCAGCAGCTATAATTAACGGGATCAGTCTCTTTCTGCCATCTCGACGAGAAACCCCAAGCTCGTATGCATTTTCCTTCACACGTTTTATTTCACCTGTTGGGTCGTCAGCATCCCTAAATATCAGGATCATCAGCATTCCTGGAAACAGATTCTTCTGGGTTCCTCCTTCGTGGCTCTATTCCTCTCAACTGTTAATTACCGTTCTGCAATACATTTCGACGTAAGTTAATTTATCATCATCTCAAATCTTCATTTAATACCTTGATGTTTTACCTGCTCAACCGCCATGATGTATGAGTTTCAACATCATGAGGTAGCTACCTACTTACTCTCCTAATGATGGATTATTATTTTCTTGCAGTCGAAACACAAGACGTGTTACCGCACTCTACATATTTTCATTGTTTCTGGACATATCTACTGGAATTGGCTTTTCCTGATATCGTCTACATCACTCAGAATTGAGAACCTGGTTTCGGGGGCATTCAGTTCTACTCACATCTTCAGCGCGTATGCACTCGTGTCTTGAGTCAGATAATACGGTCACTACTCAAAATGGCCATGGCCATTACTCAAAATTGCCATATACTTTACTTGCTTATTTTGTTTCAATGATGTGTTAGGAGGAGCTCCTGTAGGAAGTATTTTGTTCATTTTCTTTTCTTGGTTCATTTAAAAATTTCGGCAAATATATATATATATATATATATATGTATATATATATATATATGCGTTTCACATGTATGCGTCAACCACGGTAGAATAAAAGGTTAATGTTCGGGTAATTGGTGTGTTATATTACACTCCCCACCTCTGCACGTAACCAGAAAGCATGGGTTGTTTACTTAGGCACGACTTATCCGTTCGACCAATAAACAATATTAGCTACCACCCATACATAAATTGTAAAGCATGTTTCTCTGCTTATATTTCCGTGTGCCATACACTTGCGCACACAGTCTAACAGGAACGAAGCCTTGAAGTATCGTATAGGTACAAACGAAAAATGGGACTTTGCGGTCTGTATATATATATATATATATATATATATATATATATATATATATATATATATATGTAATATATAACCGCATGAAATGGCTCTACAAGAGCATATACATATTCAATCAATTTTTAAGGAAAAACAACAATTGACAACATGAAACTAATTTTTATATTTCGGCTTATGCCTTTTTCAAACTACGAGAAAAGAATTTTGATTTTTGTTAATTGGTGAGAAATTCTTGCCATGGAGAAGCGTGGTTGCCCAGTTAACGTCTGATATTCAACCCTGGAGGATCATACGCGCCCAAAACATTCGAGTGAGCTCTCTCTGAATGAACCAGCATTAATTCATTTTCTGTGGGCCCCATTTTTTTCAATACCTTCATACCAATGTTTTTTTTATACCAAAATTTTTTTGTACCAAGAGCTTTCTCAATAAGGGGTCATCGTATTTGTAGTGAGGATGTAGACAGGGAGACATACCTGAAGAACTTATCAGATAAACTGGTGAACAGAGGATACCCAACAAAAGTGGTAAGGCAAAAAATTATTCCTTCCCACATTAAACACCACCCGACACCCCGAAATCCGATCAAAAAAGTCCAACTCACAACAACATTCTTTTTCGGCATTGAGAAGATGAACAAAATTCTAAAAGATCTTTACCCATTCCTCTCAGCAAACCCAGTGACTAAAAGAGTCTTCTCAGAAGTAGCGTCAATGTCTTATCGACAAGGATCGTCTATCGGAGATATCCTGACCCATAGAAGATCAGATAGGACGGCGCCACCACCGAAAGGTTTGCATCCTTGTGGCAAGCGCCGGTGTAAAGTTTGGCCACTGGCTATAGAGTAAGAACACTTCAGGTCTGCAGATAACCCCAACTCATACACATGCAAAGGGTCAGCAGATTGCCAGACGCCTATGTGTGTGTATCAGTTGTTGTGCAAACAATGCCCTGCCTTCTACGTAGGAAAAGCGGAGACAGCACTTAATTTGAGGGTTAATAACCATAGAGCATCGGTAGTAATGAAAAAAGAAGATTTGCCAGTAAGCCGCCATGCCTCGTCGCATGATGCTACATTTGATGATTGCTATGTTAGAAGGTATTGAAAAAAATGGGGCCCACAGAAAATAAATTAATGCTGGTTCATTCAGAGAGAGCTCACTCGAATGTTTTGGGCGCGTATGATCCTCCAGGTTTGAATATCAGACGTTAACTGAGCAACCACGCTTCTCCATGGCAAGCATTTCTCACCAATTAACAAAAATCAAAATTCTTTTCTCGTAGTTTGAAAAAGGCATAAGCCGAAATATAAAAATTAGTTTCATGTTGTCAATTGTTGTTTTTCCTTAAAAATTGATTGAATATATATATATATATATATATATATATATATATATATATATATATACGTGTCATTCCAGACGATAACTCTCGATAGAATTGAGATAAAATCTTCGTTCTTTCGCCAAAAAATCAATCATTTCAAAAGAAAGGATGAGTTCGTTGGACAACACTTTTTGAGCACATTAAATTGGTCAAATTTCAAAAAATGTGCTAAAAAAATCACTAAAAATGACTGAAAACGTCTAAAAACTGTTGAATTTATATTTTTATCTGAATCGCAGTCGAAAGAAGTTTATTGACGATGAACTAGAACATTCAAAAATGTATTCACAAAATTATGGTGAAAAATGTACTTGAATTTCATCAATATTTGCTGATAAATCTATTGAAAAGCTGAAAAATTGCTAAACATCCAAAATTTGTTTTAATTGGTTGAATATGATTTGGAACAAGTTTATTTGCCATAAAATTGGTGGTTAACAATTTCTTTGTACTCGGAATGTACAAATTTCAAAAATTGTAATATAGTAAAATGTTTCGATAATCTACGAAAATTCGCTCATACGATCATGCTGCATGACTGGAAATTTTATTTTATTTTATTTTATATATATTTATTTTTTTTTTTGCCAATATCAGACTTTTGAATATAACTTTTACAAACTTCTTTGTAAAATTGTGATACTTCTTATACTTACGTTTTCGGGGTCGCTGAATCGATTATGCAGTGAAAACAAGGACAGCAACAACTTTTGACAGTTTAGAATCTCAAAATCGTCCATTGAAAAACTATGAAAATTCGTATATTCTGATGTTTTTGAGTTGCTAAACTCAAATTTGCTGTAAAAAAAAAAAAAAAAAAAAAAAAAAAAAAAAAAAAAAAAAATCTAATGGAAATACGTAAAAATACGAATTTTCCTAATTTTACAATGAATTTTGAAAAATTGTCATTTTTCGACATGATTTTGACGATTTTAAGATTCCAAACTATCAAAAGTTGTGGCTGTCGACTTGTTTTGACTGCACATTCGAGTTCAGCGACCCCACAAACGTAAGTATACGAAGTTTCACAATTTTACAAAGAAGTTTGTAAAAGTTATATTCAAAAGTCTGATACTGGTAAAAAAAGGGTATTTCAAAAACCAAAATCGTGCTACTGACGTAGGTTTTTGTTATACTAAAAATCTGAAAAAATTCAGGGGTCATTTTGTTGACATTTTAAACCAAATTTCGGGTGGAGGTCATCAGAATTCCACCTTTCTCAAAATGGCGGGCACCCTAATATAAAGGGTGAACACACTTAGGTGTCACATACTCCAGGAGTCGATTCTAAAGCTCTTTTCTGACCAAGAATTCTTCGCAGAGATTTTGACATGGATATGTCTTTGCTCTGGGGGGTCAACCAAAAATTTTCGTCACGCAAAAGTTGATGTCACAATTGTTAATGATTTTCATGTACAACCCAGCCGTTGCTAGGGGAATGGAACTTCCGCAGTTTTCATAGCACAGAAATCGTTTGCCACTCGGTGGAAAGCGCTTGATTTATGTGATAAATGTTCACATCTCAAGCCACCAATTTCATTCTACAGACATTGGCTACATTCCTAAACTAAGTTGATTGAACTATAAATAATTTTCGTTTGGCGGAAACTAAATAGCGCCTGTATTGGAGAAATAACTTTAACAGTATTTTTAGTATCTATGCTTTTTGTGCCTCCAAGAATAACAAAATTAATTCTTTATCCTAGATTTTGTCGCCTACAGTTCAAAGTTAAAGGATTTGTTTACAACTCTCGAGGATAACCGATATGAAATCCCCAATCAAAGACATATCCATGTAACATGGTATCTGCTCGTATAGCAGATAGTGGAACTCGTTTACGAGTTTCTTTGACGTGGTTTTTTAAACGCTTTGTTTTTGAGTTATTCGATTTTTAAAGATTTTGTTCGTGTTTTGTATCTTGATATTCCTAAATTAAAGACCATTTTTTCTGGAACTACTATCTTAATTTCCTATTGTTAAGAAATCGATTTTCGGTTTCATTGAATTTCTTTCTTCTTATTTCCTGTTCCACGATATTTAAGTACAGTTATCCCTTGTTAGTATATTTCAGTTCCTCTCAGACAAAAAGTAAGCATAAAACTTCTTTCAGCATTGTCCACACCAAAGTGACCCTATGAGGTTCATTAGGTTCTAATTTTTTAAATAAATTACTGACTTAACTTTTGCTTCCGAGTCTATCTAAAGGTAGCGGAAGCATTGTTTTCACTTTAGGAAGAAAACATATTTTTGGTATCAGAATCAAAATTTCCACTCGCATTTTACGTTTTAGACCATTCTGAATAGCTTTGATTCCGTGTCTGTCTGTCTGTGTGTGTGTGTGTCTGTCTGTCTGTAGAATGTCTGCAAGTTCCTATTTTCCACAGTTTCCATCCGATTTGGATGAAATTTTCAGAGGATGTGTGAGCTAGGGGGTAGACGGTCCCCTTTCAGTTTCATAGTTCTTGACTCAATATCTCACTCTGCGCATGCGCAAACGTAAATTCTACCAAGCATTATTTTCTCATGCCCTATTTGTCCGACCTCGCTCAAATTTGGATGATAGTTGGGAGATGACATTTTTATCATCTTATATCAATTTCAACAAGATTTCACCATTAATAGCTACTGCGCATGCACCAATATGAAATCCTTGTAACAAGCTCATTTTTCAAAGTTTTCATCCTATCTGGATGAAATTTTCAGGGATTGTGTGGGCTGGAGTGTTGACGGTACCCTATCAGTTTCATTGTTGCCCAATCAATTCCTCACTCTGCGCATGCGCAAACGTAAATTCCATTATGCTCCATTTTTTCACGCCCTAGTCGCCCGATCTCGCTCAAATTTGGATGATAGTTGGGGGATGACAATTTGATCATCTTATATAAATTTCAACATGATTGCATCATTAATAGCTATTACGTATGCGCCTATGTGAAATCCTTGTAACGACCTTAATTTCCATCGTTTTCATACAATTTCGATGAAATTGTCAGAGAATGCGCGGGTTGGTTGAAGATTATCCCCTATCAGTTTCATTGATGTCAAATCAATACTCCGTTCTGCAGGAAGCGCAAACGTAAATTCCATTATGATCCATTTTTAGCGAATTTTTCAATAAAATTAAGCTATTGCTCCCGCCTCAAAATTTGTAGAATGTGAATTTTTGGAAAAATTTTATGCAGAAATCCGTTTCAGGCTATTCTGAATCATATTCTGAAGTTTAACGCATTTTTTTATGTATGTATGTATGTATGTATGAATGTATATATGTATGTATGTATGTATATATGTATGTGTCATTCCAGACGATAACTGTCCGTAGAATTGTGCTAGAAACTTCAAACAAATTTTAAAATGTTAAGGACACAAAACGAAAGTTCAAGTCCGTTGGCCAGCATGATCGGATTACATCTTCGGGTTAAAATTTTCAAAAAATGTAGTCAAAAATTTCAAAATAGCCTGTTTTCTGCGATTTGTTGTGCGAAATAATTTTTTCAGCATACTAACATGTGGTATATTCGGAATCAGCGTAAAATTTCCTATAAGAATATGTATCAAGTTTTCAAAAATTTCAAAGTTGAAAAATCAGTCAAAAATCGAAATAATGCCGTTCGCTAGTTGTAAAAATCGGTAATATTCGCATGAAACATTGTCCAAATTCAGATTGAACTACTCTTATGGAAGTATCCCTGTATAACCAATCCTAGAACCATGCTGTTTAAGGCTAGAACCATGCTGTAGATAGAATTTGATTCCATGTTTGTCTATCAAAATCATAAACTAAAATTTCTCTACACGATCAATAGCGACTGAAATGTCGAAGATTTCTTCAAAAATTCGCTCATAGGGTCATGCTGCATGACTGGACTTTTTTACTCTCTAGTCGTTCGATTTCGCTTAAATTTAGATGATAGTTGGAAGGAGATGACTTGATTACCTCATATCAATTTCACCACGATTGTATCAATAATAGCTACAGCGCATGCTCCAATGTCAAATACTTCAAAACGGAAGTTAGTGAAAAACGTTGTCTATTTCCACGAAAAATAAAGAGTTACAATGTTAAATCGATTTCGATGGCTAGGCCATCATCAGTAACAAACAATAGAAAGGACACAGCTTTTATAGTAACAGGTGAAAGGAGATTGAATCCCATTGGTCAAGAGAAATGAAAGGGACAGGACGGGTACAACCAATCAAGTAAAAAAAAAAAAACAGTGACGAGGGATTAATAACTAATTAGATGAAGTGAAAGGGGGGGAAAATAACTAAATTATGGTTTCAACATTGTGAAGGGATAGTTCCAAGCTCTTTAGAAATAGACCTATCAGTGGTGAAGTATATTGAGGTATAGGTATATCCTCATTTAAGCATTCACCAGATCTGTCACTTTTGATAATTTCGAATTTTTCAAGTAGGTACATTCAGCATACCTCCCTTTGGACAAAAATGAGGAAATTCTACAAACCGACTATCAGTCAAATCAAAATTGTAACTATGATTGGATTCCTTAAGATGTTTTGCAAATGTAGACTTACCCTTATTTTCCCTGAAATCCTCCTGATGCTCGTCTATTCTTTCCCTGAATTTCCTTCCTGTTTGACCGCATTTAGTTCATGTCAAATACTGGTAATGACCTTAATTTCCACAGTTTTCATCCGATTTTGATAAAATTATCAGCAAATGCGCGGTTTAGGTTGTAGATGGTCCCGTACCTATTTCATTGTTTTCAACTCATCAGTTCATTCTACGCTTGCACAAACGTAAATCACATTGAGTATCTTTTTTTTCTTTTCTTAATTGACCAATTATGACATTTCGCACTACTTCTTGATTTACTCTTTTCCGCTATGGCATTTTTCAAGATCATTTAAAACTTTTCAATGATCTTTATATTCATGATGGGTAAGCAAGGAAGCTGTGCGCCACACCCAACTTGGCAGTCTCTTTTTTCTTTCAACCGCTTCTACCGAATGCTCTATTAACTTATTAGAATTATAGGAACTCTCTAATTGTCTACTAAAAACCTGCTAATATTGCTTAGTTTCAGAGAGACGTCCTAATGAAATAGATTTGAGACATATAGGCTGGGCTCTAATTGTTGAATTCGATTTAAGGACGTCCCTCTGAAGCTAGGTAATATTAGCAAGGCTTCTGATATCATAGGAGGGACGCTCTATTGAAATTGATGACCGTGATGCATTTTTATGGGTTGTATTCGTGTCATCGCCGACAGACGAATACGATTACATGAATACGAATATAATCGCAGTTGACTCCGAATCAACGAATTATTAGAGAGTTTTTGGTGACCACTAACGTACCCTTAACGTCACCCTAACGTACCCAAGAGTACGTGACCTTGAGGGGACGTTAGCAACGTCGTACGTTAGAATGGCTCATTTAACGTCACCCGTTTGGGGACCTAAAGGCACACGACACCAGCCTAACCTTCCTGTAAATGTAACACTACTGGTCACCTCAAAATTACTCGAATACTGGTGAAGTAAATAATGATAGTTTTTCTTTAAATTTCCCATCAGTAGGAACCTACTAATTATGTTGATGTAGCGGGTAGGTTTCTTGAACACCCCTCAAACTTCGTTATTTTTCGTTTCAAGTCGCGTAGAAACCGAATGCGCCATCTGAAGTCCGCCTCTGCTGTCTCGCTTTACTAGCCTTCAGCTCGATCGAAAAAATCCGTTCTTTTACACACAGGCTCTATTTGGTCGATTAGAGCCTTGTTTTTATTATTATTCCACATATTTTAAATGAGAATCTGAGTTTCAAGACACTACTTCTTTGCAGTATTGTTCTTAGTTTGCCTGATCCTTCAGCTGTTTCCTCGTGAACATTGCGTGAAGTGCTGCCTCCACTGATGATTGTGTCAGGTAAAATCCTGGTTTATTGTCATAGAGATAAAAACTTGTTCATACTTGTTGATAATTTACCCAACGGAAAACCCAAAAACGTGAAGTTCGTAACGACTAATGACCTATAAGTGCAACTAAACCGCGATGTTCCACACTTGAGGCTTACTATCTTTGCGTTAGATCCATGCCCTGTTTACGAATTGAAAACTAAAAATGAGAAATTAGCCTGTATTTGTACTGAAAGTAACATGAAATTCGAATTCAATATTGAAAATCGGCATTTTGTATCGAAATGAAGAAGTTGATTAGTCAACGAGTGGACAACAACACAGCTGGGGGGAATATATTGCGTTGCCCAACCACCGTTAACGTGACATCAAAATTAAGGCAACCGTTCTCCCAGTTCCCTTTGGGTTAGCATCTTAATTTGTTCTCTCAAGACTATGTTAACGGGTGACGTTATGTTGAAGTCGTCAAAAACTCTCTATTATCGCGATTATAAACGTATTCGTATTCGACGATAAGATTATGCCCAAAACTGATCGCAACGCCCCTGGTTTCAGCATTCAAGTTTCACCAAATGATACCGGGATGCATCAGTTTTCAAGCCGTTTTTTGTCGTTTCCATCAATTCTGATGCAATTCACCTAAACCTAGCATATGAGTAGAGAAACAACAATGGATGGTGCAGTTTCGAAAAACAAAATCTTGATTTGGCTTCAATCAGAACATTGGATTATCTCCAATGATCATCACAAGATGAGGAGATACGATAAATTTAAATATTTCTTTCTATTTTTTTTTACTATTTATGAATTTTATTGAGAAAAAAAAAAGTCTGTCAGGTTGGGTATGACACTTTACTTCCACGTTTCCGTACCATGTATGGCACACAGAAGAATACGATTACACGAATACGAATATAATCGCAGTTGACTCAGAATCAACGAATAATACAGTAAGAATATAGCTCCAGAACCCTAGCCGATCGCTGCGGACTCACCAGCCTTGAAGAGCGCCGCATTGTTTCTGACATGTTTCCTTTTCAATTTGTTGAACAACCGGATTGACTGTCCCGAACTAATCTCCGAAATCAACCTACATATTCCAGCTTTTTACTCCCGTAATCAACCCATTTTTTATATTCAATTCTCCACAACTAATTACCTGTATGAACAGCCCCTCAATAGAATCCCTCGTCAGGCCAACCGTATACTCCAACGAAGTCCAACTCTAGACTTTTTCCATGATCAGCCATCTCGAACCTTCCAATCAAAAATATTACGCACCATCGACCGTCCCCCCCTTAAATCTCTGTCCACATAGTCTACACTCATCCCAGCTACAAGAAGTGTTTTGTTTGTGATTTTTTACCTTATTATATAGCATTTCCAAGTCAAATCCAACCTTTTCCAACTCAAATTCAACCTTTTCCAAGTCAAATTCAACCTTTCCCAAAAAAATTCCACCTTTTCCAAGGCAAATTCAACCTTTTTCAAAACAAATTCAACCTTTTCCAAAACAAATTCAACCATTTCCAAGTATAATTCAACCTTTTCATCATTATCAGGGAAATAACGAAAAATACGCACAAGCCGGAAATGTAGTACCAAATGCTTGTCTGTGATTGGGGACTGGGCTGAAAACAATACTCCAAACGCAGTAGGTAGGTACCTATACATAAAACAAAATCATGTTTTATTAAAAAAGAAATCAACAAAAAATATACAAACAGGGCACAGGGCGGTTTGAAAACCACTGCTCGTGGTATTCTGAGTGAGCCACGCCAAACTCATGATCTGTGCGATGTGATTCCACGGGCTATGTCATCAATTACAGCTACAGATTGTACTAAATATTTTATGGACATGATGCTCCTACTCCCTCAAGCGTCAGTTCGACAGCCTCTCCACTGATGTCATATTTTTCGTCAATTTATTACAAGAACCTACTCGTATTTCACAAAAGTACCTACCTGTACTTTTTTTTTTTAAGTGAAAAAAATCGAAGATAGACTTTCAACGAGTAAGTTTTTTAATTTTAAGAGTTTTAAAATATTAATTATGTAAAGAAGAGAAAAGAGTTTTTCTTTCATAGAAATGTCGAATTTTTTTTAAATTAAATTTTTTGTTGATTTCTTTTTTAATGAAACATTATTTTGTTTCATGTAGAGGTACCCACCTACTGCGTTTGGAGTATTGTTTTCAGCCCGGTCCCCAATAGACAAGCATCTGGTACTACATTTGAGGCTTGTGCGTATTTTTCGTCATTTCCCTAATACTGGTGAAAAGGTTGAATTTGACTTGGAAAAGGTTGAATTTGTTTTGGAAAAGGTTGAATTTGAGTTGGAAAAGGTTGAATTTGAGTTGGAAAAGGTTAGATTTGACTTGGAAAAGGTTGAATTTGACATGGAAATGTGATATATACACATACCTATATACCTATACTTTTTTTTTTTTTTTTTTTTTTTTTTTTAAAGCGAATTTTTGAAGAAAATTAGGCTATTTCTCTTGCCTCAAAATTTGTAGAATGTGAATTTTTGAAAAAAATGTATGCAGAAATCCGTTTCAGGCTATTCTGAATCATATTCTGAAAATTAACGCATTTTATATGTAGGTATGTATATATGTATGTAGGTATGATGTATGTATGGATGTATGTGTCATTCCAGACGATAACTGTCCGTAGAATTGTGCTAGAAACTTCAAACAAATATTAAAATGTTAAGGACACAAAACGAAAGTTCAAGTTCGTTGGCCAGCATGATCGGATTACATCTTCGGGTTGAAATTTTCAAAAATGTAGTAAAAAATTTCAAAATATCCTGTTTTTTGCGATTTGTTGTGCGAAATAATTTTTTCAGCATACTAACATGTGGTATATTCGGAATCAGCGTAAAATTTCCTATAAGAATATGTATCAAGTTTTCAAAAATTTCAAAGTTGAAAAATCAGTCAAACATCGAAATAATGCCGTTCGCTAGTTGTAAAAATCGGTAATATTTGCATGAAACATTGTCCAAATTCAGATTGAACTACTCTTATGTAAGTATCCCTGTATAACCAATCCTAGAACCTTGCTGTTTAAAACGTAGGTAGTAGGTGCTTGTTTGAAAAAAAAAGAAAAAAAAAAAGTAATCACAACTGATGAGTTTACTCTGTGAAATATTCCGTCCTCCGATTCTCTCGGTCACTCTCTTTAATGTTTTACGCTCAACTGTTTTAGGACTTGATGTAGCTTTAATACTGACTGTGGCTTAGAAAATATCAACCATGAAATTATGAAGAAGTTCTATTTATGTACGTACTAGCACGCAGACCCAAGGCTTCGCTCCGTTCGGCCGTCGGTAACG
This sequence comes from Adelphocoris suturalis, assembly GCA_030762985.1. NCBI lineage: Eukaryota > Metazoa > Arthropoda > Insecta > Hemiptera > Miridae > Adelphocoris > Adelphocoris suturalis. The sequence continues at coordinate 20,031,879 of CM061047.1, forward strand.
TTAATCGCAGGGCCTCCCTCCATCGAAATCTATGAATATTTACCTACATTTGTCTTTAAATCTATAAGATTAGTTTAATAATAATAATGATAATAATGTATGAGTACCTCCTAATTATTTTTAATAATTTGATTCCATGTTTGTCTATCAATATCATAAATTGAAATTTCTCTACACGATCAATAGCGACTGAAATGTCGAAGATTTCTTCAAAAATTTGCTCATGGGGTCATGCGGCATGACTGGACTTTTTTTTCTTTTCTTCTGAAATGCCGATTTTGTTTACTCATCAAGAGACTAATTTATTTTGTTAACAATATTTTAATTGGGCATCGCCCGTTTTGTAAATAAATAATTATCGCGATGCAATCGTATTCGTATTCGACAATAAGATTATGCCCAACTCTGCTTTTGGGACACTCCGTGTGTAGGAAAGTCTCATCAAGCCTTGTTGCTTCCTTTAATATTGAAGAACCAAAGGGTCCATTGCGTTATTCACGAGGGCGTTTCTGGCTCGGAGATCCGCGGAAAACCCTCGTAATAGAAGCTGACAGTCCTAAAATAACTGGCAGAGACAGGAATCCCCTCTCAATCAAAACTAAAGGACCCTGCAACACTGGGGGAACCTAATCAACAAAACGGTCCAAAAAAACCTCAAAAAAAGCTCTCGTTATTAGGCCAAACTAGGTTATGATCAGGAAGGCTTAAGGGAGCGTAAACGGGAGGGGTGGTTGACGTAGGGGTGGAAATGGGAGCAGGAGGGAGACTCGGGACTCCAGTCGGGGTTGCGAAGCGAACAAGGTCACTTGTCCGGTTGCCGCGACAACCCCCCATCCGTGTTTATCACTCGCATCGCGCCACGGAATATTTTCACGACCTCGAATATATTCGTAACCATCGCGCAATTCCCCGTTAATTTTCCGTGTAAACCCGAAAAACTCGCTTCGAACGAAATCGATTCATTCGGTGTTCATTTCAGGTAATAAATTTCGATTAAACCCGAAAAATCAAACGACGTTATCAATTTGTTGCGTTTTTTTTTTTTTTTTTTTTTTTGAAGAAATTCCCCTTTTTGGGCGAATCGGTTATGTCGCGCGTCTCGGAAGTGCCTCCAGGAAGACCGCGGTGAGTGCCGGGCGGTACCGCCATGTGCCGCATCCTCCTGTTTGTCGCCGTCTCGAGCATCGCAGCGGCTCTGCCTCCTGTCATCAGAATAGGTGCGTCTTGTCCATACATTTCAAATTCCCCTGCTTAAATACCTAATTCACTCATCCTCCTTCAACATCCTGCAGCAGAATCTAATTCTATGTATTTATTCCTTGGGCGTAGTCATATTCCTAATTACAATCACAATCATTGGGTTTTAAATTTACGATTATTATTACGATAATAATCACAAAACCTGAAGATATGATTGTATCGAGTATCACAGCGGCTATGCCCCCCCCCCCCCCCCTCCTATCATCAGAATAGGTGCGTCTTGTCCATAAATATGAAATTCCCCTGCTTAAATACCTAATTCACTCATCCTCCTTCAATATCCTGCAGCAGAACCTAATTCTATGTATTTATTTCAGAGTTGGGTGTAGTCATAATCCTAATTACGATTACAATCACAAAACCTGGCCTTAAGGTTGCGATTACGATTACACTTATGATTACGATTACGAGGGCCTTTTCTGTTATATACCGGCATATTTCCGTTAATTCTCTACTATTCAATAATTCTGATCTGTAAGTCCAACTAATCTGTATTTTTACTAAGGGATTGACTACTTGATGTTAGTATTTTTGAGATGCGAGCTTGCGAGCATCCAGACCTCCAAACTATACACAGCATTCTGATCTATTTTACCACAGTGGACGTAAAAATGATTGGGGAACAGTTTTTAGAACAATAGAACATATATATCAAGCGTGCATAGGCTTGTTTGCGATCTGATCTAATCTCAAAAAATACTGGAAAAGTCCTTTTCTAAATAATATGCGGTAGTTATAAATAGTTATTTGGACATTCCTGATCAATCCCCATTCTATAGAAAATAGTTTGTAAATGCGGAGATATAACAAAAAAGACCCCTACAGTCATTATCATACCTGATTTCTTCTGTGATCACATCCGTAATCTAATTATTTCTGTGATTACTGGCGTAACCTATTTTTTCTTGTGAATACAATTGCAATGCCAGGAAAAATTACAATGTAATCAGAGGAAAAACTATGATTACGATCACGGAGGAAATTATGATTATGACATTAATTGCGGGGAAAAATCTGTGGTTACGGATTTACTTAATAGGAAACATCGATTGATTGTCTAGTCCATTAATATGAAATTCCCCAGCTTAAATACCTAATTCACTCATCCTCCTTCAATATCCAGCCGCAGAACCTAATTCTACGTATTTGTTCCAGAGTTGGGTGTAGTCATAATCTTAATTACGATAACGATAAATACGATAGGTTTTTAAAGTTACGATTACTCTTACGATTATAACCACAAAACCTGAAGATATGATTGCAATTACGATTACACTCATGATTACGATTATGATTACATTCGTAATCACAGTTTTTCTGAAATTATATTCGTAATCACAGCTTTTTATTCGATTACGATTGTAATCACAAGGGTGGTGGAGCCAGTGTTTGACACCTTAAAAGGCATTTTGACATTGACAAGCAATTAAGTTATGTTTTTTCAATTGTTCAAACTTGAAGCTTACAGCTATTGCCGCATCAGGATTTCCTCAAACTGCTCGGTATTGAACAAATCGCTGATTCGAGCCACAAAACATCATAAATTCGATTTTTCGAAATCAATTTTTTGACCCAGTAGTTGACAGCCACATTTTGACATTTTATGTCTTTGCTCTGGCACATAACTCGTTACCAAATTTGTTACCAAACATTTTGATGATTTCTGCTTACAATCGAGTCGTTGCTAGGGAAATGGTACTTCGTCGTTTTTCATCCCACAAAATTCGTTGACCATTCGTTCGAAAGCTCTGGATTCATCCAACCATAATTTGTTAACTAATGCGAAGTGGGTGGCCAACAAGCTGAGTTATGAGCATGGTTATATAAATAATTATTATTTACACACAGGTGATCATTCTCAATAATTGATATTGTGAACATGATTGCAACCGCTTGTTAATTTCTGATGATTTCATTGGGCTGGAGTTTCGATGATTTGATTCATAGCAGGTGATCCGAATATTGCGAGAACGGTTAGATTTGTGAAGCGGTGGTTAAATCATTTCAATAGGTAATTTTTATACTTTACACTCTAGGAAGCTGTAATTTCGTATAGTCTCTTTAGGACATTATTTACTTGACGATGCCTAGGGTCCTGATCAGATGAGTGGCTCTTAAAACTAATTTCTATGCTTTAAACTCTAGGAAGCTGTAATTTCGTATGTAGCCTCTTTAGGACATTTACTTGACGATGCCAAGGGTCCGGATCAGATGAGTGGCTCTTAAAGCTAAATTCTATGGTTTACACTCTAGGAAGCTGTAATTTCGTATGTAGCCTCTTTAGGGCATTTACTTGACGATGCCCAGGGTCTGGATCAGCTGAGTGGCTCTTAAAGCTTGCATACGAGTCTGCAACACATACCTACTCGTACGAGTCTTCAACTAAAGACATAAAATGTCCCCATGTGTTGCAGACTCGTATGCAAGCGTTTCATGTCTTTGCTATGGCACATAAACTAGAAAAACGTCACGGAATTTCGTATGCTTTCCTTAGTTTTGTTCTACTTGTGATTGACTCCCTATGTTTGACACAGCAGTTCTTCTGCAATAAATGATTTCTTGTATCAACAAAACATTTTATTTCAACATTTTACAAATAAATTGAGGATTTGAACTTAATTTTAATAATCAAAATATAAAATCTATATGTGTATTCATAAGACAAAGTTGAAAATATCACTGGATGTTTCATCACAAAATAGGTACAATGTTTTCTGGATACCATCGGCACAGTGCGATTCTAATGGTAAACTGGCAGCTTGTGAGTTGCTATGTATTTATATAAATATAAAAAATAAAAAACGAATGACAAAAACGAATAGAGATCCATATTGACAGAACTGTCAATCACTGAGGGGAGAATCAGTTTGGGAACTAGTAATTGACATTTGCATTTTCGTATGTTATCTTTGATTATCTCCAAAAAATGATAGCATAAATGCAAGCTACAAAAAAAGCTGATAGAGAAAAACCACGGAAACAATCGAATTTGAAAATGTGGAAGGCATGGTGAAGCAGAATAAAACGCTTACCTCCTTAGCAAAATCACGAGAAAATGCACCAAAGAAATTACATCACGAGGTTCTGAGGGGTAACCTTCCCCTGATTTCACAAAAACCCTCCTGAAACATTTTTCCGCCCCTAAACTTTACTGAGAAGGTATTTTGCCTCAAAATTCAAATGGATTAAGCCCGTAAAACAATTTTAAATGCCTTATTATTATAACTCCTTGGTGAGATGTCAATAACTGGTCCCTCCACCCTAGTTTTTTATGTGATATTTGTGGTATCAATCGATGTTTCCTATAAAGTAGCCCACAACCACAGATCTTTACCTGTAATTACAGTCATAGTAATACCTAATTTCTTCTGTGATTTCAGCCGTAATTAATTTCTTTTACGTAGGTAACTTAGTTTTTGACATTTCATGTCTTTACTTTGGCACATAGAATCGAAACTTTGATTATCTGATGATTATAGCTTAAAACCAAATCGTTTCTACGGAACTGTATCCCAGGCATTTATAATCGTACAAAAATCGTTTGCCAGTCGTTGGAAAGCTCTCGATTTACCTAACCGTATTATGTTAACCACTGCGCAGTGCGTAGCCAACAGTCTGAGGTATGAGCGTGATTGTCTGAATAATGTTTTACATACAGGTGATCATTGCAATCATGTATTAGACTGGGAAGTGAAGGAATAAAATGTCTCAATCTCTTGCAGACAAGGGCGTACGCGGACTTTTTGCTCTTCTGGGGCCAACGGTAATTTTACTAGACCGATGTAGGTAAAAACAATCATGAACAAAATCAGGGTAAATGTAAAGTATATTGGGAATAAACTACCCAAAAGGAATTTCATGGGTATTTTCATTCATTTTCCCCAAACCTTATTTGTAGAGCACCTTACAAGTTATAATTTATATAAAATGTAATGAATTGAGGACAGCTTGAAAATTATTATTACTGCAACATCAAACGGCTGGGGTTTTCACAAAAAAGTTTCAAAACTTCATCAACAAATTGATCTTTCTTCTCGAGGACCAACTTTCTGGGTGCATTCATTAGGCATAGTCCGTTGAGACGGGCTTCTGGCATGGTTGACCTCAACCATGTTTTAACCCTTCTCAACGTGCTGAATGACCTTTCAATTGTACACGTTGCGCACGGCTGTACGAGAAGAAGGTTTAGCGCCGATTTCATTTGAGGGTAAAACCCCTTGGTCTCTTGCAGTACATCAATCAAATCCAATTCGTTCAATTTTTTCGTAGTCAGACCCTTTTTCATCTAAAATGTACGCCATAGCTTAGCCTCAATTTCAATGAGGGTATCCAGACCATAAAACATACAATAGTGGGTCAGTCACTCTTCGAGTTCTTCCTTTGACATTTCCAATATCTTCGATGAATGAAGTACCCATCCCCCTAAAGCTGATACATAACTATCATCCAAGATACTTAACAGAGATGCGTATTACTTAGTGTGACGAGATAATTACGGAGTAGGTAGTCTACTGGGGCAACTGTCCCAGTTGCCCCACCCCTGCGTACGCCCTAGCTTGCAGACTCGTATGCAAGATTTTTGTATGATATCATCGTACAAAATCGTTCGCCAGTCGTTGGTTTAAATCAACTGTGGGAATATTAATTCCAGTAAATACAATCGCAATGACGTAATAACTGTAATCACAGGAAAAAGTAAGATCACGATCATGATTATGGCTTTAATTAAAGGGAAAAATCTCTGGTTACGGGCTTATATTAATAGGAAACATCGATTGATACACAATCGACCACATAAATAACTTGTGATTCCGAATATAATTACAGAAAAACCATGGTTACGAATGAAATCGTAAACACGATTATTGTAATCGTAATCATGTCTCGTATCTTGTATGATTACGATTACTCCCAAATCTGATTTATCACATACCTATCTAAACTTTCAGGTTGGGAAATGATTCTATTATTCAGATATACAATACTCAGTTCAATGTAATTTCAAAACTTTCTTCATTTTGTTACGTTCCAGTTTACAAGATTAAAGTTCCAGTCATGTAGCGCGACCGTATGAGCGAATTTTCGTAAAATATTGGCATACAATAATTTGTATTTCGTTGATTTGAAATTTGAGCACTTTGAGTACAAAGAAATTGTCTACTACAATTTTATCGCAAAAAATCATTCTAAATTATATTCTGCAATTCAAATTAGACATTAGATTTCTACCTTTGTCGCGTTTTTTATAATCTTAAATCAGCATAATTCAATGAATTAATTTTTTCATGGTCAAGTTCATTTTCTTTTAAATTTGTTTAAGCCGCATCTCAACCAGAAGGGTCATTAGCGGCATTGAACTCGGTGTTTTAAGGGACACTGGAAGTGACACGATTCTAAGGGGAGCCATGTTGCCATCCTTGACCAAAAAGGAGCGTCATGGACTCCACTGGGAACTCGGAGGGGGGAACAATGAGGGGTACAGTGATGACCACTGTTTAGCCCCCAAACTGGATTGAAAAAACCCCCAAAAATAAAATAATACAACTAAGACTAGATGTAAGATCGGGAAGTAACTATATACATGCTATTATATACAATAAGCGAAGTGAAATAAAACTAAGACTAGATGTACATAAATATATCACAGATCAGATATCATAGTTCGTAGTAGAGCCCAGTGGATCTCAGGTACAATAACAGGAATCGGACCTTGTCTGGTCCGAATAAAACGCTATGCTATAAAGGAGGAAAAAATTTGCTAAAAGGAGAAGTACTTTATCATGCAGAGTTAGGAGAAGCTGAACAAAGTCATCAAAAAATAATACATAATTGAACACAATACTTAGTTGACTTAATGAAATATATAGAATGTTGAACATTAATAATAAATAAGTAAAATTTGGAACGATAAAAAATCACACAATGAAAATTAATCCTGTACGTGGGAACATTTGTATAGTTCTGTAAATTAGGTGTTTTTAGACATCTTTAAATGTCCATAATTCCATTCATATTTATTTTATTCATAAAATCATATTTCATGTTATTGTTTTTTGCGAGCGTCCTTAAGTCAGATGGTTGGGTGGAAATGGTTGGGGGGGGGGGGTACAATTTGACTTCTTGGCAGGATATACGGTTTAGACCGGATACGGTCCGTCTGCTTGGTGAAATATAAGTGCTTCTGTTTTTATCCCAGAAGCAGAGATCGAGTCTTCCATATATTTTTGTCTCCCGGCCACCGTGTTATCGTCAGAAGCAATCTTGTTTCAACGCGAAAATTAAAAGATAACATTCGGCTTTCATCCTCTCATAGTCAAATCTCCAATCTGATAGCCATTTTATTTGAATGTTGATCGTCCGGTACCACCAAACATTCGTGAGAAAAAGAAAGAAGATACTAAATCTTTATTCAAAATCATTTTCAAAATTTAAAACATTATTATAATTATTTGTAGAAAAGCTATTGGGTGAGATGCTCTCAAAACAGTCGATTATTGATATATATTATATCTATGTGTTGCATGTATCTGCTAATTGTATTTCATGTGTTGTTGTGTTTTTATGTAATGCGATCATGATGCTCGAAGAATTTTCTATAGAAGTGGTGTGATTGGTTCTTGCTATTTTATTGTTTTATTCATAAAATAAATAATGTCCAATGGATTAACTGAGACAAAAATATCTTGTCATATCTGGCTGGGCGATAGTAGTGGATATTGTTTGTGTTATCTTATCAGTTACTTCGAGTTCATATGCATGTAATAATAAATTAGCGAATTTCGTAGAAAATGAAGCTATTGCAATGTCTTGTAAAATTTATATCTATAAAAATGTTATGTTGGTTTGTGTGTGCTTCAAAAACTCAAGAAGCAGTTAGCATAATTTAATAACGAGTCAGCGTGACATATTTAGACATGTCAAGTAGCCTACATTCAAATGTTTATTCGAAATTTGAACACACATTAACGTCTTTCAGTTCTGAACAAAGTTCCAAATCGGATTACCCAAAAGAAGATCACATTATGGGTAAGGATGGTAAAACAAAGAAAAATAATCGATGTTATACTATCCACATTTTTAAAACTGTTAAGTTGGGTTGTGTATGCTTCGAAAACTCAAAAAGCTCTTCATCAATTTCCATGCGGGTGGGCGCAAATTGACGAGCAAGTTTGAGGGATGGTTTTATGCTATATCACAATCCTCTAGATTTACTCTTCCGTTGTAATCTTGGACTTCCCTACCGACGTCGCCCGGGTAAACAACTTCGTAATTAAGGAAAAGCCGAACACGCGTCGACATTTTCACGTCAAAGGTTGATGGGGTGGATTCAGGCGTAAAGAACTTTCGATAACAAATTCAACGACACCAAAACGGTTTTGGTGGGTTGAGCCTTGCAGTTTATATTCGTAAAGATTGATGATCAAAAATTGATATTATAATCGCTTCTGTAACTGTAACAATTGTGTTGGTTGGGAGGGTTTTAACGTAGCTCGGGTTAAATTGGGGTTGAAGAGACAGAACCTATTGCTTGAAAAAAATACCAATTTCTAATCTAAGGGAGTTGAAATTTGATAGAGTGACCCTCTGGGACATCAAGAGAAAAATGAAATGATGGGACCTTTCCTGATTAGCTGGCTGAGCTAATTTATCTCCTTTTCACCGTTGGAATTTGAAATTTGACAGGGAGTTTCTCCAGGACAATACGAGACAAATGTAATGACGGGTTCCAATCAGATCACCTGACAGCTAAATTCTCTCGTATTCACCCTGGAAGTTTGAAATCTGAGAGGGAGCTTAACTTCTCTGGAGCATTGAGAAACAAATAGAATGATGGGCTCTTTCCTAATCAGCTGACTTAGTCAAATTCTCTCCTTTTCACCCCAGGAAAGTGAAATTTGACAAAGAGCCACCAAGAGCCTCTTCCCGGATGACATTACAGTCTTGAGTTTGTCTCCGAATAATTCCGATCTCCAAAAAAAAAAAAAAAAAAAAAAAAAAAAAAAAAAAAAAAAAAACAAGTTTTTAATGTAACTCTTTCTTTTTCTCATGTTCTCGGTTAATTTTATTGTTGTTTGAATATTTGTATTTGGTAGTTTCTTGGCAACAGTAAATTGAAACAAAATCTATATATATATATATATATATATAGGTATATATATATATATATATATTTAAAAGTTGGTGTTGCCAAAACATTTGTAAAGTTTTTTAAAAACACTTGTAAGGTTTCCCATATTAAATTTCAAATTTTCGAAAATTTATATTATAACTAACTTTTTCTTCGCGAAAATTTGATAAATTAAAATGTACGCCAGCATGAACTCGTGTGCAAAATTTCAGATCGATTGGATATCGGGAAGTGGGTTAAAAATCGATCTGAAATTTTGTCTCAAGAGCTCAAGAAGAGAATCGAAGTTAAAAGAAAGAGTTAAAAAAATCCGTGAATGATGCTAAAGGCCGGGACAAACATATCCGTGCCGTGTCCGCACCGCGAAGAAGTTATAAGAAGGGAGTTCACCAGGAAGACCACACCTATCCGGACCGTCACCCCTCCGCGTCAGCGTTCCGTGTCCGCACCGTGCCGGATAGTTTGGTTTAGTTTTATCACGGACGCGGAGACCTCGACAATGGATCCAGAACTATTAATTGAAGAGATTCGAAAGTTTCCAGTGCTCTACGACTGAATGAATACAAATGATGAATATTGATAACTAAAATCTAATCCCTCAGTAAATCAACCGTACCGAAACTCGTAAACTAGTTCCACTATCTGCTTTACAAGCGGATACCATATTACATGGATATGTCTTCGATTGGGGATTTCATGACGGTTTACTCTGTCGTCCTCGAGAGTTGTAAACAAATCCTTTAACTTTGGACTGTAGGCGACGAAATTCTTGGAGACACAAAAAGCATATTATAAATTAAATTAAAGTTTTTTCTCCAATACAGACAGACAGATCGGTGGTTTTCTGTATTTCGCAAAAAGTGGAATAACTCAGAAACGAAGCCCCATAAAGAAAATTTCATCTAGGCCTTTTCTGTTCCAAATTCAACCTAGAATCGGAAAAAGCAATAAAAAAGGGGGGTCAAGAGGAAACCGTAAGTTTCAATCAATGATTTGAGGCATTGAAAATTAAAAATCCGACTTCCGCAAAAAGTGGAATAACTCAGAAACGAAGCCCCAAAGAGAAAATTTCAATAAGGCATTTTCTGATCCAAATTCAACCTAAAATCGAAAAAAAGCAATGAAAAAGGGGGGTCAAGAGGAAACCGTCAGTTTCAATCAATGATTTGAGACCTTGAAACATGGAAAAATAAAAATCGGACTTCTGCTTCGTGAAGCTGAGTTGAAATACTATAAAAAAGGTTCAGTTCAATTTTTTGATAGCTCGCACCGTAAGGCTGTAATTTCCCGATGGTCCCGTTAAGAAGGGACACCCTGTATAGTATTTTAAGAGATATTAGAGTGTTCCTGGTTACTGAGGTTAAGGATCACACGGTGCACGTGAACCACGTTCAGCTGAGCTGGTAACAACCGACAGCTGACGAATTACTACGTTCTCGCGACGTGAGTAGGAGACCGCTTGATTGACAAGGCAAGATCGAGTCTTAGTACGTCCTCGTTACCACGTCCTCAACACTACGCCCATACAATTATAAAACCGAGGTTCAAGTGATAAGCGTGTCCAGTTCATATTTATATTAAAATTTATACTAAATATATTATTTAAAATATAAGTTAAATGTATAATTACATTAAAATATACTAAATTTATTTATATCCATCTTACTTTCACTCGAAGCAGTCAATTCATCAAGTGCCCAAAAACAACTAAGTCAACAAAACGGAGGATAAAGGGTTGCCGAAAAAAAGATAAAATATTTCCATTTCAATCATATCTACCTTTTTCATTATACAAACATTAAACTCTTAAGATACCAACATTTACCTATTATAATAATTCATTTTATTGAGTTTCTACACAAAATGCATAAAATCTGTATATTTATACCGACCTCTATATCTACATATACCAATGTTACTACTAACATAGTTGAGCTAGAACTTACTTGAACGATCGCCAGTGTTCCTGACGGATGTGTCTTCAAGGTAAACCTGGAACACATCGTCGAGCTCGTCTTTGCTCAATCAACTAACGTGATATATAAGCCTACGAAGTCTAATATTCTCGCTAATTTTCATTGCACAAAAAAACCGCAGAAGGACGGACGACGGACTGATTCGATTTTTGAAATCTATGTAGGTACTTATCTTAAAGCGCAACCAATAAATTTTGGGAGGGAAGTTAAAAGCCAAAACTCTAAATTAACGAAGAACTGGACAAATACATAAAAAATCGAAGACGTCCTCGCGAGCTCGATAGTTGCATAGCGAACATTCTTCACAAGCGTTCATCCCATATGGATTCCCATTCAGAGAAATCATCTGAATACCCATCGCGTACCATATAAGGGTACTTCAGCTTCTCTTGCAAAACTTGGACCTTGACATTAGGGTCGAGCTCCCTGTACAGTGTGAAGGTTTCAGAGTCCAAAACCCTTTGTTTGAAGTACCGAAGCTTCTCCTCATGATAACATTCCAAAATTTTGTTAGCATCCGTCTGCAGCTGGCTTGTGTCCAAGAGGGAAAGCGAGTCAGAAAGGTCACATCTCCAAGCCCACCTATCTGCTCTAACCCATCTGCCCACCTATAAACTCCCGCTCTAACGATCTCAGTTGCAATGATTCTTGGTAGACGCGTTTCATTCATACTTGAGACCTTAACTAAATATTTAATATTTAAGTTCTGAGTGAACACTGAAAGAGCCTCAAGTTCAGTCTCCGTATAAATCAAGTAGCTGGGCGTTAACATCGGGAGGTGGAATAACTTTTTGATGAATAAGAACTACACTGTCTCTACGGCTTTATATTCCAGGAAACCCCATACTTGAGCTTCGTAAGTCAGGATCGCTCTTGCAACTACTGCATAGAATACCTGCAGCTTGGAGAGTAAAGGCACAGAAGGATTAGCCACAACCTTTCCCCACTCATGGCAAACTTGGCAGATTTTAACGAGACGCATGCCTCAACGTGTAGGTTAAAAAGGGTAATTGGCATCTGTCAAGGACATTGACTGTGTGTACAGTCTCCTCGCAGGAGGATCTTCCCAGCTTTTGTCTGGGGGGGGGGGAGGAGGGGGGAGACTACAAGGCACGATTGCCTTAGGACTCAACTATGAGTTCCATTCTTGGAACGAGATATTGGATTCTTCTGTCCACAAGTACCTCCACCGATGCTCCAAGGAGCTCGGCTCATACTGTTCTACTCGTAAGCATTGTTTCTATCCACCAACATAAGGATAAGGGACATAAACAACATGTTGTGCCTACGAGTAGCCCGTATAATTCAGGTTACTAAGGTGTTGCCAAATGCATTCAATGGCCAGAAATATACAAATTGCAAATTCCTTGTCTGCCAGCACTGATTTCACGCTAGTGACCAGATGGAGCAATGCCGCCTCACTGACTTGCCTTGTTGATGATAGGCAAACTAGTTGGGACTTACAGGCCTCGCAATTAAGGAGATTTCCCTCAAGTGTCTGTCAACACGTTTTTTATGCATTAGAAAAGTTGGAATAACCGAAGATTTATGAGCCGCCCGAATCGGATGTCAAACTACTTTCACGATTATTGACGATTTCGAAGGTTGAAGTTGAGTGGGCACCATAAACAGTGGAAATTTTCCTCGTTTTGTATGAATGAAGGATTAATTAATTTATTAATAAAACTATTCGATTTAACAATTTCACCGTGTGGCCTTGTGACGCTGAGCTCTTATGACGTCGGAGCTTGCCTCCTGTGGAGGAGGAATCGATTATGATGATTATTGACTCATCTCGATAATGATATAAGTGCTGGCAATATGCTTCAACCCACGGCATAGGAGAACTGTAATCTAGCTAATCATAACAATGTTAAGGTAATATCCAACCGATTTCGATTACGTTCCATCGTTTTGCAGTTTCTGAAGCCGGTTTCATGTTGGGCGATATGTTTTGGTTCTCCTCGTAAAGCGAAGATCAAAGCCATTGCTAACAAAACGTTCCATTTTCATCGTCAGAGAGGTTTACCTTATTATTTTGATTATTGACACCTTCAGGGTCGACTTTAGAATAATCCTGTTCATCATACCAATAATCGGCAAAACCAATATCTACCTATTTTATTATGAATTTAGGTTAATTCTATTTTTATCGAAATATCAATTTTTTTCCTTGTAAGTTTGAAATTGCTCGAATACACTGGTTTTTGAAAAATTAAATCAAAAACATTAGCTTAAAAAAATGACATTTACTTTGCAGCTTGTAAATTGATGTTGTTGGTGAGGTTGAAGCCAAGACAAAAGTTCCAGTAATGCAGCATGACGATACGAGCGAATTTCCGTTATTATCGTATCGTATATGTTTTGAAATTTGAACTTTTTGAGTGAAAAGAAATTAATAACTGTTAATTTTATGGCCAAAAACTTATTCTAAATGACAATCTGCCATTCAAAAATAGATTTTGGATTTTAGCTTTTTTTGCATTTCTTATCAAATGTTTAAGCAAATTTTAATGAAATTCAAGAACCTTTTTCAGCTTAATTGTGCACATGTATTTTAAATGTTCTATTTTACATTTAATAAACTTTATTTGAGCATAATTCTTCTAAAAAATATCAATTTAAGAATTTTCAGCCGTTTTGGATATTTTTAGTGATTTTTTTTAGCACATTTTTTGAAATTTGACCAATTCAATGTTCTCAAAAAGTGCTGGCCAACAAACTCATCCTTCCATTTGGCAAGCTTGATTTTTTGGCGCAAGAAGGAAATTTTTATCTCAGTTCCAAGGAGAGTTATCGTCAGGAAGGACACATGTATATATACCTATGCATAAATAAATAAACATGTATATCCATACACATGGAAAAATATTAAACTCTACGATTCTTTTCAGAATATCTCAAAACGGATTTCAATAAAGAACATTTTCGAAAATTTTGATTTTAAAATTTTTGGAGCCATCGCAATAGCTTTATTTTCTCCAAAAATTCACTTAGCATAATGAACCAGACTTTTCTATGTATCAATAATGTGTAGATGATTTGGTCATAAAATCGGGCTCGATTTCATGTTTTGTTGAGGGTAGTTATGCTGATAGACCTAAGTCTATCAGGTTCATTGGATGTGTAATGAATTAATTACCTACAAAAAAAACCACAGGGAGCGATGAAATAAATTAAACACTATGGACGCCCCCTTTGGGGCTGTTTCCTGCCCTTCCATTGATTGGTTGATGTTTCTCGGTACAGCTATGAGTTTTGCCTGTTTTCGGTTTTGATATGAACAATTTCTAATAAAAAATGTATTATTCGGAAATGATTTATTACATTCTCTTTTAATAACATTGCTTGGACTTTTCTCGTCCGTTGCAACACCAAGTTATGAATACTGCAGAAGCTGCGCTTCCCTGTATTAATTAGTGAAATGTGAAAAATTGGGAATGTAACGTTGCATTAGGAATGTCATTCGACAGGGATGCTGGGTACTGACCCATCGAGTCACCTAATAATTAGACATATAACGCATATAATTAATTACCTGTCAATATTCACGGTTGTGGTGACGATGAGCTACTCAACACCAACAGTACATATTCGTCTGTCGACTAACTGCCTTTAGCGTTCAAGACTGTGTTTACTCGGGATCCCAGAACGGTTTGATAAAATATTTACCACTGATTTCTATCCTTGAGACTTTGGATAGTTACTTCTCTTCTTATACTAGCCGCTCCGGCTTGCTTCGCTAGCGAGCATCACCTGTTCTGATCTCATCACCTGTGTTTTCAACTTCATTTTGACATTTTATGTCTTTGCTATGGCACATAAACTAAAAAAACGTCACGGAAAATAATTGCTCACGAAAATTGCTCACGAAAATTGTCCCAAGTGGCCACAACGATGATGATGACCATCAGAAATGACGTTGATTGGGAATGTAGCCCCTTGAGGGACTTCTGAACACAACTGACCGATCCCAAATCAGCTGAGTGGCTCTAGAATCCAGTTTTTTCCCTAATGATCCCACGATTCTGAGATTTGGTATGTGGGCCCTTGAGGGACTTCTGAACACAACTGACCGATCCCAGATCAGCTGAGTGGCTCTAGAATCCAGTTTTTTCCCTAATGATCCCACGATTCTGAGATTTGGTATGTAGCCCCTTGAGGGACTTCTGAACACAACTGACCGATCCCAGATCAGCTGAGTGGCTCTAGAATCCAGTTTTTCCCCTAATGATCCCACGATTCTGGGATTTGGTATGTGGGCCCTTGAGGGACTTCTGAACACAACTGACCGATTACAGATCAGCTGAGTGGCTCCAGAATCCAGTTTTTTCCCTAATGATCCCACGATTCTGAGATTTGGTATGTAGCCCCTTGAGGGACTTCTGAACACAACTGACCGATCCCAGATCAGCTGAGTGGCTCTAGAATCCAGTTTTTTCCCTAATGATCCCACGATTCTGAGATTTGGTATGTGGGCCCTTGAGGGACTTCTGAACACAACTGACCGATCCCAGATCAGCTGAGTGGCTCTAGAATCCAGTTTTTTACCTAATGATCCCACGATTCTGAGATTTGGTATGTGGGCCCTTGAGGGACTTCTGAACACAACTGACCGATTACAGATCAGCTGAGTGGCTCTAGAATCCAGTTTTTTCCCTAATGATCCCACGATTCTGAGATTTGGTATGTAGCCCTTTGAGGGACTTCTGAACACAACTGACCGATTACAGATCAGCTGAGTGGCTCTAGAATCCAGTTTTTTCCCTAATGATCCCACGATTCTGAGATTTGGTATGTAGCCCTTTGAGGGACTTCTGAACACAACTGACCGATCCCAGATCAGCTGAGTGGCTCTAGAATCCAGTTTTTTCCCTAATGATCCCACGATTCTGAGATTTGGTATGTAGCCCCTTGAGGGACTTCTGAACGCAACTGACCGATCTCGGATCAGCTGAGTGGCTCTAGAGTCCAGTTTTTTCCCTAATGATCCCACGATTCTGAGATTTGGTATGTGGGCCCTTGAGGGACTTCTGAACACAACTGACCGATCCCAGATCAGCTGAGTGGCTCTAGAATCTAGTTTTTGACATTTTATGTCTTTGCTATGGCACATAAACTAAAAAAACGTCACGGAAATTGCTCACGAAAATATTCTGATGATTTCCGCTTACAACCGAGTCGTTGCTAGGGAAATGGTACTTCGTCGTTTTTCATCTCACTAAATTCATTGTTCATTCGTTTGAAAGCTCTCGATTTATCCAACCATAATATGTTAACTACTGCGAAGTGCGTGGCCAACAAGCTGAGTTATGAGCATGGTTATTTGAATAATTGTGTACACGCAGGTGATCATTCTCAATAATTGATATTGTGAACATAACTGCAACCGCTTGTTAAATTTTGATGATACGAGTCTGCAACTAAAGACATAAAATGTCCCAATGTGTTGCAGACTCGTATGCAAGCGTCGAAATGGTGTTTTTACTAAGGGATTGACTACTTGATGTTTCCTTCTTTTTCTGATGATTTCCGCTTACAACCGAGTCGTTGCTAGGGAAATGGTACTTCGTCGTTTTTCATCCCACAAAATTCGTTGACCATTCGTTCGAAAGCTCTCGATTTATCCAACCATATTATTTTTCAATTTGATTTTGGATTCATTCCGTCGATCAAACAAGTTTGAGGTGTTGAGGCTTCGCGTTGAGACAAAGGGCTTCAGCTCGAATCTTAAATGCCCATCGTGCAATACTTAGAGGAACACAATCATCTCTTACCAGACTAGCACACTTCACTGATTGGTCCAGTCTGTGATATAGTGTGAACAAGGCCGAAGTGGCAGCCCGTTCCACAAAACATGACTTCCTGTGTTTGCAATAGTTTATAAACACTAGAAATATACTTTTATTTTCTTCGAAACTAGGCATCTCTCGATAAAGACATAGGTACCTATTGTAATTTCTTCGAAACTGGGCATTTCCCGATAAGGTGTACAATAAATGTAAAACTGGCGCGACGACCACGATAAAAATCAAACTTGTTTGAAAATCAAACCAAAGCGTTCATCGTCGTCGCCGCGTGGGCAAGGTCACGTAACAACTTCCGCGTGACGCGTGCGGCAAATCCACGTAGGACAAAGCGTTACGAATTGGGCGATTGACACCCACCGTAGCACATCACCCTGTACAGGGTTTGGTTACCATTTTGTTTTCATCTCTGTCCTCCCATTCAATCTCCGGACAGAATTCTATTGTCCCTGTTTTATGCACGACCTCTTGTACCTAATTGTTAATAAATTTCATGAGGATTATTTTATTGTATTTGTTGCTACATTTAATAATAATAATCTTTATTGTACATAGAACAGTTGTCCCTCATAGTGTACAAGTATTACAACAATTAAAAAAAAAAAAGATTTTTTTTTTTTCAAAATAAAATTAAAAATGTTTCAGAAGGAAGCAAGAAAACCAAAATTGTGTTTATTATCATTTTTTCATTTTTTGTGTGTAAAATCCAAGTGAGTGCTTGATGAGATGGTGAAAAGGTAGGAATTCAAGGGAGTTAAGAAACAGAAAGGAATGAGGAAAGAAAATGAAGAGGGGAAGTATAGAAGAATAATATACACTTGCGTATAACTGCACACATTTAATTAGGAAGTTTGGCTATTGAATTGTGCTAATGCCTGTTTCTTGAAAGACTCGACGGAATGAAGCGCCCTAATTCTTAAGGGCAAAGAGTTCCACAAATTTCCACCCACAACACGAAATGCAATTTTAAAGGAGAGACTGTTGGCTCTTCCCAAACACACCGTTCGCAATCGAATGGATGGTCCAAATAAAAGAAAATTCTTCATATGTTAAGGGAGGCAGAAGGTATCAGGATTTTAAATCTTGAAAATCAAAACAAGGCGACGGGTCTGCAAGTATGGTAAGTACTTGCAGCCCAACAGCTCAGTTGAGTGTTGCGAGTTGTGGCTCCTAGGCTTCAAGTTGCAAACATACTGGGTACTATTGTTAAATACAATCTGGAGCTCACGCCAACAGGCCGCATCCATTGATAGAGTAAACAGTATTTCGCCATGAGCGGTGTGAATAAAAACGAGTACGACGAGTATTTACTTACAAGTAAAGTGTAACAAGTATTTAAACTCCAAGTAAACCGATGTGAATAAAGCGTCGAGTTTACTTGTGACCGTGTACTTGCCAACCCGAGGGTATACTAGCAAGTATTTACTCGCGAGACAACTGAATTCACAAGAAAGGCAAGTAAATACCTGTAGCGCCACACACCACACACACGCCACAGCGCCTTGGCCTGATCCATATCTTTAATAGTGCGTGGAAATTTAATCCAATCTTCAGACTTCAACACTGTTTTATCCAATACACTTGAAAATGTTCTGCTGACGGTACTTCTTTCAACCCCCATGTCGTTGGTAACACCACTTTGGAATCCTGGATCACTACTAACGTATCTCAGAAAAATGTCCATATTTTTCCGTGCAGTTAATCCTTCACCCCTTGCATAAGTATTTTCATCAAGAAAGTGCGAAGTGAGAAAATCTACGTTTTCGCTCTCAAACCGTAATAGTCCCTTAGATAGATCGGGACTCATATCACGCCGGTCTCTATAACGTTTCACACCACGCAGGTTCATAAATGCAGCCATCTTTCGTGTACAAGTACGACTGCAAGTCTGGGGTCGGGTTGACTTGCGAATGGACGAGTATTTACTTGCTACAGAAGTATTTACTTGCATTTATTCACACCAAAATTGGCATTTTTCGGGGTTTTACTAGCCTCTCAAGTATTTACTCGCGAGTAAGAGTAAATACTTGTTTTATTCACTTCAATTTTGGCGTTTACTTGTCATTTTAATATGTTCAAGTATTTACTTGAACTACTCGTTTTTCTTCACACCGCTCATGTTAGCAATGGTAGGACCAGTGGCTTCACAAGTCGGGATTTCAAATATTTTGGAGTAAAGAATGAAAGTTTACGCAGGGGATGCAATGCTCCATGTGCTCAGA
Organism: Adelphocoris suturalis; assembly: GCA_030762985.1. Taxonomy (NCBI): domain Eukaryota; kingdom Metazoa; phylum Arthropoda; class Insecta; order Hemiptera; family Miridae; genus Adelphocoris; species Adelphocoris suturalis. Next base: position 20,051,272 of record CM061047.1, read on the forward strand.
GGCAAAGTAAGTCAATGTGAGCAGACCATCATAAGTCATACAGCAAAAGAACTCCCACATTTTTTACAATGTGGCTATAAGGAATTGAGAAAGAATTTAAGGATATGTTAGAAAGAGTTAACAATCTCAATGTTCCGGGAAAATATAATAGCTTGAGTTTTTGCAGGATTTAACCTCTGTAATAACATAATAAGTTTATCTAACATATGTTCATATCTATCACGTGTTCATATCTATCATATGTTATCTAATCTATCACATTTCTCTATAAATACATCCATTCTCGTTACGCATCTTGTCGTGATTATTCACTAGACCTCAGTTACTTATTTCTGTACCAATGAACTATACGTATTAACATTACATGGTGTCAGGTCGTGCCCGCGATCCGCGAAAATGCCGCCGAAAAAACAAAAACAACCGGAGTTCCGCGAGTTGGGAGAAAATGACGCCAGTTACTTATTTCTGTACCAATGAACTATACGTATTAACATTACAACCTCAAACCATTTGCGACCGTATAGGCGGAAATATTTGCAAGGTCCTACATTTCCAAGGAAATAATTTCAAGGTTGAACATTACATTTTCCTTCATCATACCTTCCATGTTTACTATGGTTACTGTTTTATTCAATACCCTCCAGGAAAGGAATTAGTCTAAATTTTTCAAGTTGTCGGTATTTTGAAAAAGGCATAAATTTTACCTCAAGCTTTTCCTAATTATTGTAATTGACAAGTTACTGTACTGTTTGTATTGTGTCGTATTGCTTTACTCTCCACTCGTTACACTCAACGATCCGACTCATTTCTATTTCTCTGGCAAATACTCTCTCTGGCAACGATTGGTAGTAGGTGGAAAAAGCGTGACATTTTTGGCTGTCGGATAAAAAGTCATGCAGCATGATCGTCGTATGGGTGAATTTTTGTAAATTTTAGTATTACATTTAGGTTAAATTGTTATGATATTTGAGCACTTCGAGGACAGTGAAATTGTTAGATATAATAGACTACATATAAGTAGTCTGTTTTTCAAATAGAATTTGATATTTTTTGTCAGGGAAATCTGAAGTTCGGTCAGGGAAAATTCGAGGAAATCAAAAATTTCCATTTTGGGGCCACCCCGTATCAGCTAAGTATATTTGCATTTGTTTTGTGTTTTTTAAGCTTTTGATTTAAATAGCGATTTTAATTGGCTGATTTAAATCAATTTGATATAAATCGAACAACCCTGAATTCCAGCTATGAAATAAAAATCCCTAACCTTCAATAATGGGGTGTAAAATCAATAATAACCTGGATCGAGTACAGCTGAATAGAGCAGAGTCATAAGTAGTAGCAACTCGGCATTAACCGGATCCATTTGCGGGACACAAGCCTTTTATAAGGTGTGAAGTGACGGGTATTAAGAAGGGGAAGCGAACGCCCATTGGGGCAATTAATTAATTCAATTAAAAGAGCTCCGGCCTGCGAATGTCTGAAAAAACCTTGGAATTAATTTAAGCTGGCCATCCCTCTTTTCCCCTCATGCTGAATTCTATCCACTGTATGTTGGGATATTTCTCCCCCATCTACCTTGCGTTTTATGACCACAATGGGCGGCCTTTTTTTTCTTATTTTTAATGATTTGGGTTTTACATCTAACTTATCGTAGTAAAAACTTTTGAGAAATATCATGAAAAGAAGATGATGGTATTTACAAGCCCGTGACAATACCTTACACAAACAAATAACGGTGTTTACTGGCGAAAAACCAAAATTGGCATGCTCGTGACCGATGCATGGTTCGTTTTTCTGCGTTCGACCACCATCATGGAAATCTCGAAGAAAGGTACATGAAGGAAACTGCCCTTTTCTGTGAGAACGACCTATATATAAATTTCTCCCTTGAGGGGAAAAACAATAGATCATGGATATGTAAAAGTTGTAGACATTACTTTACACTCTGTTAGGATGTTGGGAAAGTAAAAATGGACATTACTTTACACTCTGTTGGGATGTTGGGAAAGTAAAAATGGACATTACTTACCACTCTGTTGGGATGTTGGGAGACTAAAAGTGGACATTACTTTCCACTCTGTTGGGATGTTGGGAACGTAAAAATGGACATTACTTTCCACTCTGTGGGGAAGGTGTGGCTGGACAGACGTGATGCTCTTTTACTGTCCAGTGGGGACTTGTAAAATGATTGGAAATGGTAGATCACTAAGGGTATTTTAACGAATGTAGGAGATGTTGCTCGCTTCGCTCGCAAGGTGTGGCTGTATTCATGAGATGGTCTTTTACCTCCCATTCAAGTTTATTACAATTGAAACATGTAGAGGATTTGCTCGCTTCGCTCGCAAACGGTAGATCCCTGAGGGTAGGTTTAACATCTGTAGGGGATAGCGCTCGCTTCGCTCGCGTGAGGAAGTTATACTGCCCACCCAACTTGGCAGAGGTTTTTTTCTGTTGGAATTGACTATCAAACGCGGCACATTATGTGGAACCACGAAAAGTATAGTTTTAAGAACACTTCAGTACTAACAGTACAGTCAGATGTTGAATGTTTGTACGTATTTGTTTTCCAGTTCTATTTCTTTAAAGGTATGCTATTATTTTATGAGCGTAGAAGGGCGAATGGGGAAAACTCACCTGAGTCATCGAACCCCTTCACGTCTTCCTTGAGCCTTCTCGCGTCCACGGCACAATTAACTTCTCATTTTAATCGCTTCGCCTCCGTTCCCCTCGCATTTTGTCCGACTTCCCGTCACTTTTTTCGATATCCGATTTCGGATTCAGATTCGGCGGAATCAAAAATGTATTTTCCCGAGAAAGCCGTCCCGAAAAACGTACCTTTATGGGTTATATTTTAATAAGAAAAAACCAAGTTTTTCGTCGGACTTTTCGAGAAAACAGGTCGCTACTCTTTAATTTTTATCACACGACGAAGTTATCTGAGCAGTTAGCTACCTGTAGCTACCTACGAGGACAAAGTTGATTGATAAACGCCCTATGAAATTTGTTCGATAAGTTGAGGTAAACTCGAGGTATCTCGTATCTAATCATCTCAATCTACGTATCTAACCTATCATGGGTATCTACCTAATTGTCTTGGGAGGCTAAAGGAAAACATAAACGCGGCGGGCTCGCACCCCGCGTGACCCACGGGGTCACAGGATGTAAATTAATGTAAATGACCTAGATTCCTGGTCAAGAGGTGACCTCAAAAATCGAAGTTCCCTGAAAATGCGAGTAGTTAAACTCCTTCGTTCAGCCATTATATTATAGCCATATTATACCCCACATCCCAACATACATCACGTGGTAGCTGCATTGAAGGAGATCCAAATGGAAACAAATATGAAAATAAAGAGCTGGAAGCGAGGCAGTGTCAATAAGCTCAGGAAGGGTGCTGCTTACAACTTTTAGTTTCTCCAAAAATGCTGGGACACCTACCTACATGACAAGGACGAGATGGCCTACTTGACAAACATCGCCAACCGCTGTAATTTGCCTAAGTGAGTTGTTATTATGATTGTTTGACGGAGGTTCCTATTATGTACCTGATTTACCTAGTACAATAAATCAATTTAATCAGCTGTACTTCTCTCAAGATAAGATTTTACCCAATTTTTAGCTAGATGTCCCTTTTACCCAGATGGGCCGTCGAGAGCTCGGGAAGGTGTACCCAGTTATGTATATACTCTTTACCCAGTTAGGAGGTAGTTTGACGAGGATTTACCCAGTTGGGAGCCGCCCCCACCAACTACCCCTCGATCCACCACCAATGGCTCAAAAAAACATGTTACTTCATCTCGCAGATTAACTGCGCCCGTTGCCGTTGAAAAGTTAATGTACATTATGAATTCAAACTGGAATACCAACAGAAACGACGCCAAACATTCTCTTTTGCCCTATCGGAATATTCGGAGATAAACTCGGACATAAGTTGAGCTTGAAAAGCCAATTTTATAAAACCGCGATCTAACAAACGCTTATCAAGAGTACCTAATCCTATTAAATCTGTTTTTTGAAAAATGCAGGCAAACTTGACAGTCACCGGTTTAGACAATTATTATACTTTTACTGTGGCGATTAGTGGCGTTTGTGTCTTAGTGGTTCCGTCATTGTGATTCAATCAAAGAAATTGTGGGTTTTCATGGAAACTAACGGTCCATTAATTTGTGAGTTTTGAGTCGATATTAACGTAATAATCCACGCTTAATCGAATGAAATCGCTCCGCAGGTCTCTCAACCTCGGTATTAAACCAAACTCCAAATTATATATATATACGTCTACCATGTATTTTATTTTTTGATTTTTAACTCGATTTTTTTTCTGGGAACATGATAGATACAACACGTTCTCAAAAAAAAAAAAAAAAAAAAAAAAAAAACGACGCTCCGCGCCTCGCCCTCTGGATCCCCGGTTACCTCTATTTACACACTTCGAATGAAATTATTGAAGCACAGAATGAGTTACAGCTCACGCGTTTCACGTTAAGCCGTGAAACCCGCATATAAGAATGACTCAGATTTGCGGTGGATTATATCACTAGATGCTAAGTTGTTTAATCACCACCGCCATAATATTTGAAACCTCCTCGTCATAAGCTTTCTTTTGAGCAATCACACAAAAAATGCATATTTTACAGCCCCCCCCCCCCCCCCCTCGTCGTCATATGTTTCCATTTATTCATATCACATGAATTATCAGAAATGGACAAGCGGTTACGATCATGTTCACATTATCAATTATTGGATTGATCGCCTGTGTGTAAACAATTATTCATATAACCATGCTCATAATTCAGCTTGTAGGCCAATCCACTTCGCAGTAATTAACGTAATATGGTTGGATAAATTGAGAGCTTTCGAACGAATGGTCAACGAATTTTGTGGGGTGAAAAATGACGAAGTACCATTTCTCTAGCAACGACTCGGTTGTAAGCGGAAATCAACAGTAAATTGTTGCAACACATTTTCGTAACACAAAAACGCAACAACTTTCCGTTAACACAAAATGCTCCGTTTTCGATTGGAGATGCCAGAGCTAAAATACATTCTGTGTTTAAAAAAAAAACCGAACCTATCACCAGTTGTACAAAAAATTTAATTTAAAAAGCACCCCTTTCCGAGGGTCAACAAATTAATAACACTGACTTAAAATAAAACATTCATCTCCTGTAATGGTTTGTTTCTGTTGCTGAGTGTATAACCTCTATATCCGTAGCACTAAGTAAAATCGTTTATTCCACCATCGGAATTTGGGATCGCCTTCAGTGGAATTTTCGAGGAGAGCGAGGCCTGAAGAGGGTTAAAAAGGTAAAAGCTGAGATTGAGCTACAGATTATTACCTTCCCCGAAACCCCCAACCAAAGCTCTCCAAGTCGAGTACCTCTATATTTTTCTATATACAATATTCCTTATTTATGTAATATCGTGTAGAAGAAATAACATTCCCGTAAAACGAAATACGTCAAAGGTGGATATATTTAAGTGTGTTCCAGCTGACTTTTCCCCTGACGACTAGACTTAAGAATTGATATATCTTACATCAAACGTATAATACACTCCTAACACGAGTTTTACTCAACGAATGGTGTAACATGAAGAAACGTGGAGGGCCCGGGATAATCCCACGAGCTGAAGACCCTTGTATGCTAAGGTAGCTATTTTGAGTCAGAACTCACGCTTTGAGATAGATTTCCCCAAGGCAACCTTTGAACTCGCTACGACAAGGGTTTAGTCTTAAGATGCAATGTGTGTATTTCTGGAGCCCAAGAAATCTCTAGATAGCTCTTCAAATGGATACGGTAATATATTCATGTCCCTACTGTAACTCAGATGTGGGTGCGAAGATGACAGCGTTTTCTCGACTTGGCAACTTATCCAACGCCGGTCCAGGAGATTCCGCTATTCCATTTTCTCCGGTATTCATGGAGGAAACACAATTTCTGAATTTTTGAGGAACATATTTACTCTTGTATGACCCGACCTCATTCGTCAAAGCGTTAGAATGCATAAATGCGTTACATTTTATTTTCCCATAATGAACAAATCAAACGACCCAAAATTTGTAATGTCTTCACATGTTTTAAGGGGAGCATGTCACTCCATTATTTTCCCTATAACTTTAAATACAGTTTTCTAGGGTTCTTTTAAACTTATCAACTTAACTTGAATGAGTACTGCCGTCGATACTTTGGATGTTTCAAACGTCCCTACCTATAGCCCATATTAGAGCCTTTTTGCAGTCGTCCCATGAACGAAACCATCGAAACCGTAGTCACCGAGATAAGGCGAGCACATGGATGCTAACTGGATTCTTGTTTTTCGCACGGTTTTGTGACAACCGCGACGACCGTAGAAGTGACGTTTAGCGTGACTTAAAGCTTGAGGTTTATCAAAATTAAATGGCTGAACCATTGAAGTCAAAGGCAGCCAGTCTTTTAGTGTTTTATCCAACTGAAATTCCGAATATACCTTGGTTCCAAATCGGACAGCCAAGGTAACAAATAAATCAGCCAATTTAAATCAGAACAAATGCAATTAAGTATAGCTTAAAATATTTTTTTAACATTCGCTAAAAATGAGAAGTTGTTTGTGAGCGGTACCTAGATATACGTATTCTAGTTTCTTTGTACCCATCAACTGAAGACATTGCTTCCCTAACTTTTTAGGTGGAAAATACAGGTAATATTGAACGAAGAATAAAATAGAAGAGGCTCTAGTAATGAAGTAGGTAGGTACCTAGTAGGAATATGTAAACCATTGCGCGGTAACGAGTTCCACCGATTGAGACTCTTTCTTGGTAACAACAGAGCATTAAATGCTCTTTAGTTACCAAGAAAGAAATTCTAGAAATTTTCTAGAATTTTCTAGTTTGGGATAAGTCTCGGAAGCAAAGAGTTTCAAGAATTTCCGAACTGAACCTTACCTACTATGTGGTTTTCAATTTATTTGCATTTAAGGTGCTCACATTTCTAAACAATGTAAGATATTAAAGTACGATAGTTTACAAAAATTCACTCGTACGATCATGCTGCATGATTGGAACTTTTTCATTTTGGCGTACCGAAATCATTTATCTACCAAAACCCTTGTGTGATCATCAAAAAATTGAAAATATGATATTTCAATAATCTTCCATTAATCACACCTTCATTGAAAAGCCGGAGCAGGTGATTGAGTTCATCCATTATCGAAAAATGTTTGAATGATAGGTATACTCGATGCGGTAATTATATGATACTGACTAATATGATGTGACGATTCATTTTATTTTTTATTTAATAGTTTAACCCGCACCTCAACCAGGACGATCATATGTATAGGTATGATGTTATATCATATATATATTTATGATAAGATGAGATTATATGAATATAATGAAAAAGTAAATCAAAAATGTAACATTGAGGACTGAGGCACCGACAAGAAGTAAATAAGTAGGTAGCTCAACACGGTGCGAACTCGTCGTGGAGAAGTCGTCATGCAAGAACGTAGGATTGCGGTTTTGTACGGGGTGTGATGACGAGAAGGTCGACTGTAGCATGTCGACTCCTGGTGGCTGCAAAAAGTCTCTACTCTTCGTGACCTCACGCATGGAGTTGGCTTGTGTTTCTGCCAAGGTACGCCATGATCTGGCAGATGTCAGTAAGTCGTAACTCAACCACCTATTTTTCACAAGAAATTTACTGTCTTACGTCTACCTGATAAGTCCTTGGTTATAACGACATTTCTCAGCAGTTTTGTTTCGCGAATGTAATATTGTAGTGATAAAAAATGTCAATTCCACTATACAGTCGCAATAATTGAGGAGCTGACATGGAAAAGCAGTTAAGTCCAAAAATTGAAAGACAATTTTTTTTTCGTCGAAGTGCAAGTAAACAGTCACGCCAACGGCGTGAGAAAAGCCTTTGGTCTTCCCGTCCTTGCTAGATCGCACTGCGAATAAATGTGTGACCTTTGAATGGAGAAGAGATTATGTCCAACAAATCTGATAAGAGTTCAGAGGGAGTTCCTATCAAATTTGATTTTTGGACTTAACTGCTTTTCCATGTCAGCTCCTCAATTATGCCTTCCAGCGCAATTATTGGTTAACGAGTTTTTATTTGGATTAGGTACTAACTATTACAGATTACTCGTTGGGAAATGTATGACTCGGACTTAATATTATGAGGATTTGGAGAGTACGACTCAGTGGTTAGCTTCTGGTTTGCTTGCGCTAGAAAAACCTCTTTTGGTACAGCAACTCAGCTGAACGACTCAGATGGAAAACTGCTAAAAATCCCTATTGTTGGAGAGGAGGAGCGTTTGAGCACATTAAATTGGCCAAATTTCGAAAAATGTACCCAAAAAATCAGTAAAAATGGCTAAAAACGGCCAAAAATCGTTAAATTTCTATTTTATTGCAGAATTTGAGTCAAAACTAAATTTTCAACGGTTAACTAGGACATTAAAAATTTTTGCTTAAAATTATGATGAAAAACGTAGTTAAATGTGATTAAAATTTGCTAAAATATCTATAAAAACTGCAAAAAAAATTTAAAAATTAAACATCCCTTTTGAATAAGTGGAAGTTTATTAAGAATAAGTTTTTTGCAATAAAATTGGTTTTAACCATTTATGTTCACTGAAATTGCTCAAATTTCAATGCAATTTAACATACTGTAATACGATAGATAGTTTATGGAAATTCGCTCATACGATCATGCTGCATGACTGGAACTGTAAACTTAAGTTTGCAGCCCTGACAGTATGTTGTAGGGGAAGTTTCCCTGGTTTGAGGGAAAAGGGACGGAAAAATTCCCTCTCACACTCCGCACTGATCAATAACAGTTCCCTAAGGTTACTCTTGTGTTTTTGTTACTTATGCTATTAACCTTGTTCCTTGGAAAGACAAGACACAGGCCTTATCATGGTCCTCCCGCCTGGATCAGGGCAGTCACTAGTTGAATTCAATCCTCGTTGCTTGTTTGTTGAAGTGCCGATAATTTGTGTTTATTATGCTTCGAGTTGTAGTATTCAATTGTATAGTTATGTATAGAGTTGTGACGGAAAAGAAGTGAGAAAATGAGAAAACAATGATTCGCCAGTTAGTTTTGAAGAACAGATATGTAGTTGAAAATAAAAAGAGTTATAGGTATAATGAGACTGCTGGACAAAAAGAAGACCTGAGGTTTTGGGAGAACTTCAAGCAATCACATTTTCTTGGAATTCTCATTGATTGTACATCCTGATGAGTGGAAGGTCCATCAACCTTCCATCAACTCATTCCACAAACCAACATGAATCCCAAAACCATGCTCTACAAACTTGGTATGTATGGATCGCACATCGCACAAAATCAAAGGGCGACCAGCACTTTCAGCTGTGGTGGTTGTAAAACCTTTCCATTTATTTCTGGCTCCTCCAGGTTCGTAGTTGTTCATGACTGCCTGTTTCCTGAATCGGAATAGTTTGCGAAATATTTCGTTGTTGATCGTATAACATTTGAATGGTATCTGTTGGTCACATCAAACATGTACCTAACTACCGTTTGTGAACAGCCTACCTACTCTAATGTGCCGTAGTTTTTGAATAAACTCCGAACAAAATAAACGATGTATGCTCTACTACAGGGGTGCTCAAACTTGAACTGCTGGCGATCTACCTCAATATTTTTAGACTACTTACGGTCGACTCTGAGAGGCTGCAAGTATGTGTGATGCAGGGTTGTCGTACATACACGATACACCCTACCTACCTAGGTAGGGTGTACCGTAGCATATATAGTTATTAGCTTTCCGCACAATTTACATTATTTTAGTCAAGGTTTGGGTTAGGTTTACTTAAGTTCTTCTCTACAATATCAATGAAAAAACTTCTAGTTATTCCAAATTGTGAGTTTATTCGTTGTTACAAAACAAAAGAGTTACATATGGTGTTAAACTCAACTAAGGAGTGACTTTGGATGTTGAAGCGTGGCACTGCATGTCCTCAGCATACTTTTCATAAGATGGTGCGTAACCACTGAGTGCCAATCGCAAGCATGATGACATACGATCGTCAGTTAGTCGATTGCGATATTTTGACTTAATTATCTTCATTTCAGAAAATGCAGACTCGCACAAGTAAGTTGACCCAAACATTGCCGTCAGTTGAAGGGCGATTTGCCTTAGATTCGGATATTTATCTTCAGATATAAAACACCAGAAATTTGTGTCAGATGCTGTAGCTTTGAGATGTATATCTGATATAATCTGCACCAACTCATTTTCAACAGAACATGAGTTCATATTAAACTGACTTGCTACTTCAGTAGCTAATTCCTCAATGTTTTTACATGAAAAAGGATAACTCATCAATGATGCTATATTTGCCAATTTATTGCAATCATAAAAACGCATTTCGAATTGTCCCAAAATATTTGATAATTCAGCCTCATACGTATCATAATTCAACTGAGGAATCCTTGCTTTCAAAGATGGAAAATATTTCAGATCCTTTCTTTTCAGTTGATCTATCATAAGTTGCAATTTACTTTTGAATGCGTTTACTGCGCTAATCATCTCAATAATAGTTTTTCCTTTACCTTGAAGCTCAAAGTTAATGGTGCATTGTGATGCCAGTCAAAAATGCCAAATCAGTCAGCCATTTTTCGTTTTTCAACATCTCAGTGTCATCACCTCTTTCGTCTAGAAAAGCTGTTATTTTGGGCAATAATCCTTGAAACCTTTCTAGGAATTTTCCGCGACTCAACCACCTGACGTCCGTGTGAAGAACTAAATCAGTGTGTTCAGCTGACTCCCTATCTTCCAACTGCAACTTAAAGAGCCGCCTTTGCAAGCTACGTGCACGGATGGAATTCACAATTTTTGTTGCAATGCCCATTATTTCCTCCGTGTTTAAAACTTTTGAACACAAAACTTGTTGATGTATAATGCAATGGGATGAAAAAAATGAATGGAATTCTTCATTAGCTCGACACAATGCCACAAAACCGTTCTTGTTTCCAGTCATTGCTGGTGCTCCATCGGTTGTATTGCACACTAATTTATATATTGGTAGCTTGTAGTTTTTTTACAAAATTGATGAAAACGCCATATATATCTTTGCCACGGGTCTTCCCCTTCAGAGGATTGATTGTCAACAATTCTTCCTTAGCCAACATGTCATTGAATACCATCCGAATAAAAATACTCAGCTTGGCAGTGTCTGTCATATTGGTGGATTCGTCGAACTGTAAAGAAAAGTATGTACATTCCATGATATCATGTTTTAGTTTATCTGCGATGTCCTCACTCATGACTTCAATACGCCTTGTGACAGTCGGACGAGATAACTGAAGTTCTCAGTTACCACGCTTAGGTATTGCAACTGACGCACGACAAATAACACAAATGCACTTATCCATCACCATACAAAATAAAAATTCTTCCTCCCAATCGTTATTAAAATGATACGTTTTAGATTTCTTCACTGCACTTATTTCGCACTATTTAATAATAAACTTTGTATCGACGTAGTATCGCCTTCAAGTTACTATTCAGAATGACTCCAATTCCTGCAGGCGCAACATTTATACGCGTGAACGAAAGTCTCGAATGTTCCTGTCTAACGCGCCGCCAGAAATGGTCTAGTACAGTCTAGTCTAGAAACAACGCGGCTTTTCTTTGACAAGTACGGCGTTCCTTTGATAAAGCCGCCTTTTGCCGCAAGCAGTGTTATTAAGTAATAAACTTTTGTAGTTTAGTTACCTACTTATTAAAAAAAATTTTCTTCCCGAGATCTACTCAAAAAGCACTCGCGATCGACTGGTCTAGTCTGCGCTCGACCGTTTGAGCACCTCTGCTCTACTACGAGTATATTGCCAGTACCTATACCTACGTGAAAATATTAATAAAGGTTATCAGTTGAAGCACTTAAGTTACCTCCTGCCGTCACTCAGAATATTACACCGTTGAGCTGAGGGTGAAACTCACCTCAACGCCATTATTTGTGTATGAATCTCGTTGAGTGTGCATTTGGGTTGCACACTCAGTGCACCCTCTGGGTCGCCCTCAAATCACGTCTATGAATCGCTCAGAGAGTATGAATTGCTTTATCGATACACTTAGGGGCCCACTCAGACTCAATTCCCGTCTATGAATTACGCCCTAAATGCTGTTCATCCTCCACCTCAGAGCAAGATTGACAGATTGGGTCGTTGAGCCTACCTATTCGAGAGGTATACCTACGCTCCCGTACGGCTGTAGCCCATCCTCAGCCTCGAAAGCGTTTTATAGAACGATTTAGGCCTTATTGGCATATCATTATACCAGGCTTAAAGTCTAGGGGTTATCAAGCGATAACTATTTAATTGCGGGAACTCTTAACAATACTGTGAATAGCCAACGCATTTGTTTTTAGCAGTTAGCAAATCACAATTCCAGATGACCAGGGGTGTTATTATATCTTTGTTAGGATCTGTTCCAGTTGTATATTTAGTTCTCATAGCTCATGTTGCGTTACTTCTTAGTTACTGATAAATACTTTGGAAAGAACTCACTTCAAAATATACGTTCGTAAAACATGTCAACTATTTTATGTAAATGGTTAATCTTCTATCAGAGAAATACACAATAGTTTGGCAACGAAGAAGAAAAGTTTATCAAATATTCACGAGTAGGAGGAACTGAAGATTCTCTTCTATTTATCGACCGGTACGCATTGATGAAACATGGACGCAGAACAATTTTCTCAGCTATTGAGATCATTCCAGGCTTCTCAAGAGGCTATACTTCAAGCAATTTTATTTTATGAAATCTCCTGAAAAAGTTGATGCTGTTGCACGAATGACCTCTCCTACAAATGTGGATGAAGTGAGGCGTTTCCTTGGGATGGTGACATACTATTCTAGATTCATTCCTAATTTTTCCGCAATGTCATACCATTTACGCTGCCTTTTGAGGAAAAATCAACGTTTTTTCTGGTCTCACAACTGTGAATCTGCTTTCAAAGCATTGAAGTCTGAACTGTGCAGTGATCGTGTTCTCACTCCTTATGACCCAAGTTTGCCATTAATCCTCACTACCGATGCAAGCCCCACCGGAATCGCCGCTGTTATTAGTCATAAAATAGATGGTATCGAAAAACCAATAGCCTATGCATCTCGTTCATTATCAAGTGCAGAAACTAATTACAGCCAACTTGACCGAGAAGCCACAGCGATCATTTATGGGGTACATCACTTCTATAATTACCTGTTTGGTCGAAATTTCATTTTAGTGACAGATAATGAACCTTTAACCCGTATTTTTCACCAATCCCAACCACTTCCAAAAATGACATCAGCCAGATTACTAAGGTATGCCTCTTTCCTATCTGGTTTCGATTACACTGTAAAATTCAAGAAAGGCGAAGAAAACGAAAATGTGGATTGTTTATCCCGTTCTCCAGTCTTCAAACCGGGAAATTCAGTGGAAACATCCATTTGTAAAGAAGTGAATCACCTATGTGAAGAATCACTGTTCCAGATCTCAGGAGATTTGATTACAGCTGACAGAATACGTTCTGAAACAACCAAAGACCCTCAACTCAGCAAAATTATAAATCGGTTATTATCACAGTCGACGAATGAGCCATATACTATCAACAATGGCATTTTGTTCCGTCAAGATCGGGTGGTTATACCCACTGTTCTTCAGGCAGCGGTACTTACAGAATTACATGCCACACATCTCGGCATCATGAAAAAGAAACAACTTGCTAGAAGATACGTATATTGGCCTAACATTGATCAGGACATTGAAAAACTGGTAAAATCTTGTGAAGAGTGTGCAGTAACAAAAAACAATCCTCCTAAAGTTAAACCTCATCCTTGGGTTGACCCTGAAGAAAACTGGGAACGGATACACGTTGATTACGCGGGGCCTTTCCAGAATCACCATTTTCTTGTGTGTGTGGACGCTAAATCAAAGTGGGCCGAAATCAAAGTGATGAAAGAGGCACCATCCAGTACTTCCACAATGTCTTCATTAGAGGACATTTTCGCGACGCATGGGTACCCAAACGTAATGGTCTCAGACAATGCAACGATTTTTACCAGCCATGTATTCAAGAAGTATTGTAAGGAGCGGGGAATTTTTCAAAAATTCATCGCACCAGGCCACCCATCCACTAATGGTTTGGCAGAAAGAAATGTTCAAACTTTAAAACAACGTTTGCGGGCTGCAATAAATGACCCTACCCCCCTGTCACTGAAGGTTCGTAGTATCTTGTTTCGGTACAGAGCCACACCATTGGCATGCGGTGAGTCACCCGCGGATAAGTACCTTCATCGACGTTTGCGAATACGACTAGATGCCATATCACCCAATAGGCAAAGCATGAAGCCATCCATCATCAGCTCAATACCAAACCGTTCACTCCAGAAGGGGGAGAGAGTTATAGTTCGCTTATATATGAACAACAAAGAGGTATGGCAATTTGGGGTAATTCTAAACAAGCTGGGCCATCTTCATTATGATGTTAGATTGGACTCTGGTCGTACACTAAAAAGGCACGTTGATCAGTTGAGATCTACCCTCGCAAAAGAGAAAAAGATTCAATTTTCACCAATAGTAGACACACGAGTACTGCCCTCATTAGATACAACTAAACCGTCTTTGGCGTTCCGTCCTTTCTTCCAACAACACCAAAATATCTCCGACAACGACTGGGGAAGTAGTCGGAATCAGGGAAACATCCCGGCCACCAACTCCGGAACGGAATTCAGACTCTCCGACTCCGGAATCTTTGCCGCTGCACACAAACCCTCCACCTCGACCTCCACTTCGACGCTCGAGTCGCACAAGACGAAGGCCAAGATACTTGGATGACTTCGTCTGATCACAAACTCCTGAGTTTTCCCTAAACCATTTTCCTTCAAGTTTTAGTTTCAATTCTTCAAGTTCTCTGTGACAGTTTTCGATTAAGAGGGGGAGAATTATTATATCTTTGTTAGGATCTGTTCCAGTTGTATATTTAGTTCTCATAGCTCATGTTGCGTTACTTCTTAGTTACTGATAAATACTTTGGAAAGAACTCACTTCAAAATATACGTTCGTAAAACATGTCAACTATTTTATGTAAATGGTTAATCTTCTATCAGAGAAATACACAATAGGTGTCTTGCCCCTGCACGGTGGAGGGTTTGCTTCTGTAGCAAATTTGTGAACATATTACACACATAGTCCTCCTACGCAATGAGCAATACATAAATTGCTACTTAACTGTCGTCAGCTCTCTCGCAAGGTTATTATTCTTCAAATTGTGAATGTTCCTAGACGTTTCTCCACTTTCACTTTAGAACGGGAAATACGTTAGAATTTTGATATTCCGTAGCTACATGTTCGGAAACTTCCAGTTTCTCTGAGTTTCTACAGGGAATCGCTTCGTAAAATCAAAGTGTAACAAAATTTAGAGAGAATGCCGAGCCCTTATGCGCTGAACCTAAAATCCCTTCGTTAAATATGAATGGGCGTTTGTGGTCGAACTCCTCTCCGGGGATTTAAGAAGCCTCGGCCTCAACCCTCATGTTGCTGTATCTTGATATTTTTACCATCAGAGTATACACGCTCTGCGCGTATGTCCAGACAAATAGCTTTTCTCCTTGCTTGAATACTAATTCCAACCGTTATGGTTACTTTTCTGAAAGTACTCCTAAGTGGCTCCTCTTTTGTTATCCCACGTACACACCTATATGGACACCGAGAGAATAACACCATTGGATTTACCATTGCACTAATTATTCAATAAAAAAACGCCTGAAGACTTGTGATATGGCTTTCCACAACAGCTACAGTCTAATTGGTCTTTCCCAATAAACTATGATATAATTTATTCATAAAATGCAGCTTTCAAAGAGAAAAAATGTTAAGGGTAAGCAAACATAGGAAATCGGGTTATGAGATATTCTCTGTAATTTTTTTGGTTTCTATCCAATGATTCACAGGGAAAAATTACCAATGAATATTGAAAACAATTTTGACAAGTTTCGAAATGTCATCAAAATTGTTATATATATATATATATATATATATATATATATATATATATATATATATATATATATATATATATATATATATATGTGTGTGTGTGTGTGTGTGTGTGTGTGTGTGTGTGTGTGTGTGTGTGTGTGTGTGTGTGTGTGTGTGTGTGTGTGTGTGCGTGTGTGTGCGCGCGCGTGTGTGTGTGTAAAAATGAAGGACCTACTCCACTTTTGATTGTTCGTTTGTTATTTCGTTTCGCAACAACGTTGTATTGACCACGGTCATTAACAAGTACCTATGTAAAGTTTAATTATTTCATTTCGTTCATATTTGTAATTTGCGCGTTGAACTTATAGGAGAAACGACTATGAAAACGGATTTTCTTCAAGGTAAGAAGAATTCTTGTGGATTATTCATGAAGCAGATACCTAGTTAACATGTGATTCTACTCAATCAATAAATGTTTTCTTTAAGGAGAAACCACGGTCTGCAGTCATTATTCTATTCAGCCAGAGACTGACAATGAAAGTGTTTGGTTGAAACAACCAAAGTGTGCGTTACGATTTCTTGTATTCTAAATAGGTTACAATAGTTACATGCATGGTTGATGGGTAAACTCCCCCTGTAAGGTGATAATAGTAAATGAAGTGGAAATGATGAGTGATAAAGAACGAATTATAGTGATGTATGATAACAAAGGATAATCTATGGTAATAATATTTGATCTCTCATGTTATCTAATATGTGATAACTCTCATTGAAAGGGAATCCAACTGAAGAGGGATTAGTTTGATTTATTCATTTCACATAGGTAGTAATATTCATGAATATGTTTAGTTATGTTGAGTTACTTTTAGAAGACTTTGTTTGATTGAAAAAAGAAAAAAAAAAAAACTAGAGTGAACAGGAGGAAACTTCGCTCACTTTGTTGATCAGGAAACATCTCATAATTTCAATCGTTTCTTACTGTATTTCGACTTCCTAGGTTATGTTGTCTTCTCTAGTTTGCATCCCACGGTGTTGGGCAAAATCTTGGAGCCCAGCCTATTTATCTCAAATATATTTCAATAGGACGTCCCTCTGAAACTAGGTGATACTAGCAAGGCTTCGCATATTATAGGAGGGACGCCCTATTGAAATTGATGACCGTGACGCATTTTTACTGGTTGTATTCGTGTGATCGCCGACAGTCGAATACGATTACACGAATACAAATATAATCGCAGTTGACTCAGAATTAACGAATAATTATCGCGATTACAATCGTATTCGTATTCGACGATAAGATTATGCCCAGCACTGGTATCATGGAACCGTGCGAACGGGGAACCAGCTAGATAACCGACATCTGCCAACTTCGTTGCATAGAGATGGCCGAGAAATGCTAGGTGGCGGGTTAGGAACTTGGGAAGTAAATGGATGGATAACGTGCGGTTGAGCCGTGTGGTTCCGTAGACAGTACTCCTAAACTCTTACTTGCCTCTCTCTCTCTCGCCATTCCCGCCTTGTCATTAAAGTTCTGCGGTAAGGAGTATGCTCAGGACGGCGGCTAACCTCAGCTTGTTGTGTACATCCCATGATCGTGATTGTATGTCGACAGATAAGGCGCGATGTAAAACATCGGCACCGCATGTTTTAACGGAACCGTTATAAATACTCCCCTGCTGTGCTATGGCTTATTAGTTCTTTGTCTAAATCACTTACTCAGGGAAGAAAATAACCTGTGATATGCATTTTCAAATTAGGGTCAGGGGGTGGGGGGGGAGGGGGCAAGTGCGTACCTGTCCGCAAACCTTTCCACGTCAAAAAACGTGTTATTATTATTATTATTTCTCCCCCTCCAATCTGCCAGTGGAGACCGTAATGGCTGTCCGTTTAATGACGGACGGTCAGCATGGCTCCCCTTAGAATCGTGCCCGTTGCAGTGTCCTTTTGAAACCCCTTCTTTATTGCCGCTAATGACCTTTTCGGTTGTGATGCGGCTTAAATTAAAAAAAAAAATAAAATAAAAAATAAAGTAATTTACCAATCCGCAATCACGAGAATTCAGTTTTTTGTAATGTGATGATAATTTTAATAATAATAATAATAATAATAATTTTTGAGATTTGACTATGAAAAAACATCCCCATCTACATTTTACGTGAAAAGTTTTGACGCATAGTACAGGTTTTTCCCTAAATTGCAATCAACCTTGTGTACCTTTGAAATCGATCCACAAAATAACTTTATTTATATTTTAGTAGAGAAAGAAACAAATTTAGTCCTAAGTACTAAATCTTGACAGAGCATGGCACGTGTTTCTTGGGGGAACAGGAGAGAATTTAGGTCACTCAGCTGATTAGGAAAGGATTAGGAATTCCAATCGTTTCTTAATGTACTAAATCCCTAAACGGCTCCTGCTTTCATCTACGCGAATTCCTTCCCACTTCATGCAGACTTAGGACTGCCTCGATTGAGATGTGGTTAAAAATGTGCTGGTGTTGCGTCATGGATTTTGTTCATGTTTCTCGTGAAACATTATTCGTCTTTTCCATTTTAGTCAAGCTCTAAACTGGCAGATTTTTCAGGCACACTTTTCCAATGTATTCCAGTCGCGATATCTTTTTCGATAAAAATTCATCAATTCCCTACAAACTCCTGTTTTTTTCTTGATCGGGCGGTAGGGGTTTTTCCATGACTACGTGCTTTCATTTGCGTCTCCGATTGTATTTCAGTCAGTACGTCTTTAACCTTGAATGTGTTTGGATGAGCTGCCCTGAACCCGCCTTCCATTATCATGAACTGACTGAAGCAAACTAGCATTGCAACGGTTGGGCCCATCTAGAATGTTGTTCAGTGTTATTAGACTTTGTATCATAACGCAGCGCTATCATTCTTTCACTACAGTTTCCTCAGTTGGGATTGATTACTAAATGCCATGCCTACGTAGGACCCACTGCCATGCCGAGTGGGAATCGACGCTTTGAAAATTCAGGGAGCCGTTTGGGAATCTCGAAACAAAGGATGGGAGTGATTTTTGTATCATTATAAATGCCTAAGATACAGTACCGTAGCGTTGGTTGTAAGCGATAGTCATCAGAAAATAGGATCGTAACGCACTAAATGTCACGTAACGGTACTTTTGTCTAATTTTTGGCCGGGTTATGATGGCAAAAGCATGTTCCATGTTAAAATATGAAAGCAATATCTACTTGTTTCACAACCACTGCATTATACGTTGCAAGAGATTATTCACAAGCAATATGCAAGGTCAGAAGTCACGTACAGGATGAAGGTCATACTATCAGATCCTAAAGTTTGGCAGAAACTTATTCCAAAACTAAAAATTAAAACTGAAACTAAATTAGTAGACATTCTTCTACTAATGAACTAAAACTACCAGTTTTTTTACTTAAAAACTATCTTTCAAACTAAATTAGTTTTTAGATTGAATTGAGAAACTAAAAGCTGTCTTAGTTGCAAAGTTAGTTTCAGAACTCATACTAAAACTAATAGTTTCAGTTCTTAGTTACAATAAAAAACTAAAAACTATATTATTAACCTTTTCAGCTGGTCCTACATGTAAGGTTTTATGGGAATAGAGGATGCGGGGAGGTGGACACGGGTGTCTGGAATGGAAAATAGGTTTGGCTATGGTGCCGTAAAATAGGTATGCGATATGCATTTGGGGAAACACTTGAACAAAAAAAGCCTGTGATCGCCGAAATCTTAATACTTCATGAGCATGATTGTCCTCGGAATTGGCCATTTTCAGCAAAGGGGTAAATACTTACGTCTAAATCTATAGATTTCTTCTTTCTACATTCTCTATGTGTTTGAAAATTAAAGTATAATCTATCTAAAATGCACCTTGAACCTTTTAAAAACTTCTCAGTTACATGAGTTTTTACACACACGAATATATATTATTATATACTTGGCTCACATGGATGTATATAAATATTAGCACAAGTTCTGAAGCTCTGGGAGTGAAATTTCATTCTGTGAGGTAGCATCATGTAACTGAGAAGTTTTTAAAAGGTTCAAGGTCCATTTTCGATAGAATATACTTTAATTTTCAAACATACAGAGAATATAGAAAGAAGAAATCTGTTGATTTAGACGTAGATATATACCCCTTTGCTGAAAATGGCCAATTTCGAGGACAATCATGCTCATGAAGTATTAGGATTTTGGCGATCACAGGCTTTTTTTGTTCAAGTGTTTCCCCAAATGCTGACATATCGCAAATTTTACGGCACCATAGCCAAACCAATTTCCTATTCCAGACACCCGTGTGGAGAACAAGCTCATAATGCTTCTGTTTTGGACTTGACAACATGGCCAATGCGGGATGACGTTTCCCATGTTATTGTCTACTCTGAACATATTAAACTGTGTACCACGCATAAAAAGTCGCTCCGCAGTGCAAAAGGAAAACGCACACGTTAGGCCCTATTTCTTATTTCTCCAAGCTGATTCCGTTTTAATGTATGTCCTTTTGTTGATACTTCCCCAAATAGTTCTTACCTACTAAGTAGCACCTACAAATATCTATTTGGAATTTTTTCGTCGGTCCTCAAACTTCACCATTTTACGTTTCAAGATGAGCAGATTTTAAAATGCCGTCCGTCCGGCGTCCTTAGTACGTGTCCCAATTTTTTTTTGTCGTCCTATGAAATCACAAATTTCGCACAGAGGCTCCACATTTGGGCTCAAGTTGTCCATATTACAGGGACACCGGGAAGCGCTCACTTCAATGCTTTTCTTCAACCGAAAATATATTTTAAAAAGGGGACAGTGAGCTTAGTGGCCAAGTGGAGTATCGTGTCGTATGCAAATTATGACTCTGGATCTATGACCCTAAAGCATCACCCCGCAGTGGGAAAACACTGCAGAGAGGTCAGAAAATGCTACAAACACAAGTTGCGTCAACATGGCAGTTAATAGAGAGTTTTTGTTCTTCCCATAAGATTTTCTCCCGTTGACGCGTAGAGCAGCGTCTAGAGCAAGCAGCTGGAGATGCTAGCTCTTCACGTGATTTTTACGCGTATTTCTTCACGTATACGTGAAAAACCAAACGCTAACGTCACGTTAACGTCTCTAAAAGTGTTTCAGAAGCTGTTTCGTATTCTTTTCGTACAACCTATTCTTATTTAAATTATTAATTGCTCTATAATTATTTATAAATACCTAAATTATAAATACATTTATTGCTTAGGTAACTTAAATGGCTGAATTTTTAACACAGAATGTGTTTTTGCGATGACCTACCGAAAAAAAATCGTCACAAAAAACCGACAGAAAAAACCGTTATGCGCCTTTTATAATGATTTTCACGTACAACCAAGCCGTTGGTAGGGAAATGGAACTTCCGCAATTTTAATCGCACAGAAATCGTTCACCATTCGTTGGAAAGCTCCTGATTTATCCAACCATATTATGTTAACTACTGCGAAGTGCGTGGCCATCAACCTGAGTTATGAGCATGGTTATTTGAATCAATTGTTTACACACAGATGATCATTCTCAATAATTGATATTGTCAACATGATTGCAACCGCTTGTAAATTTTCTTATGATTTTCACGTACAACCGAGCCGTTGGTAGGGAAATGGAACTTCCGCAATTTTAATCGCACAGAAATCGTTCACCATTCGTTGGAAAGCTCTCAATTTATATAGTATTTTTCTTGTAGTTACATATTTATTTATATAATATTTATAGGGTTTTAGACCAAATTAAATGTCTAACAATTATTTATTTTATTATTGCCAAATATTGTTATTATTCACGTGCAACCAAGCCGTTGGTAAGGAAATAGAATCATCGCAAAAACACATTCTGTGTTCCTATGATTTCATACAGAGTATGGAAAAAGAAATAAACCGGGGGGTGCAGGGGGGCGGAGCCCCCCGCCGAGGCGCAAAGCGCCGAGTTTAGCGGAGCTCTTCACTATAACCTCTCGACTTGTTGACCAACCAACGTGTTGTTGGCAACCACACTGTGGTTACCTTTGCTGGTCGCAATGTGGTTACCGGCAACTGTGGTTACCTTCGCGTCAGGCTATGATGACTACCAGTAGGCCGAGATTCCAACGAAAGCATTTTTCCTGCCAACGCGTAGACAGGCCTTTTTCCCGTACACGCGTAGTTCTACACGTTGACGTGAAGATTCGCGCATGCGCAGTTGGTATTCCAGTCTTTTCGCGTACACGGGTAGAAAATTACGGGAAGAACAAAAACTCTCCAATATTCCTCTTTTTTGGTTTTTAAAAAACGTCATAAACCGACTATCAATGGGAATAATTTATTTAAATCTTCTAGTTCGGCACTTAGTTTGGCCACATTTATTCCCTTATTAAACCCATGATGGGTCTTTTTCGTTATACGACCGCATTCAATTTCAATAGGGCGTCCCTCCTATAATATGTCTAAAAAATGCATTACATCATGTAGTCAATCCCTCAGTAAAAATACAAATTAGTTGGACATGTAGATCAGAATGATGTGTAGAGTTTGGTGGTCGGTATGGACCCCTCAAGGCCGGTTTCACCAAAGTTGTTGATCAAAGTTTACCGAAGATCTCAGCTGTTAAACAACGATATTCGGTTTCACCAACTCAGGTTCAGATAAATCATTAGGTGTTTTCTAAGCACCCGTCTGAGTTCATGAACTCGTGAGCTCATGAACTCAGATGAGCTCTGGTGGGCTCTTTTTTGAAGGTTATTTGCTAATTGCCACCCTTAGACTATTTTCCCAGATATGAAGGGTACGGGATATCATTCCTACCCAGACGAAGAGTAATTGTTGAAAATTTCATCAAAATCCCTCGAGCAATTATTGAGAAAAGGCAACACAAAAAAATTGCTAAACGCAACGTTTTTCCAAGTAAGGTAAAGTGGGCCAAGTGCTTACGAGAAAAACATTAGTTTGACTTTACCTGCCAATTACCAACTACCCTTAAACAAATGTTTTCTATCTATGTGAAGATAGCTGATAAAAGAAAACTGACGGTTGTCATTTATCCATCTAGAACAGTGGTTCTATCGCCCCCCATTGTTTTTTTTTTTTTTTTTTTTTTTTTTCATTTTATCTCTAATTTTATTTTTTGATGCGAAAAATAGTAAATGGAAAATGCAAGTACCTAATGCAGTTTTAGTATTTCAAACAATTTTATTACCACCATTTATTTACCTAAAAACATTATAGTGTTTAATAGAAAAACAATCGTTTTTAATGACTGCCTTTTGCTTGGTGGAGTTCAATTAAAGTTCGAATGTCTGGCTTTATGTTCGTCAAGTTCAGGCACAAGTCTCCTTTGTGGCAAATGTCCAACTTGTTTCATTGTTTTGTGAGGAGCTGGATAACAACACTAAATCATTTTTCAACTAAATAAGCTGATGGGGTATGAGAAAAGCTTAACTTTTCGCCACAGTTGTGGATAGGTGTCCGTAAGCTTCACCCAGGCTAACTCGTAACCTGACTGCTTGAACAAAATGTTTGATGGAGCAAATTGAAAAAGAGATGTGAGAAACGATAACACAACAAGCATCAAGCAGGCTAATGACAAGGCATTTAGCGTGAAGGTTTGTGGTGAAATGAATTTTCGGAAGGTTCAGAAAGGTTTCTTTCAGTTCTCAACCCTATCCACGAGCAGATCTGAAAAGTTCATGAACTCGAGGTGCTTGGAACACAGCTAATGATCAAATGCGTTAAATCAACGATCAAAACTAACCAACTGAATTTGGGTGGTTAGCGTTCACATCGTTTTACTAGGTAGGTAATTGTTTTCGCCATCTTTGTTTACATTACTAAAATGCTTGTTTGCTACGTTTTCCCATCTGATTCGCTACATTTTCCTATTTATTTCCTAAGTTTTCCTACAGGCACGAAAATAAGCCACCGATGATTAAATTGATTAGATCATTGGATTTTGAGGACGAATTTGACGAGGATGATATGAAGACTTGACAGTTCACCGTCCTCGTTGGATTAGAGAGGGTACGGCGGATTTCAATGTCAATGAAATCGATTTTCTGTGGAGGTACCTACCGACTTTCAAAAACTACTGTTTTATTGATGATAGCATCGAATACACAAGTCATGGTAGGGATATACCTAGGCACATATATGGAATGTACAAATACAGGTTGTAAAATAGTGTTTTCACATAGTCAACGGCTCATCACAATTTGAAATGACACAATGTGCCTAGATGGTGTCTTAAGTTGTTGTCATTGAAGTGATGGGAGATAAAAACATAAAAATACCTAGTTATGCAACTTGACCATAATAAATTACGAGACAATTATAACGTGTTTCCTGCGCTTTTTGAGTCGAAATGACTTTGGAATCTCGGCTTGTGCAGTGGCTACAGTTATAAAATCCATCGAATAACAACCACTGCTTTTTCAGGAGACCGACTCCCGAAATTTCCATTGTAGACGAATCAAAATCGCATTTGGATGGAGTATTCCAATGGTTCGAAATTTCGCGGTTTTACGTCAAACTTAAATCCAGAATCCTTGAAGAAACCCATATATTATCATCGCTGCAATAGTTTCGAAATGGCAGGGCACTAAAGGACCACCCCTACGAGTTTGTAAAACATGCTATCAGAATGGATTTAAAAAGATGGAAGCATTGAAGATTTCAGGTTGGTAACAGCTGTTCCCTCACTATTATCCCGTTATCACCCTCCATTTTGTGGGCAAATGCCTCCTTGATATCGTCTAGGTCAACGTTTAAACATTAAATCGACGTTTCACGGAATCGCTATAAATCGATGTTTACTGATAACAGTAAGAGCATTGATTACGTTGGTGAAACCCGTTTGTTTTAAATCAACGTTCAAAAATCTGGTTCCGTAAAACAATGAACTACTTTAATCATGGTTAGGGATTGTTGGTGAAACCGGTCCTTAGTGAAAATACAGATTATTCAGACATATTGGACATATTGTAAGAGGGACACCTTATTGAAATTTAATGCGGTCGTAAACGAAAAACACCCCCCCCCCCCCCTGTTAAATCGATTCAGAGTGGAAAACTACATGGACCACGTTATCCCACATTATCACCGACTTCAACTTGACGTCACCCGTTACCCATAGTCTTGAGGGAGCAAATGGAGATTCTAACCCAAACGGAACCGGGGGCACGGTTGCTTTAATTTTGATGTCACGTTGACGGTGGTTGGGCAATGCGATATTCCCTCAGCTGTCTTGCTGTCTACTGGTTGACTAATCAACTTCATCATTTCGATATGAAACGCCGATTTTCAATCTTGAATTCGAATTTCATGTTAGTTTCAGTACAAATACGGGCTAATTTCTCAATTTTAGTTGTAAATTCGTAAACAGGGCATGGATTCAACGCAAAGATATCAAGCCGCAAGTGTGGAACACCGCGGTTTAGTTGCACTTATAGGTCAATAGTCGTTACGAACTTCATATTTTTGGGTTTTCCGTTTGGTAAATGATCAAGAAGCATGAAAAACTATTTATCTCTATGACAGTGAACCAGGATTTTACCTGATAATCTTCAGTGGAGGCAGCACTTCACGCAATGTTCACGAGAAAACAGCTGGAGAGATCAGGCAAACTAAGAACAATACTGCAAAGAAGTAGTGTCTTGAAACTCAGGTTTCTCATTTAAAATGTGTCAAATAAAAACAAGGCTCTAATCGACCAAATAGAGCCTGTGCGTAAAATAACGGATTTTTTTCGATCGAGTTGAAGGCTAGTAAAGCTAGACGGCGGATGCGGACATGGCACATTTGGTTTCTACGCAACTTGAAATGTAAAATAACCAAGTTTGAGGGGTGTTCATTTCTACCCGCTACATCAACATAATTAGTAGGCACTAATGGAAATTTGAAGAAGAACTGTTATTATTTACTTCACCAGTGTTCGAGTAATTATGAGTTGACCAGTAGTGTTACATTTACAGGAAGGTTAGGCTGGAGTCGTGTGCCTTTAGGTCCCCAAGCGGGTGACGTTAAATGAGCCATTCTAACGTACGACGGTGCTAACGT
Source organism: Adelphocoris suturalis (assembly GCA_030762985.1). Classification (NCBI taxonomy): domain Eukaryota; kingdom Metazoa; phylum Arthropoda; class Insecta; order Hemiptera; family Miridae; genus Adelphocoris; species Adelphocoris suturalis. Next base: position 20,077,271 of record CM061047.1, read on the forward strand.
CCCCTCAAGGTCACGTACTCTTGGGGACGTTAAGGTGACGTTAAGGGCACGTCAGCGGTCACCAAAACTCTCTATTTACGTAGCCTTCGGCGAAATCCGACGTCAGCAGCATGTAGAATACCGGGGTCGTGCGCTTTTCATGCAAAGACATCATCATCAGGCCGTCAAAATGGCTGTCTCCTACCTACACCTACCTACCTACCTATGATTTTCCACGTATTATTTGGATGTAATTGCAAACTACGCAAGGGCAGCCGACCGTTAATCTGTTGTTGAATGGAGCATCATGTGTGTAATGAGTTCCCACTTAGATGACGGATGTTAAATAGAATTGCATAATTTTGAATATTTCGAAACATTTTTTGCTTCCGAGTCTACCTAAAGGTAGCGGATGCATTGTTTTCACTTTCGGGAGAGAAAAATTTTGTGGTATCCAAAATCAAAATTTCCACTCGCATTTTACGTTTTAGACCATTCCGTGTGTGTCTGTCTGTGTGTGTCCATCGTAAGTCCGCAAATCCTTGTAACAAGCTTATTTTCCACAGTTTTCATCCGATTTGGATGAAATTTTCAGGGAATGTGTGGGTCAGGGGGTGTACGGTCCTCTATCAGTATCATTGTTCTAGACTCAATACCTCACTCTGCGCATGCGCAAACGTAAATTCTACCAAGCATAATTTTCTCACGCCCTAGTCGTTCGATCTCGCTCAAATTTGGATGATAGTTGGGAGATGACAATTTGATATCTTACCTCAATTTCAATGTGATTGTATCATTAGCAATTATTGGCGCATGCGCCAATATGGAATCCTTGTAACAAGCTTATTTTCCACAGTTTTCATCCCATCTGGGAAATTTTAAGGGAATGTGCCGGCTAGATTGTAGACGGTCTCCTATGAGTTTCATTGTTGCGAAATCAATACTCCACCTGCGCATGCACAAACGTAAATTCTATTATGCTCCATTTTTTCACGTCCTAGTCGTCCGGTCTCGCTAAAATTTGGATGTTCGTTGAGGGATGACGATTTGATCATCCCATATCAATTTTAACATGATTGTCTTATCAATAGCTACTTCGTATGCGCCTATGTGAAATCCTTGTAACAACGTTAAGTTCCACCGTTTTCATCCGATTACGATGAAATTGTCAGAGAATGCGCGGGTTAGGTTGTAGATGGTCTCCCATCATTTTCATTGTTGCCAAATCAATACTTCATTCTGCGCATGCGCAAACATAAATTCCATCATGTTCCATCTTTTCACTTTCTAGTCGTTCGAGTTCGCTTAAAATCGGATGATAGTTGGAAGAAGATGATTGGTAAACGAGGAAGCTGTGTGCCACACCCAACTTGACAGACGTTTTTGAATGTAATTGCAAACTATGCAAGGGCAGCCGATTATTCATATGTTGTTGAATGGAGCTTCATGTGTGTAATGGATTCCCTCTTAGCTGATTTAGACGTTAAATGGAATCGCATGATTTTGAATATTTGGAAACTTTTTTTTTTTTTTTTTCAATTTAAACCTTCGCCGTATGATATATTTTTGATATCCTTGGCTCCTTTTCAGTACCAAATGTTCGTCTTGTAGAATAGCCTTGGCGAACGTCTTTTATTTTTTTCACGAACTTATATTACCCCGAAAATGGCTCTCCAGCTGTGAGTAATCTTCAAAACGGTTTGCATTCTACAAGAGGCGGCTCAGACCGGAAAAGGAGATAGAACCTCTAAGTTATGAAAGTGGAATCATTTACTGATGGTTACCCCCCTTCCCGTTGAGATGAGGAAGTTCGACCCAAGGTATGACCAAAGCAGAATGCTGCTTCGACGGCCTAATGATGATGTCTTTCCATCAAAAGCGCTCGCCCCCGGTACTCGACATACTAGTAACCGTTGTTTGGCATAATCTTATCGTCAAATACGAATACGATTGTAATCGCGATAATTATTCGTTGATTCTGAGTCAACTGTGATTATATTCGTATTCGTGTAATCGTATTCGTCTGTCGGCGATTACACAATTAGAACCCATAAAAATGCGTTACGGTCATCAACTTCAATAGGGCATGCCTCCTTTAATATGCGAAGCCTTCCTAATATTACCTAGCTTCAGAGGGACGTCCTTAGAGCGAATTCAGCGATTGGAGCCCAGCCTATTTATCTGAAATTTATTTCAATAGGACGTCCCTCTGAAGCTAGGTAATATTAGCAAGGCTTCGCGTATTATAGGAGGGACGCCCTATTGAAATTGATGACCGTGACGCATTTTTATGGGTTGTATTCGTGTAATCACCGACAGAACAATACGAATATAATCTCAGTTGACTCAGATTCAACGAATAATTATCACGATTACAATCGTAATCGTATTAAACGATAAGATTATGCCCAACACTGCTATTGACGACGGATTCCTCCGACAGGTACGTAAATGGTAATTTTATTATTACTGCTGGCCGAAATAACCCTTTAGATTTAATACCAGTTGGTTTCTTCAGTTTTAAATCATGTGGTATTCAACATGATGTCTACTTGTTTAACTAAAACTGATTCCCATTTTCCAAGTAACTCGAGCTTTAAAAAAAGAAATCCCACATTGACCATGTTTAAACTAAAAACTACCTAATTGATTTCAAAAGTTAGTTTTAATCAAGGCTAATTTAGTTTTTCAGTTAGTTTTTAGAAAAACTGAATTAAGTTCGAAAGTTGGTTTCGAAAATTCAACTAAAAACTAATTTCATTTTGACCTCAATTGAGGAACTAAAAACTAATAAGTTTTTAGTTGTCGATTTAGCTTAACCAAATTTTTTGTTAAATACTCCCAACCCTATCAGAGTCATTGAAAATCTATAATTGGGTTAACATTAATGAAGTATGCCTTTTTGTAAATATCAATTTAATATCAATTGGGCTGCCGAATAGACTATCTCAGTAAGCAGGTCAGTGCTTTAGAAAACTTGAAAAAACATTCGTTACAAATAGGCTCAGAAAGCATTGAAATTTAATGAAAGTTTCGGAGGTGAGTTCAAATGCAAAAATCGATCTCTGGTCCTTTGACTCAGTAGTCTGTTATGCTATATATTAGTCTACAGAGGACTGCTGGTTACCAAGTTGAGGAAATACCTATACTTATTTTACTATATTGGTAAACTTTTACAACTTGACTTACTTATCATGTAATGGCCAGCCAATTCTTTGTTTTGGTATGATAGCTTGGGGAGAGACATGGATAAGTAATTTAGAATCTCTTTACGTTATGCAAAAGGTTATCCTCAAGGTGAAATCACATCGTTATAAAAGCTACCCTTCAGTCGATCTGTTTAATACCCTTAAGGTTTTTTCGTTGAAACAGATGCAAAATCAGCCCTGATGTTCTATCACAAGCATACTGGTTGGTTTCAGTTTTCTGAGACCGACAGTTCTCAAGCATATCATGTTCAGACAATATAAAAGAACCGGAAGATTATAATGATTGTTTGATTTAAAAAGTCAGGAACGAGGAGCTGAATGAATGGCCAAGCTATATTGACACGTCAATATAGCTACCATGCAACAGAAGCCATTCGCTCACCACTATTATATAAAAGTAAAAAAAAAAAAAAAAAAAAAAAAAATAGTTTTGCCATTTCATGTCTTTACTTTGGCACATAAACGAAAAAAGCGTTAGCAAATTACAAACATTGAGAGTTGATATAATCAGAAAAACTCAAATGGGATGAAGCACACGGAAACTTGAAAAAATTTTACCGCTTGCACGGAATAAACTAATGCATAGATATGTCTTTCGTAGGAACCATTATCCATAATGCTACATAACTTGTAGGTAAGATAAGAAACAGTAGGTAAAATCACTTCAATTAAAAATTCGAATTGGTTTGTTGTTTCGTTAATTGCTAGGAAATAGTGACTTCCTCATTTTCTGGATTGAGTAGCGTGATTAGTAACGTAATGAAAGTAGGTTACAAGCTAGGTAGTTATCCATTACATTTTGTGATCACGATCACGCTTATTTTGTCATGACCCCCAGCCAAAAGACATATCTATGTCAAAAGAGAAAACGTCGATGTTCAACATCTGAATATGTTTTCACTTCTATGAATACAGAAGCCTCTTGACGTGTGTAATTGTAATGTCTGTCACTTCTGTAACTCGATGAAAATACACGGTTGGCGAGAAAGGTTACAGACAGCAACTCATTCCCGGCTCATTCCTCGTAAGTTTGCTTGCAGGAAACGGGCATGAAATATTAGGAGGAAAATGGGAGGCCGCTTGCAGAAAAAAGCGTTGCGTCGACGAAGTGTTTCTGAAGCGCGGTGCCGAATTTTCTTTCTAAACCTTATCCAACAGTAACTTTTGTCCTTCTTTCCTTTCAGAGTGAACCTTGATAGAAGCCCTGAAGCCCTTCACTATACTTTTAAATTACAAATCCTTCCCTCCCGCATACTCCACTTTGTTCCCGATCTATCCTCGTCCTGGCTGCCCCTCCTTTTCGCCGCTCTCCTACAATTTTCTAAACAAGAATGTACGTTACCATTCCAAAATCACGATAAAAGTTGTGTTAGACAGATAAGATTATGAACTATGCCCATACACAAAATCCACATTGCAAGAGCGTAAGTATTCAAAATCAATCTGCATGGGCAGAAGTCACGTGCGGGAGGAAGGACATATTTTCAGATTCATTGAAAATCGAGAAGTGGGTAAACTAAGTACTCATCTATATAATATCAATTGGGTTGCCGAATTAATTATCCCAGTATGCGGTAAATGCTAAGGAAAACTCGAGAAATATTATGTTTCACTAAACATGTGGTTCAAGAAGCATTGAAATTTAGTATGAAAGATGAAATGTCAATGTTCAACATCTGAATATGTTTTCACTTATATGAATACAAAAGCCTCTTGACGTGTGTAATTGTAATGTTCTATCACTTCTGTAACTCGATGAAAATACACGGTTGGCGAGAAAGGTTACAGACAGCACCTCATTCCTGGCTCGTTCCTCGTAAGTTCGCTTGCAGGAAACAGGGGCGTGAAATATTAGGTGGAAAATGGGAGGCCGCTTGCAGAAAAAAGTGTTGCGTCGACGAAGTGTTTCTGAAGCTCGGTGCCGAATTTTCTCCCTAAACTCCACTCAAACCTTATCCAACAGTCACTTTTGTCCTCCTTTCCTCTCAGAGCGAACCTTGATAGAAGCCCTTCACTATACTTTCAAATTAAAATCGCTTCCCTACCGCATACTCCACTTACGTTTCGATCTATCCTCGTCCTGGCTGCCCCTCCTCTTCACCGCTCTCCTACCATTTTCTAAACAAGAAAGTACGTTACCATTCCAAAAACATGAGAAAACAGTTTTGTTAGAGAGGCTAGAATATGAACTATGCCCATACACGAAATCTACATGGTATTAAAAGCAGTATTCAAAAGCAATCTGCATGATCAGAAGTCACATGGAGGAGGAAGGGCATACCTATTGTCAGATTCATTTAAAATCGAGAAGTGGGCAAACTAAGTGCTAATATAGGTATATAATATCAATTGGGTTTCCGAATTGATTAAACCAGTATGCGGTCAGTACTTAGGAAAACTCGAGAAATATTACATATGTTTCACAAAACATGTGGTTCAAGAAGCATTGAAATTCAGAATGAAAGATGAAATGTCAATGTTCAACATCTTAATATGTTTTCACTTATATGAATACAGAAGCCTCTTGACGTGTGTAATTGTAATGTTCTATCACTTCTGTAACTCGATGAAAATACACGGTTGGCGAGAAAGGTTACAGACAGCACCTCATTCCTGGCTCGTTCCTCGTAAGTTCGCTTGCAGGAAACAGGGGCGTGAAATATTAGGTGGAAAATGGGAGGTCGCTTGCAGAAAAAAGCGTTGCGTCGACGAAGTGTTTCTGAAGCGTGGTGCCGAATTTTCTCCCTAAACTCCACTCAAACCTTATCCAACAGTCACTTTTGTCCTCCTTCTTTCCTTTCAGGGCGAACCTTGATAGAAGCCGACCCCCCTTCACTATACTTTCAAATTACAAATCCTTCCCTACCGCATACTCCACTTTGTTCCCGATCTATCCTCGTCCTGGCCGCACCACCCCTACTCGCCTCACCCTTAACAGAGAAACGTTCCGCCCAGTAAACCCGACTTTCATACGACCTCCTCCACCCTCAGCCCGCCGGTAGGTACCTGGGGGACGCCGGCATAAACCAGCCACTCGAGTTGTGCTGAGCTTGCTAACCGCTCCCCAGCCGCGTTTTATATTCAATGGATAAACCCCGGCCGCTGCGGGGATGGGAAGGACATTTTAATTCAAGAGGATATAAAAATTATTGTCACGCATCATGAACTTCAAACAATTCCCCGCTCTGTCGAGCAATCCGGCAAAGATAAATGTGAGCAGTTTTAGGAATAATAAAAAAAAAGAAAAAAAAAGTCCAGTCATGCAGCATGACCCCATGAGCGAATTTTTGAAGAAATCGACATTTCAGTCGCTGTTGATCGTGTAGAGAAATTTTAGTTTATGATTTTGATAGACAAACATGAAATCAAATTATTAAACAAGCACCTACAACCTACGTTTTTAACAGCATGGTTCTAGGATTGGTTATACAGGGATACTTACATAAGAGTAGTTCAATCTGAACTTGGACAATGTTTCATGCAAATATTACCGATTTTTACAACTAGCGAACGGCATTATTTCGATTTTTGACTGATTTTTCAACTTTGAAAGTTTTGTAAACTTAATACGTGTAGAAATACGCGTTAAAATGACGTGAAGAGCTAGCATCTCCAGCTGCTTGCTCTAGACGCTGCTCTACACGTCAACGGGAGAAAATCTTACGGGAAGAACAAAAACTCTCTAATAAATGATCTGACTGTAGAACCGTCGGTCTATTTTTTTTTTTTTTTTTTTTTTTTTTTTTTAAATTTATAAACTGTCACTCAACACAGATTTCACTGAGAATTCGTATCACAGCTTCAGACCGCACGCTTGTAGGAAGTTGAATAGAGAACTGGTGGAAGTTGGGATCATAGTGCGACGTCGAGATTATATGGTCTTGATAGTTCTTTGTCCCACTTGTGGAACAACGTGGCTCTTTGGTTGTGTGTCTTGGTGCACTCCATATTCAGGTGCTCTGCAGTTTCTTCTGTTCGGCAGTTGGAGCATAAGCCACTTTCCTCCTGACCAATACGGTGCAGGAATGATTTGTTGACGGTCACCCCCGCTTCTCAATCGTGTTATCGCCTTATAAAACTGTTTTGGTAGGCCAGCGAAGGACGGATGGGAGTGCCAGGGTGTTGGTGATGTTGCAGGGAACAAGGTAGTGTAGCGACGGCCAGAAGGATAAGTAGAGTGCCATTGTTGCCATCGAAGGAGACACTGAGCTTTAAACATGCGATGTGGATTTAATTACTTACCCACTTACTAACTAATGAGGGCATGAACAAGATATGCTTAACTCTCAGTCTTTTCCTGTGTAACGTGGATACATCTAAATACGTCCTGTTCTCCCGTGCTAGAAACAGGGGCTCCCATCATCTCAGCCTAAAATTACACTTTTGTAACTTAGAGCACGCGACGTGTGCTTGCAGGGAAATATAGAGAGTAAAGAGCGATAATTACTTGGGTGTTGTAATAAATGAAAACCTTGACTGGAAGGAGCAGGTTGATCCTTTAGTTAATAAAACTAAAAAAAATTTCAGTTTTAAAAAAATTATATTAGGAATTTGCTATTCGGAATCCTTTCACATTTTATTGAATAAACAGCTTGGGAATTATTTGGTGAGGTAACGCACGTAGTTGTTCACTAGAGCCAAATATAGTTATGCAACAAAGTCCAGTCATGCAGCATGACCCCATGAGCGAATTTTGGAAGAATTCTTAGACATTTCGAGCGGAGCGAGGCCTTGGGTCTGCGTGCTAGTACGTACATAAATAGAACTTCTTCATAATTTCATGGCTGATATTTTCTACGCCACAGACATTATTAAAGCGACATCAAGTCCTAAAACAGTTGAGCGTAAAACATTAAAGAGAGCGACCGAGAGAATCGGAGGACGGAATATTTCACAGAGTAAACTCATCAGTTGTGATTACATTTTTTTTAACAAGCACCTACTACCTACGTTTTAAACAGCACGGCTCTAGGATTGGTTATACAGGGATACTTCCATAAGAGTAGTTCAATCTGAATTTGGACAATGTTTCATGCAAATATCACCGATTTTTACGATTAGCGAACAGCATTATTTCGATTTTTGACTGATTTTTCAACTTTGAAATTTTTGAAAAATTGATACATATTCTTATAGGAAATTCTACGCTGATTCCGAATATACCACATGTTAGTATGCTGAAAAAATTATTTCGCACAACAAATCGCAAAAAACAGGATATTTTGAAAATTCTGACTACATTTTTGAAAATTTCAACCCAAAGATGTAATCCGATCATGCTGGCCAACGAACTTGAACTTTCATTTTGTGCCCTTAACATTTTAAAATTTGTTCGAAGTTTCTAGCACATTTCTACGGACAGTTATCGTCTGGAATGACACATACATATATACACACATATATACAAACATACATACATACATACATACATGCATACATACATACATAAAAAGATGCGTTAAACTTCAGAATATATTCAGAATAGCCTGAAACGGATTTCTGCATACATTGTTTTCAAAAATTCACATTCTACAAATTTTGAGGGGAGAGCAATAGCTTAATTTTCTTCAATAATTCGCTAAAACAATTCTGAAGGCTTTCCTTAACAAATCTCGGGGATTCTCAAGTGTGGAATTATTTAGGGAATTAGGGAAGCCAAGGTCTTCACAATGAAGCAGCTTTATATCAAACATGCTCTGATGTACTATCATAAGGACCCAAATATACTGGATTTTAACTCATCTGAGCTATTTACAAAGGACCGTGGGCAGTATTACCAATCCTTCCAAGCCGTTCGCTATCCACCCCCCGCCACCTCTATAAAAATTTACCATTCATCCTGCGATATATTTCAGTTTCATTAGCTTATCTCATCTCTATCAACAGATCCACCTATAAAAAAGTTGTATTTTCGTGAATAAAAGATTTTTATCATTATCTTTGAGGCCCCTCGACGGTCCCTAGTTATTGATTAAAACTCACCAAAATGTGTCCCAGTGGGTAAAATGAGACCCTGAATTAGAATTTGAAATCCATTTCGCTCTAAGATGTTCTTGGTTACGCCACCGTCGGTTTTGACTCATAAAAGCCATCGAGACCACTTGTTGGGGTGACGCGTAGGTTCTCCTGAGCGTCATGGATGCTTCCATGACGATTGTTGTTGTTATTGCCTTTTCCATGTGGAAAGTTTATTTATTTCATCCTTATTGTTACGTTTATTAGCTAATAATATTTAATATTGTTCATTATTATTCATTTGTGTTGTTTTGCGTGTGAGGAATTTTATTCACACATTGTTGAAATCTGAGTGACTAGGCAGTTTTGTGTTTGTGCTCCGTGACGTCGGCAAGTGAGGGCGCTCGAGTCAACGCAAGGGACCGCGGCTTATACACACTCTCTCGATTCATGCTATCAACGTACCGACCACCTCTTCATTCTTTTTATATTTTTTAACCATTTTTCTCATCTTCTGTTTTTGGTTGTATGACATTTAGTAGGAGACTTAGTCAGTGTCTCATATTGGTTATTAATTCCAAGTTCCTCTTGTGATTTACTGCCAAATTTACGCTGTTATAACTGGACTGGACTGGAACTACTGACCTAGCATAATCCATCGGCGATGGCCGTTGAAGGATATTCTAGAAGTCCTGTTCTGAGTTTGACAGACCATAGCTGGAGGGGAAGAGGATACTTATCTGAGATACCATACGCGGAAGACAAGGTGAATCACCGTTGTAAGGTAACAGCTAAAATACATATCGTATACCCAACCCTTTGTTTCCACCTACAACGTCCTAGTTTTCGTACCTACCGGCCACGTCACCGCTCTTCATTCTTCGCGCGGATACGCATCTACTTACCGATCTATTATACCTTCCTTCAAGGATTACATCATTTATCGTTGAATCATACGAACTGTATTATAATTATAACGATCATAATCTACATACTGTTCCGAATATACTTTTCCATAGTGGCCACTTATTTAATTAGAGGAACTAGGACATGTATGAATAAACCTGCATACTATATACAATTATATATATTGCGTATTATCTATCAACTTAAATCTATCATTTACTACTTTACCGTCACCCATGTATCTTTTTTCTCCCATTTAAAGGGAGTGGTACTTCGAGTAAAAACCATTCAATATCAATTCTTTTATATCTAGGATTTTCGGTAATTGGTGCTTACACACCTCACTGATTCCACCAGTTCTGTTCCATGGAAAATCACAAAAATTCACAATTTCATGCATTTTTCCAAAATTCCTCCTTATCACTTATTTTTTGCATAATTTGACGTGGTTAAACTAAACTTTAAGCCCGCAACAGAATATGGTGCTCTATACTTAACAATAATAATAATAATGAATTTTTTTATAAATCCCCCCCCCCCCCCCCCCCCCCCCCTACCCACTGACAGACACCTGTATGGAGATGCTCCTATTAAAATGCTGTATTTCGTGCCTTATAACTGCAATTCAGTCGGAATGCGATGCCATTACGACGAGCATATAAGCAGCGAATAAGCATTAAAGTACCATAGAATATTTCTCGCGCATTTAAGTGCCATAGAATATTTCTCCTTGATGCCACGAGTGTTCATCCTTTGCAAATTTTGTCACAATATCAATTACAAGTCGATACTTTCTACTTGAAAATACTTGTACAAAGATTTTTTTTATTGCAACGAGTAGTTAAATGTTTTGTTCTGATCACAAGTGTGCTGTTAGTCGTGCCTACACTTATTAAAATTTCCTCTACATTATCTGAGCAGAAGTTCCGGATTTTGATGAAACATCCAACTCTCCCCTTTGGCACAGTTCACTGATCTATGAGGAGGGTAGTTTCCACCACGTTGATTGTAATAATTTAAATTTATTCTCTACGAAATATATCGTAATTCTATTATATTCTTTTCTAACGTTAAAAATTCCGGAGTTTGTCACTGACAGCGAGACACGGTCGGAAAATCTCCGCCCGCTTCCCTCTTGCCTCTATCCCGTTTGATGGCTCTTAGGGAAATTTCATTGACGTCACAAAACACGTAAAAAGTTCCAGTCATGCAGCATGATCGTGAGAGCGAATTTTCGTAAACATATTTCACGAATTTCTTCAAGTGAAATTTCACGTAGATTTCAATTCTGCAATAAAAATGGGGGTTCCTCTCTAAAATAACGAAGTAAATGTCAATTGCGCATGTGCCAAATGCGCATGTGCCAAATGCGCAATTTTGTCCTTTTTAAGACCTTACATACAAAAATTAAGATTGAAAGAAAAATTTAATTTTTTGACCGATTTTTAACGACTCTAGTAGGGTGAGGGGGGAGAGGCATTTTGGGGACGCCCGGTATATATATATATATATATATATATATATATATATATATATATATATATATATATGAATGAAGGAGTTTCAATGTTTAAAATTAGTTTCTATAAACCAAAAAAGGAACTTGCAGATCGTTTCAGCGGTACGCCCAACGATGGGTTAAATTGCATTGGATGTTACAGATTAAATATCTCCTCCGTATGGGAGATATTTTATTCTGAGAACTGTTATAATATATTAGGTAGCTCTGAATAACCAACAACGTTCCTCGTCGATTATTTTCATCGTTTTCAAGCGGGGAGTAAGTTAATATTCGGTGATTGTTAGACAGCCCTCAACCCATTACTGCAAATATAGAGGATTCCGTCCCTTTATAAAGTATTTGAGCGTTCTCCTCCAGAATTCTCCTTAATCCACCTCCGGGAAAGGCCCGCTCAAGGAAAGTGGGTTTGGGAGAGAAAATCTACAAGCGGCACGGAGGACGAAAAGAAGCTTGAAGGAAGGGGGCAAAACAAGCAGAGAATAAAAGCAGAGGCTGACGAGGAAAGCGGGGAACCTAACAACTTTAAGGGGGCCCCGGGCTGGTTGGTCTTGTCTCCACTGAAATGGGGGCGTCTTTTCCCGTGACGTCATTAAGTGAACATTTCGGCGATGAGATCAGCCAGTCCGAGGCCGCCGAAAGCGCTGCCGAGATCTACAGCCGAACGTCGTTATCAACTTCCTCGTCATCATTATTGATGAGCCCTGCGGCGGGAAGTCTCCCAGAACTTCCATCAGTCTTAAATATCTAGTAGGTGGGCTATCAAGGTACTCGAGAGTGATGAGGTGATTTATATCACCCTCACCTCACCCCGTAGTTATTCATCCCTACTTTATGTCTTCCATGGCCGTAATCATGTAAATGTTTATCAATAATATTAATGTAAATAAATATATACGTAAATTGTAACTAACGTTACATAATTTTTTATTGGCAATGTACTATTTTACAAATTGAAGAAGAATGTACGTACATTCCTGTAGTATACAATTGAAGAGTACAGGGGAAAAACCAGGTAACTCAGCTTTTTTCAGTTCCGAGAAAAATCAATTTTTGTGCAAAAAACGCTACTATTCTTTACTAAATGCTTCAAAAAATCTGTTATTCATGCATAATGTTCTTTGGGTACAGGTTAACAACTTGAAATAAAAAAAAGTTTATATTTATGTCTTTATTAATAATTGCTTACGAGTCTCAGTAGCAAACTCTTAAAAAACAGGGGAAAAACCAGGTATAGTAGTATTTTCTCATTCACACGTGAGCCAACTTTGTATAATATTTTTGTGCCTTAGCCCCACAGAATGTTTTTATATGGTTCAAATCTTTATATTTCTCTGCTGAAATTTTGATTCTCTTCGTGTAAGCTCGTTCAGGGAAGTAGAATTCATTACTCTTGAGTTAATAATGGTTGAAGGTCTAGCCTAGAATGGTTGAAGGTCGGGTTGCTTGACGCTTTTTGCTGCTTGTTTTTTGGCTCGTTTTCTTGGTCGGATTAGGGACAATGAAGGAACTGTATCTGATGAGGTTTCCTTTCCATCCATGATAATACAACCCCTGACGACACTAACAAACACTGAGAATCACAACCCAAGAGGTAACTCGATCACAGGAGGATCACAGTTTAGTTGTACACTGGTCAAAAAGTAAACTGAAACTAGAATAAGGATCGCAATACAGATATCGATACCAAGTCTGTGAACCACAGAAACAACTAGGGTCGGAGAGGGAGAAGCGAGGGTTTATACGTTACCTGGTTCTTCCCCTGTACGCAGTTCTTTCACTCAACCTTTTCACCCACTTGGGCTGACTTTTCGCTGGTTTTGACTTCACCATCGTGTTCCGCAGCCTTGAAAACATAAGGTACCGTCTCTAACTCCATTTTGTGAAAAAATCGAGTTACCTGGTTTTTCCCCTGTACTCTTCAATTGGAATCAGATTTTGTGAAATATGTACTTACCCACTATATCTACATATCTAGTAGGGGGGCTATCAAGGTACTCGAGAGTGATGAGGTGGTTTATATCACCCTCACCTCACCCCGTAGTTATTCATCCCTACTTTATGTCCCCCATGGCCGTAATCATGTAAATGTTTATCAAGAATATTAATGTAAATAAATATATACGTAAATTGTAACTAACGTTAAATAATTTTTTATTGGCAATGTAATATTTTACAAATTGAAGAAGAATGTACGTACATTCCTGTAGTATACAATTGGAATCAGATTTTGTGAAATATGTACTTACCCACTATATCTACATATCTAGTAGGGGGGCTATCAAGGTACTCGAGAGTGATGAGGTGGTTTATATCACCCTCAACTCACCCCGTAGTTATTCATCCCTACTTTATGTACCCCATGGCCTGAATTGTGTAAATGTTTATCAAGAATATTAATGTAAATAAATAGGTACATACATTATAAAAATAGTTGTATTCTTTTTCATTGGAAACTTACAATTTTTTAAATTGAAGAAGAATGTACGAGTACATTCCTGTAGTACACAATTGGAATCAGATTTTGTGAAATATGTACTTACCCACTATATCTACATATCTACCTAGTAGGTGGGCTATCAAGGTACTCGAGAGTGATGATCACCCTCACCTCACCTCGTCGTTATTCATCCCAACTTTATGTCCCCCATAGCCATTATAATGACATTACGTAAATGTTTATCAAGAATATCAATATACATAAATACATACATACATTCATTATTAAAATAGTTTCATAATTGTTTAATGATTTTAAACATTTAAGTTCAACATTGTTTAAAAAACGGCCGCTAGTCATTCGGGAAAAAGAGTGTTCACTCATATAACCTCTGCCGTCCGCCCCCATTGACGAGTTTGTAGATGTTGGGATCTTTTTCAATAAAATGCAACATTTCAAATTTTTCGTACACAAGCTCGTTTCGCATTAATATCAAAGAAGTATGATACACCAGCAGTATAATAAGTTGAGTAGTTGAAAAGTAGACAATAAATCAAAGATCACTAAGCTCTCAAGGGCGACCCTACAACTTGCTTAGTTTGCACATTTTGAATGTCATTCAAGTGACAACGACCCCAATTCAGAAGGAAAAGAATTATTCTCTAGAGCTGGATGAAAAACGATGTTGCCAAAGTGCTTTCACTCAACCAGCATAGAGATTAGGTAGATACCTTGGTGGGTAGGTACCTAACCAAGTTTGATGACCTGATTTATACGTATTTACTTCTTATCTGACGAGATTTCCATATTTTTCTGTCACAACCCTTCCATCAACTAGTACATATCCTCCTACATATATGAATTTCTTGGAATGGATGTATGATACCCTCCAGTACCGGAAGATCTACTGTTTAGGCCACCAAAAGAGTAGAAAGATGAATATGTTTCATTTCACTTCACTTCACAAGTTCCTCATTTAAAAAGATTTTCGAGCGCAGTTACCTAGTGGTTTTTACTCTCTCTCATTTAAATGTTTATTCAAAATTAATGTAAATCAAATTTCAGTGCTTCAACTTAGAAAAAAACCAACTCCTAACGATAAGAAACCGCTGTTGAAGTTGTTTAGGTTGTGATTCCAAGCTCCGGGTAGCTACTTTTCTGTCCATTATGGACAATGGTTCCATGATTGATGGACTGAATGAAACTTTTGGTCGTTAACTAATCAAACCATAATCAGCCACGGGGGTGATTACTTTTACGTCTGAATTCACGTGGTGAAAGATAATTCCTTAACGCCGCTCTTAATCGCCAGTCTCCCGTTACCGTTTGGTTAAGTTGACGGGGCATTAGAGAGTTCCTAGTAGATCCGTAAACACAATACGTTGTGTGGTATTGACAATCCGGTGCCGTAACTCTGACGCAAAGAGTTGCGGTGACGCATTCTTCCGTACAGATACGTTAACGGATCGCAATCCGGAAAAAAACGTTATCGTCTAAAATAACCTCCTTCCATGGACTCAAATAACCTCTTTAATTTCCTCCTTCCATGGATTTATTGTTACAACTCCGTTAAGGACTTGACGTGACTTTAAGGTGCGGTAAATGTTTCTCGCTGCCGCACGCCGTGCTGAGCCCGACGGATCTCTAGGAATTCTCTAATAGCTCAGATTGGTGAAACTGGTCCAAGGTAGTCACTCGAGAGTGATGAGGTGATTTATATCATCCCCACCTCACCCCGTACTTATTCATTTTTACTTTATGCAACGACGATTTTAAAATTGAAGAAGAATGTACGTACATTCCTATAATATACAAGAGGAATCAGATTTCGTGAAATATGTACAATATATAAAAGTATACACAGATTTGGATTGAATTGTTAATTGTATGTTACTAGGTAGTTGCTAATATAAGTTATACATTATATAAGTCCGAAATCACATCTTAGGAGATCAAGATTCATGAATTTATTATAGATTCATTTGTAATTCAGTTCAAGTGTAATTTAGATTCTTCATCCTAGGTATCTATTAAAGATACATGTAGATCAGAATCGCAATCATTCAATATAGTTATTATAATTTGCGTTATAGCGTACAGGTATTTATTTTTATTATTGTATAAAACAAAGGATTGCAATCAAAATCATATCTTAAACCAAACAGGAGCTTATTGATGTTGATTCCTCGCCTCCATTGAAATGTGAAAATACAGCATTTCATGAGATAAAGGAAAAAGAAATCGAGGAAATATAGCGTCGAAATATCTCGAGATAAGTCTGCAAAGTTGGCAGTTAGTGAAGAAAACATTAAAAAAAGAGATGAATGGAGTATAAGGAACGGGGGAATCCTAAGCGAAGCTCACCCTACCCGCAATACATCAAGGGCAGATAAAACTCTCAGAGCGTCCAATTCGATTTGTCTCGACTCTTTAAGAATTGGCCAAAGGGAGAGATGAAAGGAAAAATTCAGTCAGCGATTCCAAATCGTTATTTTGGTCGGAGTTTAGTAATTTCCGATGAAGAAATCGCATGTCCCTTGTTTCGGTAAGTAGGAATTTCATACTTTTTGTTGGGAATCGGCAAAGAAGGACGTCCCTTTATATTTATTTGAAACCAGATCTTTTACGTGAAGACGACTGGAAAAAAAGACTCAAGTTCTGTAAAGTAGATCAAAAGAGCGGAGTCGAGGCAATATGGTATTATGGGTTCTTTGTATAAATCTCATCCTGCGTTTCGGCAAACAAATGGAATAAAGAATTCAGCTATAAAAAATAATTATACTTTATTTGTAAATAACATATTCATCAGCTCTATGTTATACGATGATAATGTGGGGTTTTAGGGTGGAGGGACCAGTAATTGACAGGGTCCCAGTGATTGACATCTCACCAAGAAGTTTTAATAGTAAGGCATTTAAAAGTGTTTTACGGACTTGGCCCATTTGAATTTTGAGGTAAAATACCTTCTCAGTAAAGTATAGAGGCGGGAACGGGTTTCAGGCGGGTTTTGGTGACATCTGGAGAAGGTTACCCAACTGAACCTCGTGTTGTAATTTCTTTGGTGCTGTTTCTTGTGATACATAATTATAAATTTGTATCTTATACATGCATATTAAATCTGGCACTGTAAACCAGATTGATTTCCTGGCACCAAAAATGGTTGTAAAGTTTTTCGATTAGTGACGGTAGGATCGATTTCAAATTTCGGGGGTCCTCAGCTGTTAGGATATCGTGGGAGCCAAGGACAGCAGACATGATTGCAATGATCACCTGTATGTAAATCATTATTCAGAGAACCACGCTCATACCTCAGGCTGTTGGCTACGCACTGCGCAGTGGTTAACATAATACGGTTAGGTAAATCGAGAGCTTTCCAACGACTGGCGAACGATTTTTGTACAATTATAAATGCCTGGGATACAGTTCCGTAGAAACGATTTGGTTTTATGCGATAATCATCAGATAATCAAAGTAACACTTTTCGATTCTATGTGCCAAAGTAAAGACATGAAATGTCAAAAACTAAGTTACCTACGTAAAAAATTAATTACGGCAGAAATCACAGAAGAAATTAGGTATTACTATGTGGTTGTGGGCTAATTTATAGGAAACATCGATTGATACCACAAATATCACATAAAAAACTAGGGTGGAGGGACCAGTCATTGACATCTCACCAAGAAGTTTTAATAATAAGGCATTTAAAATTGTTTTACGGGCTTTCATCCATTTGAATTTTGAGACAAAATACCTTCTCAGTAAAGTTTAGAGGCGGAAAAAGGTTTCAGGAGGGTTTTTGTGAAATCTGGAGAAGGTTACCCATCAGAACCTCGTGATGTAATTTCTTTGGTGCATTTTCTTGTGATTTTGCTAAGGAGGCAAGCGTTTTATTTGCTCCAACATGCCCTCCACATTTTAAAATTCGATTGTTTCCATGGTTTTTCTCAATGAGTTTTTTGAGTAGATTGCATTTATGCTATCATTTTTTTTTTTTTTTTTTTTTTGGAAATGACCAAAGATAACATATGAAAATGCAAATGTCAATTACTAGTTCCCAAACTGATGGTCCCCTCAGTGATTGGCAGTGCTGTCAATATGGATCTCTATTCGTTCTTTATTTTTTTATATTTATATAAATACATAGCAACTCACAAGCTGCTAGTTTACATTAGAAACGTATTGTGCCTATGGTATCGAGAAAACATTGTAGCTATTTTGTGATGAAACATCCGGTGATATTTTCAACTTTTTCTTTATGGATACTCGTATTAATTTTAGTAAAACTAAGTTCAAATCCTCAATTTATTTTTAAAATGTTGAAATAAATGGTTTTTGATACGTGGAATCATTTATTGTAGAAGAACTGCTGTGTCAATCATAGGGTGTCAAACGTAGGTACAACCAAAAATTTGGCTGTCAAATTCTGGGTCATAGTGGGCACCTTCCACTGTCTCCAAAGTTGAGCAAGTTAATTCCCCAGGGCATAGTTCCCATTTTCGTAAGTCCCCAAAGTGGGCAGCTCCCTACTGTAAGTCTCCTGGTTGAGCAAGTTATATTATTCCCGATTGTTCCAATCTTTGATTGGGGGTTAACTACCTAATGAATACTTCATATGAAGATTCATTGACAATCCATCCTGTTTTAATTTCAACTTTTTATCCTCAATCGCCAATGCAGCTATTTATTAGTGAGCATCAGTTCTCAACCAGTAAACTATTCCACCTAGTTTACATACTTGCTTTTCAATCAAGTATGTTTCCTAAGGGGGGCAGTGTGACAGTTCCCGCGAGATCCAAGGGAATGCGCTGCCGTCGCTCTGTTGTTGTAACGGGCGTCGGGCGCGCCTCTTCCTGTGTTTTCGAGACTGCGTTTGGCGATGGATGGGTGATCCTAGAACTGGAAAACCTATCTTCTCCGAACGTAGCTATATGCTATTAGTACGAGTTGGTATCTCTTTTGGTACTGTCACTCTCCTCTCTCTCTGTATGAGTGTGGATTTAGGCCCCCATTGTACCCTCGGGGGCGGACTAAGTCTATTACAAGGCACGCCCAATTGAAATTGATGACCGTGACCCATTTTTATTTATGGGTTGTATTCGTGTAATCGCCGACAGACGAATACGGCTACACGAATACGAATATAATCGCAGTTGACTCAGAATCAACGAACAATTTGCGCGATTACAATCGTATTCGTATTCGACGATAAGATTATGACCAACACTGTGTTGAACGATATTGGTTTTGCGGATGCGCAATGGTTATCATCCCACTGATCATGATGCAATTTACATGGCATTCTCATAATAGATCATAAACTCAACTAAGTACTGATTTTGAATGGCACCAAACCTACTGATTATTATAGATCGACATAAGGAATTCACGTTGGCGCATGCGTACAAGTAGGTACAACAAATGTTAATCCGCAGGCATTGAAAATCGTTAGAGACCGTCTAGAAGCTAACCCGCATAATTCATGAAGATTTCTTCGAAATCGAACCCATACTTGTTCAGGGTGGCCCCCAACTGGAAAAGTCAGGGAAAACCTGGAATCGTCAGGGAATTCTGGGCGTCGGGAATAGTCAGGAAATTTTGCAAAAACCACCAAATGTCAGGGAATTTTTTAAATGAAAACTTAGTGCAATATTTTAAAGCGTTTTTAGGGATATTATAACTCCTAAATAACCAAACTTCAATGGCGGACTTTATCATACTTGGTGCATATTATTTCATATGTGAGTTATACGTATGACAAAAATAATTATCAAGAGTTGTGGTAAAACTGTTCAAAAGTAACAACGCTACACGCAGATAAAAAGTGAATGGATATGCCATTGGCTTTCTTGGTAACTACATCACCTAGACTGAACCATTTGTGAGAATAAACAATTGAGTATTGAACTAAGGAGGAAAAACCCAGCAGAGTAGTGGATTGTTTCAGTGAGAGTCCCAAAACTAGTTTATATACATAAGCTAGAACGTTTCAGGAGGGTTAAGGAGTTGGAAATCGGCCCATTGGAATGTGGAGCCATGTGTTATAAATTCACAGAGTAACTTTCCAACGAACGATTTTTGTGCGATGGGAAATCAGGAAGTTATACTCTCTATGTGGCAACGGTTGGTAGTAGGTGAAAAAAAGTGTGACATTTTTTGAGAAAAATTTGAATTTTCCCCAGAGCTAAGAAATCCATGTAAGGAAAAATTTACTTCAACAAATAGCTTCAGATCACAAATTGATAAAATATTAAACAAAAAGTCATGCAGCAAATATCGTATGGGTGAATTTTCGTAAATTATCGTATTACATTTAGGTTAAATTGGTATGATATTTGAGGACTTCGAGGGCAATGAAATTGTTAAATATAAGTAGACTGCATATAAGTAGTCTGTTTTTTCTTTAAATTATACGATTTTCGTTTTAGAAGCAATAAAGGTACAATAAAATTACCGGAAAAAATTAATTGAATTTGATATTTTTTGTCAGGGAAATTTGAAGTTTGGTCAGGGAAATGTCAGGGAAGTTGAGAATTTCATCATCTGCTACATGAATCTTCCGTGATAGTCAACATCCATTTCGTTTGCTATGACGGTCATTTTTGTATATATATGGATAACTTGATGGAAACGATGATTGCTAAATGCCAGTGATATAAATTTTGGTTAGAGAAATTTGTTGATCGACCAAGCAAAGCAAATTTCAATCTCTTGTAATTTGTTCCAAGACATGGACCACCGTTTATGAAATTTTGATCAAAAGTCACATAAAGGCTGAAGGTCTTTGGAATATTGGCATAGCTTTCTACCAACCTAAGGGGTGATGGTGGTTTTCAATCATAGAGCATTGAAACAACAGTTGTTTATACGTTCAGTGTTGGCAATGGAGTTAACAATGTGTACACATCCCAAGTCTCTAACGCCATTTCTGGCTAGTAACGCGATAGCATGTAATTGGAGCTTCCATATTGCCATGTTACACTTAACAGTAAATCTAATTTATTGTCATTATTTTGTAGAATAACGAGGCGTTAATACATTTTGTTTCTACTGTGTATTTCTCTTCCAAACAGCTCATTAGGCGGGGCATTAATTTCAATAAGTAGCGCTAAGATGAGACTTTATGGAGCGATATATTCGTCTCATAATTCACGTCGTCATTCTCGCCCTCCCTTTTCTCGGCATAGCGTTAATTAAAAAGATAAAACATCCACTTTACCCCTCTCCAAGTACCTATAATCTAATTAAAGTACTAGAATGACAAGATGTTGGTGTCGTGAGATATTGTTGATAGTATAATAGTAGTGTCAGCCTGTACCTTTACAATCGCACGGATGTATATTTGCACAAATGTGGAAAAAGCAGAAAGTGTGGAGAAGCTGTAGGTGTTCTTAGTCTAAAACGCACGAAAATAGCCAAGATGTAGTCATTTTTCTGCGCTAAAAATCCGGAAATAGTAGCTTTTTTGCTTATAAACGCACACAGTAACAATACATGATGCTGTTTTGTAGTTAGTGAAAAATAAATAAAAAATTGGTAAAGTGCTAAAAGGCTGGTGTATTCAGTACAAATACACACTTTCTCCACTTTTCAGTTTATAATTTGTCTGTCTTCCGATCATTACACCTTGACATGTACGATAAACATCCTATCGTGTACTTAACACCGATTTTATATTATGATTTGCTGACAAAACTTCAATTTCGGCATCCCACTTGACGTTGTTAATTTCGTTTGTCACCGAAACGCCATTTTTCTTTTCTGCTACACTTGTAAACTTAGCTTCTACAAGAGTAACTTTTCTACACTTGCACTCTTTGTTTTGGTGAAACACTGTTTTTTCAGTTTACCTTGCATTACAAGTACCTGTACTTATTAACACTTGTAACTTGTTGTTTTATAAAATAGGCCCCTGGTCGTCTAAAAACGTACCCCATCTTAATTTACCATTTCTCTCAAGTAGAGGAACCAGTTATGGAATAATTGGATAATTTGAAAGATTTCAATGACCCCTAAATTTGCGATTTTAATCCATATAGGATTTGCAGTACACAATTTATTAGGATATAGTATTATATACTATCCATATAAAAATTACATAAAAAAAACAAAAAATGGCTGTTTCCGATCTCCATAATCTTAAAAAATTGTCTGGAGGTCAGGAGTCGTTAATTTAATCAATCTTCAAAAACAAAAAAACAAAAAAAACGAACATATAATATCAAATTGTAAGGAGTAAAAGTAATTTAAGAAAGTGGAACTATAAGCTCAAAGGAAATGCTAAATAATAGAGCAGGAAAAAGTCCAGTCATACAGCATGACCCCATGAGCGAATTTCTTAATAAATCTTCGACATTTCAGATCTTCGACATGAGATTGGGTCTGCGTGCTAGTACGTACATAAATAGAGCTTCTTCATAATTTCAAGGCTGATATTTTCTAAGCCACAGTTAGTAGTAAAGCTACATCAAGTCCTAAAACAGTTGAGCGTAAAACATTAAAGAGAGCGACCGAGAGAATCGGAGGACGGAATATTTCACAGAGTAAACTCTTCAGTTGTGATTACATTTTTTTTTTAACAAGCACCTACTAACTACGTTTTAAACAGCACGGTTCTAGGATTGGTTATACAGGGATACTTCCATAAGAGTAGTTCAATCTGAATTTGGACAATGTTTCATGCAAATATTACCGATTTTTACAACTAGCGAACGGCATTATTTCGATTTTTGACTGATTTTTCAACGTTGGAAATTTTGAGAACTTGATACATATTCTTATAGGAAATTTTACGCTGATTCCGAATATACCACATGTTAGTATGCTGAAAAAATTATTTCGCACAACAAATCGCAAAAAACAGGCGATTTTGAAATTTTTGACTACATTTTTGAAAATTTCAACCCGAAGATGTAATCCGATCATGCTGGCCAACGAACTTGAACTTTCGTTTTGTGTCCTTAACATTTTAAAGTTTGTTTGAAGTTTCTAGCACAATTCTACGGACAGTTATCGTCTGGAATGACACATACATACATACATATATACATACATATATGTACATACATACATATATACATACATTAAAAAATGCGTTAAACTTCAGAATATGATTCAGAATAGCCTGAAACGGATTTCTGGATAAATTTTTTTTCAAAAATTCACATTCTACAAATTTTGAGGCGAGAGCAATAGCTTAATTTTCTTCTAAAATTCGCTAAAATTCAGTTAACTAAAAGATACAGGAGAAAAGTAAAATTTGAGAAAAGTGAATCAGTATTAATCTAAAACGTTCAGAACGGACACAACTTCATGTTCGGAGTATTTTTGTTTAAATAAATGTTTAACTCAAATTTGAATTTGGAAAAAGTTTGTATTGATCTAAGGGGTGCCGGGAGTTCATTGAACAGACGAGGAGCCAAAAATTATACTGTCTCATAAAGAAATCATTATTTGGAATAGGGACAGGAACAACAATACCCGCATGAAGACGTGTCACACCATAACCGTGAGAAACAAAGGAAAATGATTCTTAGTTTAATGAAATTAGTTCTGGCAAGTTCAGTACACGAGGCTATTTAATGTAATGAAGAAACTGCTACTAACTATTTACATTGGTGCACTCCGACTGTTGTACTGCTGGATCTCCCTTTCAGCACTGCTGATCAATTTACACTTGTAAAGAGTTAAGAGCACTGACTGCTGAGAACAAGTTAATTGGCCAGTCCCCCTTTGAAATCGCTTCACAGTAAATCACGGAGAAAGCCGTTCCGCCATTTACCACGACCCCTTGCCCCGGAGATCCGGCGCTCAGAGCCAAGTGAGGGTGGGGAACTCGCCCTTCCAACACCCACTGCAACATCTTATGACAATTGCGTTACAAATCTACTCGCCCGACCCTTTCCCATTACCTAAGTGGATCGCCTCTACACGTCCTCCTATTTCCAACTACAGATACCTACCCGAGGCTTGTAGTTTACTCTGCGATACTAGTCTGAAAGCGATCGGTGATAAGTTCTTAAACGAGAAGAAGCATGTGCTCTAAGTTTCTCTGAGGAGATATATTGGAATGTGTATCCCTAATTAAAATCCAGAATACTTTTTAGACTGATAATATGTATGAGACTGTACAAACATTTGTTTTAGGATACCAATAACTTCATAAGTAAATCGCCTCCACACATTTTCCTATATCGAACCACAGGTATGGTATACGTCTTGTTTTTATTATTATCGCCCGAAAATTCGTTCCGCGTACAAAAGATGCCAAGCCACGAAATGCATATCATCCAATGGGAAATTTTCAAGGTTATTTTTTATTTGTTCAATTGAAAGATAAGAGTGAGAGCTTTCCAAAAAGGTGTTATATGGTGGGTAACTAACCAGTAATACGGCTTTTGAAATTCATTCGCACGATGACGTTCGCCTATGAGCGGGGGGGGGGGGGGGGGGGGGGGGGCTCTGCTCCCTAGCACTACTACGCCTCGGCGTGATCTTCCTACCCGTTTATTGGCGGAACTAAACGGTTTTTTAAAATCAACAATACAACTTTATTGCACAAGTGCATTACAGTTAGGTAGAGTAGAATAAATAAACATCAATAACATGAAACGAGGACAGGAGTTCAAGCCCAACGACTTTCTGCTTTTAAATAACATTTAACAATGTACCTATGGTTTCTATAGTTTTTTATTATTTGGATGGCCTATACAAATAAACAATTTCATTTCATTTTCATTCAAATAAATATTTATTTATCTTTTTGTGATGCGATATCGCCAGCATTCTCACCACTGATCTCTCTATATAATACATCATTCGATGAGTTAAAAATGGTGACTTTCACATCAAACGAATCCGAATCAATCTGGATCACTCTGAATCAAGTTGAATTTGATTCGTCATCTCCACGCTTTCACACCAGCTGAATCAAACTGAATCTATAACAATCCTTTCATTTTCTTTTTGTTTTCCTTCTTTTAGTTGCTTTTGAGCTATCATCATGGACGCTGTTGTTTTAAATGCAATAGTGTTTCGTAGGAGGCAACGGCGGAAACAGAAAACAAGAAAAGTGTGGATACATCACATAAATAGGAAAAGGCTGGATTTTGGTATGTCTCATCATTTACATCCTGAAATACAAATTGATGAGAAGAAATTCTATGACTTCTTCCGAATGAGTGAGGAATTGTTCGTAATACTGCTGGATTTGGTGGGACCTGTGGACGCACTATTTTCTTTTACTTTTAAAATTAATAATTCCTCGTCCATCTCGTATGGTTGTTGATTCAAAACTGACCGGACGAGGAATCTGACCGGTTGAATCAAGTGCGACCTCGAATCAATACTGATTGAACCAGATTCGTCCGGTCTGAAGGCGGGAAAAGAGTCCCTTCACATTTAAACGGAGCACTCGAAGCCGAATCTTGGTCAATTAGATTCAACTTGATTCGGAGTGATTCTGTTTGATTCGGATTCGTTTGGTGTGGAAGGGGCCTAAGAGAACAAGGTATAGCAACCGATGTGGAGAATCTCCAACATTGTGTGTTAACTTAGTAACGATAAGGTTAGGTTTCTCGACTGCTTTGCTCAAAATAAGATTTGTTGGGGGTCTTATCTTAGTAAGGATCTCACAGTCAACTTAGGTGAGGTCAAAATAGGATCCTAGCTATAAGATAACTTCCATTGGACGAAACACGTCGGATCGCAACCCAATAGACTCGTCCGTCTTGGTCAATCCAAACGGTGGCGAGGAGATTCCAGAAGTTGACAAGATCCGAAAAACAGATTGGGAACCGGGAAAAGACCGTGGGCGGCCCGGAGTCACGTTCTTAGGGAGCATAATGACCCTTCTGCCCAATAAGAACGCGGTATCACTGACTCAGATTGAATCCCCCTCCCCCAGTAACCCAATTCCATTCCGTAATGTTGGGAACGAGACACAAAGCTGCTCTCCTCCGGGATTAAGTTGTCTGACAAACCCTCGGCCCTCTTCCGTCACCCTTCCTTCCTTCCGACTTCACTCAATTCCTCCAAGACTTCTTGATTAAATGAAGTAGGTGCCGCCTGTTTTGATAAGTACGGGTAAGATAGTGCCAAAAGAAATCGAATCGCTCCTGTTTCTATCTCAAAATAAAGGGAATGAATTGTACTTGCACTATTTTGGTAATAGCTGTGGTCTGTTTATCAATAAATGGTCGCAATACACACCAATAACACCATATGCACTTTTCGAGCCAGATAAGTTACGTAACGTATTTATACGTAACGTTTACTTCGCATACTGCTATATAAATTCATCCAAACTGCGCAATCAAAAGACATAGCCACCCTTGAAGAGGTCTGTTTTAAGGTTGTTTCGGTATATATATTATACAAATGACGCTTTCCAGGTAGACAACTCATTCAAGAGCAATTGGTACATGTACAGTTGACGTTGATTGTGTCTAACCACTAACCACTAACGTGCCCTTAACGTCACCCCAACGTGCCCAAGAGTGCGTGACCTTGAGGGGACGTTTGCAACGTCTAACGTTTGAATGGCTCATTTAACGTCACCCGTTTGGGGACCTAAAGGCATACGGCACTAGCGTAACCTTCCTGTAAATGTAACACTACGGGTCACCTCAAAATTACTCGAATACTGGGGAAGTAAATAATAATAGTTTTATTTTCAAATGCCCTCATTAACTACTAATTATGTTGATGTAGCGGATACGATTTTTGGACACCCACTCAGACCTCTTTATTTTACTTTTTTAAAGTCGCGTAGAAACCGAGTGTGCTCTCTGAAGTCCGCGTCCTAACCTCCGCTTTACTAGCCTTCAACTCGATCGAAAAAAATTCGTTCTTTTGCGCACAGGCTCTATTTGGTTGATTAAAAACTATTTCACATATTTAAATGAGAAACCTGAGTTTTAAGATAGTAGGTACTTCTTCGCAGTATTGTTCTTAGTTTGCCTGATCTCCCAGATGTTTTCTCGTGAACATTGCGTAAAGTGCTGCATCCACTGATGATCATCAGGTAAAATCCTGGTTCATTGTCATAGAGATAAAAAATTTTTCATACTTTTTGATCATTTACCCAACGGAAAACCCAAACACTAGAAGTTCGTAATGACTACTTAATGACCTATAAGTAAAGTTAAACCGCGATGTTTCCCACTTGAGGCTTATTGTCTTTGAGTTAAATCCATGCCCTGTTTACGAATTGAAAACAAAAAATGAAAAGTTAGGCCGCATTAGAACTGAAACTAATATGAAATTCGAATTTAGTTGTAAAAAATGAAGCTATTACAATGGCTCCAAAAATTTTAAAATAAAAATTTTCCAAAAACGTCTCCATTTAAATCCGTTTTGTGACATTCTGAAACGAATCCTAGAGCTAACGCTTTTCCATATGTATATACATATAGAGGAGAGCGCCCAAAACCGGACACCTATCTTGTTTTTGAATGAAAAAAAAAATAGAAAATAGTGAAAAATTATGTTTTAAAATCATCTAATATTTACTTTGTAATGTTGAGCATCATTTAACTTTTACTTTAAAAAAATTAATTCAAAATTAGTACAAAAAAAAAATATATATATATATATTTTACCAAACCTTACACTTTCTCAATTTTTGATATAGTTCCCAAAACCGCACCCCTTGTCAAAATAACAATAAAAAAATTTTAAAATTGTATCAAATCAAAGAATACTTATTCTAGTTTGAAATATTATTATAATTTAACAATCACAATACAATATAATACAATAAGATGATGATTTCTATCTCAGAGAATGATACAGAATCTATTTTAAACAGGGTCCGGGTTAGGCAACAAGAGGGGGTCCGGTTTAAGCGACTATAGCCATCAGTTTGTTGACCCGATTAATTTTGAACCAAATATCTAAATGAAACGTTTTGAAGATGAAGAATAAACTTAAACCTTGCCATTTAAGAATATATATAGATATAAAGGCTTACCTGAAAATATCTGGGAAAAATAACGAAAACTGTAGCACTGCTCAAAAACTTTTTTCTCTATCAAAACATGTAATGGTGAACTGATTAGCAACAAGTGAAGTGGGCGATGTGAGCGCTCCACTACATAGTGGTAGATGCCTAAACTACTGTTTACAGTTGAATAGGATAGAGTTAAGGAGAATGCAGTGTCAGAAGACCAGGGGTCCACTTTAGGGGGAGGGGTCCGGTTTAGGGTCCTTTCCTCTCATACATATGTATATATGTGTCATTTCAGACGATGACTCTTGTTAGGATTGAGATAAAAAGACCATTCTTGCGCCAAAAAACCAAGCTTTCCAAATTAAAGGATGAGTTCGTTGGCAACACCAACAATCGTTGGCAGCACATCAAATTGGTCAAATTTCAAGAATTATACTCTACAAATCACCAAAAATAGCTAAAAACCGCTAAAAATCGTTAAATTTATATTTTTAGCAAAGTTTTAGTCATGAAAGTTTATCAACAGCTAACTATAACATTTTAAAATTTATGCATAAAATTATGCAGAAATGTTTACTTGAATTTCAATAATATTTGCTAAAAAAATGATAAAACCTCCATAATAAAGCTAAAATTTCTAAATTTTTTTGAGTCGCAGACTATTATTTGGATCAAATTTTGCTTTCATAAAATTGGTTATTAACTATTTGAAAGTCCTCAAATTTCCAAACAATGTAACATAATATTTGTAATACGATTACTTACAAAAATTCGCTCTTACGATCATGCTGCATGACTATAACTTTTGACTATTGACTTTTGACTATAACTTTAATTTTTTGAAATTTGACCAATTTAATGTGATCAAAAAATGATTGCAAACGAACTCATCCTTTCGTATAGAAAGCTTGATTTCTTGGTTGGTGCAAGAACGGAATTTTTATCTCGTCTGGAAGGACACATAGGTATATTTAGATACAAACGCAAAAGCGTTAAGCTCTAGGATTCGTTTCAGAACGTCTCAAAACAGATTGCAGTGGAGAAATTTTTCGAAAATTCTGATTTTATATTTGGAGCCATTGCAATAGCTTCATTCTATACGAAAATTCGGTAAAACAAGTCTTCATCCAGCTGGCAGCTCTCGGCTGTAGGCACTTCCCTACCTTAGAAGAAGAATTTGGCCCCTCAACCCCCCGGATTATCCTTCCCATTCACTTTGTTTCGCTTCCCCGGCGATTTGCCAAATCTGTTGTGGTTGGCTGTGGACGGAACGGGTTTTCTTTCCAGGCAAACTGTATTCGGAAATTGAGAAGTCTCGAGTCATCAAAGGAGAGGATTCCCTTGAAAACCACCAGCCGAAAAGAGGAGAGAACGAGGTGACGAGGAAGTGGGGGAGGAGGCGTCTGTGGGGTTGGCCACGTACCGTCAACACTGAACCTCTGCCAACTACATATTGATTCCAAGCGGGTCTCGAGGTACTCATTGTTTACACTATGCGAAAAGCGAGCTCCCCCGCCTTTCTCGATGCCAAGTTGTACGAGTTGTTGAACCGTTTAATTGAAAGCACTCAACCTTTTTCATTTTATATTTTTTTGAACGCCAAAGATTCTTGAGAAGAATGAAAGTCCACATCCAAAGGTGTTCAACTGGGATTGTAGTAATGTAACTATCTATTAGATCTGTGGTTCACATCTCACCTTCCACCGGGACCCACCAGTTGAGACCTATTCAACCTCTTTTGCTCCGAACAGTCGCAACATAATTCGAATGTATGATGCGTAGTCAAACGTTTAGGCATTGAACGGTATGAGTTTTCATTACTAAATTTGAATGAATCAAATGAAAAGAATTAGAAAGATAGGTACGAAATATTCAAATAACCTTAAAATGAAAGAAAAAATAATACCCAATGTGAAATATGGTGCCATGGCTGAATTTCACCAGGTCTCAACCGGGCCTGCATTGGTCAGTACGTGTGTGCGTGTCCTGTCTATCTGTCTACTCCGCACTACAGTCCGCAATTTTAGAGTTGCCGAGTGAAATTCGGGACCTCAGAAATACGTGTTCAGTAGAGATTCGGATGATTTTTAATTCCTCACTAAAGAAGGTAGTGAAGCTTTGTGTTCTTGATTGAAGTCGAAAAAAATTTTGTCCGCCAAAATCAAAATTTCCACTTGCTTTCCGAGTTTCAGAGCTTGCTGATTAATTTTGGTTCCATGTCTGTCTCTCTCTGTTGTAAATCCTTGTCACGCCCAAATATATACCAACTTTCAGTCCAATTTCGATGAAATTTTCAGGGATGATGCGGGATGATGCGTGTTAACTCCTAGACGGTCCCCTATAATTTTCAATGCCATTGAATCAACAATAGGATGTGCGCATGCACAAACGTGAATTTCACAAAGCTTTGATTTCTCGTCATCCGATGGTCCAATTTCGTTCAAACTCGGTAGGTAATTGGGTAGGTATATGTTTTAGAAAAATTCCTTATAAATTATATTGCGCGAAAATAATATCGATTGACACGGGCAAAACATCAAGTCTAATGGAGCGATTATAATGACATTTTCAGGGAGCTTCTGGACGACCCTATAACTTTCATTGCCGTCACATAAATAGTCGTCCATGCGCATGCGCAAACGTTAATTTATCAACAAGTCGATTTCTTATCATGTTTTGGTCCTATTTCGTTCAAACTCGGGGAATAGATGGGTATATCCCAACTTCCAAGTCACTAGATGCCTACCACCAGTTGCGTCTGTGTTCACAGCAGAGCTGTGGGCAGTGACACTGGCTGTTCGACACTGCCGATTATTGGAAGTACGGAATTATGTGATTTGTACCATCGAGGTGATTAGGGACTCATATTCTGATGATCTCCTAATACAAAGCCTTCGTTTATCGCTACACCAATCCCGGACATTGGGCTCAACCATAACATTTATGTGGGTACCAAGCCATGTGGGTATTCATGGCAATGAGTGTGCAGATGCCCTTGCAAGGAGAGTAATTGGTAATAACTCCATTGATACTTTGTCTATACGCATTGAGGGTCAAATCTCCTACATGCAACATAAAGTAAATTCCATTTGGCATGAGCAATGCCAAATGGAGAGACGCCACTGGTCTGCGTGATGTCCTTCAGGACTTGAGCCCGGTGGGCCCTTTCGTAACCCTACTTCCAAGGAGGGATCGAATAGTGGTCAAACGGGTTGCCACTGGCCATACCCGTCTTACTCTAAGACACCTGCTTGGTGCAGAAGCTCGAGATCCAGCATCAGCTCCCTCTGTGGGTTGACGTTTTATCCGGACCTGTTCCATAGGTACTAAAAAACACAAAACATCAATAAACAACTTTGAAGTGGTCAGTCTAAAACCACAACGACTACATAAATATTGCCGGCGTCTTGCATTTAGCTATATTTCCTAGAAAATGAAGCTACTGCAATGGGTCTGAAATTTTTAAAATTTCCATAATTGAAATCCGTTTTGAAACGATTCCTGAATTTCGCTTTTTCATATAATAGTAGCATGTATATAGTTATTTTAGCATATTTTTCATCTACTATAAGTTGTATTACTTTATTTTTGGGGGGGTTTTTTTTTTCAACCATTTCGGCCATCATTTTGGTCATCACTGTACCCCTCTTTTTTCCTGATCCTCTGAGTTACCGGTGGAGTCCATGATGGCACTTCTATTCGGTCAAGCATGTCAGCATGGCTCCCCTTAGAGTCGTGCCACGTCCAGTGTCCCTTTGGACACCTTGTTCAATGCCGCTAATGACCCTTCTGGTTGAGGTGCGGCTTCAACCTTGGGGAAAAAAAATATATACATATATATCGCACCCGTCCTAGAATAAGGGAGTAACCAATTCACGTCCTAGGATGAAAGACACAACTCAGTTGAGTTCACGCAGTCTGTGTCTCGGTTGGAGTTGTTTCCTTTTTGTGTGGACAGTTTCAACTTGTGTCTTTCTTTTCTGAACATTTTGGATCCTGACTGGTGAGATTTCAGTGTTTGAGTTGGAACAACTCAAAAATTCTTAAAAAATCAACAAAACCGTTCCCCCCACTCCCTTCCCACTGGCAAAAAAACTATTTATTCACCATGGGGCGTTAGAGTAATAATGTAGGAAACAAGTTTCGCAAAGATAAATTATGTTCATCGTGTTCCAAAGAACGGGTAGCCAATGGTGTGGAAGGAAAACTTTGAATGCGATTTGCCGAAAATGACAATTTTTGAATTGTACCCTTATTCTAGGATGGGTGCGATATATATAATATTCAAACTCAGAATCGCAATGTGTTAAGGACGAAAAATACTGTAGCTCCTCTTTTATCAGCTGTATAAAATAATGTATATAATAATTTTTGTTCGAAGGACAGTAACTCGGATGCTAACTAATTGATCAGCGGATCACAATCTAGGATTTAAAAGTGATGGTGAAACAGTGAAAACACTGACTCGCGGGTATTTAGATCCTGTGTTACCCGGACTCGCAAGTTAACTCCCGTTGGTGGAACTGACCGTTATAGCAATAATATAAATTTTGAAGTGGCTTAATTCACTTATTATTATGTAAACGGTAACTGATTGAGTTTATCACTTTCTTTGTAATTCAAAACGCTTTTGTGTTTCATTGGATCGTTCGTGAATTCTTTTTAGCTGTCTTAGCGTTTCGTCATCATCAACCATTTCTTCACTTATGTTCCTGATAAACTCTCGCAGCATTTCAACAGAGGTTGTCTCTTCGAATATGCTTTCTTTTGATATTTCATGTATTACGTCGCAAATTTTCTTAGAGAGTATTTCACATCTCTTGTGAAGAGCTACTATTACATCCATTTGATTTGTGTCTGCCAACGTGCAGTAGCATCTATTTACATGCCCTTCTACACTCATTCGTTGTCTGGTATAACCATCTAAGTAAGAATCGATGTCGTCAACATCCTCTTCAGATTTTGTGCTTGATCTGGACACTGAAACCCACCCACAACATCCGAAAAGCAAACAGTATAGTATCAAAGCCAAAGTACCACATGAACCAACGGCGGCTCCGATAATTGCAACATACTTTGTAGAAAATTTGGGGTGACAAGCGTGGCATTCGGCCACGATAGTAGGATAAGGCGAATCCCTCCCTACATCTTCCTCCTCTTCTTCATCTGAATTAAGAATTTTGTCTGCATCCGCTATTGAGTCGGAGAGTAATTCGACATCATCAGTGGCCAATGGAGAAGTTTCATCTTCTTGCAATTCTGATTCAGTCGGAGATGGTTCAGTCGTAGTCCTGCATGAGTGTTGTCCTGTGAATATACTTTGTGCTTTCGTGCCTAATTCATTACCAATGGTTGTTGTACCGGCGGAAGAGTCGGAAGATTCTTCCTGATGTGCATCATTTGGAACCTTAAAATCATATTGTAGTTTCAACAATATTGGTCCGTCACCCGTAGACTGAGATGATTCCAAGTCGTCTTCGACCTTCAACAAAGCTTTGCATTTCACTGTAGATGTCTGCGAACTATGAGCGCTGTTCGCTCTAGGTTTGAGGGCTGAGCGATGCTCTAGAAGTGACATCATTCCGGAATATGCTTTTTCGAATTCGTGAGGTGGTATGTAAGGCATTATTTTTTTCTTGAGCCAATTGATGAGGTTTTCCGAAACTTGCGCGTTTGTATCAGAACTCAGATTGGTGAAGGATAAACAACGCATTGCAAGGACGTACATATCCAAAATCATATATGAGGTATCTTCACCAGTCACACCGACCGTTAAATTGAAAGGAGGAAACGTAATAAGTCTAGCTGCTTTGGCTACTCTCGGAAGCTGGGAAGGTTTTATCAAATTCTTGACACTGACATCTGGCTGTCTATTCAAAATTTCTGAGCATAATCGTAAGTCATCTTCCAAGCTATAAGACCCGTTATCATTGCTTGGATTGTATGTCATCACTCCTCTTACACGATTGACCCTCATTCCATTCAGAAAAAGGCTATTTTCATATTTATCAGCGTATTTTGTGTACTGGACAGCTTCTTGCTTCATTTTAGTAAAGGTTACTGTCTGCTTCAAACCAGTTTTGCTATCGAAGAAGGCCTTGTGAAGAACGGGTGTGGCCGTTTCAAATAGGTGCATGAGAGCGTGCCTTCGCTCGGGACCATTTCCATTAGGCATATTGGATAGAGCACTGCAATACCTTAAATAATCTAGAAGTACTGGAATGAATTTTGGGTTCACGAGCAAATTGTGTTTTGCTGTGCAGAACTCTTCTTTTGAGAGAAAAGTGAAATCCTTAGGCTCGTCAGCATCGGCAGTAATATCAAAGGCAAAAAACAAAATTGGAAGGAAGAAATGCTGATTTTTGAAATACATACGCCAAAAACCCTGCTCTCTAAGAACGTTAAACTTGTCAAACAGGGCAAAATTGGTATTGTTTACTGATTCATAATCTATATCTAAGGCGACTCATACATTGCATTCAAACGTTGTAATCACAGAAGTATCTATACTGATAAAATGAACTTATAAATTTGAGACCACCACAACAATAGTATTGCGGTAGGTTGGTAAGCTGTATAAAAGTAGCTGTATACCCGATCAGCTAAGTGATCTCTTAAATAAAGTCATTATCGAAAGTGCTTCACACTACAAGAAAGCCATATATAGAAATTAATGTTCAACTATCTGCTTTTTTGTCCAACCTCTGCATGTTCAAGTTCAAATTTACTTTGGGAAACGTAGGAGTTTAGATCGTAAACATATCTGGAGGATGAGAGAAAATCTCAACCTCAGAAAATACTACGCTCAATTAACATGATATTCACCTTCAGTTCTGCTGAAGTTCTCTATAATCTTCGAAAATTTAAGAACTTCGGAATTTTCCAACAATGCGGATTGTTAACTGTCTATAGCCATAAGGCTTATAAATGTCAACATCATAACCAATAAACTAGATGACCAGTTCCACGGAATGGGTTATACCTACTTGAAACATTCCATCGTGACCGCTTCACTCAAACTTTGGAAAATTAGAAGAGTGAAAATTAGAAGAGTCCTATTATATCACCCATATTCAGGCTAAAAGGTTAAATTACGTTTTTCATCCTCTCCTCTGTTTTAAAGTGTACTTCAGCACATCGACTACCACCCACTTCTATCGCAGCAGCTTCCACCTTTCAGTAAGCTCTTTCTTGTCTTGTAATAGATATTCACGGAAATCGAGTGGGACGCAATGAAACTTTTCCAGTTATTCTAATTGGTCGAGGATTTCTTTGAAGCTGTAAGCTGGGCTTGGCCGTGTGCCTGAGCCGTAAACCATGCAATTATGTAAAGTGGTTTCCAGTTTTTAACGGTTGGTTTTACGAACAAATGTTGTTTTCAAGTGAATACTTAGGTTTTTACAATGATTAACCATTTATAATGGTATACCCTCAACCTGTTTTTATCGAATCAAATCCGTGCATTAC
Source organism: Adelphocoris suturalis (assembly GCA_030762985.1). Classification (NCBI taxonomy): domain Eukaryota; kingdom Metazoa; phylum Arthropoda; class Insecta; order Hemiptera; family Miridae; genus Adelphocoris; species Adelphocoris suturalis. The sequence continues at coordinate 20,112,694 of CM061047.1, forward strand.
GTCATACGTTTTTATAAATGCTGGCTTTTAATCTCAAATTATTTCAAAGCACTTCACTATTTAGATGTGAGCTGTTTTAATAATATTGCCGAAAATGAGGGATTCTGGTGGGTAAAAATTATGGATATTTTACAGCAACTCAACTCCGTCGAATGACGACGACGACACATTTTCAGAGTTAAAATTTTAAAAAGTTCCAAATGGGAGGAAAAAATGAATATATAAATAAAAATCAGACTACAGACAAAACATGACATTTATCGTCACCGTAGAGTTGACCTCCTCTTACTGATACCGATCACCCTCCAAGGTGGAACACATGGGGCTGGGTATTGAAGCCGGTTTTGGTTTATTATTTTCAATAATGAACCTTTGTAATCGACCAAGAAAAAAATTTAACCGCCCCCCCTTCCTTATAAAATTTTCAACATGCGTAGAATCCAAAAATTGAATTCAAAATAATCAGTCCGTACGCCGTCCAGAGCTTTTCTCCAAAAGTGCAGGACCAAAGTTTATGACAATTGGATCAGAAATCATTCTTCGGCCTTAACCCACCAGTTCCCATGGCTAGGTGGAGCGATTTTTTTTAAATTTTTTCCCATAACTCTGTTTTTCCACAGTCAAATAGCAAGTTGAGATAATTAGTTTGTTCAAAATTTAAAAATTACTAGGAGAAATAGAGGTGGCACCTACAGGTGCCTTTGGGCGGCAAAAACCTGGCACCTAGAAGTGCCTGACATTAATTTTCTCTATTGGGAAGAAGAATGAAAGCTGAAAAATATGCTAAAAATAGTTTATTAACTGTGTATAAAACAAAATGTAAATGTTATTAAATGGAACTGTAATAAAAAAAAATAATAAAATAATATTTTTGAGTGAAATTCGTTCACTGAGATACGCTGGGAGTCCAGATTTTGATCGAACCTGTCGACACCGCCCATATACAAATCTGTCTGTCACGTTCAAAACATGGGGTCTCCCATATCTCTCCTTGGCATCCTTATTTCCAGCTCTGTTGGAAAAAGCTGATTCGTCTTCAAGCCATACGATTTCTAGATTCGTCCTAGATTTACGTTTACCGCTTTACTTAGCCATACAGTTTGAAGGGCCAGCTAAACGAAGGGTTCAGGATTCGCACTTGATTCCATTGTTTCTGTCTATTTCTTCACAGATTTCTCTTTATTCTCGCTCTAATCCCTCTTTCTCATGCTCCTGGTGACCATCCTTTCTCTCATTTCGTTATTATTCACTTCTTCTTGGGCTGCTTCTGTTTCCCCTTCCCTTGTAGAGTTTACATTTGACATGACGTGGTCCTCATCCTCAGCAACAAGATTTCCATCCTCAACGACATAGTTCCCATCATACTCATTCAAGTTCAATTGGTCGTCACCTCGGACCCACTCCTTCACCTCCATCATTTCGATTTCCCTTGGATTTTCATCTGTATCGTCATTGGCGTGAATGTTTTCTCCATAAGTGCACTTCACTTCTGACTACCTGAAAGGTGATTCATATCCACCTCATCTTCTCTACTTTCTTTGTCAGGTTTTTGTCCATCATCGGGTGGAAATAGAATGATTTAAATACCCTCTAGGTCGTCACCAGCTTCTAGGAGAGATATAATCTCGTGCAGAGGTATCCTGTTGAATAAGTGACATGAGTATCTATCGAAAGTAACGCTAAACTGGTCAATAATTATGTTCTTTATTTGTATGCCCCTCACTCCATGATTATTTCCTTAGATTACTACAATAATCCTATTTTTATAGTCATAACGTTTTATAAAAAACATTCACAATAGCAACACGTACCTTTATCTGGGTTGAATGCAAACAGCATCAAACTTGAAAACGAGCGTGGAGATGGAGAGTTGATTAACTTCAACAAAAATACATAGAACAAATATACTGAAAAAATAGGTATTTTACATGTAATAGTAATAATTAGTAACACACAATGAACGCACTACGCTATAAACACTAGTTACGACGACGTAGCTTATGTTTCCCAAAGGCACCTGGAGGTGCAACCACGTGGTGCAGTTCGAAGTATGGTTTTCCCAAAGGCACCTACAGGTGCTCCCATGCGTTTGCACTTGTCGAATCGGCTAATAGTTTACTTGTATACACATAAAAACGTTACTGAACACTAGTTACATTCATTATACATTGAAACAAAACGGAATTATACTTTTCACCAACCTTTTTTTTATCAATTTTCAATGAAATGCGGCGGAGTGTCCACTACCTTGCCATTATCACTGAGATGGTTCAACACAGACTGATAAAGATCGCAAATGAACACACCTAGCGGCCATACTATGCAACCAATAGTAGTCAAAAAAAATAAATAAAATAAAATAAAAAAATAAATAAATAAATAAAATTTAAAAAAAAGAAGTTTTTTCGGGGGTAATTGATAGATATCCCAAATGACCGAAGGTAACTCTACATTCATCCGTTTGCTTTCCCTATGGGGCATAACGTTGACAGGATAAAAAGGCATCAACACGGGAGTGAACCGCAACTGGTGAAACATAGGAAAAAATCGCTATGAAAACTATTAAATCGTATCAGCTGATGAAATTGCAATTCAATTCTCTCTTAGTGAAATCGAGGAGATATTTCTGTCACCTAAAGGGAGTTGTGAAATATAGGTAGGTACCGAGGTGATTTATTTTACCTCATTTTATCTAATATCATTAATTTTAATGAGCATAATGACATGATAGTGCTACAATTGAATATTAAAATCAGGTTAATTACGAGTCTAATGACGACTTGCGTTTGCAGAGGAGGCTGAACCCCGAGCTGCCTAAGCCCCGTCACTAGCGCTACCTCTGGGATACATGCGGAATCACTGATGAAGAGTTTATTCTTTCTATGGAGTATATTATAACATTTTCGTTACATATTGGATGGTAGGGTAGGTAGGTAAATGTCCTTGATATTAATATTTTCTTTCGGCAGGTAGGTGGCTACGTCTATTTATTTATGTGTTAGCTATTGCAATCTACACATAAACTACTGAAGCGTGTTATTTCATCAATTTTCTTTCGCGGTAGGTAATTTATACCAACCGGTACCTACCTACCTACATACCTACCTACCTTACCTCATAGATTTAGGAACCTTGTTTTATGGATTTAGTTTAAAACTAAACGTTTGCTTCTGAGTCTACTAAGGTACATGATAGGAAGCTTTGTTTTCACATTCAGAAGGCAAACTCTTTTTCTTCCAAAATCAAAATTCAAACTCGTTATTTTAGACTTTCTGGACAAATTTGTTCCGTGTCTGTCTGTTTCCAGATCCTTGAAAGCCATGTATTCCCAAAAATTTCATTAAATACGAACGTAAACAGTAATGATTAGGTTAGATCATACTGTTTCCTAATTCTTACTGTTTTCATTGAATAGGTTTGTTACAAGTTCTTACTGTTCCTAATTCTTACTGTTTTCGTTCGTATTTAATGAAATTTTCGGGAAATTCGTGGGTTAGGCTTGAAGTGAAGATCGTGCCCTTTCAATTACACCACTACAAATTAATAGTTTTACCGCACGTGTGCAAAAGTCTAATGCATCAAGCGTCATTTTCTCATGTTTAAATCGACTGATCTCGCTTAGATTTGAAAAATGACGATTTGATTACTCCTTATGAGTTTCATAATGACCTTATCATTAGTAGGTAGTTCCTCAAACCTCAAATCGTTGTAAACACCATGATTTCTATACCAATTTCTTGTACAAACGAAACACTTTTCACGCGTATTATTTTCTCATTGCCTAATTCCTACAGAAAGTTTGTAAGCACAACGACAGCACGGAAGAAGAGTCCTGAGCTCATCACCGCAATCACCAATATGTGCATCGGGGGAAATTTCTACCGAATTTCAACTTCCTAGGGTAAACAGGAAAGAATTTAGTTCACACAGCTGATCAAGATGACCCCCTAATTTCAATCCTCTCTTACTTTCCCAGAGAGTAACATATCAAATTTCAACTGCCTAGGGTAAACTGAAGAGAAATAAGCTAACTCAGCTGATCAGAAAAGAGCCCGTCATTCCGTTCGTCTCTTAGTGTCCCAGAGAGTCTCCATATCCAATTTCAACCTTCTAGGGTGAACATGAGAGTATTAGCTCAATTAGTTGATCAGGACGGAGTACATCATTTCATTCATATAGTAACGATCCATAGATGTTTCATTACGCAACCAGAATAGAATTTAGCTCACTCACCTAATCAGGGAAAAACCCATCAACCCATCATTTCAGTCATCTCCTAATGTTCCTGCCAATCATCCTATCATTGATCTTCCCAAGGTGAGCGGGAGAGAATTTAGGTCACTCAGCTGATCAGGATAGAGCCCATCATACTATTCCTATTATAATGTCCCAGAGAATTTCCCGATCAAATTTCAACATCTTGGGATGAACACGTGAGGATATAGCTCACCCAGCTGATCAGGACGGAGTGCATCATTTCATTCGTTTAGTAATCTACTAGACTCTCATTATAATATTTGCACTTCCTGGAGTAAACAGAAGATAATTCAACTCTCTCAATTGATCAGTTAATCAGTTATGCGATTTTAATATAGCCTATGTTGCAATCCAAGCTATAAAGTAACTGTGTGACCCTGTTGTTGTACCTGAGAGCCACTGAGCTCTACTACGAACTGTGATATCCGATCTGTGATATATTTATATACATCTAGTCGTAGTTTTATTTCACTTTGCTGATTGTATATAGTAGCATGTATATATAGTTATTAGCCTATTTTACATCTAGTCTTAGTTGAATTACTTTATTTTTGGGTTTTTTTTTTCAACCACTTTGGGGGCTGAACAGTGGTCATCACTGTATCCCTCATTTTTTCCCCCTCCGAGTTGCAGGTGGAGTCCATGATGGAGCTCCTTGTTAGTCAAGGATGGCAGCATGGCTCCCCTTAGAATCGTGCCACTTCCAGTGTCCCTATGGACACCTTGTTCAATGCCCTTCAGGTTGTGGTGCGGCTTAAACCTTTGGAAAGAAGGAGAAGAAGAAAAATAAAAACTGTGTGTCTAATTTCATCCAAATCCATCCACCCGTTTTCCAGTTCCAGTTATAAATTTTGAAACATCAAATCTGACCCAGATTATGATAAAAATTTGTTGAGTTTTTGAAAAAACCACAGAAGCTCAATTCCTTAAAATTTATTAGACACAAGTAATAATAATATTGAAGATGGTAGGTGTGGGTGTCAAGAATTTTATATGTGCACTTGCGCCTTCCAACCTGAAATCCTAGAATCCTGGTCCTGAATTGATAAAATTCAAAGGAGATTATGATGTGTGTCTCGAATAGTAGAATCACTGCATAAGATAATACGAGTATCTAAATTTAGCGAAACCAGATGACAAATGTGTCGGTTTACGCGTCTTGCATGATGTGTGAATAAATCGAAACGATGACATCGATGAGATGTTATGACCGAACTTGTTGAGATGAATGCGAAATGTACCTATGTAGATAGGTATTTTACATATGGAGGAAAAACGCTTTCTCTACGTGATAACAAGGTTGAAGTTAGAAGGAAAGTCATGTAGTGGCGCTGCAAATGCCCACCATGAACGGAAACTCAACGTATCTTGAACTAAGCGCAAAGGATCGGAAAATTTCGATAATTTCCATTGCGACATGAACCAAAACTAATACGCATTTGTATTAAATACCTATCACGAATGGATAAATAATATAATTGAACCAAAAACCATGATATTCTCCCAATGAGAATTAACCGAAGAAGGTTAGGCCCCTACGCATCGGTGGCAAGGGGGTGTACGACGACTTTTTCCACTTGAAAAAACAGTTTCGGGTTTTATTTCACTGGAAAATTTACAATAAGGGCTTAATATGAAATTATTCCGTAGCCCACAAGAAAGTAGGGGGGGTAGCAACACAGAACGACTTGACTAACGTACCGGAAAACGAGTGAGCGCGTTTCAGATTCATTATGACATTTTTTTCAAGCGAGTGTTCCTTTGGCGTCTTGTTTCTCCTACCGGAGATAAATATAAGAAGGGAAAAATTTATAGGGAGCAAGATAATTGGAAGGGATACACACAAGAAGGTACTTCTTGATACTGCTTCATAATATATTTATATGCAGCGAAGTACAATCATGTTTCATGAACGATGACTATTTACGTTTAAAGTAGCCTTAGCTGTATGGGTGAATGAATATGGAATATTTCATTACATCAGTCATCTTCGATCTCCATGACAATACCTATGTTAGTATATAAACCAAGTGTGGTTTAGTGGTAGACCAATCTTAGTGTGGGTTGGTCTTCTTGGTCCAGTTGGGCCGCAAGCATAAGGTGAGAGTGGTGAATGAGGAGTGTCTTAGGACGGACACCCATCCTTGCCCGATCCGTGATGGAGGCTTGGCGGTACCTTGCGGTCGACTTCATGAGTGTGGCCACTGTAGTCGCCATGTAGACCTTGGTGGAGCTCTAGCTCGTGTCACCAAGGAACCAAATTTGTCACTTTTGTCACTCCATTGAATCCACAGCAGAAGCTGCGCCTCCTTCGCAAGTACTTACTGTCAAAGCTAACCTATGGGTAAGTCTTTGGTAAGCTTATTGCGAGGAGGCTGCTTGAGTTAGACTGTGAAGTTCGCTCTGCTGTGTGCTCTTGGCAAGGCTTCTTACCAACTGCCTACATCCACGCCGGTCAAGGCCAGTGGGCTGGGTATTGTCCCACTAGCGCCTGCTTGCCCTTTGGGGCTCGAGCTAGGAGGTCACCGTCACTGCTGCTGGCATTGGCGTTGTCAGACAGCAGTTGTTGTGGTGCGACCGAGCAACGCCAATACTGCTAACAAACCCAGCTTATCTGCTGAGTTTGTTGCTGCGCTGCATGAGTCAGTAGATGTTAAAGAACTCTGACAGTGCTCTGAATCCCCATTTCTTTCCAATTGGTAGAATGGGCTTCAGAGGACTTCGAGGCCCGCATTTATCACCATTATTACGCCATCCAGTGGCTATGCTAGATACCTCGGTGAGTTGTTCAAGGGTTGCGGGAACAGTGGGCAGCCTTTGCCGTGCCTGTTGGGGTAAAAAATTAGAACCTGTCCATGTGGTTCAGTACTGTCCTTGGACTCACGGCGTCCACATTCTGTGTCATGATGATGTTGCCAAGCAGATAGCAGGCGCTTTGTCATCCAACGGTTGAGATTTCGAAAGGAGGGACTATAAATCACATGCTGAGTGACCGGGGCAAGAAGCCAGTTCCATTGTCGTCAAGCCTGATGGGTTTGCCATAATCCTGGATACCCAGGTTGTCAGTGGCAGCGTAGAAATGGAGTATACCTGGCAAGCTAAAATAAGTAAATATGTTAGAAATGACCATTAGCAAGCAATTTCCAAGCTAAAAGGAGAGGCAATCAATGGCATCAAGGTCATGGCCACGACCATGTCATGACAAGGGGAGTGGTGCGGGAAAAGTGTCTCGGAGTTTCTGGAGTTGGGTATCCCCATGGGAGTGCTCCATGGTATCACCACCCGCGTCCTGAGGGGTTCTTACTTGAAGTGCTGGTCATTTTATAAGGGCACGCTCATTCATCTCCTCAATCTTTCTTCTCATCCTCCTGCAACTTCACTCATCCCTAGAGCCAGCGTCGGGTAAACCTGGGCGTCCTCCCTGCTTCTTTTATTGATTTATATTCAAATTTCTCAAGGCAATGGTGTGCCCCTGAGATAATTTAAAATCCAGTTTTATACTTTTCTAGTTACCACCACATGTTATTCAAACCATACATTTTCTCGTAAATATTATTACTTTCATTGTAATGTATAGCTTACGTTCAAAGTTGATTAAAGCCTTATTTCTTCAAAATCTGTTCTATGTGTTGATCATTTCAATTTAACCGACTTTAAACATGGACAAGATCCTTGAGCCAACTCGGTTCGAAGTCGACTCAAATTCAGCAACTGCCGCCAAAGAATGGAGTTATTGGCTACGGACTTTCGAAAACTTCATTGAAGAGTCAGGGGTTGTTGAATACGCAAAGAAACTCAAGGTATTAATTCACTATCTTTCCTATTACACCTTTGAGTACATATCTGATTGCACAACCTATGATACAGCTAGGTATAGCCATTCTAAAGAGCATATTTGATAAGTCAAAAGGTGAAGTATTTTCGAGATTTCTTTTAGCCACACACAAACAGAAACCTGAGGAATCTGTTGATTAATTTTTCCAAGCAGTGAAGATCCTTAGCAATGATTGTAATTTTAAAGTTGTTTCAGCACCTAAAAGCCGCGATGATTGTATTATTAGACATTCATTTGTAAGTGGGTTGGCATCTTCGGAAATGCGAGAGCGGCTTCTAGAAAGTCCGAATTTAGAGTTGGCCGACGCAAAGGCCAACTTGATTCAAAGGCCATCAAGTCGAGAATCAAGCACGCCCGATTTTACTTACTGGGTAATGATCAAGTCAATGCTTCTGCTTCTTCTCATCAACTTATTCTTCCAATTATGTCCCAAATTGTCATTAAATCTAATTAAATTGGTCACTTATCATCATTAAATACTCAAATGAGCATGTTTTAAACGAAAATATTTATTTTAGAGGTTTTAAACAGGATTACGGGTCACTTACTCCACTGACCTGATGTCACTGATGTCTGACGTCAGGATTTTTAAATTAGGTACCTAGTTATTCAGATTATACGCATACTGAAACGTAAACCAAAAAATTGCTAGGGGATTTACAAGATTTTTTCGTGGTCTTTTCTACAGATTTATTATTGAAAATAAATTTAAAAAAGCTTCGTCTCTCAGACGGTTGAGTGACAAAGTTCATGTGTAGAGCCGTCGTGAGCAGCCACATAAATTTCCACTTAGCCAAATAAAGTAAATTTCATAATTCTTCATTTTAATGCCCCTACAGTGAGGCACGGGGAACTGAATTGTTCTCCCACGAGTTCGTCTTGTATTTGGTGAGAGGATTTGGATTCCGAATATGGAAAAGTTAATAAATATTTAAATGATATACGTTGAAATTCAAGAACCGTTTTAGAATGGTTAGAAATGGATTTATGTAATGTGAATCATCAATAACGTTGCAGCGAATGCAATAGCCTCATTATCTATGAGGCGTTCGCTAGTTTCAAGATGACGCCTCTTGAAATGAGGAGGAATTGAATTTAATGAACCTGAAGAGATTCGCTATCTACAATAAATTGAATGCGTTTGATTTCAATCAGCTCGTCTCCTTCCTACTTTATTAACTTTGCGCTGAATCGCTTTTTCACTATAATCGAAGGAGTCGTTATTCTCCAAGACGGGGGAACGTGGGGGATTTCTAAGGTAACAAGATGCGCCTAAATGGTCTATTGGAGGATCAAGAAGAAGATGAACCCACTTCCACACCTTGTCTTCATAGGGTCGACCCCCCGACCCCTCCCTCGCCCTTGACATTCGTAAAAGCGCCCAAGGCGTCTCTCGCCTTAGGGTGAAGATGGAGCTTATAACGAGATCAGGTCCTTGTTCAATCTGATTTCGACAACCCATCGCTCGTCGATTCCACATCCACACCTCGATTGAACAATTCCTTATTGTATTTCCTTTCCCTCGGGTACGATGAAAATATTTCAGATGGGAATTATTTTTCTATATCTTACAGTTATACGATACCTAGTCACACACCTGTACTTCGATTTTTATAACGGTACTTTTTATTTGTTCCTCCAACTACTCTGTGAATATTTTCCTGTGCAGGATCACATGAAAACGCAGACTCTGAATGTACCTACATCTCTCACGCACACATGTGCTACTACTCTCATGCTTCCTAATTTACATTTATAAACGTAAAGACGAAACGCTTGCATACGAGTCTGCAACACATTGGGACATTTTATGTCTTTAGTTGCAGACTCGTATGTGTTGCAGACTCGTACGCAAGCTCTAAGAGCCACTCAGCTGATCCGGACCGGGCATCGTCAAGTAAATGTTCTAAAGAGGCTACAGACGGGAATTACAGCTTCCTAGAGTGTAAAGCATAAAAATTACTTATTAAAATGATTTAACCACCGCTTCAAAAATCAAACCGTTCTCGCAATATTCGGATCACCTGCTATGATTCAAACCATCGAAACACCAGCTCAATGAAATCATCAGAAATTAACAAGCGGTTGTAATCATGTTCACAATATCAATTGAGAATGAGTGTACACAATTATTCAAATAACCATGCTCATAACTCAGCTTGTTGGATACGCACTTCGCAGTAGTTAACATAATATGGTTGGATAAATCTAGAGCATTCGAACAAATGGTCGACGAATTTTGTTGGAATAAAAACTATGAAGTACCATTTCCCTAGCAATGACTCGGTTGTAAGCGGAAATCATCAGAATATTTTCGTGAGCAATTTTCCGTGACTTTTTTTAGTTTATGTGCCATAGCAAAGATATAAAATGTCAAAATTCTACAGGACTTTGTCAAATTGAAAAGTATGCCCAGATTTTGCGTGAGTACATAAAGCTGTGGGATCATGATCTTACGGCGCGTCTGGAAAATGCGGCTAGTAAGCCTCCCAGTTGAGATGTGGCTTAAATTCTAATGACAGATATATATGAATTATGTATTTCAGTTTAAATGCAAATTTGCTTTTTTAGGCGGTAGAGCTACAGAGGAATTAAATTAACCGGGTGCGCTCTCTACCAGAAACATCCGTCACCAAGTTTTTTTTATTTTTTTTTAAATTTATAATATTAATGATTCGTTCACCAATATATAAGTAGGTTTCTGGCTAGTGTTGGTCCGCGATTCTTTGTTTTCCGTTGTTTTCTTCATCTGACTTAAATCAAAACAAAGAGGTCACCCCTAATTGCCGGAAGTAGAAGAAACGTTGCGAGGATCTACAAGATACGAGATGGAGATATGAAGAAAAAGGGAACCGAGAAGGGAGGCTTAAGGAGAAACGATTCCTAAGGAGTAAAAGGAATGAGAACGGTGGCCTCCATAATGCCACAGCACCGCATTTACGGTGAATGAAGATAAGAAAATACTTACTGGGTAAAGCCACGACCTTTTTCCTATAGCCGTTTAAAGCACTATCAAACGATAAATATGTCACTTCTCGTTTTTCTCTGTGTTTTGGTTTATTATTAGAGAGTTCCTGGCTACTACGGTGTTCTAATACGGTGTACGTGAATCTAGGGAAAGTAAAAACACGCTGACTGTTACTACGGTGCAAGCTCGGTGTTTCACGCGTCATCACACGTCGCCTCTTATCAAATGTTTTGTAACCCGATGCTGATGCCGACATCTTGTATTCCCTGACACTGTTCTCCTTCAAACTGATCTCAGTTTCCATCATTCATCACCGTGTGGTTTTATTGTTTTATTTTCAATTCGTAGTGATGTTTGCAAAGTGAATCTTTGTAATCGCCAGAAAAAAATATTTCTAATTCCCCTCTCAAAATTTGTTGGTTATGTTTGGAGATACGTAGATTTCAAAAATCGAATCAGTCCGTCGTTTTATTTGTGCAATGAAATTCAGCGAGAAGTATTAGACTTCGTAGGCTTATATATATATATATATATATATATATATATATATATATATATATATATATATATATATATATATATATATATATATATATATAACTCGGCGCTTCGCGCCTCGCCGGATCTTTTCTCTTTTCTACTGTGTAGAAAACGAGGATAATTTGCTATGCAATTCGTCTCACGAGAAAAAAAAAAAAATTTTTCAGGCCTGGCCGGGATTCGAACCCACAACCTTCGTCTCACGAGGAAAAAAAAAAAATTTTCAGGCCTGGCTGGGATTCGAACCCACGACCTTCGTCTCACGAGAAAAAAAAAAAAAAAAAAAAAAAAAAACATTTTCAAGCCTGGCCGGGTTTCGAACCCACGACCTCTAGCTTCCCATCTCGGGACAAAAAACGTTACACAAAAAAAGTGGACATTTAAAAAAAATTATTGGGGGTCGGCCTAAGAATTGCATAGCAATTAATATATATATATATATATATATATATATATATATATATATATATATATATATATATATATATATATATATATATATATATATATATATATATATATACTCGGCCCTTCGGGCCTCGCAAGGGGCTCCGCCCCTTGACCCCGCCAGGGGGGCTTCGCCCCCCTGGGCCCCCTAATCTATACTCGGCGCTTCGCGCCTCGCCGGATCTTTTCTCTTTTCTACTGTGTAGAAAACGAGGATAATTTGCTATGCAATTCGTCTCACGAGAAAAAAAAAAAAAAACATTTTCAGGCCTGGCCGGGATTCGAACCCACAACCTTCGTCTCACGAAAAAAAAAAAAAAAAAAATTTTTCAGGCCTGGCCGGGATTCGAACCCACAACCTTCGTCTCACGAGAAAAAAAAAAAAAATGTCAAGCCTGGCCGGGATTCGAACCCACGACCTCTCGCTTCCCATCTCGGGACAAAAAACGTTACACAAAAAAAGTGGACATTTTAAAAAAATTATTGGGGGTCGGCCTAAGAATTGCATAGCAATTAATATATATATATTCAGGATTGTAGAATGACCAGTATAGTCTTGAGTTTTTTGTTCTTTATTGCGACGTTCCAACCCAGGATCTGGGTCCTATTCATGCATAATTATCTAGAAAGAATAGACAAGGGATCAATAGTTATTCCTAATTATCACTAAAAATAGGTCTGTAACAGTATGATTTTTCTATGATAAGGACAATTTTCTTACAACTTACATATTATATTGGTGTAGGTACTGGAACTTCGAAGTGCTGGAACGACTTAGGTATTTTCATATACATATTCACTTACGGAATATATTATTCAACATACGTTGTTGGTGAAGCCAGTCTTACAATATGGTAGGGAAAAGCAGGATGGCGGCCGTACTTTTAAATTGTCAACAACTGCCTCCTTATTCTGCTAGGTAAATATACTTCAGTGTAATTATGAATTATTAGGTAAGTTAATTGTAGATACAATTTATGTAGTAGCGGTAAGGAAAATTTTACATTAAAAATTTTAACTGACAATATGCGTTGAAGGTGAAACCAAAATACCCAAAGCCGAACTAACAACACATGTGATTCCACCAATCCCCTAACACACCCCACTAGCTATGCATCCCTCAGATATATAGGCCAAACTTCTGAACTAATAAAGAAAAAAATCAGATCATACAACCCTAATTTAAAAGTCGCTCTTTACACACACAACTCACAAAAAAACAAAAAACTGTTTTCTAAACTTAAAGATCCACTCAAAAAAGATGGAATTAGCAACATTGTCTACTCTGTAAAATGTAAAAATTGCGACCTAATGTATTATGGAGAGACAAAACAGTTAGGGGTAGAAAGAATGAAGGGGCACACACATGATAATAAAAAAGCCTTTAATGAAAGCAACCAAAACACACATTGTAAAAATTATCCTACTGCTCTTCCCAAACATATTGCCTTCACAAAACATGATCCTATAGTAAAAGAAACTGGTCTATTTGCTGTTTAGAGAAAAATTTCGAAAAAAGAATAATGAAAGAAATAGCCTACATAATCAAAAATGAAGACAAAAGTATCAACCATAAAACAGATGTAAAAGGGCTCTCAGCAGTATATCATAATCTTTTGAAATAAAATCAGCAGCTTAATCCTTTAATAATCACCCCAGTACATTAAATATCCCTCTACACTACATCCTTCCTTTTTATTTTTGAAAATTCCCTCCTAAAAAATTATAGTATCCATCCCACAAACTACTCCATGCTACCTCCAAATCATAACGATACTTAATTTCACCATCAACTCATATTGTCAGTTAAAAATTTTAATGTAAAATATTACACCTTACCGCTACTACAAAAATTGTATCTACAATTAACTTACCTAATAATTCATAATTACACTGAAGTATATTTACCTAGCAGAATAAGGAGGCAGTTGTTGACAATTTAAAAGTACGGCCGCCATCCTGCTTTTCCCTACCATATTGTAAGACTGGCTTCACCAACAACGTATGTTGACTAATATATTCCGTATGTGAATATGTATATGAAAATACCTAAGTCGTTCCAGCACTTCGAAGTTCCAGTACCTACACCAATATAATATGTAAGTTGTAATAAAATTGTCCTTATCATAGAAAAATCATACTGTTACAGACCTATTTTTAATGATAATTAGGAATAACTATTGATCCCTTGTCTATTCTATCTAGATAATTATGCATGAATAGGACGAAGATGCTGGGTTGAAACGTCGCAATAAAGAACAAAAAACTCAAGACTAGACTGGTCATTCTACAATCCTGAATATATATATATATATATATATATATATATATATATATATATATATATATATATATATATATATATATATATATATATATATATATATAAATACATATATCACGCTAGTTTATTGAGCAGAGCTCGACGATGATTTCAGTTTAAATCTTGAAGACACATCCGTCAGGAACACTGGCGATTGTTCAAGTAAGTTCTTGCTCAACTTTGCGAGTAGTAAAATTGGTGAATGTAGATAGAGAGGTTGGTATAAGTATACCAATAGTGCTTACAGAACGCTTAACGCTTTTTGATATCTGTATGCAGAGTTTGATCAAAAAGTTCAGGTTCTTTTCAATTTGCGAGCAAACGAAGGTTCGTTGAAACTTCTCGGTGGTCTCAGCGTTAGTCTTTCTGAATCAGCTGAGTATTATATATTGCTGTAATATTCTCATTTCTCCTGTGATAACTCGTGAAGGATACCTCGGAACCTCCTAGGCTTAGGTATTTCTTTCCCGATTGACTCACGTTGCTGAAGTTTGATAGAGCTCGTTTGCGACACCTTAAAAACAATTACAAGGTTCGTAGGATCACTAAATAACTGATGGGGCCTCTGAAGCTAATTTCTTTCTTTTTCGACCAGCCGTTTTACTAAGTTTTTTGTTTTGTTATTTTGAAATTTTTATAAAAAATTTCAATATTCACCTACTACAAACCGTAAAATTTTGAGGTCCTGAGCTGTAAAGATGTGAACCCATTTGGGCGGCACGTTTCGCCAAGTTTTGATCATTTACTAGATATTTATGGGGCTTAATGATAATTATAGACCAATGATCTGCGTAGAAGGGCTACTTAATGAAGAAAAAATAAACCTATGTGTAATAATTTGCAGCGTTTAGCTTTAGTTTTACCGAAACTATACCCATCCTATATTCTAACATCCACTAAAGTCCATAGTTTATCTTTTCATAGACCGTGGTTCACCTGTGATGCATTTGAAGTTTCGTAACTAAAAAGCAGTACCTATTTCCCAACATATGTCTCCTTCTCTTTCTCTCTCCCTCCCCCTCTCATTACTTTGGTCTAGTGTTCATGCTAAGCACACATTTTTACATTTTTATGCTGAAGAATGAGTCACTAACAATAATAACGTCTTCTGATAAGAAGGAAAATGTTTGCTTCAAGTTCACTCAACTAAGGACTACCCCCCTCTCCCTCCCTTAAGTTAGGAAATAATATTAAGCTATATAGTCGGTTGTATGGATGAAATAATTGAACCCAGAAGTTTAGACGTCTGACGTATTACCCGGCCCACCGAACCTCTGCAGCGGAGAGGACTGTGTTGTACATTATTCTACCGAGGTCCTAATATCGTTCGAAGGAATTAACCATCATCCATCTTCCGCCCTTTTTTTTCCGATTCTCGACTTCATAGATCCCATTAATCATCATTTGCCTTTGGAAATGTACATGTACAAACTGAGATCAGATTAACTTCTTGAATAGAATTAATAACGGGCATTACATAGAGGCCACTTTCCAACTCTTCTTATGAATTATATTACTTACGTACATTAATCATGACTACTAGCTAACGAGGACTATAATTAGGAGATTATTTAGGAATATCACGTATGTAAATTCACATCCCATTTATATTCGATCTCTGTTCTACTGTAAGAAAACATTCCAGAAAATAAACTACAAGAAACAAGTACTTTATTATCTATATATCACTAAAGAAAAAGCATATTTAGGTATCACACAGCTATGTGGTCGAAGGTATGCGTGAGAACCTGACTCATTTCGTGCGTGGAATAAACCGGCCGAGGTGAGAATCCCGCTTCATGATAACCTCCAAAGTGTACTAACACTAAGTAATTTAAACAGATCACTCGAAAATTTTACAACCAGAACAGTGTCCCAAGATGAACACACCAAACCAAAACAACTAAGAACAAAATTGTTGGAAGAAAGTGACCGAAAAGCGAGAGCTCAAAATTGTTTAAGCAGTGCGTTACCTCCTAGGTATCTGTAGAATTCAAAAAAAGAATATAAAAAACTAAAAGCTGGTAGAAATCGGAAACCAATACGTACAATTTGTTAACTACGGAAATACGAAACGCAAAAATTTTGATTTCTTGAGAACAGAAAACAAAACTGACAAAAAATCCAACAAAACTGCCCCCTTGACTCCCCGGTTGCTAGTTACTTAAATCCTTCTGCTTAAATTATTTAAAACATGCACATGCTTTGCCATTATGCTTACAAAGCATAATTAGTTATTCACTTGGTGTTATTGGTGAATCAGCTTTCCGTGACGCAACACAGGCTTAGGGATCATGAGATGTTGTGATAAAATAAGAGCATTCCAAAAAGTGGCGAACGATTATCGTGGAACGATAACTAAGGGAGTTACACTTCCCAAGCAACGGAATGGTTGTACGTGGAAATCAATAGAAAACTCCGCTCTACTTTCGTGTCAAATTTTCATAACGCTTTTTTCTGCCGTTTTAGGAGCGGCGACTCATGGCTAAACCACATGAATGCTAAAATCAACTTTAGCAACTGTCAACATTATTGGTACATGTCAACCATATTTCACTAGCACTAGTGGATCACTAATTCCTCGATAACGGGTTGTTCGGGACACATCTGTCATGAAAAATCAAAATTTTTCGAATGGAAAGCAGATGAAAAGTTCCAGTCATGCCACATGTCGTATGAATGAATTTCCTTAAATTTCCTATCGTATTATATTATGTTTAAAGTGTATCGAAATTTTAGCTATTTGAGTGCAAAGAAATGGTTAAAAACCAATTTTATGGCAAAAAAACTAAAACTAGATAAAATTCTGTGAATCAAAAACATTTTAGATTTTTAGATTTTTAGTAGTTTTTACAGATTTTTCAGCCAATATTGATGAAATTTAAGTACCAACATTTTTCAGCGTTGTTATGTGCAAGAATTTTTCAATGTTCCAGTTAATCGTTAATTTTTAGGATTTTTTTTTTTTTTTTTTTTTTTTTTTTTTACGAATTTTTGTAGAAAATGAAGTTACTGCAATAGCTCGGAAAACTTTAAAATCAAAATTGTTGAAAAATTTTCTTCATTGAAATCCGTTTTGTGGCATTCTGAAACGATTCCTGAAGTTTGTGCTTATGTATGTATGTATATATATATATATATATATATATATATATATATATATATATATATATATATATATATATATATATATATACATGAGTGTGTGTCATTCCAGACGATAACTCTCCTTAGGATTGAGATGCAAATACCATTCTTGCGTAAAAAAATCAAGCATTTCAAACGAAACGATGAGTTCGTTGGCCAATAATTTTTGAGCACATTACATTGGTCAAATTTCGAAAAATGTAATAAAAAATCACTAAAAATGGCTAAAAACTGCCAAAAATCGTTAAATTTATATTTTTCAGTAGAATTTTAGTCAAAACTAAATTGTCAACAATTATCTAGGACATTTAAAAAATTTTGCTTAAAATTATACACATGGAATGGTACCGTTTTTCTTGCAGCTGACACTGGTACCAAGGAGGGACCCGTCAAATTTTACCTATCGAACTCTCTAACCCTAACTTTCGAACCCGGATCATATTAGCAAGCAAATCTATCTAGACAAAAGCTCTAAAATAGTGTTCAGAAAGTAAACAGCTGAAATCATGGACGCAAAACGGAAAGTGGTGTGTACGTAGGACGAAAGAAAAATACGACCAGTTCTTCGTTAGGCTTAGAAAGGCCGACTTGCGCACTTGAGCGAACGTGATTTAAAAGATAAAGTTATTGAAAAATCAGTGCGGGGTTAAAGACTAATTAGTTCAATCCAATATCACATCTTGGGAAATGTAAGACGCGCATTCAAGGGAAAATTACAAAACTTCCAAGCCCCAAAACGAAAATCCTACCTCTTCGGGATCGGACATACGGACCTTTGTACTGCTACAAAAGTCACACCAATAGGAGGATATAAATACTTCATGTTAATCATCGTTGATTACCAAGTGGTGCGAAGTATACCAATTTCTCTAGAATAAGTCAGGTGCATTAGAAAATTTCAAAGCTTGCAAAGCAATGGCTGAAAGACGAACGGAGAGGAAGATTAAATGCTTACAATCTGAGAACAGAACTGAATACATTAACGACGATTTTAATCGATAACAGAGGGGATTAACTGAAGATTACCCCTTCTTGGTGGCCCATTTCGAAATGTAGTTGCGGAAGGAAAACGCTACAAATTATAACACAAAGATTTATTATTTCAGTATTAAATTATCGTTCTACGCAGATGAATGGTCTGTCATTATTAACCCGGATACACTTACAATCCTTCTAGAAGCATTCCGTTCTAAAATGCGATTTAAATAATAAATTGTTATTGATCTGCTTCAGATTTTTGTCAACTAAGGTAGTAAACCTGATACAGATTACGATCTATTTAGCTCAAAAACAACTACGACTAAAGTCGAAGTGTTGGGTAATTAAAGTGGTGCCTCGTGCGAACATGGATGAGCTGATTGACATCATTGTAAGTAAGTAAGAATAGCTATTATTTCTATTTCAGGTGTACAAATGAAATATTTGCGGGACACACAATCTAAGATGAGTTATTTGATGGTTTGGCAATTTCGTGTTACTAACTTATCATTATCGTCTACCTCATCAAGTGATAAAACTTAGGTACAAATCTTTCTGGATGGCCAATGCGATATTTTGGTTCATCTTATTGTTTTTCAGCTAAACGCTTACCCTGTTAAACTGTTGGATTCTTGGTGAAGAAGAAATATAAATACCATCCCAAAGATGGATGTTATATTACCGTCTACAAATGCAACTGACGATGTTATCGAATCTGCTCTAAAAAACAAGTTAACTAAACTTTTGCGTAATCAGCCTTAACTTGGAAAGGCTTAATTTTCGTAGTGGCATAGTTTATTTCTAGTTTCCACTATAATTACATTTTGGATTTATCATCATTTCATTGTTCTCATGAAGCTTTGGAAATGGTATACCAACATGAAACATCGAAAAATACAACTTTTATGTTTTGTACGCAACTATTGACTCTCATCTAGATATTTGGTTTAGTCATGAAATTACTAAGTCCATTTCGCAATTTTATTTTTTTATTTTTATTAAGGTTTAAGCCGCATCTCAACCAGAAGGGTCATTAGCGACATTGAACAAGGTATCTAAGGGGACACTGGAAGTGGCACGATTCTAAGGGGAGCCATGTTGCTATCCATGACTAAAAAGGAGCGCCATTATGGACTCCACTGGCAACTCGGAGGGGTAAAAAAATGAGGGGGGCTGTTCAGCCCCCAAAGTGGAGAAAAAATTTTTTTTTTTTTAATTATACAACTAAGACTATATGTAAGATAAGGAAATAAATATATACGTGCTGTTATATACAAACAGCGAAGTGAAATTAAATTACGACTAGATGTATATAAATATATCACCGATCAGATATCACAGTTTGTAGTAGAGCTCAGTGGCTCTCAGGTAACACAACAGGGATCGAACCTCGTCTGGTCTGGATAAAACGTCAATACACTAAGGGGGCTGATGCTGGACTCAGAGGTCCACAAGGGCTGGGCAGTCCTCCAGAAAGTGGCGGATGGTCAGATCACTCCCACATCTCCCACACACAACATCTTAAGCTTCTGCACCAAGCAGGTGTCTATGAGTAAGACGGGTATGGCCAGTGGCAACCCGGTTGACCACTATTCGGCCCCTCCTTGAAAGTAGGGTTGCGAAAGGGTCAACCGGGCTCAAGTCCTAAAGGATAGCACGTAGACCAGTGACCTCACTCTGCCATTGCTCATGCCAGATGGAATTGGCTTTATGTTTCATGTAGGAGATTTGATCATCAATGGGAGATTTGATCATCAATGCGTATAGGCAACATATCAGTGGATTTATCTCCAATGACACTCCTTGCTAGGACATCTGCACACTCATTGCCATGAATACCCACATGGCTCGGTACCCACGTAAAAGTTATGGTTGAGCCCAATGTCGTGGCTTGGAGTAGCGATACATGTAGGCTTTGTATTAGGGGATCATCAGAATATGAGTCCCTAATCGCCTCGATGGTACTTAGTGAATCGCTACAAATCACATAATTCCCAACTCCCAATAATTGGCAGTGTCGAACAGCCAGTGTCACTGCCCACAGCTCTGCTGTGAACACAGACGCAACTGGTGGTAGGCGTCTATTGACTTGGAAGTTGGGGCACCATAGAGCAAGGCCAACACCTTCAGGTGTTTGAGCCATCAGCGAATAGAATAGTGTGTCCAGCATAGCAATAGTGAATAGCAAGAGTGTATCATTCCTGTAGATTGTCGGGGTGCACCCGCAGGTTTAACGACGTCTGGCTGAAGGTTAAGCTGTCTGATTAGAAGTGGGGTGCCTGATCATAATATCGATGGTCTTGTTCTATTGTCTCCTGGATCTACAGCATTTTGGTTACTATAGTTAGATATTAATATAAAAAATATATATATATATATATATATATATATATATATATATATATATATATATATATATATATATATATATATGGCCACTTTTCAACACGGCGGACAAATCGTGTCACTGCGCGATAACGCTGGTACTAATGATCGAATTCACAGAAATTTCATTTATATTTATAACCCCGAAAATTGTTTATTTCGCTCCGATATGATCTTTTTCAAAGTTCTCAAAATTTTCGAGTTATTCAGTGATGAAGGGCCGATTGTCAGTTCTGTCACGTGTCCCCAGGACACAAAGGTGAACTATGTTTAAAAATATTTACTTTGAGCACTGAATTTCTGAACGTTTCTGATATATCGATAATATATTACATATGCCCTCTCTTGAATGCAATAGAAAGTGGGCGAGGAATATTTTTTCCCCAATTTATATTAAGCTCGGAAGCGTTGTCACCCAAACGTTGAATTCAGGGGCAGCCCCTTTTTGGCGGCGCGTGTGGCGGTTCGGGAAATATCCGGAAGAGTGCCCTGCTGCTATCAACATCTTTAGTTGAGTTTGAGGTTCCGTCGAAAAATGCCGTAGGTAAGTTCAACAGCAGATTTTTCTCGTAATCAGGGTATAATAAACGCAAAACCGTTGCGTACCTTTATTGTTCATCATTCCTGTCACTTGTTTTTTCCATATTTAAGCATTACAAAAAAACGTTTTAAGCAGGGGAGGTAGTATTTCCATGGAGCACGAATTCAACCAGTGACTCAGAACAGTTGTAAAAACCAATATGGCTGCCAACTGAACAGTAATGTGCGAAAACGTCATTCCTGTCACGGTCAGTTCTGTCACGTGACAGGACCTGACAGTGTGTGACAGGAATGACGACTTTTATTCAGTTCTCTCGTTCATTCTTTTTGCTCCTTTCAACAAACATTATGAGCTTCGCAACTTTTAAATCCTTTGTAGAATTCATATTCCCAATACAAAATTAATTTCAAAGTGGGGTTTCCGTTTTTTAGCCTTTTTTTTTTTTTTTACGGGTTATTGAAATCAGTAACGACTGTTCAAAAACGTGCTTTTAGCGAATTTTCTTAGAAAATGATGCTATTGGAATGACTCCGAAAATTTTAAAATAAAAATTTTCTTCATCAAAATCTGTTTTGAGGCATTTGAAATGATTCCTGAATTTTAACACTTTTTTATTTGTATATAAATGTACATATGTGTCATTCCAGACGATAAGTCTCGATAGGATTGAGATAAAAACCTCGTTCTTCCGCCAAAAATTAAGCATTGGACAACACTTTTTGAAAACAGTAAATTGGTCAAATTTCAAAAAATGTACCTACTAAAAAATCACTAAAATTACAAAACCGGCTAAAAATGGTTAAATTTATATTTTTTTTAGCAGAATATTACTCAAAAAAAGTTTATCAACCATGACCAAGGTCATTTAAAAATTGAAGCTCAAACTTATGCTGAAAATTGTACTCAAATTTCATCATAAAGTGTGCTAAAAAAGTCGATAAAAATTTTAAAAAAATCTAAAAACTCAAAATCTTTGTATAGAAGATTATTTTTTACAACAAGTTTTTTCACAATAAAATTAATTGGTAACAATTTCTTTGCGCACAAACTTCTCAAATTACAACTTAATTTCACTGAAGTGTAATACGATAATTATGGGAAATTCGCTCATATGATCATGCTGGAAGACTGGAACTTTTTTTTCTGTTAGTAACCCATGTTCTACTTCAGTTCTTTGATATTAGTATGGATATATAATTGGGCATTACATATTTTCCAGGTTTTCCTTTTTCTGAGCATCCTAATTCTCGTTTTTACAATTTTCAGTCTTCAGAATGGCCCCTCAGAAGAAGAAAGAAACAGCAGAAAAAATAAGAAGTAGAAGCGAAAAAAGATGTTTCCCCTTTGTTTTACTGGACAATGACACATTTTTGTTGGTTCTTCATACTCAGTAAAGTGTTCTATTTTTGATCTACCTATTAGGTGAGAATTTTTAAATGTTAAACAAATTTGCTATCCTGTAATTTTTCTTGTCTATTTTTGATATTTTTGCGTTTTGTTCCTTTTGATAGTTCAGTTTCCTACATATTTCTCAGTAAATCTTGTTCCTAGGTAAGTTATTTATATTTCTGCAAGAGAATAGATTCAGACTGATCTCTACAGTTGGCGCATCTACTGTCCTTCCTATATGACTGAACTTCTCTTCGTCGTCAATAGTTGAAATATTTTAAGATTTTAAGTGTTCAAAAGAATTTTGTAATAAATAAAATATTTTCTACGAACCTCCCGAGTACTTTGATCTCATTTCAGGTGTTATTGTATGTGCCATCTTCTTTAATTGTACTCTATATGTAATATAAGATATGTGAGAATGAAATTGACCATCAAAACCGTAAAAAACTGAAAAATTCTTTAATTGAAAAATTATGCTCAGCAGACATTGCCGCAAGTAATACCAGACTTAAGCGAAAAACCAACAACGAGAACTTCAGAGTGACTTCATCATCAAATACAGGCGTGACAGGACTGACACTTCGCAACAACTTTTAGAGCTTCTACTTGGAGAAAAAAATTGAAAAACTCAAAATTCAGCTCGGCCGTTATAGGGATGGGTTCCCAAACGTTTTCTTGAACGAAAAAAAGTTTTTCCAGCGGATTTTAATTACATTGGTTCGACAAAATTTCCTTGAGTCAATTTGTCCGCCGTGTTGAAAACTGGCCATATATATATATATATATATATATATATATATATATATATATATATATATATGTGTGTGTGATGTCCCCCTCATCCTCACACAACTGTCCTTCTTCAATGTCCGATGCCATAGGGTAAACCAATCACAATACCGAATGTAAAACGTTAATAATAACACAGTTTATTATAGAAACTTTACAAACACTCAAAATTAGCGTACTCCCCCTCGACGGATCACATCATAGTAAGTTAAACAGAATCAGATTCACAAATAGGTAACGTAAAGTAAAACATAAATTGGAAGACGATCCTTCCTGTAACAACAACGATAACGAACTGACTGACAAAGGTAGGTAGCAGGTATATTATATCCATCCAAGTTCGCAGCTAGTGACGACACATTGTGTTATTCGAGTGACAAATCGATAATATAATCGAAAGTGAATAAATCGATGGATAATAATTGCTGGTAAAAAAATACATTGATTGGCGTTCGTCCTAAATTGGTAGGTGGATAGTTCAGGGTTCCTCAATCCATCACATATATATATATTTGTGTGTGAGAGTGATTTTTTAGGGCCTTTAATAATGGGGAATTCACACACACACACACACATGCGCGTGATATATACATGTCGTTCTTAGTCCGTCGTTCAAAACCTATGACCCATTGTCCAGAACCTGTCCGCCTCATCTACTGATAAGGGCCGAAAGGCATTGAAAGGTATAGAGATTCGGGTATTCGGTTTTCAACTTTTCTGTAGTTTCATATAACTAATCTATCGTTGATAGTTTCTATTCCAATCCTCATAATTTAACATATCATATTTCCTCCGTTTGTGTAGGAATCATTTTGTGGAGTTAGATTGTCCAGAGAATCTCGATAGATTTTTTGTTCAAGAAAAATTATTTTTATCCCATGCCGTAACGATTATTCAGAAGTTATCAGGATTTGTTCAACAAATATAGTTCCCTCCATTCTGGAAAATAAATTTGGTTTGGTCTTTCATCGTTACTTCCATCGTTTAGTGATTTGATATTAACCTTTCATGGGCCTCTCATATATTCAAGTTACAGATAGACCGCGAATCAATAGCTAGAAAAAGTTATAACCCCTAGAGATTGTGTTCTGAGCTGGGATGAGGATGGCTCAGAATCGTGTCAATAGATGCTGTGGGGAGGGAGAGGGACTAAGATCGCTTCTTTCCCACCCTTCAAAGCCCGAGTGTTATTTCCGTCATTTTTTCTTCTTCTTCTTTCTTATTGGAATACGAAACACCATTTGAATAATGGGCTCTCTTTTTCTCCCATCCCTTCATATTTTCTCTATTGTCTCGATCCATAGTGCCTTAGGGGCCCTCAGAATTTATAACAATAGCTGAGACTCCCCCCCGGCTATATTTTGTATGAAGGGGTGAGGAAAAAGATTCAGTCGTTAAACCTGATAATGTCAGTGGATTTCCAAAAGGCCCTCGGTACTCGACTCATGAAGTACATAGGACTAACTGCAATATTATAAAGAATTGAGCCTAGTTTCACTTTACCTTATCCTCTGAGAGGTATTCAGTACCATGAACTAAAAGAACCCTTTGGGTCGCTGGCGTAAGATTCACGTTATGGACGAGGAGTGTTTTGTCATACGACAATCTCTTATCCCCACCCATCCGTGCTGGGGGTTCGGCAGGCAGTACCTACCTTAGGCAGTGTCCTACAAGGCTCCACGCGTTAAAAATGAGCATTGGTGCGTTGCCGCGTCATGCTGCGCGGGAATGGGGGGGGGGATGGTGTGTTGTGTGGAAACTCAAAAATGCATGGTAGTTAAACTAGCATCACCTGTTCTGTTCTCATCACCTGTGTTTTCAACTTCATGTTTTTGATTTGATTTTGCATTCATGCTGTCGATCAACAAGTTTGAGCTGCTAACCAGTCTCATAGTTGACCGCCAGCTGTGGTGGACCCAGCATATTGAGTACTTGCGCCAAGCTGCCATGTGGGGTGTACAGTTGCTCAAGGCCCTTTCCAACTATAGTTGGGGTGTCCAGGAGGATTTTCCATGCAGTGGTGCGATCCCGAATTGATTATGGTTCTGCAGTTTACGGCTCAGCAAGAAAGTCCTTGCTGCGTAAGCTGGAACCTGTATTAAACAAGGGTCTTTGTTTGGCCATGGAGTCTTTAGTACTATCCTGAAGGCCCCTTCTCTTCAGGTGCTTAGGAATAGTCAGCCACTCAAACTTAGGTAAAATCTGCTAGCACTTCGCTATGCAGAGCAATTGCGCTATTTCCCAGGGCACCCCCTGCATGAAGTGGTCACCCTACCCCCCCTAGATGAGAAATATTCCAGGCTCCAAACACGAACTCGCCCATTGGGTATTCGTGTTCAGGAGCTCACTAGGTGGGATAGCATAGAGAGATACCCTCTGGTGCCCCCTGCCCCTCCCTGGACCTTAACTGGGATGCGTGTTGACCTTCGCATGAGGGACGGGGTCAAGGGCAATACACCCCCACACATCCTCAGATGTCGCTACACTGAGGCAATCCAGCGATATGCTGGGCACATCCTTATATTCACTGAAGGCTAGATTCACTGGGGCCTATTTGATAAAGCCACAAGTGACGTGATACAAGCCGATTTTATGTGCCTACAAGTTGTTAAAAATGAGTGTGCAAGGGTTTCATAAAGGTACAAGTGTGGACTTGTTATGCACTGTGAAAATTAAAAATTGTACAGGCGAATTCGGACAAGTTACAAGTGTTTCCCCATCATTTTGAGCAAGTCACTGTTTTACAGTTGTAAAAAATGGCCGATTTTTAACCTACGTCCGTTCACCGGTGAACTTGTTATTTTCCAGCATTGTGAGTTAACAAACTTTCTGAGTTTAATTTGTGGGAATCATCTGCTGAAGAATATAGACAAGAAAGAAGCATTCAGTGTAGAAGACGCTCATTTCTTGGGTATGTTTGAGCTCAATGAAAGATTTAGGATGTCTTCCGCGACCCTTGAAAGAGTCACATTGTGCTTGACCCTGTGCAATTTTTCCTGATCGGGTATTGAGAATCTCCCCATCATTGAAGAACAAAGTGAAGTGTGAAGATCATCTCAAAGTTCCAGATGACATTCCTAACCCAGCAGCATTAAGACTTGACGAACTGATTGATCATTTCCGCTGAATGAAGGAGAAAACCAGGTGTTCTAAAGACCACACGGGAGAAGTGTAAACTTCTATGACGATTTGGACATTACTTTCCACTCAATTGGGATGTTGGGAAAGTAGAAGTGGACAGGCTCCGCCCCTGGACCCTCGGTAACTTTCTTCCTTGAGCCTTCGGCTAAAATGCTAAAACATGGTACATGCTTTCTCCCCGCTAATTCGTAAATGTAAATAAATTTAAAAATACTACATTTAAATGTTTTAAAAATCGAAATTAGAACAGAGTACCTAAGTAGGTAATTTTCTGTTATGGTGCGCGTCTACAATTACTATATGCAAGATTAACTTCTCAACCAAGAGAACAAAACAAGCAGCATTGTTTACTATATCCATTTATAACATAAATGAATATAAAACTACGACATGAATAGAAGAACAAGTACGAAAGAAATGCGTGATAAATCGAGAGCTTTCCAACGAGTGGCGAACAATTTTGTCCGGTGAAAAATAAATAAGTTTCATTTCCCCAGCAACGGCTTGGTTTTCAAAACAGCGTGACGGAAAAAAACGTGACGGTAAAATCGTATTCACACCCCGCTAAATTTTTCGACGCGATGCGCCTATTGAAGTTTACACTTCAAAAATCCGTTTATGCCAACCATCAGAATAAGTTGAAATCAAATACACACTTTCTCCACTTTTCAGTTTATGATTTGTTTGTCTTCGAACCATTACACCTTGTCATGTACGATAAACATCCTATCGTGTAATTAACACCGTTTTTATATTATGATTCGCTGACAAAACTTCAATTGCGGCATCCCGCTCGACGTTGTTCATTTTGTTTGTCCCCATACGCCATTTTTATTTTCTGTTACACTTGTAAACTTAGCTTCTACAAGTGAAATTTTTCTACACTCTTGTACTCTTTGTTTTGGTGAAACACTTGTTCTAATTTACCGTGCATTACAAGTACCTGTACTTGTTAACTTGTACTTGTAACTTGCTGTTTTATGAAATAGGCCCCTGATGGTGTTGGCCTTGATCTGTGGAGCCCAAACTTCCAAGTCATTAGACGCCTAGCATCAGTTGCGTGTGTGCTCACAGCAGAGCTGTGGGCAGTGACACTGACTGTTCGACACTGTCAGTTATTGGGAGTTGGCAATTAAGTGATCTGTAGCGATTCACTAAGTACTGGGCTGTAAAATATACATTTTTCGGGCGAGGGCTCAAATGAAAGCTTATGGCGAGAAGGTTTCAAATATGGCGCTGGTGAAAAATGAATAAAACAACTTGACATAGTAGTGATAAGATAATATACCGCAAATTTGAATCATTCTTATATGCGCTCGAGCTAAAATTCATTCCGTGTTTCAATAATTTTATTCGAAGTATGTAAATAGAGGTAACCGGGGGTTCAGGGGGCTTGCCCTATCCCTCCCGTATTAGTAGAGTGAATGCAACGTTGAATTTATCATTAGATAACTGGGGATAACTGGGGGAAAGTTTGAGGATTTATTTTATTTTATCGTCATCCGCAACGATTTTCTTTTACAGTAATGACGCTTATCAATTAATAATTGCTGTTTCAGTATAGAAATATACGTGATCCCGGAATCGTTTCAAAATACCCCAAAACGGATTTTGATAACGACAAACTTCAAAAATTTCCTCTTCTCCAATACTGTAGTTCAGCTCCTCGAAAATTTGCTGAAATTTTTTCTTCATGAAAGGTAAAATATGATAGATATTTTTTTATACCATGACATTTTGCTAGAATGTACGGTGATAGGTAACTAAGACATTTCATACTGTAATTTCTAAGTTGTGGCATTGTAATTAAGTTTTCTGAGTTGGCAACTCTGTAATAATCTTGACCTGAGTTAAAAAAAAAAAATAAATAAATAACAAGTGCATTTATTTCAAGTAGCATAACATTTGAAAATACATAGTTATAAATGTCAATTCCACTCCCCACTTGAAAAAATCTTGTATTTGAACTTCATATTTTCGGTTCTATGTCTGCTATGAAAGGCACATCCTAACCGGTCTAGAGTTTATTCACCAGCGAATGAATGCGGGAAATTTCAATCTCAATGCTAATCAATTTGCATCGAGTATTAAGGACCCTGTCTAGCTTTATCCTGCTCGGAATTTACATGTCAGACATTGTTATCCCCCCCTACCCCTCCCAAAAAAAGACATTGATTAACTGCCTTCCATGAAGAGATAAGGGAAAAAAGAAATGATGAATGAATTCAATCAGGGTTTTCATATTCATGTTACGAAGGTCCTCTCCTCCGTGGAAAGAAGCGTATATTGCGTAGGTGTGTAGAAACGGACTGGCGAAGCAGGAAGGCGAGGCGGTCCCTCATATTAAGTTACGTTCACCGTAATGGGTCGTCCTATAAATTACGACTCCGGGATGGTCTCATATTCCCGCGTTTACGGACTTGAATCGCGGCGAAACTTGACACTAAACTGCCCGGCCGTTTGCGGCGTGAAGGTTTCTCCCGGGAGAGTTTGTCTCGTTCCAATCAGTTTGGAGCGGTTTTCGCTCCCCTTTCGCACACCTCGTGTGTTCTCGTTTCGAAAACTACAAAGGTAGGTAAGCAATTTGGTTGAGTAAACGAACCCGGTGCCTGAGGGACCGATTTCCAAAGTAGGCGAGCAACCTAAGGACGGTCTAAAAGGATAGTTAATCAATCATGACCAGCCCACCGCACCACTACATGCTCAAGGGGGTTGTGTGCTCTATAGTCTATCGAATGCTGGTAAATTCGAATCGAGAGAGATAGAGAAAGAGAGAGATAGAGATACAGAGGTGAGAGAAAGAGAGAGAGATAGAGAGACAGAGGTGAGAGAAAGACTGAGAGGATAGGGAATAGCAATGAAAAGAGAAGTCATCGATTACAAAGAAACAAATCAACGATTTCAGGTTATATACGGCTACGGTAATGATTATAGTTCTTTAAAAACACCTCAGATGAGAGAAAAACTATAAATACCGAGGTTGAAATGTAGCTACCTATCAGCTTGTTGATATTAAATTGTTAAATTTAACCTATCTACCTACCAAAAAAGAACAGTTTATCGAAAAAGTTTCAAAAACCTCAATATATAAACAGTTTATGTTCATCATTTCAACTTCTTCAGTATACGAAATAAATCACTCGCGACGAAATTGTGGAAACCCATTTCAAAACGGTAGTTAGTGAGAAACGTTGTCTATTTCCGCGAAAAATAAAAAGTTACAATGTTAAATCGATTTCGACGGTTAGGCCATCATCAATAACAAACAATAGTTATTGCCATCTTGAGTGGTAGTTATTGGAT
The DNA here is from genome assembly GCA_030762985.1 of Adelphocoris suturalis. Lineage (NCBI taxonomy): Eukaryota > Metazoa > Arthropoda > Insecta > Hemiptera > Miridae > Adelphocoris > Adelphocoris suturalis. The sequence goes on from CM061047.1 coordinate 20,142,740, forward strand.
TGTGTCGTTCCAGTCAGCTATATTTCAAAGAATTTCCAAATGCGTAACCTCTTTTTGATGTCAGCATATGTCTATTGAGCACCCTAAAGCCAATTTGCCCTTTGATAGGGTGCAAGCCGCTAGGCCTTCTTCATTAGCTTGTATGGGCTGTGGTGGTCCGTTTTAGATAACTTTGGGAAGGATCAGAAAGGCTTAAGTGTTGAAGGTGACCTTACCCTGCATCTCCCCGTTCATCTGCTCTAAAACCAAGGTCATGTACCTCAAGCTAGCCTAAGATCTCTCTGTCGACGCGTTTATATCAGCATCAAAGAAATTCATAGCACGCAGAGGGTCTGTCAGCGCTATCTATAGTGGCCATGGTACTTATTTCGTTGGAGCAAAAGAACAAGTTGCATTCCCGTGCCTCATTTCTGCACCCTGAGCAATAACGTAATGCAGCATCCCGCTTCCCAACCTCTCGCTAAAATTAATGGAGAATGAATCCAGCGGGCACCCCTGGAATGGGTGGTATGAGGAAGGTAGCCACTATATCTACCGAATGCTTACTTTCACGTGTCATTGGGCAGCAGTGTGTGACTTATGATTATGAGGTTTTATACTGTTTTAACTCAAGTTAAATCAGCCTTGAATTCCCGCCCTCTAAAACCAATAAGTAGGGATCCGACCAACCTGCAAGTGTTGACTCAGGGTGATTTTCTGCTTACGCAGCTACCTGGTGTTGTAGAATAACCCCCAGATCTGTGATCTAACCCCCAGAACCTTTAACATAACTGAGAGACTGCAGGCTTATGCTTACCCAGTTATTCGAGTCATTTTTACAAAGATGGTCGTCAGATTACCTGAATACCCTTCAGCAGTAGAACACGTGGACTGGACCTGCTCCTGAGATAACTAAGGAATGATGGTGGTGATCTGGGAAGAGAATACCCCACCCCTCTCATGGAGATTGGGGCGTGTGCCCCGCTTTTCTCCAGGAAAAGACCAGAAGCCTAGATCTACTGAAGTCCTGATCACTACTGGCATTATAACTAGAGGCACCTGAAACTGTTACATGGTTAGGAGTTGGGTGCCTTCCTTTCCTTTATTCCATATCCATCGCTCAAGTTTTCGCCACACCCGCGTAGAAGTGAAAACCCGATATTCTCTTCCAAAGGATCCTAGTAATATCTTATTCAACGGAGATATTAAGATTAGATAGTAGTTTATGTATCGTTTTTGTTAATTAGTTTGTTCGATACTGGATTAAAATATACTGATCTGTGGTTAGTTTATAGTTCTAATCATCTAAATTGGCCTTGATGTTCTTTTGCCACTTCAAGAATGTGGGTTCGGTAGGCAGCACACAAGCTGTAAGGTGGGCTGCTCCCTGGTTTAGGAATGGAGATTCTTAGGTGGGTGGATTGTTAAGCCAGTCCCGCTTGCTTCAAATAAAATCATTCCAGGCGCTGTAAAATTTGAATGGAATAAGCAGAACAGTAGCATTCATGAAAACTCGATTACGATTAGGTAGGGCACTCAGGAAAGTGTTTACTCGCGAGCGGGCACCCCAAATCAGCAGTGCAGTCATCAACGGCTTCCAGGACAGAGCCAAAACTGCAGCACGACAGGCGATCCACCCCACTGCTCGCTATCCCATGGTTTCCTAGAACTCCCCGTTTACATTTACATTACCCCTACCAGGTCAGTTTCACAACACCTAAGTCGTATAGACCATTTATTTTATCCTCTTGTATTTGATTAATTACCTAACTAACCAATTTTGAATATTATGCAGTCCACCTCGAAGAATTACTCACCCATTTTCCTGATTAAGAACTTAGCATTTAAGCACACAGGAGTGACTAAAAATAAAGATGTCAATTTTTGCATTCCACGTTGCTGTGCACAGGCTTATCATAACTCGTTATCAGATGAAAACGTAAGTGGCTACATTGATAGACGTACGGATAATTATTAGAGCACGTACCAGCTTCATCCAGTGAAGAGTTATAAGGTCGTATCACTTGTAGGACGAGGTGTATCACCTGTCAGGGGTTTACCCACAGATTGAGAAGTGTGTGTGGCAGAGCAACACTGAAGATTTCTTCCAAGCGTAGTGCCTTGTGAAGGTCGCTGCTGTGCATCTAAACAAGCAAGAATGCTGAAGTACCAGAGGATCAAACAGGAGAAGGGAGGAAAGTATCCCCTCGAGTAGCCACAGTGGTACACATTTGGGACTACAACTGGCATGAACTAAAATTTAATTTCTTCTCATTTTATCATTTGACAGCTACATCTGGACTTCTTATGACGGACCTCATCTAACACCCGGTTTTTTTTTTTTTCAATGGTAGAGGGACTTTTGGTTCCGAGTTTCAGCACACCCTCCACTGCGACCCAAAGAATCTATGGTTGATTCCACTGATTCCCTAGATAGCGATATTTGCGCAACTATACTTCATGACGAGGCTCGTACTGTAGCTATCATTAACTCCGAATCCTCTGAGCCTGATAATTTTTTCAACCAAAATATTAAGCTGTTCATCCTTAACCTGATTCTAGAATGTTCTCTTTTTAGAATATGTAGGTACAACGTATTTATTGGGTCTGTTCCTAGCGTAAACAAGGTGTTGACAACGTTGCTATTTTCTTGCTGATAAATTACTCGTTCTAGTAGATTAAACAAAGAAAGAAGGTTAGTTTTTTTTCTCCACATATTGATCCATATGAATGGTATGGTTTTAAAATTACAATCTTTAACAAGTGTCAAATGATGTCAAGATCGACCCACTATGAGTAATGATGTCAACAATCGGGAATGGGGTCGGAACTAATAAAGCGCCTCTATCGCCGAGCTTTCGAAAAATATTTTTTCTTCATCAGGGCTCAAGGGCTCCTAGTGCTGATGAGAAGCGCCACTCCTCATCCTCACAGTCATTACAGAAGAAGAAAAACCAAAAGAAGAATAATCCAGGCTTTCGCAGGTAATTTGAAAATGAAAATAAGCACCAGCTATCAACACAACTACTGAATATATATATATATATATATATATATATATATATATATATATATATATATATATATATATATATATATTTTTTCCATTAATAACGGTTCTACTGAACTATATATAATTATTTGTTAGAAAAAAATTTAGACAGATATATAGAACGAAAGAATTGTTTCTGATATTTCGAAAAAATCTTGTTCACAGAATAGAGAAGTAAATTTAACTTTCGTAGTCCCTGGTAGCTTGAAGCGTAATCAATGAATCCCAAGGCCGTGATTGTAGTAGACGTCATATTCACTCGTTCAAATTGAGGCCAGGTGGTCGGTTTGCTCCAAGTAACCACCGGTGAGCCCTTTCCGATTGTTGCAACAGACGATCATTGGCCGCATCTGGCATTTTTTGCAACACTTTCACTCCAAAGCACTCATCAAAAAATGCATCGTGAGATCGTGCATGGACTTTAACTGGAAGTGCTCTGGGTTGATGAACTGAGGCCCTGTGATTGTTCATACGCAGATTCAGGGTTGTGGCTTTTCCTACGTAAAAAGCTGGTCTATCTTCGCATTTCTTGCATATCAGCTGATAGACACAGTTCTTCGACTGGCATTCTGCGTATCCTTGACATCTGTAGGTATGTGATGTATTGGCCGAGGTGAAATTAGGCTCATCAATAACCAAATTGCACAACTTGCACCTCGGACGCCTACATGGAAATAATCCGTTTTGATGTGGCTGCGAAGGCAGTGATTGTGGATGGCGATGGGACAAAATGTTCCCTATATTCTTGCCTTGGCGGTAGGCCACTCGCGGTGTTTCACGGAAAATTTCTCTTGTCTGCGGGCTCGATGCTAGAACTGATTGGAGTTCCCGAAGAATTACCTACATTGATTTTTTGAGCCCCAATTGATTTATATATATATATATATATATATATATATATATATATATATATATATATATATATATATATATATATATATATATATATATATAAATTCGCCATTCGGGCCTCGCAAGGGGCTCCGCCCCCCTGGACCCCCCTAATCTATACTCGGCGCTTCGCGCCTCGCCGGATCTTTTTTCTTTTCTACTGTGTAGAAAATGAGTATAATTTGCTATGCAATTCGTCTCACGAGAAAAAAAAAATAAATAAAATTTTCAAGCCTGGCTGGGATTCGAACCCACGACCTCGCGGGTTCGCGTAGCGGGACAAAGGGACAAAAAAAAAAATTATTGGGGGTCGGCCTAAGAATTTCATAGCAATTAATACCTATATAAAACCACTATTATTATGATTCAACAAACATATCATTAGGCATAGGCTTAAACAAATATATATATATATATATATATATATATATATATATATATATATATATATATATATATATATATATATAAATTTAGGCAGGAACAAACTATTTAACAAAATATATTATCACAGAAACAAGGAAATTGTTCAAGAATTCTTCTTTTGGTTTTCCTTCTTCTTTAATGACTGTGAGGATGAGGGGTGGCGCTTCTCATCAGCACTAGGAGCCCTTGAGCCCTGATGATGAAAATATATTTTTCGAAAGCTCGGCGATAGAGGCGCTTTATTAGTTCCACCCCATTCCCGATTGTTTACATAATTTAACAAGTGTTACCCTTAATTAACGCTTCTTGTATTTAGAATGTAGGCTGTACAAGAATAGAACTCGAAATTTCGTAAGTATAATTCAGCTATGACAGGCATATTATAATTTCGGTAAGCCGAAATGACTCCAGCAACATCGTTGATTGATATTAATCAAAACCACAGCAGGTAAGGAAAACCTCGAAGGCGCTTAGACGTTAATTTTGAGAGAGAAGGCCGAGAAATGGGTGTATGGGACGTCGAGAATGCGCCGGGTTGATTGATGAGGACAGTCTTGGTCCCAGCCGTAAGCCATCGTCCTGGGCACCATATACTTTTCATAACGTTACCGTATAATGATGAATAGCCTCGTGGCGAGTAAAGCTACCATTGTGCGAGCCGTTAGGTTTCTCTGCGGTGAGAAGATCCCCACGTTGGGGGAGCTTCCTATTTACTTCCTTCCACTCCGAAATTAGTCCTCTCCAGGCAGTTTCATTGTTCTTTTGCGGCAGTATAAATATCGCACTGCCAGTTTGTAACGTTCGCATTGTTCCTATCCGGGCTAACGGCCGGGAGATATGCGCTGGTAGAATTATCAGGGTAGAGTTCACGGTTCAACGTGTATTGAATATTAAATTTCAAAAAGTAACCGAACTCAGACAAGAGAAAGAAGAGGGCATATCATGTTCATAATATTAGCCACTCATAAATTCACGAGCGAAACGGGATTGGATTACGCAACCAAGTGTTTACTGCCAAATTAAATTAATATGGTAGCAATTTAGAAGTGAAACAATTATTCATCCAAACTTTTTTTAAATACAATGTTTAGATATTGCTTAATAGGTTATAAACCGAAATGGGAAATAAAAAATTAGTTTTCTTTTCGAGTGCAGTTTTCAATGGTACCATCACTTAACTAACCACTTCCTTATTCTAATGGCCTCTAGTGTTTGAAGTGTGAGAGATATGAGAGGCTTAAATTTGCGAAAGAGGTTTCAATGACTGTCAAGTTGTGGGTTTCTGTTCAAGTTTGAAAATATTGGGTTATGGCCCGTTCGAGAGACATGTTCATTAGGTATGGAAAAGTGAAACAGTTACCTACCTACAGATACCTACCTACTTGCGCTTGTTCAAGGTAAATAGTCCATCTCTATTCTAAAAGCTACCGCCACAGTATTTTAGTGAAACTTGTGAGTCATAGCCTTCCAGTCGAAAGAATTGTAGGTAACGCAGGTACCGTACGCCTTGATACAACAAACCTTCGACGTATGTATCCATATACTTACATACTTATACCTACGTAGGTGTATATGTCTATGTAAGTACCTAATCCTTTCGTAATTGAAGGTTTAGAGGAGTTAGAGAGTAAGAATAGAATGGCTTGAACAATGGGAAGAGGACTAGTACATTTTAGGCACATTGTGTTATATTCCATTCAATGAAGAGTTTGAAGAAAATCAGTTCTTCGCAATGGGGACATTTATTTCATCAGGGATGAGTTGAGAGCAGTTTGTAGATGAGGTAAGGTCCTAAAATTGATTTTTTTCTTTGTCCATAACTTGAAAACGGCCGAATTTATCCATAGGGTTTTCCTCATCTTTCTACTTCTAACAGGTTCGATGTTGAATTTTGGCATTTTCCGAGTATCACCTGGTGAAATCGTAAATGGTACTTAGTTTTTATATGTACAGAAGAATCCAATATCCCCTTCAAATGAATGGAAATCGTGTTTGGGAGTCCTTGGGCAATCGTGCCTTTTGTATATGTACAGTTTCATCATTTCAAAAAGGGGTTTTAACTGTAAATTTGTAACTTTTAGCTCTTTGTACAATCGAACGAAGAATCGTTTGTACTGACCTATTCACCCAGTTGAAGTCTGAGAGTTGTAGATTAGTAAAATTTGGGAAATGCGGATGTGATTAGCCCATATAAGTTTCATTACGATCACAATCATTAGTATACGTTGCGCATGCACGAACCACACATTCTTTTAACAAGGCTGTCTTCTACACCGTTCAGGTGATTTCGATCTCATTTTCAGAGATTGAATGGTTTATCTTTTGAGATTATTCAAAACATTTAAATAATCAATATATTCATATCACGGATACGAAGAAGTTATATGCCACGCCTAACTCGGCAGACGTGTGCTTATAATGTTTCGGAGAAATCCCTGAAGACAAACACACATTACGTGTGCATATCGGTTCGTAAATTCAAGGAAGAAAGCTAACATACCTAATTATGAAAGGAATCAGAGTCGGAAAGTTGTCTTAGAGGCGTTACCCAAATTTAGATTGCTAACACTGATTCTCTATAAAGCCGCAGATTGAGAGTATTTTCACGTTTGTTTATTTCAGGAGGAACATCACAGTATGTTTGTGCTATCATTGGGATACATATTGCACTGTTGAATGATCATGTTACATATTATCATACAAGTATCGGTCTTGTTTCCGGGTACGCTTTGTTTTTGAGTAATTTCATTTTCAGTATTTTTTCGTATTTACTACCTTATGACGTATCTAAAAATCACTCTCAAAACAATACATATCAGGATCATAAAAGGACATTGTTGGAGAGAGCGTTAAATTTCCTATAACAAAAATGTTGAATCAATATTTTCCCAGCTGACTTAATACATTAAAAAATGGACTTAACTGCCAATTGTGAAAAATATTCCATATTTTGATGATAATCTACTTGCTTTTCTGCTTTTATTACATAGTTTCTTCAAGAGGCCCTCCACGGAAAAAATTCTTTGGAACCTCAGCTTTCCAACGGTATATATCAATTTTACTTTGCTAATTAGGAAAGAAAATTAGGTTCTAATGTTTCAAAACTTTGTTTTTCAATTATCATTCACATACTCTCTATTCACATCCACATACTCACTAGGAAGTCGAGTACCTGGGGAGAGCGCTCTTGATGTAAAGGCATCATCACCAGGCTGTAGCCTACCTACCCCTGCCTACCTACCTATGATTTTCATCATATTATTTTGGATGAAATTTCAAACTATGCAAGGGCAGCCGACTGTTCATCTGTTGTTGAATGGAACACTGCGAGTGTGATCGATTCCCATTTAGCTGAAGGATGGTAAATGGAATTGCATGCTTTTGAATGTTTCGAACCTCTTAACAAAGAATGTGTTTTAGCCGAACCGTCACGAAAATTCGTTGCAACAATTTCTGATTATATCCGCTTACAACTGGGCTGTTGCTGGGGAAATGATACTTCGTCATTTTTCACCCCACTAAATTCGTTGACCATTCGTTCCAAAGCTCTCAATTTATCCAACCAAATTATGTTAACTACCGCGAAATGCGTGGCCAACAGTTCAATTTATGAGCATGTTTATTTGAATATCGCTAACACAAAGGTGATCCTTCTCAATAGTTGATATTGTGAACATGATTGCAACCTCTTGTTAATTTCTTATGATTTCATTTAGCTGGTGGTGAGTCGTTGCGCTGGAAATCACATACTTGACATATGTAGTTTGATAAGATACACCGCAAAACCTGAGTCATTAGGGTGTTTTTGTTGGTCCCGTACATTTTCCCATGTTAACGCGTAGAGCAGCGTCTAGAGCAAGCAACTGCAGATGCTAGCTCTTCACGTATTTCTACACGTTTTTTTACACGTATGTACACGACTAACCAAACGCTATCGTCACGCTAAAGTCTCTTTAGTATTTCAAAATCAACGATTCTCTTGAATTCGAGATCGAGTTGACGAACTTTGAAAATATTTAACACTCTGCTTTATCAGCTATCTTCACAGGCATCGAATAACTAGGTTCGACCCAAGAAAAATTAGTATTTGCCAACACACATTTCGTTGAAAACATAGGTTCACGTCAGATCACCGAAGTTAAGCAACATCGGACTTGGATGGGCGACCGTCCGTGAGCGCTGCGATTACGGCATCTTTTTTATTATTTGGTCTAATTATTCAATTTTTCATCTCTCTAGCTACATCAAGTTTACGTAATCAGGCCTCGTGGATTAGTTCGTTTTGAATGCCTTCCCTGCTTTATCAAATGGTAATTTCCAGGATCTGTGATGGTACCTAGCAAAATTCTACTACCAACCTACGAAATTTGTTATTGAACTGACTACATCTTTTGTATACGAACTTATTATTTAAACATAAACCTGCTCGTTGTCTGAATCTTTATGTTGATAGATACAACTTTCTAGTACGAAATGTACTTGCGAATGCTTACGAAGAATATGTATATACTTTAAATTCGCAAAATTATCAACGAATGCATTATTTACTCTCAAGTAGGTGAACAGGATATCTGATTTCGGACGAAATAGGTACTTTGTTCACACAATAAACGGAATTTGATTTAATTATACAATTATCACAGGTTATATATTTATCTCAGGTTCTTACTTTTTTCGACTAGGTGGGTACTTGTGGAAGGGAAACGTTATTAGGCGACAGTCAGAAAGAGAACGAATACCTAACGTATTCTTAAAACTGTGGTCACTTTTGCGTCAGGTTATGGCGACTACACGTAGGACGGGAATCCAACGAAAGCATTTTTCCCGCTTACGTGTTGGTGGGGCTTTTCCCCGTACACGCATAATTCTACGCGTTGACGCGTAAATTCGCGCATGCACAGTTGGTATTTCAATCTTTTCGCGTACAATGGTAAATATTACGGGAAGAACAGAAACTCTCCATTCTTATGTGAAACGCGTGAGCTATAGGTACTTAACACATTCTGTGTTACAACAATTTCATTCGAAGTATGTAATTTTTTTCAAATTTTTTTTCCAATCTTAATCTTGATGATCTTGGCTATGATCTATGATGACTGTGAAGTATGATCTTGGCTCCTTTTCAGTACCAAATGTTGGTGTTGTAGAATAGCCTTGGCGACCGTCTTTTTTTTCACGAACTTATATTACCCCGAAAAAGGCTCTCCAGCTGTGAGCTATCTTCAAAACGGTTTGCATTTTATAAGAGACGGCTCGGGCCGGAAAAGGAGATAGGAACCCCTAAGTTATGAAAGTGGAATCATTTACTGATGAAAAGCTCCCCTTCTCGTTGAGAGAAGGAAGTTCACCCCTAGGGATTTCCATAGCAAAGGGCCCCAACGCCTGCTGGCCGCCCGAACCTCTCTCATCTTCACTCTGGTGTAACGCGTGACGAAGTAAGGTTGAAATGATGAGAAGTGATATAGACCAGAAAGGAAATTCGGAAGATGATTGAAGATCTACGGACATCCTGGAGCTGCGCCATAATAATATATCTTTTGACTTTCCTCTCCCGCATTTCCGGCTTCTTTTTCGCATTCTTAACTTTTCCAACTTCTGTGCCCTCACGTATGTTTCAACGGAATGTTTTCCATCGTCGACTATTTCCAGTTTCATTCAGATGTGTTTTATTGAATTTGTTCATCTTCTGACTGAAGTGTTGGTCAAGAGGTTCTAGAAACTCTCAGAAAAAGACAAAGAAGTGGCATCCCTCATGACTAAACATTCCAATTTCCTGTATTGACATAATCATGGATCTATGGATCTGAGTTTGCCAGTGGCTCACAGTTAGCAAAATGACTGATTGAAGCGGGCAAAAGTCAGTATTGAGATTGTCCTCATTTGCATGTTGTTTGCTAATGCAGTGGAATGTGCAGGATATAGCGTGCTTCGCGTCAACAGATCGTTTCGGTTTATTATTTTCAATAATAAACCTTTGTAATCGAATAAGAAAAAAAAAAATTCAACCCCATCCTCAAAATTTGTTGGTTTATGTTTTAAGATTCGTAGAATCCAAAAATCGAATTAAAAAAAAAAAAAAAAAAAAAAAAAAAAAAAAAAAAAAAAAAAAAAAAAAAATCCGTCCGTCCGGCGTTTGCCGTCCGCCGACCGAAGCTTTTCTCAAAAATTATTGGACCCAACTTTAGGAAATTTGGCTTAAAAATCATTTATCGGCCGGGGATGTACCAGTAAACATCGGCATTGCGTTCGATCAACACTAAAGGGTGGAACCTAAAGGCTGATCTATTCAAAAATCGAGATCTAGAAATCTTTCTATGTAAAACGAATGATGTTTTGAGTTTAATTTATAATTATTCGCCCAAATAATTGAAAGAAACCACCCTGGTCACTATGCGTTTATTCATTTGCAACTATGACAGTTGTATCAGCTGACAATATAATTTCAATTGAATTCTGACTTCCCAAAATCGAGTTTATTAAAACTTCTGTATACATGTTGGGCTTGTGAAGCGTCGCTAGGTAACATTGATTTTCAGTTGTTTGAACAAGGATGACGCTAACATAACTTTTGCCCTTTTTTGTGAATGAATGTATATTGACTCTCCTATGAATCAATAAATTTAAGAATTTCTGGTAGTCAGAGATGAGAGGGAGAATGTTATCCTCCATAGTTTTTCCTTAGACGAAGAATTGTTTTGAACTGTAAAGGAGAAAATTTGGAAAATATATTATAAAACATGGGTTTTTTATGGAACACGTATGAAGGACCTTATTAGGAACAAGGAAATATTGGAATCAGCGTAAAATTTCGTGTAAGAGAGGGGCAAAAATAATTGTGTGCACTTTATTTAACCCAAGTGAGCGGTACCCACATGATTTATATCACTTTATCATATGGAGAGAATTTTCCGTCTCGACTGCAGATCAATGCAATCAATGTCAATCAATTCACAATCGTTTGCCAAACAGCTGGGGCACCTATAGATATTTTGATCAAACAATAATATTGTGAATTTGAAAGCTTACATTGTAATATAACTGTACAATTCAGACATCAGCACGTTCACACAAAACCAGAACTTTTAATACCTAACTGTATAGAAGACGGTTGATCATTCTTGGGGCTGTTCAATGGGATTTTTCTTTTCTTAATGTATTGTGTTGTTGCTTTTGAGCATTGCATCAGAGCAAGAGTCAATAAATTCTTCCTTGTGCGAGAAACTCGGGACAATGATGATACCTACGTAATGATGGTTTTTAGTGGCAATTGAATGAAAAATGGTTCGAACGTAATGACTTGAAGATGATACTGAAGAATGGTTAGCGAAATAGGTTGGAACTTATTCCTCCCGTAAAGTCTCACTTGTCCTTAAGGAGTTAAAGCAAACCGGGTGCACACTCCTTACGGGTGATTACCCTGAGAAATGTTCTTTTTCTGGCCCTTAAGACCATTTATTATAGGTAGAACGAAACTTTCAGAGTCTTCTAAAACCTTCGTCCAACAGATATTACAGGAAACTGCTTTGGAAACGGCAGTTGAGGAAATTGAATAGACTTTTACGAGTACAATCCTATACAAACTTCAGGCCCTAACGCCAACTAGTCTCGGCAAAATGAAGCTAATAACTTTCAACGGAAAGAATCGTTATATATGTATTAGAATGGAAACACTCACGATCAATCATTCATATATATATCTGAACGTTTATATTTAGATATACTCTTCAAGTTGTAAGTGAAGGCATATTTTAGCTACCTGTTTCCGTTATTTCATTTGAGGTTGAACTACGAGGTTGTGCCTTAGTCATATATCAACGCTTGAACCTTATTGAACCTTAAATAATGTAGAGTTTTTGATCTTCCCGTAATTTTCGACCCGTTCACGCAAAAATACTGAAATACCAACTGTGCCTGCGCAAATCATCGCGTCAACGCATTAAAACTACGTGTGTACTGGAAAGAGACCTATCTACGAGTTGGCGGGGAAAATGGTTTCGTTGGAATCCCGCCCTACGCGTAGTCACCATAAACTGACAAAGGTTTCCACAGTTTTAGGAATAGAGTATTGGTTCTCCCTCTGACTGCCGTCTAATAACTTTCTCAATTTGAAGTTAAACCTATGATAAATTTAAATAAACCAAATTCCGTTGATTACGTGAACGAACTACCTACACAGTCCAACAGCCAGATATCCTGTTCACCTACTTAGGAGTGAATACAGTTGTCAATACTTTCCGATTTTAAAGCAGGTTGGGTCCTGTTCTTTGTAGGCATCTGCATGTACATTTCATACAACAAAGTGTTAACTGCCAACATAAAGATTCAGACAACTAGCAGGTTTGTGTTTAAATAATAAGATTTTATTTAAAAGCTTTTGTCAATTCAATAACAAAATGAGTAGGTTAATAAGTAGTAGAGTTTGTGCTAGGTACCCACTCGAAACGAACTATTCCACGAGACCTCATTAAGAAAACTTGATTGGACGGTGAATAGCAGAATATTATTTACAAATAGTTTTTTGCCATAATATTTGTAGTTAACAATTTCTTTACACTCAAAGTTCTGAATTTTCAACACAATTTAACTTAACATACAGTCCGGTAATTTACGAAAGTTCACTCATATTATCATGCTGCACGTCTGGAACTTTTCCCGTCCACAAACTTCTAAATAATGAAATCGACTGCCCATCCCTTCTCTCGAAAGTACACATCCACGTTCCTCGCATCGCCGCCCGTTCTATATCGCTATTCTACGTCCCGTTCTCTCTCAGAAATTATTATCAACGAATCCAACCCCTTCACCGAAGCTCGAGACAGAAGCTGGGTTGCTGGGTTAAATTATTGTCGTTGGGTGTTAAGTAAGGGTTTGTTGATAAATTATTCCTAGGTGTACTGTTGTTTTTGTTAGTCTATTTTTATGTTGTTTCTTGTTCTTGTAATCCTTTTCTGCATAAATAAATCTACATAGATCAAAACATTCTAGTTTGATCATACCGAAGATTCATCTATCTACACAGGAAAAAATCGTATGCCAAGTTGGGTGAGGCATCCTCGTTTACGCATCATCAATGTAAAGATCATTGAAAAGTTTTATATAATCTTGAAAAATTCCATAGTTGGAAAGAGTAAATCAAGATGTAGCATGAAATTACTCAACGTAAGTAATGTTTGCATATGCAGAGAATGAATTGATGAGTTGAGAACTATGAAACTGATAGGAGACCATCTACAACCTATTCCGCGCATTCACTGACAATTTTATCAAAATCGGATAAAATCTGTTGAAATTACGGGCGTTACAAGGATTTCACATTGGCGCATGCGCAGTAGCTATTAATGATACGATCATGTTGAAATTATTTGGGATAATCAAATTGTCAACCTCCAACAATCATCCAAATTTGAGTGAGATTGGACGACTAGGGTATGAGAAAATGAGGCTTGGTAAGAGTTACGATTGCGCATGCGCAGAGTGATGTATTGAGTCAGGAACGATGAAAATGATAGGGGACCGTCTACACCTTAGACCGCACATTTCATGAAAATTTCATCTGAATTAGATGAAAACTGGAAAAGAAGCTTGTTACTAGAATTGGGGACACAAGACACACACACACACACACACAGACAGACACGGAACCAAAGTTGTTCAGAATGGTCCAAAACGTAAAATGCAAGTGAAGGGTCCAGGGAAAAAACCATTCAAGTCACTTTTATCGAAAAATTCGGTTTTGACATTTATGAACGCAGTACTTACCTAAATGGAGCTGCAAGTTTTTGTAACTAAAAACAGGGTAAAAATCAACGTCGGGCTTCACAAAGCTTGGAATTTTCGGTCGTCTGGGAAAAAAATAGATAAGTCCTCGCTTAAAAATGGGTTTTCTCATTTTTCGTTAAAATTGACTTAGTTGGTATTTTCTCTGGACCCTTCAAGAGGAAATTTTGAATTTGAAGACCAACATCCCCCCCCCCCCCCCCCCCCCCCCCCAAATGAAAATTATGGTTCCACTACCTGTAGCCCATATTCTCGTGACGTCACGCCTGGAGTAGGTTGGTGTTTTAGCCAAGATCAGCCAAGACTGTACCAATGATAGTAAATCGCAACTCAACCAAGCTATTTTTCACAAGAAGTGTAAACCGTCTATCAATCTAATTCGTGGTTATAAAGCCACTTTTCAACAGATTGTTTTGAAAAAGTAATATTGTAGTGATAAAAAGTTCCACTTCAACTAAATAGTCATGATAATAAATTGTGCCTGCCAGCGATTATTGGTTGTAACCAACGATACCGATGTGATGGGGAATGAGTTTTTATTTGTACTAGGTGCTGATTATTATAGTTAATAAATACCTAATGTCTGAAAACTAAAGAAATTCATTCGTTTTGGCTTTGAGAATAAATAGTCTGAAAATAATGAAGAAAAAATAATTGAAAATCCCTCAGATTTCTGTACTGCAGTGTAGTTTCATAGCCATTGCACAGTCAGTTTCATTGTGTTTTAAATACGTTCGTATTGCTATAACTGAGGAAGCTTTATATGTTATACGGAATTAATAAAAGGATAAATTTGATAGTTTGTCGAAGTAAACAAGGCAGGTTGCAGTAAACACCAAGAAACGATAATACTCGTACTTAGTCGCATAGGTAGGTAGGAACGAACATCCTACCAGATTCGCTGTTTGTTAAAAGTGTCCAAACAAAGTTGGTAGGTTTTGTTCCTTTGCCGTCAAATACAACTGCTTATTGGAAAGTGTGTCAAATATTGAATCAGAAAATGTGCAACATGAATTAAAAACCAACTGTAAGGAAAAAACCTTGAAATGAAGGTCTGAAGGTTAGATTTCACAGAGACGGCATTGGCAGTGCAGTTATTACACGAGTTTTGCAGTTAAACAAATTTTAGGGACAAAACTTCCTACTCACCTTTGTTGTCTATGGAAGTACATGAACAACAAGTAATAATATACGGAAAGTACGTAGGTATACCTTCCCTCTAGGTACTTACCTTTTTACATGCGATACATACCTTATATTTCAGTCTAGCAGAGCTCTCACTGCACGTCCTTTCACATGACCCCTTTAACAGGACTCTAAAGATTTGTAGTTTCTTAAGTGATTCAAAGAACAGTACTGAAAACTAGATAGGTAACCCACAACATCTCCTTAGCTGATGTCTGGAACTTCTAACACTTGTTAGTCAACACAACACAAATTTCATTGGGATCTCGACCGCTCAATCTGGCGTTCACAACGTTTCAGGACATTGCCGAAAAACAGCTTGAAAAAAGTTCGCATAGAATGTATTACCGGACGTAATAAAATATACTGAACTAGGAACTAGGTAAATACCTACAGAACCGCAAGATAAGTAGGTATGTAGGGGATCCTCATGGCGCTTTTTCGCAAAGTTTACTCGTCACCATGGCATCAAGGTGAAATAACTTCACAGTTTTAGGTTTTTACTTTTTAGTTGCCTTGAAGAAAGGATGCGCTAGTGTCGAAGTCTCGAGTATATCACCTATACGTAAACTCGGAAGCAATTACCTGCACTACCTATTAACATAATAATATTTACCTGTATAATAACAGCATTATTTTATTGATGCGGTTTTTCTGCCTTAATCATAATAACATAATAATATTTACCTTAATAATAACTTGGCATTATGTTACTTGATGCGGTTTTTCTACCTTAATCATGCAGGTCAAATTGTATTACTTATTACCTTGCCCGCTTCAATATTTACATTTTGATATTGGATCTACCCAATACCAGAGAACTTGGTTATTCGCATAAACCTTCATTACATTACTTCGTTTACGTTTACTTTGTGGTCACTGGTTGAAGAGCAGCACAATAAATATTGTTTGAACAGGATGAGTCCGGGGGATCAGGGAGCCCCTGCGAGGGAAATCTCGTCTGAAATCGTTATCTGCGGCGGAAATAGCCTATGGGGTAGGCGGTACGCGGGCCATGATTAACGGCGTAAATCCGACTTCCCGATAATCCCATTCATTTACGATTTCCCCCCCTTTTTAAACATGGCCGTCATTACAGGAGTTCACCTATCGAAGGCCTCGTCGGAATTCAATCGCGGGGGCAAGAAATTCAGGAAACGCCCTGAAAAATGATGTTCCAGAGCGAAGTTTTCCTTTTCTCTCCGCCGGCGTATTCAGAATTTGATCAGCTGAGTTAATTGACAAAGTCACTTTCGTCAGTCGCGGAAATGCGGGATATCCACCGTCGGTCCGTTTTGAATCAAAGCCGATGGAACGGTCGCCCCGAGGCCGTGTGATTCACGAGATTTCATAGTAAAACGTGAACATTGATCATCATGTTCGTAATTATACGAGGAAGCTTTTACGCTTTTTATGCAGGCAAATAGTGAATGTAATAAGCAGCGTCCGATAGGAACAAAACAGGTCAACCAAAGTTTTTGTTGAGAGTTTTTCAATCAGGTCAAAGAGAGTTTTTGTACAACTCGAATTCATTTTCTCGTATTCGAAAATGGCCTTTCCGAAACGAGGAAAGGTTTTCGTCACGTGGAAACGCTTTTCGGGACGGGAAGAGTCAGCTTTACTCGTGTTCACTTTTCAGCGAATTTTTGAAGAAAATTAAGCTATTGCTCTCGCCTCAAAATTTGTAAAATGTGATTTTTTTTTTTAAATTGTATGCAGAAATCCGTTTCAGGCTATTCTGAATCATATTCTGAAGTTTAACGCCTTTTTTTTTTTTAAGTATGTATGTATGTATATATGTATGTATGTGTCATTCCAGACGATAATAACTATCCGTAGAATTGTGCTAGAAACTTCAAACAAATTTTAAAATGTTAAGGACACAAAACGAAAGTTCAAGTTCGTTGGCCAGCATGATCGGATTACATCTTCGGATTGAAATTTTCAAAAATGTAGTCAAAAATTTCAAAATAGCCTGTTTTTTGCGATTTGTTGTGCGAAATATTTTTTCAGCATACTAACATGTGGTATTTCGGAATCAGCGTAAAATTTCCTATAAGAATATGTATCAAGTTTTCTAAAATTTCAAAGTTGAAAAATCAGTCAAAAATCGAAATAATCAAAGATTTCTTCGAAAATTCGCTCATGGGGGTCATGCTGCATGACTGGACTTTTTTTTTTATCCCTGTTGTTGTACCTTAGAGCCGCAGAGCTCTACAACGAACTGTGATATCTGATCTGTGATCTATTCGTAGTTTTATTTCACTTAACTGATTGTATATATTAGCATGTATATAGTTATTAGCCTATTTTACATCTAGTCTTAGTTGTATTACATTATTTCATGAGGGGTCATCACTGTACCCCACATTTTTTCTCCCTCCGAATTGTCGGTGGAGTCTATGATGAAGCTCCTTTTTAGTCAAGGATGGCAGCATGGGTCCCCTTAAAATCGTGCCACTTCCAGTGTTCCTTCGGACACACCTTGTTCAATGCCGCTGATGACCCATCTGGTTACGGTGCGGCTTAAACCTTTAAAAACGTTTAAGGGAGAACATCGAGAAATTATGCACTGCTAGGGAATCTATGATTGTCAGTCAAGCGCTTAATTCCATTAATGATCGCTAGAGAGTGGGGCAGGAAGGCATAGAAATTCTGTTGTGACTATCACCTGATATAATTCCGGTGGAATGATCAGCTGATATAGTCCAAGTGGAATTCCAACTGTGCAAAATCGAGTTTATCAACTATAGTAAGCGTACGGATGTACAAGTGAAGCTTTGATGGATGTTTTATTTTATCTCATAAATTGCTTCCGAGACTACCTTTCTATGGACCCGTTATCTGTGTAAAAGTGCAGTGTTCTATAGTAATAATAAACCCTTTATGTAATAATTTGCAGCGATTTTTATATGTGTATTAGATACATTAAAAGGATATTATGTGTAATGCTGCAGTGTGTTCAAGACATAAATTTATAATCCAGTTGGGTATTAAGAGTCGACAACCTGCACCACGGTTTCGACAGCCTTCTACTTCAAAAGCTGGAAAAACGATTCTATAAATCACGGATTCTTTACCTTTTTGAATTGGCGGACCAATAATGAGGACCAAAAGTTTTCGCCTAGGTACCCTCTAATAATATAAATATATAGGTATATATATATATATATATATATATATATATATATATATATATATATATATATATATATATATATAAGAATTTAAGCCGCATCTCAACCTGAAGGGTCATTAGCGGACTTGCACGAGGTGTCAAGTGAGACACTCAACCTGGCACGAAGATAAATAGGCTTACATTAAATCTAAGTGAAATAAAGCTATGACTAGGTGGAAATAAATATATCACAGATTAAAAATATCGCAGTTTGTAGTTGAGCTTTGCGACTCTATGTTACGTTACCAGGATGTGGACCTTCACTGGCACAGATAGGACGTCAACCCACTGAGGGGGTCTATGCAGGACTCTGAGGTCCATAAGAGCTGGGCAATCCTCTAAAAAGTGGCGGTTGGACAGATCACCCCCACATCTTCCACACACAACATCACGAGCACCTTCACTAAGACGTGTATGGCCAGTAGCAACCCGATTGACCACAATGCGGTCCCTTCTTGAAAGTTAGGTCACAAAAGGACCAACCGGGCAAAGGTCCTGAAGGATACCACGCAGACCAGTGACCTCACTCTGCCATTGCTCAATCCAGATGGAATTGGCTTTATGGTGAATGTAGGATACTTGATCCTCAATGCGGTAAAATCTGAATGGCGCTATCACCAATGGCTCTCCTTGCAAGAGCATCAGTAGACTCATTGTCTTCGATACCATCATGGCTTGGCACCCACATAAAAGTGTTGGAAGTACAAAGAGTTGTGGATTGGTGCAGTGACAAACGGAGTCTTTGTATCAGAAGATCATAGAAATAAAAGTCCCTGATAGCCTCTATGGTACTTAGTCAGTCACTGAGATCACATAGTTCCCAATTCCCAACAGCTGGCAGTGCTCAACACCCAGCCATGCTGTGAACATAGATGCAAAAGGTGGTAAGCGTCTGGTGACTTGGAAGTTGGGGTTCCATATAGCAAGGCCAACACCATCAGGTGTCTTTGAGCCATCAGTAAATAAGGTAATATGTCCAGCATATCTCTGGATTGCCTCAAGGTAACGGCATCTGAGGATATGTGGGAGTGTATTGCCTTTGACTCCGACCTTCAAAAGAAGGTCAACACGCATCCCAGACAAGGTCCTGGGTGGAACGGGGGTACCATATATGGGACCAGAGAGTATCTCTTTATGCTGTCCCACCTAGTTAGCTCTTGACCACGAACACCCAAAGGGCGAGTTCGAGTTTGGAGCCTGGAATATGTTTCATCTTGGGGTGGTAGAGTGACTGTGTTATACAGTGGATGTTCAGGGAAATAGCGCAGGCGCTCTACATATCGTAGTGTCAGCACATTGCGCCGAAGCCTGAGTGGCTAGCTACACCCAAGCAGCTTGAGGGAGGCTGATGGAGTAGTACAGTAAGCCCCAGTAGCCAGTCAAAGACCCTTGTTCAATATTGGATCCACTTTACGGAGCAAGGACATCCTTGTTGATCCATAAACAGGAGGCCCATAATCAATACGTGGGCGCACCACAGCATGGAAAATCCTAAGAAGTACATCCTGCAGGGCACCCCAGCTATAATTTGAAGGGGCTTTGAGCAACTGTACACCCTGCATAGTTGCATGGCACAAGTACTCAATATGCTGGGTCCATCGCAGCTTGCGGTCAACTACAAGTCCAAGAAAACGTGTGTGGGTGGAGTAAGGTATTATACCTCCACCAATTGTGAGTAGATACTCATCATGTGCTTTACGCTCTCTGAAAAAATGGATGCAGGTAGTTTTTGCTGGTGAAAAACTAAAACCCCGTATTCGTACTGAATGGTGGATAGTACCAATAGCACGTTGTAAAGTGTCACACACACCACTCAGATCATTGCCTTGGAGGAGGATAGTTGAGTCATCCAGATACAGTAGGGGACGAACATCCTCTGGGATGTTATCAGCGAGGCCATTTATAGCGATTATGAACAGGGTACAACTGAGTACTGAGCCCTGTGTTATACCATTGTCGGCGAACAAACTAAAATTGAGATTGTGGTGTCTCCAGGGTAACGATGGCGTGTAAGCAACGATTGTAGGTATGTGTTGTCTGGATGAAACTTGTTTTACTCATAATAGATTGCGTACTATTTTATTTATAGTTATCATGTAGAAAACGTCCACAAATATGCAGTAATGTATTCTTCATCGATTGTTTGATACCACAGCTGGCTAGAATCAATTCGCGAACGGGTGGGTACGATTTTATCAAAAATAAAGACAGGCTTATTTAAAATAACTTTTATTGGGAGGGATAGCGACACGCAGCTATGCAGCTAGTAGTGGTATATCTTCCCATAATACAAGAAAACGTATCTTAGCATTTTGAAGGAAAATTGTATTTTGAGAAAAAAGGGTGTTCATATAACGGAGTGGTTTCAGCTTGAGAAGATTAATGATGTGTCTCCATCGGTGTATAAAACGATCCTACTGCAACATCAACTCAGCCCGCTCAAGATTAAAGCGGTTGGTATGAGCCTGCGAGCTGGTCTCAAATTATCCTCTCCTTTAAATCATGTGATAATCTGATGTGGTTCAATTTTCGCATGGGTACGTAGCAAAGTAAATAGAGAAATGAATGGAGAATGAATAATATACTGAAAAAAAGGACCTACATCTATAAAACATTTCGGATTCACAGACATAGCTTTTCTTATATTGCCAGTTCGCACTGGATATTATTTCTGCCTAATTAAACATAACATCCATTCTTATCGACTATTTACAACAATTGAGAGTACCTACATTCAGGATTGCCCAACAAAAGGTTGCTTTCGATAATCATCAGAAACGCATGCATACGAGTCTGCAACACATTGGGACATTTTACGTCTTTAGTTACAGACTCTTATGTGTTACAGACTCGTATGCACGCTCTAAGAGCCAGTCAACTGATCCGGAACCTGGGCATCGTCAAGTAAATGTCCTAAAGAGTCTGCATACGAAATTACAACTTACTGGATTGAAAAGCATAGAAATTAGCTTTAAGAGCTACTCATCTGATCCGGACCCTGGGCATCGTCACGTAAATGTCCTAAAGAGGCTACATACGAAATTACACCTTCCTAGAGTGTAAAGTATAGAAATTACCTATTAAAATTATTTAACCACCGCTTCACAAATCAAACCGTTTTCGTAATACTCAGATCACCTGCTATGAATCAAATCATCGAAACACCAGCTCAATGAAATCATCAGAAATTAACAAGCGGTGGAAATCATGTTCACAATATCAATTATTGAGAATGAGTGTACACAATTATTCAAATAACCTTGCTCATAACTCAGCTTGTTGGCCATGCACTTCGCAGTAGTTAACATAATATGGTTGGATAAATTGAGAGCTTTCGAACGAATGGAGTATGGTCAACAAATTTTGTGGGATGAAAAACGACTGGGATGAAGTACCATTTCCCTAGCATCGAAACGACTCGGTTGTGAGCGGAAATCATCAGAAAACCAATCGTAACGGGTTTTTTAACGCTTTTTTTTTAACACTTTTTGTTAACGCTTTTTTCGTTCATGAGCCAAAGTAAAGACATAAAATGTCAAGAAAAAAAAAAAAAAGCAAATGATCACGCATAGGTTTATTTTTTCTGTATTACATAGTAGAATTACAATGGTTAATTGTTACATTTATACACAGCAATGCATTGTAAGGATGGGATAGTTCATGTATTACATTCCGTCGATTCGCCCAGCCAATAAAGGATCCTTGCCGCGGTTGAGGTTCAGTGAACCACGTACGTGTACTGGCTTCCTGCGCCGTCTCTGGCCTGATTGCGGGGGTTGATAGTCGCATCCTGATGCTTTCCTACCTTCTTCGCGGCCCCTCGATTCCCGCGGACCCTCCCTGATTACGTAATGAACTCTCTTCGCTTCGCCTCCACTTCCCTGAATATCCAATATGCTGTCGAGATGGCTCGAAGCGTGAGATATAATGCATGCAGATACTAAAACCCGGTTTAGGTCGTGGATGAAGTCGTGTTTCTATATTTACTCGCTCATGCACGTTTGAGAGTTGGAATATGTATGGTGGATAGTTTGTAATGTAAGTTATATTCCAATGACGTCTCACAACTTTCATTGAGCAAGACTTATCATATTATATCACATCAACTAACGCAGTGCATTGTGCCGATCATTCAAGAACAATAATCACTATGAAGCCGTGAAGAATTATAATGTAGCTGTGGAGTTCATGACAAAAATCCAAATATGCACAAATCTGCTCTGGTGAGCTCTTATCAGTAGGTAAATATAACAGAACCAGCTGCCCACTCTCCCGCTTACTAGATTGATTCCCGGGGCTGGTTCTATAATGAGTAGACTCGTAAAGAAACATCCATAGTTGATTCGGTGTCAAGTTTTAAGCAAAAACAACTCAAGATGAGTTGTTCTGATAGGTACTATAAAGTAAAATGAGTATCTACACAACATGCAGATACAGCGGTACATGGGGAGATGTCTTATTTTCCCCCCTGTGAAACATATGTTTTGTGACTCAAGTTAAAGATGCCTCAATTAAATTAGCTCAGTCAGCTGATCAGGAAATACCCAGTCAATTCAATCGTCTCTTAGTGTCCCAGGGAGTCTCCCTATCAAATCTCAAGTTCCTAAGATGAACTGGAGACAATGTAGCTCACTCAGCTGAGTAGGAATGAGCCAATCATTTCAATCGTCTCTTAATTTCAGCTTCAGAGATTAAATACGATACAAATCATCAGCTTTAGGACCGCATCAGCTTCAGGAGCCAATCAGCTGTTTAGAGGTCTATGCATCGTCTAGTACCTACTGCTTACAAGTACCTACTACTCAATAGTATACCTACCATGTACCTAGTGCCTTCTTTTCACATCATTAGTTCATTATGGTTACTTAGCAATATTAGTTTATAACTTGGTGTAATAAATCAACTCTTCTTGACACTACAATGGCTAAGAGATCGTGAGATGTTGTGATAAAATAAGACCATTCCAAAAAGTGGTGGACGATTTTCCTGCTATGAAAACTAAGGGAGTTACACTTCGCTAGTAACGCTTTGGTTGTACGTAAAAATCAATAGATATAGAAATTATAACGCAACCGAAGAGTGCTGCTTCATTATTGTTGCTGCATAGTTACCGAATTTGTTTATCGGTTGTAGTGTTGCATTTTTTTTCGGTCGCAAATTTCAGAATGACCCCCAGCCCAAAAAAATTCCCATGTTAAAAAATGGATGAAACATTTAATGTACTAAATACGTTTCGTAAGCTGCTGGCTTATACCGAATTTAATTATAGCGCTATATCAGGTGATATAAATATCATTCAGTTCTTGAAGTCTATCATAATTCAGAAAACAATTGTAAGCACATACATGCACAAATCATAGCATTTAATTATAAATGTATTCATTGGTTATTTTAGTATGGAACGTGCTTCAGTCATCAGCTAAACTGCACGAAAATGGACGAATTTTTGTTATGCAGGTCGTATAAAAGTTTTTACTTGCAACTGCTAATCGTCGCTAAGGAGAATATAACTTCCTCATTATCACAGCTCTAAATTTATTGCACAACACACCACATCCCATATTACAAATTTCCTCCCCTTGAACCCTACTGAAAACTACCGTTTAAGAACGCACTTGGAAATTCCCAGTTGATGGGAAGAATGGATGTCTGGTTGACACGCTTGCTACGAAATAAGTTACTGAGTTTGAGACTTTCCCTTGAAGCCCCTAGTTT
Source organism: Adelphocoris suturalis (assembly GCA_030762985.1). Classification (NCBI taxonomy): domain Eukaryota; kingdom Metazoa; phylum Arthropoda; class Insecta; order Hemiptera; family Miridae; genus Adelphocoris; species Adelphocoris suturalis. Next base: position 20,166,943 of record CM061047.1, read on the forward strand.
TCTTCCTAACTAGCCGCTCCGGCTCGCTGCGCTCGCCTCCACGTCCAGCCGGGGGGCAAGCCCCCCGGACCCCCCATTCAATTGCTCGCTTCGCTCGTAAAGTGTGGCATGTAGGGAATGTTGCTCGCTTCGCTCGCAAAGTGTGGCATGTAGGGAATGTTGCTCGCTTTGCTCGCAAACGATAGATCCCTAAGGGTAGGTTTAACTTCTGTAAGGGATACTGCTCGCTTCGCTCGCTTGAGGAAGTTATACTGCCCACCCAACTTGGCAGACGTTTTTTTCTGTTGGAAATTCTTACAAACAAATTAAATCTTATGAAACTACGTGGAACCACAAAAAGTTTATTCGGGGATGTTGCTCGCTTCGCTCGCAAGGTATTGCTGTATATTTGTAGGAAAAAATCCGAATTTATTCTGTTGACATGGCTCTCGCTTCGCTCGCAAGGTATACCTGTATACCCTTCAAGACGTAAGTGCGTGTACCTGCTCGCAACCCGTTCCCGTCAGGTGCAAGCCCCGCCTCATCGAACCCCTGACTTCGTAGAGCCTTCTCGCGAACACGGCAAAATTAATTTCTGATGTTAAACGCTTCTTCTCGCTTCCGCTCGCAATTTGACCGAGTTCTCGTCACTTTTTTCGATATCCGATTTCGGATTCAGATTCGGCGGACCCAAAGCTGTATTTCGCCCGCGAAAACCGTTCCGAAAAACGTACCTTTATGGGGTATATTTTAATCGGAAAAAACCAAGTTTTTCGGCGGACTTTTCGAGAAAACGGGTCCGTACTCTCGCATTTTTTTTAACGCATTTCCCGATACTTTTTTCGCGATCCGATCGCGCCGTCGTCTTTCTCGTTCAAAAACCTACGAAACCCGTATTTTTCCGGAATTGTCAACGGCCGTTTAGAGGGGTAGGGGAAGCGGGGAAGTCCAAAAAGCGCACATTAATTCTTACTTCGACCCCCCTCCCGCCCTACGGCCCATGGTTCGGGTGGGATTAAACAATTTTAAATTCGCTCGCTCCCACTTTTGGAAAATCTCAAGAAGATCCCCCCACTCGTACACTCCCCCACTCAGCCGTTTGGCCGTGCATAGACACGACAGACAAACAGACAGACAAACGGAGTTTCATTCTTATAAATAACTAGCCGCTCCGGCTCGCTACGCTCGCCTCCACGTCCAGCCGGGGGGCAAGCCCCCCGGACCCCCCATTAAATTGCTCGCTTCGCTCGCAAAATGTGGCATGTAGGGAATTTTGCTCGCTTCGCTCGCAAAGTGTGGCATGTAGGGAATGTTGCTCGCTTTGCTCGCAAATGGTAGTTCCCTAACGGTAGGTTTAACGTGTGTAGGGGATGTTGCTCGCTTCGCTCGCAAACGGTAGATCTCTAAGGGTAGGTTTAACTTCTGTAGGGGATGCTGCTCGCTTCACTCGCTTGAGGAAGTTATACTGCCCACCCAACTTGGCAGACGTTTTTTTTTTTTTCAGTTGGGAATTCTTACAAACAAATTAAATCTTATAAAACTACGTGGAACCACGAAAAGTTTAGTGTGGTATGTAGGGAATGTTGCTCGCTTCGCTCGCAAAGTGTGGCTCTAAGGGTAGGTTTAACTTCTGTAGGGGATGCTGCTCGCTTCGCTCGCTTGAGGAAGTTATACTGTTCACCCAACTTGGCAGACGTTTTTTTCAGTTGGGAATTCTTACAAACAAATTAAATCTTATAAAACTACGTGGAACCACGAAAAGTTTAGTGTGGTATGTAGGGAATGTTGCTCGCTTCGCATGCAAAGTGTGGCTGTATACATGCGATGTATTATAATTGAAACATGTAGGGGATGTTGCTCGCTTCGCTCGCAAATGGTAGATCCCTAAGGGTAGGTTTTACTTCTGTAGAGGATGCTGCTCGCTTTGCTCGCTTGAAGAAATTATACTGCCCACCCAACTTGGCAGACATTTTTTTCTGTTGGAAATTCTTACAAACAAATTAATTCTTATAAAACTACGTGGAACCACGAAAAGTTTATTAGGGAATGTTGTACTGCCCACCCAACTTGGCAGACGTTTTTTTCAGTTGGGAATTCTTACAAACAAATTAAATCTTATAAAACTACGTGGAACCACGAAAAGTTTATTCGGGGACGTTGCTCGCTTCGCTCGCAAGGTATACCTGTATATGTGTAGGACAAAGTCCGTATATTTATTATTTGAAATGGCTCTCGCTTCGCTCGCAAGGTAGGTAGGTACCTATGTATACCTGCTCGCCTCGCAACATTGTGACATCGAACCCTTCACGTCAATTCTTGAGCCTTCTCTCGTCCACGGCACAATAATTTTAATCGCTTTGCTCGCTTCCGCTCGCAATTTGACCGACTGCCCGTCACTTTTTTCGATATCCGATTTCGGATTCAGATTCGGCGGACCCAAAGCTGTATTTCGCCAGCAAAAACCGTTCCGAAAAACGTACCTTTATGGGGTATATTTTAATCGGAAAAAACCAAGTTTTTCGGCGGACTTTTCGTCCGTACTCTCGCATTTTTTTGACGCATTTCCCGATACTTTTTTCGCGATTCCTCATAGGAAAACCTACGAAACCGGTATTTTTCCGGAATTTTCGACGGCCGTTTAGAGGGGTAGGGGAAGCGGGGAAGTGGAAAAACCGCACATTAACCGTTACCTCGACCCCCCTCCCGCCCTACGGCCCATGGTTCGGCTGGGATTAGACAATTTTAAATTTGCTCGTTCCACCTTTCGGAAAATCCCAAGAAGATCCCCCCACTCGTAGATCCGGCCCACTCAGCCGTTTGGCCGTGCATAGACACGACAGAGAAACAAACAGACAAACTGAGTTTCATTCTTATAAATAACTAGCCGCTCCGGCTCGCTACGCTCGCCTCCACGTCCAGCCGGGGGGCAAGCCCCCCGGACCCCCCATTAAGTTGCTCGCTTCGCTCGCAACGTGTGGCATGTAGGGAATATTGCTCGCTTCGCTCGCAAAGTCTGGCATGTAGGATATGTTGCTCGCTTCGCTCGCAAAGTCTGGCATGTAGAAAATGTTGCTCGCTTCGCTCGCAAAGTATGGCATTTAGGGGATGTTGCTCGGTTCGCTCGCAAACGGTAGATCTCTAAGGGTAGGTTTAACTTCTGTAGGGGATGCTGCTCGCTTCGCTCGCAAACGGTAGATCTCTAAGGGTAGGCTTAACTTCTGTAGGGGATGCTGCTCGCTTCGCTCGCTTGAGGAAGTTATACTGCCCACCCAACTTGGCAGACGTTTTTTTCAGTTGGGAATTATTACAAACAAATTAAATCTTATAAAACTACGTGGAACCACGAAAAGTTTATTCGGGGATGTTGCTCACTTCGCTCGCAAGGTATACCTGTATATGTGTAGGACAAAGTCCGTATTTATTATTTGAAATGGCTCTCGCTTCGCTCGCAAGGTAGGTACCTATGTAGGCATACCTGCTCGCCTCGCAATGTTGTGACATCGAACACATTCTTGAGCCTTCTCTCGTCCACGGCAGAATCATTTTAATCGCTTTGCTCGCTTCTGCTCGCAATTTGACCGAGTTCTCGTCACTTTTTTCGATATCCGATTTCGGATTCAGATTCGGCGGACCCAAAGCTGTATTTCGCCCGCGAAAACCGTTCCGAAAAACGTACCTTTATGGGGTATATTTTAATGGGAAAAAACCAAGTTTTTCGGCGGACTTTTCGAGAAAACGGGTCCGTACTCTCGCATTTTTTTGACGCATTTCCCGATACTTTTTTCGCGATCCGATCGCGCCGTCGTCTTCCTCGTTCAAAAACCTACGAAACCGGTATTTTTCCGGAATTGTCGACGGCCGTTTAGAGGGGTAGAGGATGCGGGGAAGTCCAAAAAGCGCACATTAATTCTTACTTCGACCCCCCTCCCGCCCGACGGCCCATGGTTCGGGTGGGATTAGAAAATTTTAAATTCGCTCGCTCCCCCTTTCGGAAAATCCCAAGAAGATCCCCCCTTTCGTAGACTCCCCCCACTCAGCCGTTTGGCCGTGCATAGACACGACAGACAAACAAACAGACAAACAGACAGACGGAGTTTCATTCTTATAAATAACTAGCCGCTCCGGCTCGCTACGCTCGCCTCCACGTCCAGCCGGGGGGCAAGCCCCCCGGACTCGCAAAGTGTGGTATGTAGGGAGTGTTGCTCGCTTCGCTCGCAAAGTGTGGCATGTAGGGAATGTTGCTCGCTTCACTCGCAAAGTGTGGTATGTAGGGCATGTTGCTCGCTTCGCTCGCAATTGAAACATGTAGGGGATGTTGCTTGCTTCGCTCGCAAACGGTAGATCTCTAAGGGTAGGTTTAACTTCTGTAGGGGATGCTGCTCGCTTCGCTCGCTTGAGGAAGTTATACTGCCCACCCAACATGTAGGGAATGATGCTCGCTTCGCTCGCAAACGGTAGATCCCTAAGGGTAGGTTAAACTTCTGTAGGGGATGCTGCTCGCTTCGCTCGCTTGAGGAAGTTATACTGCCCACCCAACATGTAGGGGATGTTGCTCGCATCGCTCGCAAACGGTAGGTCTCTAAGGGTAGGTTTAACTTCTGTAGGGGATGCTGCTCGCTTCGCTCGCTTGAGGAAGTTATACTGCCCACCCAACTTGGCAGACGTTTTTTTCTGTTGGAAATTCTTACAAACAAATTAAATCTTATAAAACTAAAACGAAAAGTTTATTAGTGGATGTTGCTCGCTTCGCTCGCAAGGTATACCTGTATATGTGTAGGACAAAGTCCGTATTTATTCTGTTGAAATGGCTCTCGCTTCGCTCGCAAGGTAGGCCTATGTATACCTGCTCGCCTCGCAAGGTATTGCGTAGAAGTGCAAATGGGAACCCCCCTGTGAGGGTCCCTTCTGGTAAGCAACGTTGTGAAACGGGCGGCCCGGGTAGATTAATTTCTCATATTAAACGGTTCCCCTTGCTTCCGCTCGTGATTTGACCGAGTTCTCGTCACTTTTTTCGATATCCGATTTCGGATTCAGATTCGGCGGACCCAAAGCTGTATTTCGCCCGCGAAAACCGTTCCGAAAAACGTACCTTTATGGGGTATATTTTAATCGGAAAAAAACAAGTTTTTCGGCGGACTTTTCGAGAAAACGGGTCCGTACTCTCGCATTTTTTTAACGCATTTCCCGATACTTTTTTCGCGATCCGATCGCGCCGTCGTCTTCCTCGTAGGAAAACCTACGAAACCCGTATTTTTCCGGAATTGTCAACGGCCGTTTAGAGGGGTAGGGGAAGCGGGGAAGTCCAAAAAGCGCACATTAATTATTACTTCGACCCCCCTCCCGCCCTACGGCCCATGGTTCGGGTGGGATTAGAAAATTTTAAATTCGCTTATACACCCTATCGGAAAATCCCAAAAAGATCCCCCCACTCGTAGACTCCCCCCACTCAGCCGTTTGGCCGTGCATAGGCACGAGCGACAGACAGACGGAGTTTCATTCTTATTAATAGTAGAGATAGAGATAGATAGAGATAGAGATATTTATCAGGAGGACGCGCAGACGTTATCACTTTCTAACCACAATTTACTCTTAAAATCAATTTCGATATCAATGCTTCCGCGATTAAAAAGTAAAAATATTCCTCACTCAGGGAAATATCCACGTAGATTGAAAGACATTAATTGTTCACAATGTGTGTACAATAACAAAATAACAATATAGCTAACATTTTGGAAGAAACACGAGCATGAGACATAACCTGGGGAGATAGTTTAATTCGAGCTTGAACGTTCTGGGAGCTATTGGGGTATTTTTTCATTGGAGAACCTGAAGCGAAGGTGGAAGTGAAGGCCAACCCTTCACCGTGGAATGCTCACGTCGTAATCGTAGCCTGTCCTTCATCGACCGTTCGACTCAACCAGTTTATCATCACGGATATCGTTGTTGAGGCAGCATCAAGATTCACTTAAACAAGCAAACCTAATTCTCTCATTCACCCTTCACCCCTGGGGTCTTTGAGGTCCTAATTTTACAATTGCATTAAAACTTGAAAATTACGGAGATACAAAACTTCGCACAAGTATCTCGTTCATGAATTTATTGTTGCTAATCGCTTCAAAGTCCTTCATTAAAAGTTTTCACTTCTGTATGTAGTTGGGTGAGAACTCATTCACTCTACGTTAACAATATACTGGTCTTGAAATACGCAAATTATTCGTTTTGAAGGAGTTTAGCTCTTCAGTTCCTCTCATCATAAATTTAGGAATATTGCCTCCACGTTTACCGAGAGACTTAGTTTATTATTATGATTGTTTGAAAGGAAGAAATACCTCCAAAATGAGAATTTCTCTTGTTTTTCACGTTGTAAACCGTCCTGGGTAATGCTGGTTTTGTGTAGAGGGACTTTGGGTACTGTGTTTCAGTAAACCCTCCATTTCGACCCAGAGGATCTATTGTGGATTGCCGACAGACTGCATTAGACTAATGAAAAAGGTTTTTCGAAACCCTTTTCTCCCCATGCTTTAGTGAACCGGAGAAGACTGGCATGAGCCATCTTGGAAATGTTATCTGGAGATAATATGATATACCTATCGTTTTCAAGGATATTTTATCTGATTTGACCAAGTGCGTCACAGTAGCACATGGTGTGTTCGGCACCCTCTGTTTCTGTTCCACAGAAGCGGCAGGTATCCGTTGTTATTTTCCCAATTTTCTTCAAATGACATTGAAGTTGGCTGTGGCTCATAAGTAGGCCACGAGTATTCTGATATCATTCTTAGGTAAGGCAATTAGATTAGTCGCCTTCTTTTCCAGGACTGTCACAAATGGTTTTTCCAGTCTTAGGCTTTAAAGATCCTGCTTGTATGCTACTCACTTTTTCAGCTCCCGATCTTTTGACGTATTATGCAAGCAATTTCGGTGGCTCGAAGAACTGGCTATGGTCTTACCAGCAAGGAGATTTTTTAGGAATAAGATCAGCAGCTTCATAACCCTCATGACCAGGAATTCGGAGTGATTGATCTGGGTCAGTCTCTTGAAGGTAGTCAGACAATACTATAAGCTCGAAGAATCCAAATCAGCTTTGAGCTTATAGTATAGGAAGTAATGGCCTTTAGGGCAACCTGGCTATCGTATAAAATATATAATTTGGCACCGCTAAGATGCATGTTCAGCATTTCATCAGCACACAGTTGAATAGCATTGACTTCTACTTGGAAGATTGTAGCATTTCTCCCAAGGGACTTTGCCACAGAGATTGTGGGACTTACAATGCCCAAACAGGATTCTCCATGGATAACTGATCCATCCTTGTTACACACTTGGGAGCCCAGAGGAAACTTGGGCAACCCCTTCATCTCTCCTCTATTGTTTATAACAAGATTGATAAAAAGGCCTTCCGTCCTTGAATTGGTTTTTTTAATTACCAAAATGGGTTCTGAAGGGGTTAAATTAAAAAACCAATTTAAGGACAGGAGGCCTTTTTATTAATCTTGTTATAAAATGAACTGTCCGAATCAAGAAACGTTCTATTGTTTATGACCACTTTGAATGAACTGATGTAATCTTTCTAACGTGGGAAATTTAACTGAAGTACAGTCCGACTTCAAACTTTCAGAGATTGAATGGACTGGCCCCATAACGATAGGACATGTATTTCATCGATGCCAAAAATTTGTAACCTGCTCATGGATATACGTGAAATTATTGTATTAATCATAAATCCATACTAATTTATTTTATGTCGACAATATTCCTCAATTTGGTTGGATGAATCGAGAGCTTTCGAACGAATGGTTAACGAATTTTGTGGGACTATGATGAAGTACCATTTCCCTAGCAACGACTCGGTTTTAAGCGGAAATTATTAGAAATCGTTGCATCACATTTTCGTTATTCATAAACATTTCGTTTTTGGTTGGAGATTCCAAGGCTAAAACACATTCTGTGTTTAAATTAATCTTAGGAATATTACTTTACTCAATTTTGAGCAGTTTCATAATATAGCCATTTATTGTTCCGTGTATAATATAATACGGAAACATAAGACAACCAAGTTAGAAGTTAACCATCTCATGAACGGGCTTTCACTCTAGACAAGGGAAATCGGTGGCGCGGAGGGGGGGGGGGGTTCTACCTGTTCAAAAAACCAGAATAATTTAGGATTCGGAGGCAATAAACAAAGTATAAACCTAAAAAAACCTTACTAACCATAACCCTAACGAAACCTTCCCGTATTCCTCTTCTCATTGTTTTTAGACAGCCAAATTAGAAGGTTCGACGGTAGCCAGCTGGGAAAATGATCTTCTTCAGAAAAACGCGTTTTTCCCAAAACAATTTTCCCTGATGCTTACGAGCACTTTCTGCGGTACTTTTTCGACCAATTTTATTTTGGTTTTTCTAATTTTGTTCACGATGCCAATGCGTTTATAGGCGGAGGGGTTCGGCATAATTTTGATTTCAAAAATGTTTGTGGTTTGAAAAATGTTACCTTACCGAAAACCCGAATTTTTATTTTTTGAGAAAACAAAATGATGGCAGTATTAAAAGTTGAAAAGCCCCCTTCTGTTGATAATACTTACTGATACGAACAAAACAAAACAAAAATCATTGCATTTGGACGAGTAGTTACGGAGAAAATACATAGAAACTGAAAGAATTATCAAACTTCAGGTACTTGTAGAGAAGTTTGTAGGTAAATGATCAATGTTGTTTTTTCCCCGTGTTCATCAACATTCAAACTGTCGACCATTTTTAATTTTTTACTGTATTCTAAACCTCACAGAAGCGCTTGTAAAAAAGTTCCAGTCATGTAGCATGATCGTATGAGCAAATTTTCGTAAATTATCGTACTATAATTATGTTACATTATTTTGTAAATTAAGGGCTTTGAGGGAAAAGAAATTGTTAACTACGAATTTTATGGCAAAGAACTTGTTCTAGATTATATTCTGCGTTTCAAAAAGGAATATTTAATTTTCCATTTTTTTGCGGTTTTTATCGATTTTTTAGCACATTTTAATGAAATTTAAGTACATTTTTCAGCATAATTTTGTACAAATGTTTTTTAATGTTCTATTTCATAGTTGATAAACTTCATTTGAGCAATATTCTAATAATTTTTTGGAATGTGACCAATTTATTTATTTATTTTTTTTGGTAAGGTTTAAGCCGCATCTCAATCAGAAGGTCCACTAGCATTGAACAAGATATGTCTAAAGGGACACTGGAAGTGGCACGATTCTAAGGGGGAGCCATGTTGCCATCCTTGACTAAAAAGGAGCGCCATCATGGACTCCACTGGCAACTCGGAGGGGAAAAAATTAGGGGTAAAGTGATGACCAATGTGGATTTAAAAAAAAAAAAATAAATAAATAAATAAATAAAATAACACCAAAAATAAATTAATACAACTAAGACTAGATTAAGAAGTGAAATAAAACTTCGACTAGATGTATATAAATATATCACAGATCAGATATCACAGTTCGTAGTAGAGCTCAGCGGATCTCAAATACAACAACAGAGATCGGACCTTGTCCGAATAAAACATCTACCCACTTAGGGGGCTGATGCTGGACTCGGAAGTCCACAAGGGCTGGGCAATCCTCCAGAAAGTGTCGGATGGACAGATCACCCCCTCACCTCCCACACACAACATCTCGAGCTTCTGCACTAAGTAGGCGTCTGTGAGGAAGACGGGTATGGCCAGTGGCAACCCGGTTGACCGCTATTCGATCCCTCCTCGGAAGTAAGGTTACGAAAGGGCCCACCGGGCTCAAGCCCTGAAGGACACCACGCAGACCTGTGATCTCACCCTGCCATTGCGCATGCCAGATGGAATTGGCTTCATGTTGCATGTAGGAGATTTGATCCTCAATGCGTATTATTTGCAACATATCAATGGAGTATCTGCACACTCATTGCCATGAATACCCACATGGCTTGGCACCCACATAAAAGTTATCGTTGAGCCAAATTTCGTGGAGCGTCACACGTAGGCCTTGCACCAGGGGACCATCAGAATATGAGTCTCCAATCTGTGACCAATTTATTGTCAATAAAAAGTGGTAACTAGCTAGGAGCTGTTGGACCCTTCGCAAGTGGTTTTCAAGTCAATTTATGTAAAGGGGTCCCGTAAATGTACTTATCTCTGGAGCTCTTTTTAGTAAGTATCTCCCTTCATCATTCATTTTCCGTCATTTTAAATGATTAATTTGTCATTTGAGTTGCCACACCTAATTACGTAATTCGGATGATCGTGTTTGCGTCTTAACTTCAAACAAGATGTTTTTTTGAGGGGTGGGTAAATATCCAATAAGCAATCTCCTTCTTTCAGTAAACGTCCACTCATTTAACGGGTGCAACAAGGCACTTAAACGAGTTGAACGACATCTGAATCATGTATAGTTTTCTTGGTGCCCAGTTTACAAGCGTTCTAAATCCTTCCTTCAAGGGACTCAGCCGGCCTCAGTTGGTTGCTTTCACAGGATATAGTGACAGGTAAGGTTATATTTGTTATCGTTAGTGGAAATCACTGTCCCAATAAACCAAACGATAAAAGTAGTAGATAATTATTCACAAAAATACTTTTTTTCTGGAACACCTAACAAGTGTGTGAATGATTCTACATTTGTCACATGTTTCAATTTGTTCAATTGTTATTTTTTAATTTTATTTATTTATTTTATTAATGAAGCACAGTTTGTTTTGTTAATTCTCCTGTGGTAATTACTCACGCATGGTGAGATAAAACTAAATTATGGTTTGCTTGTTAAGTCATTCGTTAGTATGCTTTTGTTGAATGAAAGATTTGTTGTTGGACCCTCTCAATCAATGCCACGCCACTACCTCTTCAATGTATTGAAACTTTTCAACGTGTGGGAAACCATTTACGTTCTGTGGAAACTGACAGAATTATATTTTCCTACGAGTAGGAACAGCTCAGTTTTAATCGAATTAAAACCTACTAACCCTCGAATAGCCTACCAACTAAAGTAGAAATTATATAATCAGCAGAATGAAGGTCTCCAAACAATGAAGTCGTTGTATTTGTTTTAATACCTACAGAATTTTTTCGACCCCTTGGTATAAACTAAGAGTTGACCTCTTGCAAGTTAAGCTTCCTTTTCCCTTGCATGGTCACATATTTCTACTTTTTCATTTACACGGATGGGGAATATTTAGTTTTTCACACCTGGGAATTTGTATCTGAGCCGATGGGACTTCCTGGACTCAATAAAAATTACAAGAGGTCGTAAATACTTCTTGCTTTCTCTATTTGAACGTCATGAATTCTTTTTTTCACATTTCATATATCACCTGGTCATTAAATTGTGTCCGTGTACATGGGTACAGGGTTGGAGTTTTACGTTTTTCAATTCCCTAGTGCATTTTGAATATGATGGGTAGTCCATCGTTTTGGGCCTTTACCTACACTTATAAGCCGGTCCCTGTAAAAGAGGGGGAACCCTTTTTGAGCTTCATATATGATAAAAGGGCGGGCCTGGCGAAGGGGGAAGAGGACCCCCGGGGAAAGAGGATAATGGGCTCTGTGGACGGGACCGGCCCATACCTCATTCCCGTGGCACAATGTAACCAACAACTCGACGGGTATTCAGGAAACACTTTATTTCTCACTTCCTTGGGCTTCGTGTACAATGAACACCCCCCTCCCCCTTCACTTATACAACTTCGATGCGCTTTGTAAATGAAACCGGCGTAGTTTGAACGCGGTTTTCTCCCCCTCGCTAGTCTTCCTGTGTCGGAGCACAACCTTTCGACCCCCTTTTCACTTTTAAGCCGTAACTCCTCCCCACGCCCTAAGTTGACTTGTAAAGTTTCCCTAGACGCTGAGGTGGTGAGCGCTTACCCGGGGATTGATGAGCTTCCCACCTAAATCAACTTGAGCGCACCTTTGCCAAACAGATTCGAGACCGCGAATTTTCCAGCTCACGTCATGGAGGCTTTAGCTTTTTCGTGAGTGGAGTTATACCTACCACACGCGTAAACTTGATAAGTAGGTATGCACGGCATTCTCACTTCTCTGACACCTGCGCATTTGCGAGTCCTCTATTCTCAAAATGAACATTTAATCGATGGTATGACTTAAAACAAGCATTAATATTAATCAATTTATTAAAAGAATGACAATTTTTTCATGTTGAGCAACGCTGGGCCGGTTCTTCTGATTTAAAATTCCTTTTTTTTTTTTTTTTAAGGTTTAAGCCACATCTCAACCAGAAGGGTCATTAGCGGCATTGAACAAGGTGTCTAAAGGGACACTGGAGGTGGCACTATTCTAAGGGGAGCCATGTTGGCATCCTTGACTGAAAAGGAGCGCCATCATGGACTCCACTGGCAACTAGGAGGGGGGGGGGATGAGGGGTTCAGTGATGACCATTGTTCAGCCCCCAAAGTGAATTTAAAAAACCCCAAAAATAAAATTATAGAACTAAGACTAGATGTAAAATAGGGAAATGACTATATACATGCTACTACATACAATCAGCAAAGTGAAAAAAAACTAAGACTAGATGTATATAAATATATCACAGATCAGATATCACAGTTCGTAGTAGAGCTCAGCGGCTCTCAACAACAGGGATCGGACCTTGTCTGGTCCGGATAAAACGTCAACCCACTGAGGGGGCTGGTGCTAGACTCGGAGGTCCACAAGGACTGGGCAGTCCTCCAGAATGTGGCGGATGGACCCCCACATCTCCCACACACAACATCTCGAGCTTCTACACTAAGCAGGTGTCTGTGAGGAAGACGGGTATGGCCAGTGGCAACCCAGCTTACCGCTATTCGATCCCCCCTTGGAAGTTGGGTTACGAAAGGGCCCACCGCGCAATTCCATTCTTATTCACGCAAAAGTGGTAGTGGTGCCCCATATTCAAGCTCCAGATACCTAACGTCTCTTCTGCAGCCTCGCAGCCACAATGATACTGCCCTACCACTGCAAATTGTAATTTGATTTTCACTAATCTGGCAATCATTACGTTGTAGAATTTACTTGCGAGTAACGTCTTTACTCGAATGTACTAGCAAAAGGCTCGTAATCGCCAACGCAAAAGGCCACCAGACCTGCTTTAAGCAGTTATCAAGAACTCGACTTTTATGTTTATTTATAAACGTATGATATTAAATATTTATTCTATTTACCTTGTACTGTAATATCTATACTATTTACTTTGTACCCAACTTTGTACTAATCCAATTGGTGTTTATTACTTAAAAAATTACACTTCTAAGTGGGGCCTGTCAGAGGACTGTAGCAATAACTGTTCTTTAGTTGGATAATATGGAAGAACTATAATGCACATAAAAATACTACAATAAAGTTTACAATTCGAGAAACAAAAAAACCCTTTGAGGATTTAATATGATATAGTTAGTGCATGAAGGACTCATTCTTATTTTACATATTGAATCGAACTTTGAAAGGAGGTAAGTACCTATTTAAAGATAATTTGTTTACCCAATACAATTTATTATATTTTTATTTTTAACCACAGAGGGATGACTTTTCAACTAGGTATCTTGTAATCAGTGACATTAGAGAAGTCCATAAGCAATGTGGCTCTGTTTGGACCATTCAATGATGTGGGAAACTGAGACTTATTGTTTGTGGTAATTATCACCTTGACGGGAACCTACTGATATACATTTCTTTATGCGACAAGTAATCCATGACTACGTTGAATGGCGGGCGACAGGAGTCACTCGAGGGGCAAGGGGAATGGAACATTTGTGATAGGACGAAGGGTTTTCAGGCCAGAGATACGAGAAATATACGACTGCGAGTCAATGTCAGCCCTTAGCCGCATCGTTGTACGAAGATAGGGCACTAACGCCACCGTTCAGGTTTTCCGTCTACATTATGGGCTGCTTGATGGAGAGTAAAAGGATTAATAGTTGGCCTAGTTTTTTCTTCTCTGGCTGTCGAGCTCAGCACTGTGTATCATAGCCGGGATAGGAAGTAAGGGCGCCCAGCAACCATAATGTGTGTTAAATATGTTTATGTGGGAGAAGCTATTAGATTCCTAGATTGCTGATGATTTCGCACATCCAACAATGTATAGGTACTTAAGTGCCCCTTACAACGAAAAATATAAACGCTATTCACAAAAATATACGCAGAAGGTTTATTTAATAACCACGTCCGTCTCAGTATATTTTCGGAACCGAGTTGTGAATTTTTTTAACGAAGGGATTGAATTAAAGACATAATTGAAGGACATAATACAAGGGGACATAAAACAAGGTTTAATTTTTCCGATGCCCTCTTTTTGACATCTCATAGGAAAATTTCATATGGATCCCTCACGTGTTTACTATACGTCACCATATTTAACATTTCACAGACATGAAGGTGATGCTGAGAATTACTTTGAAGCCTCAAAGAGATATATGGACTTGTGACTTGATATCGTTAATGTTACTCATTCCGCTCGAGTAGTTTTGATAGGCATATTTATGATAAAAAGGGTGTTATTTAAGTCCGAATATTCATGGTTACTCGTTATTCAAGTTCAGTTGAAAAAAAAAAAAAAAAAAAAACTTGTCTGCATTTTTTAAGCTATGGCAGTTTCTTCGAAATTTCAGAATTAAAAAAAAATTAGTAGATTGTATTCAAATGACCAATAACGTATTTTTTTTAAATTTTTTTCTTTTTTTAAAGGTTTAAGCTGCATTTCAACCAGAAGGGTCATTAGCGGCATTAAACGAGGTGTCCAAAGGGACACTGGAAGCGGCACGATTCTAAGGGGAGCCGTGTTGCCATCCTTGACCAAAACGGAGCGCCATCATGGACTCCACTGGCAACTCGAGGGGAAAAAAAGAGGGGTACAGTGATGAGCACTGTTTAGCCCTCAAAGTGGTTGGAAAAAAAACCAAAAATAAAATATTACAACTAAGACTAGATGTAAAATAGGCTAATAACTATATACATGCTACTATATACAGTCAGCAAAGTGAAATAAAACTACGACTAGATTTACATAAATATATCACAGAGATGATATCACAGTTCGTAGTAGAGCTCAGCGGCTCTCAGGTACAACAACAGGGATAGGACCTTGTCTGGTCCGGATAATACATCAACCCACTGAGGTGGCTGATGCTGGACTAAGAGGTCCACAAGGGCTGGGCAGTCCTCCAGAAAGTGACGGATGGACAGATCACCCCCACACCTCCCGCACACAACATCTCGAGCTTCTGCACTAAGCAGGTGTTTGTGAGTATGGCCAGTGGCAACCCGGTTGACCACTATTCGATCCTTCCTTGGAAGTTGGGCCCACCGCGCTCAAGTCCTGAAGGACACCACGCAGACCAGTGACCCCACCCTGCCATTGCTCATTCCAGATGGAATTGGCTTTATGTTGCATGTAGGAGATTTGATCCTAAATGCATATAGGCAACATATCAATGGAGTTATCACCAATGACTCTCCTTGCACGGGCATCTGCACTCTCATTGCCATAAATACCCACATGGCTCCGTACCCACATAAAACCACTTCATGCAGGGGGTGCCCTGGGAAATAGCGCAATCGCTCTGCGTAGCGAAGTGCAAGCAGATTTCGCCGAATTTGGTAATATTTAGCTCTAAATTTTATGTTACCTGTGATTAGTATTAGAACCTACAAGAATCACGAATTTACTTTACATTCGTGATTCCAGAAAGTGTATTTTTGCCTTTCAACTTGTAGTACGAAAGACAAGTTTTGGAAGAAGATTTAAATTTTCCGATCCATCATTGTTATTTTATTTTATTTTAATTTTTTTCCTGAGGTCAGGTGCTACGAAAATGCACAATATTCATTCGTGTATTTCAACAGAATAACGTCAGTTCCAGGTGGAGTACCTGGTGAGGCTTTATTATCGTCGGCTATTTTGGTCGCTCTCCGAATCTCCAGCTTTCATGGATTGGTCCATGCAAAGTGTTGAAGCGAATCTCGGATGTAGTTGGTACGCCTAAAAACAGGAGGATGGTTGTGCATATTGACCGGTTGCCAGGTTATTCAACGAATCTAAATCTGGCTGATGATGGACAGCACATGCTATAAAACGGAAGAGAGTTTTGTTGGATCTTTACGGTTATTGAGCTGTTTGGTTGTCTCTCGGAGGAGAGCGAGAAAAACCACGAGGAGTTTTAATTTTGTATTATTGTTTTTTTGGGTTCCGAATATATTATTCTGTTTTCACCACCTGAGCTTTATTCTAACAATACTATTTCATCACTAGGCTACTATCAGGCACCCAATGGTTATTTTAGGGAGATAAACAAAACATAAATTGCCATTATGTTTACGAAGCATTATTAGTTGGTAACTTGGCGCTATAAATCAGCTTCTTTTGACACTTCAGCGGCTTAGGAATCATGGCATTTTGTGATAAGTTGAGAGGTTTCTAACAAGTGGCGAACGATTACCGTGTATATAACTAAGGGAATAGCAGTTCCTTAGCAACGGAATGGTTGTTCGTGGGAAACAATAGAAAACTCCGCGCTAGTTTCGTATCATATTTTCCTGTCGTTTTCGGAGCGGGGACCTCCGAAATTCCATAGAGCTAGTTCACTGAATTCCCGAGTCCAGCGCTAGCGTAGCACCTTCTCCAGCTTAATACCTGTTAAAGACATCTGAACGGAACAACGAAAACTAATATTTCCCAATTTAATCGAGAATATCCCTGATCAATAAGTGATCTGTGTTCCCGCAATTTTATGTAATTGAATTAAGTTATTTGTAATTGTTCTGTATTATCCAATTTCGTAAACACTGAACTTGAGGACGAACGCCCTGAGCGTGAAGTGGAATAAGAAAGTCAGTATCGTTGTGTATGTTCGTTTCAGTCAATCGCTCTCCCGTTTTATTTCTATTATATAATTGTAATTTACAATAAAGTTGTGTTCAGGATCCCGTTATTGTTGTTGTTCGTTTTCCGTGATTATTCACATGACTGAAGCATATTTTTCCGCGGTAATAGACAACGTTATTCACTAACTTCCGTTTTGAAATGGGTTTTCACAACTTCGTCGCGAGTAATTTAGTTTTAGTTCGTGTGCTATAGCGTGTGCACGCTAATAGTAAACGCAACATTTTCAGACCAATGGGTACTCCTCATTATGAAGGCAAACAAATACCTGGTACCGACCCTTGTTGTTTAGTACCGCCTATAAACAGATCCATGACCCTCTGATGGGTCTCACAGTGGTCATTACGAACGTAGGGAGCGATCCTTCAGAATAGGATGCTGTCTCGACAATGTCGGTCTTAGCGGTGATAGGGATCTGGGACTTGTGTCGCGGTATGAGAGATGCGTGTACAACGCCTTATCCCATACCACAGATGCATGTTGGGGTTGATGAATCGCGGAGCGACCGTCGTGTACGAGGAACCTTGAATACCTTGTAAATTAACTGGTCCCCTGGTAATTTGAATGGGCTCGTGGGAAGTAGACAGCTTTGAACCGTTGTTAGATGTAATGGCACACGGGATTCGCCATAGCTACGATTATATTATATTAGCAATGCAGAATATTCAATGGCCATCTTTGATACTACGCTAAATGAATAATATCAATTCACCAAGGATCAGATAGAGTATTATTTGTATGAACACAGTTACTTGAAATCTACATACTCGCTCTTGTGTGAACAAGGCACAACAGTTGTGTGCTATTTTTGTTAGTTGCTAACAGACATTTTCAGTATAGTAGTATCCTTACGGTTAAATTATCGTACTTTTAAATACTAAATTCATGTAGATCAATGTTAACAAAATGTGAGCTTCTCTTGGGCAAAAAAATTATGTACTCCCATATGTATGGCAATCCAACTTTTTCTAAATTGTTGTGTGCGTTGTCTGCTAAACTATATTTAGGATTTTGAACCATTTTCGGCAATTTTCAGGTGATTAGACATTGGCATTATGATAAAATGTTCATAGAGAAACAACCAATTTATTCAAAAATTGTTATTGAATAGGAGTAGGTACTTTATGAGCATAAAATAACGTAAAAGTTCAAATAAAAATTGAAAATAAATTTTTACTGAAAGTACTGGTTCCTATTTTATGATCAGCAATATGTTTTAAATTATGTATATTCCTAAAGAACGTTATTTGATGTTTTCATGAAATGATTTCACCTTAGTTAGACATATCTTCTTGCTTGTTTTATTCTATAAAATAATATTGAATTTTTTGTTGCTTTATTCAAGGAATGTCGTTTTGTTGTGTGACGCATAGCATGTAGTGTGCTTAAGTAAAATATGCTGTAGGTTTCAGTTCAAATTGAAATAAAAATTTAAAAAAATACCCATAAACATACATGTATCTAATGCCCATAATGTGACGTGCCACTCCCCTGGTATTCAGTGGTGTTCAGAAAACCCCATCTGCTATTGGCAGAGATAATAGAAGGTGTCATTGTCATCTTTTTTAGAACACCTCAACGTTAAAGTACGATCGATCTTGAACCCTACTGCCGTCAATCTGACGCAAAGACCCTCCCTCAATTCGAGGGAGATGCTATGAAGTAGCTCTCATTCGAAAATTAATACACAAGTTCAGATGGACGATGCACCATTGGAGAGGATGAGAACCTCGGGCTACTAAGAAACTGCCTGATAGGAAAAGATAGGAAATTAGTTACGGCACTTTTGGCTGTACCAGGAAGTAACACCCAAATAATCGACAAGACTTTACAAAAAAGGCCTTTCTGTCCTCGAATCGCTTTTTTAATATTCTCCAAAGTTTCTCCCCTGGAATTGGGGCTTCTTCAGGGAGACTAGATTTAAAATATAAAATTCAAATTTAAAAAAAATAAATACTCATTAATTTCTTTTTGAGATAAAAATCGAATAAATTTTTTTTTTTTTTTTTGAGATCGTAAAAAAACCAGTTTAAGGTCAGAAAGGCATTTTTTGTCAAGTTTTTCTATAATTTGAACTGCCTAAATAAAGAAACGTTGCAAATAGTGGACACTCTGGAAATGTGTTTTAGGAGACTGGAAATAATAAGGTTGTGTCGAAACTGCCTCGTATTTTGCGTATTAAATGGGGAGTATATTGATGAGAAGCATCCATCTAGCCATTGTCTTTGTGAATTATCAAGTTGGTGCACCGAAAAAGGAAAATCCGTCCGTTATTTAACGAGTGAGCCATCTGGCTGAATAACTTGAAAACCAAGCGTTTAAAAAGAAATCGTTACAAGCAACATTCGATCAGAAATGAGCTCTAAAATAGATTCCCTGAGTTTGTCCCATAGTTTCTTTATACACCCTGTGTGTATATATAAGTACATGTGAAAAAGCGTTAAACTCTCGAATTCGTTTCAAATGTCCAAAACGGATTTCACTGGAGGAATTTTTCAAAAAAATTTTGATTTAAAATTTTTTGGAGCCATTGCAATAGCTTCATTTTCCACGAAAATTCGCTAAAAACAACGACAACGACGACTATAAAAGTAAAAAAGTACGAATATTTACTAAAATTCACTCAAACCATTATACTACACGATTGAGAATTTTTGTAATAATTTGCAGCGTTTTCTCAGTACTACAGACACCTTTTCTTTTTGTATGAAGCCATTTCTGACTGAGAGAGGCACAGACTTCTAGACATTTTTAAGCAAGACGAAATTGGGTCGTCTGAAGTGCCATGATAGAAGGGAGGCAACTCCCTCGACAGGCTTTAACCGTATTCTATCGGCTCTACTCCTCGTTCACTGGGTTGTGGAAAGGACATCATAGCCATCCAATGAGGGGCGGATGGGGGGGTGTCTCTTAAGGTTTTCCGCGATTGGATATGAACTCGGACGGCGGTGGGACGGTTTCGGAGCGCCTTCAATTTTCTTTCCGTCCCGTTTTTCCGTTAAAAGGTCCGTCGACGTTCTTGTATTTTCTCATCTAGTTTTATTCGTGAGAAGGAAATGTATTTTCACCGGGTTCTCTCCCAACGTCTTGATGTTTTTTTGAAGGAGTGAGATGGTTGTGAAGGAGTAGGATTGAGTAGTTTAAGAAAAACACACGAAGTCGTTATCTACTTCAATTTCCAAGTAAACAAATGAATGTACTGGAAAACAGAAAGCTAACACGTAAGAACCGACTCAATTTGTGAGTCTTTATTTGAACTAACCCCCAACTAATTTCATGTCATTCTTTACAAACTAAATAGTATGGTGCATTGGTGGGAACCATTTGTTATTACAAGTATCATTAGAGGGTTCCTGGTTACTGTGGTTACAGGTCAAACGGTGCACGTGAACCACGATCAGCTGATCTGGTAACAACCGACAGCTGTCTAATTTCTACAATCACGCGGCGTGAGTAGGAGACCGCTTGAATGACAACGCAAGATCGAGTCTTAGTACGTCCTCGTTACCCCGTCTTCAACACTACTCCCGTAAATGTATAAACCCAAGGAAGGTTTCTGTGATAAGCGTGCTCAGTTCATATTTTTATAATATACATTTGAATTATATTATTTAAAATATGAATTAAATATATAATTATTTTAAAAGACTAATTTTATTTATATTCATCATATTTTCACTTGAAGCAGTCCAATCATCGAGTGCCCAAAAACAACTTTGTCAACGAAACGGAGGATAAAGGGTTGCCGAAAAACGGATAAAATCTTTCCATTCCAATCATATCTATCTACCTTTTTCAAGATGAAAACGTTAAACCACTAAGTTACCAACATGTACCTATTATTTTACTGAGTTTCCCCACAAAATGCATAAAATCTCTGTTACTAACCTCTATACCTACATATACCAGTATTACTACTAACAAAGTTGAGCAAGAAGTTACTGCGAGAACGATCGCTAGTGTTCCTGACGGATGTTTCTTCATGATAAACCTGGAACGCATCGTCGGGCTCGTCTCTGCTGAATAAACTACCGTGATAATATCGTGATTTAAGCCAACAAAGTCCAGTCCTTCTCGCTGAATTTCATAGCACAAATAAAATGCCGGGCGAACGGATGACGGACTGATTCGATTTTTG
This sequence comes from Adelphocoris suturalis, assembly GCA_030762985.1. NCBI lineage: Eukaryota > Metazoa > Arthropoda > Insecta > Hemiptera > Miridae > Adelphocoris > Adelphocoris suturalis. The sequence continues at coordinate 20,187,937 of CM061047.1, forward strand.
AAATCTACGTATCTTGAAACGAAACCAACAAATTTTGAGAGAGGGGATTAAGAAAAAATTCTTCGGCCGATTACAAAGGTTCACTTTACAAATATCACTACGAATTGTAAACAAAATAAAACAACACGATGATGGATGATGTAAACTGGGATCAGGTTGAAGGAAAACAGAGTCGGAGAAATACAAGATGTCGGAATCAGCGTCAGGTTACAAAACATTTGATAAGAGACGACGATTGAAGACGCGTAAAACTCCAAGCTTGTCCCGTAGTTTAACAGCCAGCGTGTTGGCGAAATTTTGAATTCTCTAGATTCACGTTCACCGTATTAGAACACTTTAGTAACCAGGAACTCTCTATTGACGCTTACGTACATATAACGAAAACAATCCTGTATATCGAACAAAAACTATCACAGTCTCTCTATTGAATGATTTATACCTATACATACTTATATATGCTTATACCTAAATTCAAACTTACAACGATTACCAAGTTGGTGTTACTGGCAAACGTTGGCGCTGTGGTTATTGGTGCTTAAGGTTGCTCAATTATGTGGGATCGTAGATCCCTAAGGGTAGGTTTAACTTCTGTAGGGGATGCTGCTCGCTACGCTCGCTTGAGGAAGTTATACTGCCCACCCAACTTGGCAGACGTTTTTTTCTGTTGGGGAATTCTTACTTACAAATTAAATCTTATAAAACTACGTGGAACCACGAAAAGTTTATTATGGGATGTTGCTCGCTTCGCTCGCAAGTCCGTATTTATTCTGTAGGGGATGCTGCTCGCTTCGCTCGCTTGAAGAAGTTATACTGCCCACCCAACTTGGCAGACGTTTTTTTCTGTTGGAAATTCTTACAAACAAATTAATTCTTATAAAACTACGTGGAACCACGAAAAGTTTATTAGGGAATGTTGTACTGCCCACCCAACTTGGCAGACGTTTTTTTCAGTTGGGAATTCTTACAAACAAATTAAATCTTAGAAACTAAGTGGAACCACGAAAAGTTTATTCGGGGATGTTGCTCGCTTCGCTCGCAAGGTATACCTGTATATGTGTAGGACAAAGTCTGTATTTATTATTTGAAATGGCTCTCGCTTCGCTCGCAAGGTATTGCGTAGAAGTGCAAATGGGAACCCCCCTGTGAGGGTCCCTTCAGGTAAGCAACGTTGTGTAACGGCGGCCCGTGGTCGATTAATTTCTGATGTTAAACGCTTCCCTCGCAATTCCCCTCCCAATTTGAGGTTTAACTTCTGTAGGGGATGCTGCTCGCTTCGCTCGCTTGAGGAAGTTATACTGCCCACCCAACTTGGCAAACGTTTTTTTCTGTTGGAAATTCTTACAAACAAATTAATTCTTATAAAACTACGTGGAACCACGAAAAGTTTATTAGGGAATGTTGTACTGCCCACCCAACTTGGCAGACGTTTTTTTCAGTTGGGAATTCTTACAAACAAATTAAATCTTAGAAACTACGTGGAACCACGAAAAGTTTATTCGGGGATGTTGCTCGCTTCGCTCGCAAGGTATACCTGTATATGTGTAGGACAAAGTCCGTATTTATTATTTGAAATGGCTCTCGCTTCGCTCGCAAGGTATTGCGTAGAAGTGCAAATGGGAACCCCCCTGTGAGGGTCCCTTCAGGTAAGCAACGTTGTGTAACGGCGGCCCGTGGTCGATTAATTTCTGATGTTAAACGCTTCCCTCGCAATTCCCCTCCCAATCCCTAAGGGTAGGTTTAACTTCTGTAGGGTATGCTGCTCGCTTCGCTCGCTCGAGGAAGTTATACTGCCCACCCAACTTGGCAAACGTTTTTTTCTGTTGGAAATTCTTACAAACAAATTAAATCTTATAAAACTACAAGGAACCACGAAAGGTTTATTAGAGAATAATGCTCGCTTCGCTCGCAAGGTATTGCTGTATATGTGTAGGAAAAAACCCGTATTTATTCTGTTGAAATGAGTCCCCCTTCTGGTTAGCAACATTGTGAAACGGCGGCGGTCTCGATTTGTAGGAGGAAGTTATATTGGAGGAAGTTATACTGCCCACCCAACTTGGCAGACGTTTTTTTCTGTTGGAAATTCTTACAAACAAATTAAATCTTATAAAACTACGTGGAACCACAAAAAAGTTTATTTGGGGATGTTGCTCGCTTCGCTCGCAAGGCATTGCTGTATATGTGTAGGACAAACCCGTACCTATTTATTCTGTTGAAATGGTGCTCGAAAGGGAAAGTTCCATCCTTATACGTGCGCGTGCGTTGGCCTGCTCGCAAGGTATTGCGTAGAAGTCGAGTCCCTTCCGTTGTGAAATGGGCGGCGGGGTCGATTAAAAATGTAATTTTAACGATTCGCCTCGCTTCCGCTCGCGATTTGACCAACTTAACGTCACTTTTTTCGATATCCGATTTCGGATTCAGATTCGGCGGGATCAAACCTTTATTTCGCCCGCGAAAACCGTTCCGAAAAACGTACCTTTATGGGGTATATTTTAATTTTAAAAAACCAAGTTTTTCGTCGGAATTTTCGAGAAAACGGGTCCGTACTCTCGCATTTTTTTTACGCATTTCCCGATACTTTTTTCGCGATCCGATCGCGCCGTCGTCTTCCTCGTAGGAAAACCTACGAAACCGGTATTTTTCCGGAATTTTCTACGGCCGTTTAGAGGGGTAGGGGAAGCGGGGAAGTCCAAAAAGCGCACATTAATTCTTACTTCGACCCCCCTCCCGCCCTACGGCCCATGGTTCGGCTGGGATTAGAAAATTTTAAATTTGCTCGCTCCCCCTATCGGAAAATCCCAAGAAGATCCCTCCACTCGTAGACTCCCCCCACTCAGCCGTTTGGCCGTGCATAGACACGACAAACAGACAAATAAACAGACAGACAAACGGAGTTTCATTCTTATTAATAGTATAGATTTGACTAAATAAGGTCAAAGTATTCTTGGTGAGCTCGCTCCTACACCTTGTACCTTGGGCTTGGAGAGGGGATTGTACCGTCAAGCAATGACTATTAAAGAGCGTAGGGGCGGCATAATAAACCACTCTACCAAATTACTGTTGGTTACATCTGCTTCGATTTCCACATGATAGTGGTGACCGACGACGAGTCTTGACGCTTGGGGCTGCATATACGGAGATCAGAAGCATTGGTTTCCTGTATGTCCCTATATCTAAGTAAACAATTGATGACAATATCAGTCTTTCGCTCAACCATCACGAAATTACATTATGTTAATCATTTACAAAGGGGCGGTATGGTAAAAGTCCCGTTAAGCTAATTTCTTTCTCAACCGTTACGGATCTGAAATCTAAAATACAGCTCCTCTGTAATAGGTATCTGAAATTACAACTTCAGTGCAGTTGAGAAACTTCGGAGGTTAATTTGTTTCTTAATCGACCTATGGTGCTGAAATCGGAAATGGAGCTCTAATGGGACATTTAGAAACAATTATTACAAAGAATGGAGATGCTCTGATCAGCCGGGGAGCTATATGGCTAATTTCTTTCTTAATCAACTTACGGTGTTGACATTTTGATAGAGCGTCTTTGGGACACCTCGAAGATGACTACGAGGTGTGGAAGCATACTGATCAGCTGACGGGCCTCAGGGGCTAATTTCTTTCGTTTCCGACCTAGGTACTCTTTTCTTTTCTGGGACAGGTTTTCTAAATTTTTGGAATATTATCATTAAGTGTAAAATTGTGGAGTCCTGTAGGTTTGAAGGTGTCAACCGGGTGGGGAGGCGCTAAGCTCCGATTTCTGATGATACAGTTACTTACGGGATTCAATAATCGTAGACTAATGATCTGCGTAAAAGGGCAGTCTAATATAGTGACACTCTTGCGTAACAATTTTCTGCGAATATAATTCTACGCATCCTAAAACGTAGTACATCAAAATATGAGGTGTAGTAAAAAACCTTTATTTTTTAGTTGGTCAGTTACAAACCTTCATTATTGAAAATAATTAACCAAAACATAAGTTGACGAAAAAGGTTGGATCAACAAACAAGTAGGTACTGTATCAAATGAAGCAGTAACAAACAATATATATATATATATATATATATATATATATATATATATATATATATATATATATATATAAATTGCTATGCAATTCTTAGGCCGACCCCCAATAATTTTTTTTGTAATGTCCGTAACGAAATTTGTCTCGTGAGAAGAAGGTTGTGGGTTCAAATCCTGTTGACTGGTCAAATTTTTCTTGGTCGTACAACTCCCGAAATTTGCATAGCAAATTATCCTCGTTTTCTACGCAGTAAGTACAAAAGAGAAAAGATCCGGGGGGTCTAGGGGGGCGAAGCCCCCCGGCGAGGCGCGAAGCGCCGAGTATATATATATATTACATACAGGGTTTAATAATTATACCTAGACCAATTGTCTGCGTAGAAGGGCTATCTCTAACACAGGAATAACAAACCATGGTGTAATAATTTGCAGCGTTTTTCATTTCCTAATTGACCGATTTTGACATTTCATGCTACATTTTTATATGCTATTTCTCGCTATAGGACTATTTCAGATAACTTAAAAAATTTCAATGCATGCTATACATTCGTGTTGCGAAGGAAACTAAATTAATGCTACACCCAACTTGGCAATTTTTTTTCCCCCTGTTAAAAATACTTTATAATTTTTTAATAATAGGTACATTATTTTTGAGCGTCATTGGAATTGGACACTCGATTTACTTGAACTAAAAGGTACGTACCTGGGGTGCCAGCTTTACTTTCCGATTGGTAGAATGCACAACAGTTTCTGGACGAAATGAAGAATACTACTCGAATGTTCCTTATTTATTTATATAATACGAGACAGCCCAACACAACATAAATGTACAGTATTTGATATATAATGAAAACAGAATTGTCCGCGTTGAAAAGCACAAGAGAAAATATCAGGTATCTACTCTTCTTCGATTAATTTTTTGCTGTTTCCATCCTAATTTTCACCCATTTGTTGATTATTAATTGTGGTCATTGTTTATTCATCGTTTTTTGGAAAAGGTGATTGTTTCGTTTTCACCATTAACAGCTTTGAAATATAGGTGAAAAGAGAGGACTCATCTGGTGTCTGGAATAACATTAAAAGCAGAGGAAATGTTTAGGAAAGACTTGAAATATTCAAATACGATTCGTACATAACGTAGTTTGAATTCAAGATCAATGGGAATACCTTATCTTTCATGGAAACACTTTATATTTCTGATGTATTTTACGATGGCGAATAATCTGGTGACATTATTTGCAACGCGGCTGAGTACCTTTGTTGGGATCCCACGGATGGTAAGAGGTTCGTCGAAATTATAATGTTTCTGGCGCGGCAGTGTGTACGCACCTCAACACATACATTCTCAAACTGCTAGAGTGAATATGAATACGTTTTTTTGTAAAATTATCAGCAAGTTCATGAGATGGTAGTTAGCCATATTCAATTGTTATGTGTGCGCTGTAAGGCTACTAGTTTTGTCACTAATTGACCTAGATAACGTTGAAATTTGAAACGGAGCCTCTTCGGGGTAGGTAGAATTTAATTACTGTGTGGAGAACCAACCTGATCTATGAGCTTTTACTACTATTTTATCACCCTACTGTATTGAAATATGGAACGCTGAATCATATTTTAATAACTTCACAATCACGTTTTGAATCGGAGGAAACTAAGATGATCGAATTCAACTTAGAAGAATATTCCTCCTTCATGGTTTTAGAAAGTCATGGCGTTGGCTAACATTTTTGAATATCAATAGGACCCACTTTCGATTTCCTTGACTGCTTTGTTGGACTATATATATAACCTATTTTACGGGGACATTGCACTGTATACTATTACACACTAAGCTGACTGATAAACCATTGGTAAGGACTCTATGAACTCTCTGTTTTTTACTCGCTTCATTCAAACTTCTCCGAACAACCATTCACCGCGTTGCATTTTGAATCCAGTTCGGTTCTGGGTCAACGTGACGTCCCTCGAAACGTCCGACCATTTAGGAGGCGTAGTAACTTAGTTTGAACTAAATTTCAGGGACCAAGTTGGAAAACCCACGTGAACGGTAAAGGTTTCCTATCTGTAGTTTGAACTCCTCGCCCGGGCCTTGACGTGCTCTGGATCCAACCTCCCATCCACAATCTCATCTCCTCTATCCCCTGCCGAACGGTTAAATACACAATTTACCACTCCAGCACATTCGAACTTCTTAATTGTGTTAGCCCTGATATTTCGCACGGTTCTCCCCTTTTCCCTACATTTCGGTAATTACATTACCTACTTTCTTCAATGCTGGAAGATTGATGAGCTGCAGCTATAGACTGATGAATCTTATAGCCAGGGCTTTGATACCGTTTGATATTATTGAAAATCGAATAGCTAAGTGACACAGAAACTTTGCATAGCGTTTTCGGGAAAATTATTGCAGAATTAAAATTTGATTGATTCTGTAATTACCGAATTTCACAGCAGAGTTGTAATGTAGTCATTCCTTTAGGAAAAGATTACTTTTCCGATTACTTCCGTCATATTGCAGCATATTTTGCTTTCACAAAATTCAGTAGAATAGGAATGTAATCTGAAGTTTTCGCCTCGCAATTATTCCTGTAGTAATGGTGATTACCGTTGCAATTTCCGTGATAGTAATTGGTATGCCGATTACTTTGACGGATAACAAGTAATGGTAATGGTTTTTTCAATTACCATTACTGGTAACTGGAAGAAGTAATCGTCATTCCGATTGCCATTACAGGAATTGGAATTGTAAAAGCTATTACCTTTCTTCATAAGTTATTGGAATTCGTAATGGGTAATCAAATTACTTTTTTAACAACTGTGCCCCACACTTCTACGTTGGATGTGACTGCATCCTGAAAATCGAGTAATCGGATTGTAAAAAAGTAATCAAATTTCCATTATTCCATTCCGATTCCTAAAATGGCAATGGGAATGACGATTACTCTTTTCTATTACAAGTAATGGTACCTAATTGAATCAAGGAGATCAGTGCTCACGAAGTGAGTTACATGACAGCGCACTTTCTCGTAAGGAGATCCGCGTGAAATAGACGCTTCCTGCGTTAAATAAGAGAGAAAATGGCTTTGGAGCTCACTCAGCTGATCGGTTACCTCTCATGCGTCTTCAGTATTCTCCCTTGAGCCTCCCTCTCAAATTTCAGATTCCTGCGTCGAATATCATTTCTACACAACCGGAAGAAAGCTGTAGAAACTGAGCTTGTTGCAAGGATTGCCGAAAAAAAACAACACACACAGGCAGACAGACACGTAACGAAATTTGTTCAAATGGTCTAAAAACTAAAATGCGATTGGAAATTTTGGCTTTGCTGTCAAATAATTTCCCATCCTACGAGAGTGAAAATAAAGCTCTGCAGCCCGGAAGCCAAATTATTGTAAAGAACCGGACGTTTGGTTTAACAAGGTGGTTGTAATTTTTTATATCCGAAAGCAAACCGTAACAACAAGTATTTTCAAAAAGTAAACAAACTAAGTTTCATGGAAGCGTCTTCGTCGGTAACATGGCCTCACATTATGTACGACTGGTAACTCTTATTGCCGAGTCCTTGCCAGTCTTGGGCATAATCTTATCGTCGAATATGAATACGATTGTTAACGCTAAAATAATTCGTTGATTCTGAGTCAACTGCTATTATATTCGTATTCGTGTAATCGCATTCGTGTAATTGTATTCGTCTATCGGCGATTACATGAATACAACCTATAAAAATGCGTCAAGGTCATCAATTTCAATAGAGCGTCCCTCTTATAATATGTGAAGCCTTGTTAATATTACCTAGCATCAGAGGGACGTCCTTAAAGCGAATTCAACTATTGGAGCCCAGCCTATTTGTCTCAAATCTATTTCAATAGGACGTCCCTCTGAAGCTAGGTAACATTAGCAAGGCTTCGCATATTAGAAGGGGGACGCTCTATCGATGACCGTGACGCATTTTTATGGGTTGTATTCGTGTAATCGCCGACAGACGAATACGATTACACTAATACGAATATAATCGCAGTTGACTCAGAATATACGATAAGAATATGCCCCACACTGGTCCTTGCGCATTTCATGTGCGAAACCCAGTACGGATCGGAATGACAAACCATCGAAGTTATCGTTATATACATATATATATATATATTAATTGCTATGCAATTCTTAGGCCGACCCCAACAATTTTATTTGTAACGTCCGTGACGCGAAGCACGAGTTCGTGGGTTCGAATCCCAGCCAGGCTTGAACATTTTTTTATATCCAAATTTTTTTATATCCATTTTTTTCGCATTGTGGGTTCGAATCCCAGCCAGGCTTGAATATTTTTTTATATCCATATTTTTATGTAAAATGAACGAAAAAAAATGTACAAAAGAGATAAAACGACTTTGTTTTTTGAGCGTTTTCAGGCTAAGAATTGCATAGCAAATTATCCTCATTTTCTACGCAGTACAAAAGAGAAAAGATCCGGGGGGGTCCAGGGGGGCTTCGCTCAAAAAAATAAGTCGTTTTTTTCTCTTTTGTACATTTTTATTCGTTCATTTTATATTAAAAAATTGATATAAAAAAATTTGGATATAAAAAAATGTTCAAGCCTGGCTGGGATTCGAACCCACGAACTCGCGCTTCGCGTCACGGACGTTACAAAAAAAATTGTTGGGGGTCGGCCTAAGATCTGCTTAGCAATTATTATTTATATCTGTAACACATCAAACACATCGGTAAACACTAGAAAACATTTGCTGATTGCGAGGGGGTGTTTGCCCGCGCTGATTGGTGTGCGATAAACAATCAACTCATGATATGCTTCGTGTATGTTTGCTTCTCATGTGGGTGAGAGAGAGAGAGAGAGAGAGACTCAAAAAAAAAAAAAAAAAAATACACTTCTGAACAATATTGCTCGTTATAGGTTAAGACCCGTGTTGACGAGACAAGAGTTGTAGCTGCTTAAACTTAAAAAAAAATAAAATATTGCTATGACTACCTAAGAGTTAGAAAGAGGGGATGAAAACAATTGATATATATATATATATATATATATATATATATATATATATATATATATATATATATATATATGTATATTTTTTAACAACTACATGAAAATAACAAACATGAGAACGGTGTTAACAAACGTGACTACTTATTATAATTGAGTAGGCTTTCTCTGCGCTCACCCGATGACACAATGAAAAACATAAACTTTAGGTTTTCGCACTAGAGGCCGGGACAGGTATACGGCTTCAATTCTGGGCTTCTAGCTGGACTCTGCCTTTACCAGGAATCATCATCTGCGGATCCTGACTGGGATCCTTGCTGGTGTTGTGCACCTCATCTGGCGACTGTTTTATGCAGTCTCTCGGACGGTAGTGATATTTGAATATCATGAACTCTTTGAGTCTCGCTGCAATTATGGAGTGATTTTATTGGGAAACTCGTCTAGCAAATTGGAGATTTCATGCAACGAAAAGCATCCATTTGGGCTCTGTCAGGATTTACCCCCAGGACCTCTCTTCGACCACTCTTCACTAGTTAGCTGATCCTGCCTGTCCTTTATGCCCTTGCCCTTCTTGACACCATGTGCACCTACTCCGCGAATCTTCCCAACCTGGGTGATACGCATGGCTACTGCACTCGCCAGCGTGATTTGCTTCAGGTTCCCAAGCACCGTCTTGCAGTGACAAAAACGAGGAATGCTGATTCGAATGGTGTAAAGATTTTCAATCTGCTGCCACCCCGTAGTAAGGAAGCTACCCAAAACGGCTGTTTGAAAACACTTGAAAGCCTGGCTTATTGATGAGACACCTTATGATTTCGAAGAGATCCTCATTGCTATAAGGGACATGCAATAGACACATGGATGTACATATATAATGTCTACCATGTTTTTCATTTTTACTCTATTCTCACTCTTTTGTTTCTAGTGTTTTCTAATTTTTTTTTTTTTTTTTAAATTATTTTTTTTTTTTAACGTTTGCTATATGCTGTGTTTTGTATGTTAGCGAATAAATTTGTTTATTGATTGATTGAAATGACTTTTTATTATACGCAGGGAGTGTGAGTGTCAAAGGGTCCTTCAATTCTTCAGTCAAAGCCCTATGAATTATATACAGAATATACTGCGGATTTCTAGTAGTGTCAGTAAGTCGACTACTGGGATTCACCACGTTTCCCATTTATTGAAACCTGGTTTGATAGAAATGGGGATTGTTGAAAGCCGAAATAAGATACCTAGAAACTAGATAGATAGAAAGGTATTGATTTTTGTAAAAATACAACAAAACATGACTGTGTAGTGTAAAATAACTTCATTGATTGTAGTTGTATAGGAAAATAATAACTGGGAAAAGTTAACAACCCAATAAAAGCAGAGAGGGGGGTGCAGGGAAACTTCCCTAAGTATGGTGTTGTTTAGTCGGCTTTTCCCGGTATAGATCTATAAGAGGTCTGGAACCTAATCAAGACCTCCCAGAATGGCGACGCAGTAGACGGAAAATGAAAATTTCTAAGAGGATCCCATACTTTTCCTAAGAACCAATATTTCTAAGATGAAATAATATAATTTTGTGATGAAATAACTTTGAGATTTCATTGTCAGTATTAATAAATTATAATAGGCAATGATATTAATTTAATTAAATAATTATTAGCTATTAAAAAACATTTCCTGCATAGATTAGAAGTTAAACGTATTCCATCTGTCCGCACATACTAAATATGCAAAACCCGCATGACTGCTCGGTCTTGATGGTGAGGTATACCTACCGTGTAGGTACGTCCCGCCACTCGCTGTCGACGTTATACATTCCCCCGATTTTCCGATTTACACCCTTCAAAATTTTTATTTTTCTATTGAGTTTTCTTTCTAGAATGTTTTCCCTAGTATATTTCACTTTGGAAAACGCTGCTTAAAATAATTCGCTTTGAATAGTGACAGAACACTTAACAATTTATAATACTCAGTTGTTAACACGAACACCATGGGACTGCGGAATTGCTCATTCGTGTTATAAAAATTCGTTTGAGCCCATTCGGTTAACACGAATTCGTTCGTGTTAGAAGAATACATCTAACACGAACTAATTTGGGTTATAAGGATAGGGAAATCCAATATATATGTAATCCAAAATTCAATAAACAACTAAACTTTGTATTTACATCTTAAAAAAATGGAACGGAGTCAAATGGAAGTTGGTACTTAATTTTCAAGGAGTGTTTGGTTTGAAATACACTGTAATTCTACAAGTCTATATTACTTGGACTGTGAGGAAGCTATACTGCCCACTAAATTGGCAGAACTTTTTTAAACTATCGTCGAAGGAGTTGACTTGGGGGATACAAAAATTTTGTGTGTGTGTGTGTGTGTGGGCGCGCGCTCGCGCCCGCACGTGTGTGTCCTTCCAGACGATAACTCTCCTTAGGATTGAGATAAAACTTCCATTCTTGTGTCAAAAAATCAAGCTTTTCAGAAGAAAGGATGAGTTTGTTGGCCAGCACTTTTTGGGCACATTAAATTGGTCAAACTTTGAAAAATCTAGGGAAAATCACTAAAAGTGTCTAAAAACAACTAAAAATCCTTAAATTTGCATCTTTTGGTAGAATATTGCTCAAATAAAGTTTTTTAAGTATAAAATAGAAAAATCAAAAATGTGCCAATGTAAAAATTATGCTGAAAAAAGTACAGGAAATTCATTAAGAATGGCTGAAAAATCGATAAATACTGCAGAAAAGCTAAAAGTTCAAAACCTTTATTTTAATAACAGATTATTCAAAATTTTCCTCGTATTCAAAAAGCAAAAATTTCAATACAATTAAACATTATACAATACGATAATTTACGAAAATTCGCTCATAATATCATGCTGCATGACTTTGAATTTCATATATATACATATATTCGTGTGTGCAAAGTTTAAAAACCATAATATCTTTTTGAATAGCACATTAATATTTAGGATGAGTTGTTTGCCATAAAATTGGCAATTAACGATATATTTTGAATCAGTCCCCAATTTTTAAAACAATGTAACTATAAAGCCCGATAATTTACGAAAATTCGCTCATACGATCATGCTGCTTGACTGGAACTTTTTTGTTTTTTCGTTAACAGGAATGGGTTTAAAGATAACTCGACAAACCGACCGCACGCAACAGAGCGTAGGTAGACAACCGCACGGTGACACGTTGAGGGGATACGCATGACGGAGTGCCGGCCGACGAAAATTCGTAGATGAGAAACAGAGCGAAGCTCAGATACGATAAACTCGTCACCGTCAACAACTCATTACGGGTTACGTGCTCCCCCCCCCCCCCCCCCTCCACCACTACCACCCCTCCCCTCTTCCACCCCTCCACCATCTCATCCCAGGGTCGTTTTAGTCACCCGATTCTAATGACAGTTTCCTCTCTACCCCCACTGCTGCGGATCATTAGCTCCCCTTTCGGTGGAGGGAGCTCGCTAATCCAGTTGGTCGCAATGTTTCTTTTCTTTTTTTTTTCTCGTCTGTCGTCCTTCCGCCAATTGAATACAACAACACAACCACACTCAGTTCGTTAAGGACTGTTTCCATTGAATTAAGCAATCAACGAGGCAACGCACGGTTATAAAACCTCCGCATCGGTGACAATTTCGGAAACAAAAAAAGAGACGGATCCGTTGACAACCACCCTTTTTTCATATGCACTGATCGGTGTGCAGATCTTTATAAACCGCATAGAGGCTCGGACATTCTTTGTTCACGTTTCCACACTAATTACTTCCAAAAAAAAATCATTTTTCAAATGAAATACGATATCTTTTCCAAAACGGAATGGCAGTTCGCAAGTTACCTGATGCACTACTACGCTCACAGAACCAACGCACATTGGGGCAAAACACCCAAATACCGCAACATCGGGGGAAAAAAAATCATTCCCAATAAATAGCAGCATTGTGTGTTCTATTCCTCACAGAGCGTACAAGAAAGCAAGAAATTAATGAAAAATAGAACAATTTGTGACAGTTTTATACATAGGAACTAAGAAACACATGCAAAATTTTGGTAATTTTGTTGAACTTCGAACTTTTACATACTTTGATGTTAGGTGTTATATATATACATATATATATATATATATATATATATATATATATATATATATATATATATATATATATACATATATATATATATAAATTTTTTTAGGAGAAAATACGTTTTTCAGTATTACTAATTACCATTGTAGACAACAATAAAGCAAGTTATAAATATGTTTCCACTTTTCTCTCATCTGAGATGCAATTTGTTGTTTGATGTTAAAAAATATACGTATTTTTGAAGTTATGTATAAAAATAAAAAAATAAAAAGTTGAGCTTAAAATTCATCAGCATGAGTGTTATATGAGAGACAAATGCAATGATCTCATTTGACGACGTACGACCTTGACCGTAGCTCTTGTTTGAACGGGGCGTTGTAGGTATATGTGCCAAGTTAAGTCAATTTTCGTTGGAAGGAACGCACCTTCAACGTAAACGGAAACAGGCAGACATTCATACGCTCAGACAGACGGTCGTTATCGAAAAATCAACTGCGAATTTGGATTCTACGTCCTGTAAACCTTGAAAAAAGACATTTTGATGTAGATGCTGTTGATGTTCCAAGCCGTAAAAGCCGCGAAGACTCACGGAAGGGTTAATAGGCAACCATCCTTGGTTTTTCTTGGTCACCATTTCAGACTTCACGACCTTGAACCCATTGTTCATGTTTTTTATTTTACTTCGGCAATAAAATTGTTTTTGAACACTGATTGAATTGCTGACGCAAATAAGATCAAACATGAGGGCGATAGCATACGTGTTTAGACTTATTCTTCTAAGCGATTCATGAAATATCATGACAACGAAGAGTTTCGTCATGAAGAAAGTCATGACGAAGACAGCAGTAGGTGACTCGGTGATTGTGCAATATTACGGTCAAACTCTGATTTTCTTAAAAATCGGAAATGTTGCCCTCCTAGCTGTTTCATAAATATATCTGAAAAAAGAGGGCTTGTCTCTGCGTTCCGCTGAGGCAAGCCCCCTGGACCCCCGGTTTCCTCTATTTACATATTTCAAATGAAATTATCAAAACACAGTATGTTTATTAGCTCACCCGTTTCAAATAAACCCGTGAAACCTGCATATATAAGAATGACTCAGATTTTGCGGTGTGTTTTATCACTACTATTCACACTAGTCACATACTGGTCAAGCTTTTTTATTCATTTATCACCAGCGCAACGACTCACCACCAGCTCAATGAAATCATCAGAAATGAACAAGTGGTTGCAATCATGTTCATAACATCAATCATTGAGAATGATCACCTGTGTGTGTAAAAAATTATTCAAATAACCATGCTCATGGTGACTACGCACTTTGCAATGTATGGTTGGATAAATCGAGAGCTTTTGAACGAATGGTGAACGAATTTGGTGTGAAAAAAAATCACGAAGTACCACTTCTCTAGCAACCGGGCCGGTTGTAAGAGTTAATCATCAGAAATTTTTGCAACACATTTTCGTTACTCATAAACGTTTCGTTTTCGGATGGAGATGCCAAGGCACATCCAACACACAACCACAAACATCAAATGACATCCTGTGTTAAGAAATGTCGGGTAGCTTTATTTCGATTTTTGCTAATTGTATATTGTAGCTTGTATATAGTTATAAGCCTATTTTACATCTAGTCTTAGTTGTATTATTTTATTTTCGGGTTATTTTTTATTCACTTGAGGGGCTGAACAGTGGTTCGTTGCGCTCCTCATCCCCCCCCCCCTCCCCTCCGATGTGCCAGTAGAGTACATGATGGCGCTCCTTTTTTTCAAGGATGGCGGCATGGCTCCCCTTAGAATCGTGCCACTTCAAGTGTCCCTTAAGACACCTTGTTCAATGCCGCTAATGATATTTCTGATTGAGGTGTAGCTTAAACCTTAAAAAAATAAAATAGAATAAAAAAATTTAAAAAAAAGTCTCCCCTGCTTATAATTTATCTGCATTATAATCTATCTGTCATCGTATCCTGCTAGCACGAATAGAAACTATACCAACTCACGATCCCATTTCAATGAAATGTCTCCCAGCGAAACCATGATCTATTCATGATTTTCCTCAAAATTATATACAACCGATACATAGGGACGTCCTTGTTACATACGTTACTTATCAAAACTTTTTCAAACTTCGTGAGGGCCCTGGTCAAACCTACGTTTATTATCGAGGTTCATGATCAAAGAAAATAAATCAAAATAATTGGCCTTTAAAAAATCGAAACATTTCCACAGGTCAGGGCACTATAACCTCATAACTACAAGTGACTTGTGTATATCTTCTTTCAGTGAACTACAGTTTTTCGTTGGGAGTTTATAACACCAAAATGGGACAACATTTAGATTTTACGTGGTAAAAATGAGTACAAGCTCTTTTCAGATAATGTATAATGGAACATCTGGTGTACCTATTTTATTGCTACCTTTACTAGTTGATAGAAATTTTAACGTTATCATTTTGTGTTCCAGGTGAGATGTCGTGGAAAATGATGAACGTTGACCTGGTATAAGGAGTTGAAGGGTAACATCCTGATCTGAGTGAGTTAAGCTGTTGTGGTCTTTCCGGTTATATCCCCGCATTTACAAACTATTTTCTATAGAATGGGGATTGATCGGATTGATGATCCCCAATCAGTTTTACGTCCACTGTGGTAAAATAGATCAGAAAGCTGTGTATAGTTTGATGGTCTGGATGCTCGCAAGCTAGCATCTAAAAAATACATTACATAAAAAAATCAATACCCTAGTAAAAATTCAGATTAGTTGGACATGTAGGTCAGTGAATGAATAGAAGAGAATTAACGGAAATATGCGGGAATATAACTGTTGACCCAAAGTGACCTGATACTGAAAATTTTGATGTGTTGGAAACGTGGAAACCAGCAGGCAGAAAACCGATTCCAAAAAACATTAAGCAACAATAAGAGGAAATCGGATATTGAGACTCAACAGATGGCTAAGTCCGTGGGGAAACGACAATCCGATTTAATCCTCCTAAAATTATAAAGGATAAGCGCCAAGAAATATCGAAAGATCAAAACTATCAGGTTCATGTAAAAGTACCAATTAAGTTCGAAAACCATTTTCTTTTAGAGTGGGTAGGTCTAAACCACCCCTAAAGAACCCTAACCATATCCTGATGTCCATAATGATCTACCCCGAAGTTTTACAAATCCAAAAAGACGTTAACCACCCCCTACCGAAGGCCTAACGTACCCAGGTAGAAGTGCGATAATTTAAATGTTTATTATCGGCCCAACCCCCATTAAAATATATATACGCTAATTGCTTACAATATAATATAGCGCGATGGAACTGGCGTGTTCACTTTATCGAGGAGTGAAAAGGAGTGGAGCTTTTCAACACGTTTTATTTAACACGGATTAGAGCTATCACAATCCACCGAAAATATTCCGTGGTTATATATATATATATATATATATATATATATATATATATATATATATATATATATATATATATATATATATATATATATATACACTTAAATGAAATTAATATTTGCAAAAATTGATGAAAAATCCAAGAAAGCTATAAATCCAAAATCTTTTTGAATTGTAGAGTAATATATAGAACTAGTATCTTTGTTGCCTTTTTTTTTTCTTTTTAAATAATTTTCTTGCACTCAAAGTTCTCAAACTTCATAACAATGAAACATAATTTATAAGATATCTCACAAAAATTCACTCATACGATCATGCTGCATGTCTAGAATTTTTGAGTTTCAGCCTTTAGGTTCTAACTGGCAGTAATTAAAGGAGGTCCAGTAAATTTAGAGGGGAGGGATTGATTTTTAAAAATTACATTGTGGAAAAAAAATGCATTTACATACGTGCGGATGTACGACTCCGAACATGTACGTATTTTGGAATTAAATCTAGAGGGTTATTCCCGCTAGTAGTAGTAGTAAACTTATTTGCTACGTACTTAAATGTCGGAATAGTCCGTCGTCACTAGCAATTCGAGCACCTGGGACAAACGCTATTGATGCTAAAACATTAAAGAGCTTTAGTGGCCCAAAACTTTCAACGCATCCGCAAACGCAACCGTTTTCCTTTGGCCGGAAACGTAGCGCACCGGGAGCGCACAGCCGCGTCGAAGAACAGGCGCGTCGAATGAATAACCACATATAAAAAGGAGGTTTTTTTTTTTTTCAAATAATATCTCAGTAGAGTCAACCGCAACGAAGAATAACCGTTTATAAAACGGAAGATACTGGCGTCAAAGAACAGCGAAGAATAAACTTTCAGTAGTTGCGGAAACGAAAACTTTGTAGTGTAACCGCGACGAAGAATAACTGCGTATGAAACAAGAGAGGGTTAGCGGCGTCGAAGAACAACCGCGTCGAAAAGGTGAAGAAGGATGGATACTACACAGAGCTAGACAGAGGGATGCTTTGGGAAAGCAATCTGCAATAACATTTACACGAGATTAACAAGAGGGATTGATGGAGTGGGGGGGGGGGGGGGGGGGGCTTCATTTCAAAGGCGTACAGTGAGAAAATCTTTGTCTGCCATCTCAAAATTGGTGGAATACGAAATGGCGCAAACGTAGCGCACCGGGAGCGCACAGCCGCGTCGAAAAATTTTTAGCGTTTTTTTTTTTTTTTGCACTTTACGCCTATCATTGTCATATATTTTGATTCACTTGACTTCCACTTTCAGTCGATAAATTGTATACCCAGTACTTCCCCATTCACGTAAATATCCCCTAAAGTTCGCTGAAGGTTCAAAAATAACGTGGAAAACTGCAAAAATTGACGGAAAATTACCCCAACACGACGCGCCCAGAAGGCGCCCGACGACGACAGAAGAGTTTATAGTATCCATGTCGACTTGGCCGTTTCTCGACGCCGTTACACACTTGTATATTTCTTGGCTAATATTTTTCGCCGCGGTTACGCAGCATAGAAGGGCATCGAAGAGTAACGGCATCAAAAACCGGGGCAAATTTTCTATGTGGTTGATCCCTCTTGTTTTTCGACGCGGATATGCGCTACCGTATATATTATTCTGTATTTTATACGCCGATATCTTCCGTCGCCGCTCTTCATCGTCATAAAGTTTGTATTTCACCTGTTTTGGACGCTGTTACTCTTCGATACCGTTCTACACAACCAGCGCACCATGGTAACGTTGTGACGTATTTCGATCCACATCCCAGCCTGGCGATGCGCTTACCGACACCGCTCCTTTAGTGAACGGTATCGCTTATGTAACCTTCACTTCTCGTAACCTCATATCAGCGAAGCGGAAAAAAGTTTTTGCTGTTTCATTTATTTATTTTTATTTTATTTTATTTTTTTCAACTTCAACTAGAAGGGTAATTGGCTTCAACCTTCACGTGCTTTTGCTGTTTGAAATAGTGTGACGTAGAGAGTTACCTAACGCTAAATTTGAGGTGACTTTTGCATCGAGACTAGATGCGTTAAACGTGACGCCCACGGCAACGCCAATTCTCCGACGTTACAGCGTTTTTGTTCTTCCCGCACGATTTCCCACGTTAACCCGTTGTGTCTAGAGCAAGCAACTACAAATGTCGGCTCTTCGCGAATTTCCTCACGTTTTTTTACACGATTGTACACGACTAACCAAACGCTATCGTCTCGCTAAAGTCTCTTTAGTATTTCAAAATCAACGATTCTCTTGAATTGGAGATCGAGTTGAAGAAGTTTGAAATCATTTTACACTCTGATTTTTCTGCTATCCTCCCAGGCATCGAATAAGTAGATTCGACCTAAGAAAAAATAGTATTCACCAACGCATATTTCGTTGAAAACATCGGTTCTCATCAGACCACCGAAGTTAAGCAACATCGAGCTTGGTTAGTACTTGGATGGGTGACCGTCCGGGAACGCCGCGATTATGGCATCTTTTTTTATTTTTGTTTAATAAATTATTCAATTTTTCATCTAGTTACATCAAGTTTACTTAATCAGGCTTCGTGGAATAGTTCGTTTTGAGTGCCTTCCCTGCTTTATCAAATGGTAATTTCCAGGATCTGAGATGGTACCTAGCACTAATTCTACCACCAACCTACTCAAATTGTTGTTGAACTGACAACAGCTTTTGTATACGAACTTATTAGAAACACAAACCTGCTCGTTGTCTGAATGTCTATGTTGGTAGATACAGCTTTGTAGTACGAAATGTACTTGCGAATGCTTCGAGGAATAGGTATCTGGTTTAAAATCGGAAAACTATCAATGACTTCATCTACTCCCAAGTAGGTGAACAGGATATCTGGCTGTCGGACGAAGTAGGTACTTTGTTCACATAATCCACGGAATTTTATTTAACCTTTGTCCCGTACACGCGTAGTTATACGCGTTCACGCGTAAATTCGCGCATGCGCAGTTGGTATTTCAGTCTTCTTGTGTACACGGGTAGAAAATTACGGGAAGTACAAAAACTCTCTATTCAGTCTGGTTAGTAGTAACTTAGCCTGACTGGCTGAGACTGGTATCAGAACTAAACGATTACTTATTTACTCTAGTAGTAAGTAATAGTAAAATTATCATTTACGTAACGTCAGTCGTATGGACAGCGCTCGCCCCCGGTATTCGACTTGCTAGTGACAACGGAATCCTCCGAAAAGTGAGTTAATGGTAAAGTACTTATTTTTATCATCCGCATGCTGGTAATTTTCTCTTAAATATCTGACTGTACGTTTTATGTTTCATACCACATCTTATCAGGCACGATTTGAAATTTTTCATGCACCGTGATTTTTCAAGCTTGAGTTTATCCATGGTTATCGTGTCAGGTTACACTTGCCTCTGCGACGCTGCAGAAATGCGCACTTTAGTTTTAGGTTCCAGCAGTTTTGTCTACCTATCAAAATGTCACGTCATCATCTGTAGATCTTTGTTTACAAATAATTTACTGAAAACTATTGTAACTGATTTGCTTATAGGTATTTAATAAGGTTATTTGCAACATCCGTGAACAACTGGGAATTCTGCATCAATTCAACCACATAGTATCCATCTTCAATTGCTTCAGTTTTGATTCCTTCTTCCTTGTCGTGCTCGACCTTTAACCCGATGTTAAAGGATACTCTTTTGAGGGGCAGGGTCAAAGCTAGAGTAGGGGTTGAGACCTCTAAGAAAGGGTGAGCCGCCAAGTGGGAGGTGGGTCGTAAAAGGACCAGCCCTGCTCCTCGGTACACTCTCTGACTTTTTTTTTTTTTTTCAAATAACTATCGAATTTATTCCAAAAAGACACTTATATTACAGACATAATAGAAGGGTTTAAAAGGCTACTCCCCTTTCATTCAATAAATAAATTAATTTCAAGAAATTAAAATAATTTATTCCATTTGATCCAACATAAGTAGAAGATATGGCTCGAAAGCCAGGGGGTAAGGTACTGAATAAGGCAGTCCCTCTGTTGTCACAAGCCTGTGGTCCCTAATAGGTCTTCCGAATGGGGAATTTTAATAGGAATTTACCACGGTTTCCAGTGATTCCCTCTTTCAGAAACTCGTGGTTGTACGTCTGTAATTCCCGGAAAGTTTTCAAAATTTTCCTGTATCAAATTCCCTTTTCTATCAAATCTCTGAATTTCGGGACTTTGAATTCAAATTAGTTTCATACTCAAAAACCAATTGCTTCCCTCCTAACAAACCAATCACCTCCAGTTCGACCAAATACCTTTCCTATTGGTGATATAATATCCGAACATTCAATTTCCATTTTATCCTTTCTCATTTCCCATATTATATTCTTCAATATTATTTACAGGTCTGCGCGGTCTTGAAGTAGGTAGAGCTATGGACCTCCACAGTATGGCTATTAACTAGGGCAACCTGCAAATAGTTAGCGCAATGGTACCCGCCGCTGATTAGAGCTACTTGTTTTATAAAGGACTAAGAGCCTGCTGCGTTGGTTATAGCGCTAACCCCGTCCAATACATGTCGCTCTGCTATTCGATAGTGTTTGTGCACCGTGCTATCCTAGGCAATGATAGTGCCGATTAATTAGCACGCTCTACAAAGCTCGGCTAGTTAATATATTGAGTGGACTGTATTTTTAATGGATAAATAGGAGTGTACTATGTGAATCAGTGACTAGTTTAGTGATATTTTGACTAGGGATGATAAATGAAGATCGATAAATAAGTTCACCTAGTTCAATGGTTGATGAAGTAACTTTGATATGTATGTACTTTGATATATACGTAATTTTTCCTACCTATGTGGCCACTTTGATTTAAGTACATATATGAGTTTACTATGGTTAATCAGGTGCATAAAGTTAAAAGGATAACTCTGTTCCCCAAAGTTCAATCCCAAATATGAATGTTGAAAGTGATGGCCAACTCCAGATAGGTAGGTAGGCAGAATGTTGATGTTGAGTAACCAGAAAGAGCCCAGAAGATAAAGATTAATAAAGATGTAGGTAAAGATAGATGAGATCTCACCACAATTATGTTGATCTGGTGATTAAGTGTTCAATCAAGTGTTAAATTTGTGGTGATACATCCAATTGATGACGACCCAGATGGTTTTCCGGAAAGTAGATATTAGTTCCACTGATTTGGTGTCGTAATTAGGTAAAAATACTTTATAATCGCACGGATGATTATGGATATAAACTGGGCTCAATAAAATGCGGTCAAAACGGAAAATGGCTGGCTTGAAAGTGTCTTGCTTCTACCTCTTTGTCATTCCAGGGTTGGCTGGTTCATGATGCAAAATTAGGTTGAATGACAGCTGACGATCAGCTCATAAAACCAGCACTAAATACCACTTTATAAATATAGAAAGTTATAAATAATATTTGTATTGAGAAGTTATTTAATTTGTACAAGGTTTATAAATAATAATATTGCAAACATTACCAAGCAATTATAGAATGTTTGAAACATCTACGGATCTATGGGATGTAATGTTGGCGGCATTGGAAAACCTGAATCTAGAGAGCAGAGAATATACGATGGCTGCCTTTTGTTTACCTTGTGTCAACATATCAACAAAATAATAATTATTCAATTACAAACTGTATAAGAAAAGTGAGTTGAAGTTAATGGAAGGTGCAATTATGGTAGGTAACGGGACAATAGAGAGGTTGTGGAAAAGGTATTCTGTGGATGGAAAGAAATTATGCATATCTGGCGATGGACGATTTCTGTTTTCCAAACACTACTGTGCGTACAGCCAACAGGGGTACTAAATAGGAGGCTATGGTACGCAAAGGTCTGGCCAAGTAGGTTAAATCGTACGTATAGAGTCAATGGTTCAGTCAATACTGTCTCTCAACTTTGTCGTGTAGGAGTCAATTTCATCAGTAAAGTAAATTAACACGCAGCCAGAACATTCCCGTCGCTCGAGGCGCTCTTTATCCCACCTTAATAAAGTTTCCCTTCCCGCAACAGCTGACTTTTGTTGGGAATCGAGATTAGCATTTCGAATCGCCTTTGTATCAAAATATCAGCAAAAGCAAGCACTAGGGTGGTGGAGCCAGTTTTTGACACCTTAAAAGACATTTTGACTTTGACAAGCAATTAAGTTATGTTTTTCGTTTGTTCAAACTTGAGTATTACATCTATTGCTGCATCAGGATGTCCTCAAACTGCTCGGCATTCAAAAAATCACTAATTCAAGCCGAAAAATATCATAAATTCGTTTTCGAAATCAATTTTTTGATCCAATATTTGACAGCCCCATTTTTTGTTGTACCTGTGATTGACACCCTATGATTGACACCCTATGATTGACACAGCAGTTCTTCTGCAATAAACGATTCCGTGTATACAAAAAACATTTATTTCAACATTTTACAAATAAATTGAGCATTTGAACTTAGTTTTATTAATCTAAATATAAAATTAATATAAGTATTCATAAAGAAAAAGTTGAAAATATCACTTGATGTTTCATCACAAAATAGTTACAATGATTTCTCGATACCATAGGCACAATATGTTTCTAATGGTAAAATAGCAGGTTGTGAGTTGCAATGTATTATGTAAATATAAAAAAATAGAGAAAGAATGACAATAACAAATAGAGACAATGTCCATATTGACAGCACTATCTATCACTGAGGGAAGCATCAGTTTGAGAACTAGTAATTGACATTTATACTTTCACATGTTATCTAGCATAAACGCAATCTACACAAAAAACTGATTGAGAAAAACCATGGAAACAATCGAATTTGAAAATGTGGAGGGCACGTTGGAGCAAAATAAAACGCTTACCTCCTTGGAAAAATCAAAAGGAACAGCACCAAAGAAATTACAACACGAGGTTCTCTAGATTTCACAAAAACTCGCCTGAAACCATTTCCCGCCTTTATACTTTACTGAGAAGGTATTTAGCCTCAATTCTCAAATGAACCAAGTCCGTAAAACACTTTTAAATGCTATTATTAAAAATGAATATCCTTACTTGTGAATTATCCTAACACCTAGGCTGTATTTTAGTAAACAACTTTCACGCAAGGCTAAGTCGGCCAAGACGGATATGAACTGTGTCTGGGGTCAAGCCTTCTCCAATCCTAACATTCCTTTACCCGCTAAAATGGAGATTTTTAATGCTATCACGAGAGCCATCCTGTGTTATGCAGCACAATCGTGGGGTTACATGGAGTATGATTCTGTGGAGTCTGTGCAGTTGCAGTTTGTAAGGAAGTTGTTCTCACTCTCATCTCCCTCATTTCTCACCGAACTATATACTGTATCTGGAGACCGAACTGAGTCCATCATCGGTTTGTACGCTCAAACTACACTTCGACTATTTGCTGAGGATTTCAAAAATGTCAGGGTCCCGTCTTCCCAGAATAGTGGCAGTTGAGCTGGCAAGGATTGGAGCTGGGTACGCGGAGAAGTATGCTCGCCTTAGTGTGCAGCATTCTGTTCCTGACAACCTATTCTCATTTGAATTTAAGCGCCTTAAATTGGACATTACAAGACTTTTATCGGCATTTGTGATACACAGGAAGTCATGTTTTGTGGAACGGGCTGCCACTTCGAACTCGTTCACACTATATCAGTTCACAGACTGGACCAATCAGTGAAGTGTGCTAGTCTGGTAAGAAATTATTGTATTCCTCTAAGTATTGCACGATGGGCATTTAACATTCGAGCCGAAGCCCTTTGTCTCAACGCGAAGCCTTACAGAACAGACGGGTTTGAAGAATGCTCAATGTGCAACCTCCGTGAACGAGAGGATGTATACCATTTTCTTTGTAGATGCCCGATTCTCGCCTAATTTCGCCTCACTGCGTTCCGCTGCGACACGTTGTCCAGATGAAGCGATTTCAATCCTGAATGGTCCTGATTGGAAGAAGCTGGAGCTCTATTGTAGGTTGGCTTGAAGATATAGGAAATTGCTTGTTGCAGAATTTAACTTTTGAATAATGTGTTAAAGTGGATTTTGGCGAGTGGTGTTGTTTTTGCGGGAACTAGAAAACTCATCAACAGGAAACTCATCAAAATAATCGTAGAACCCCATTTTTGATCAGTTTCCCACGCGGGGTGGACACTCCTCAACTCTTCATGAACGAGCGACTCATCGAAAAATGGAATCCAATAAATTTATCCGTTTAATTCAGTTATGAGTCAGTATGAATTTTTTTCGACTAGAATCCAGCACTGTCGAGACACTCCTCGAAAACTACCTTGAAGGAAACTCATCGAAAAGGAGCTGACGGGAAACTCCTCAAAAATGGTGGCAGTAGTAGACGGATATTGGTCTCCTTTGGGTCAACTACCTGGCATTGTTACAGCTCAACGTCAACCTGGCCGAAAACCTAACCTTCCAAATAATAGCCGAGACCTACGTACCCTTCTTTATGATGACAAAGGCTCCAATTATCTAGTCTCTCTAATCTCATAGAAATTGTTCGATATCTTTACAAATATTAATTTCTCACCATGCTTGTGTAGGCTTCTCCTTTGTGATAGAACGACCAATCTCCGCTACCACATGAATGTTGAGCGATTTTTAATGATGACGCCCAAGCAAACATATTATAGAAAATATCTACGTTTTATTTGTCCAAATCTAATAGTATATACACAATCAGGTACTTATCAACTAAATTACGTAGTTTACACTCTGTATACTCGAATGAAAGAGCATATAGCCCTACAAACAGGGCATAAATCTGCTGTCAATTGCTCTATGCATGTTTCACAGAAACTGAGATGGCCGCATGGCGTGGCGATGTGGGTCCTCGGATTATGGAGACAAATAACACAGGCACTTGTTCCCCCTGTGGAAATTCCAAGAATACTCTTTAGTCAATGAGAATTTAGAGGGATGAACCACCTATACATACATAAATGCAAAGAAACATTGATTGCTTGATACAATCATTCTTACCTGCGGTATCTGGAATATTTTCTGGAATCTCTTGTTCCTCTTCCTCCTCTAATCCGTCTATTTCTCCGATAGACCTTTCCACATCAGGACACTCATAATGGACAATTAAAGGCTTTAATTCGGGGATTCTACCCTTCATCCCCGTAAACATTCGCCATCTCTCATTCCAGTTGGTTTAAGTGAAGGGTCACGCCCCAAGAACGTCATCAAATAAGCCGATTAGCCGTTTCCGACACTTCAGTAAGTAGTGAAATAATAACTTTCAGAGGTTAAAAATCCACTCAAGTACCGAAATTAGGACAGAAAATGTTGACATATGTCAACATTTGTCTGAATATGTCTTTTGGCAGGGGGTCATGACAAAATTTCCAGGGGTTTTAAATTTTTTTTCTTAGTCGATTACAAAGGTTCATTATTGAAAAAACTCGTAAACGAGTTCCACTATCTGCTTTATAAGCAGATACCATGTTACACGGATCAGTCTTTGATTGGGGGTTTCATAACGGTTGCCCTCGAGAGTTGTAAACAAATCCTTTAACTTTGGACTGTGTACAATACAACTGTAGTAAAGAATTTATTTTATCATTCTTGGAGGCACAAAAGCATACTATAAATACTATTGAAGTTATTTCTCCAATACAGACGCTATTTAGTTTCCGCCAAACGAAAATTGCTTATAGCCCAATCAACTTAGTTTAGGAATGTAGAAAGGTACGTAAGGAAAGGGAAATTGGTAGCTTGAAATTATGTGAAAGTATTCATTAAAAATCTTTACTCAAGTGGACCAATAAACGATATTGCGTCACATTTTTTTGTGACGTTTCCTTATTTTGTTTCAGTAAGACTTGTTAACGAGTTCCTCTATCTGCTTTATAAACAGATACCATGTTACATATGTCTTTGCTCTGGGAGGTCAACCAAAAATGGTCTATAAGTTTTAATGGTTATAGACCCGCACTTTATATCAGGTATGTAAAAATTAACATGAAAACATAAGTAATTATTATTTGCACAAATTTTAGCTTGGTTATCCATATACACACAAAAAATAAATAAATAAAAAACAAAATTAACAAAATATAAAGTGATTATAGGTAAGTAATTTTACTGGCAAATTTATATCGAAAAAGGAAAGCGCTGGAGAACTTCAGTCCTCGTGATGTAATATTATTTATAAATTATACACTTATAATGTAAACACAGAATTAAATAATAATATACTATTTATTTTTTTAATTTACTTTAGAAGTAAAAAACCTTTTAATAAACACTCATGTTGAAATTAAATGAATGAAGTACATTTTTGATTAAAGATGAAAACACAAATAAAATCTGTAGCTTGAAATTACTTCACTCCACGATTTCTGTGCGATGAAAACTGCGGAAGTTCCATTCCCCTGGCTGGGTTGTACGTAAAAATCATTAGTTTTTTGTGACATCAACTTTCGCGTGACGGAAATTTTTGGTTGACCCCCCAGAGCAAAGACATATACCTACATGTCAAAAACCCATAACGGTGCAATAAACTGAAATTAATTAAATCCGAGAACGTTGGTACTCCGTTTCTAGATGGTATTAATCGTTCGAAAAGTATTCTAGTGAGGCTGGTAGTACGCAATTTTGATGTGCTTTATAATTGGCGTCAAACACGGCCAAGAGCGGTCGGAGATCAGTAACTGATTCTCTAGATAACGTTTTAAAATCAAGCATACTATCAACGTGATATGAAGCTTAAACACGTTTATTTTCATACGTTTCTTCAATTTTACTAAGTGCTAATAAATAATTTGCATCGGAGATCTCCCTTGTTTCGTGAGCGTGAGTATGCAAATTTTGCCGTGTTTGTATGAGCGCCCTTATGGACATCGGAATTATAAAGCGCCCACATCCATCCTTTCTTGGTAATCTTACTTCAGATATCGGAGCGAATTTCGTTTCAAATTTCGCTCGAATATTATTCTCTAGAGCTTTTATTTCGAATGAAGTCAATGTGATAGCTTCATCCGTGTAATATTCTGAAGGCAACATAACATTAATTTCAGTGAATGCATCACAATATCCATAGAAACGATCACGAATTTTACCAATTTCATTGCAGCGGGCCAAGAACTGGGATATAGAACCAGCCCCACCCCAACAGCCTTCGAAGCGTCAAAAGCTGCTTGCAGCTGAGAGAAAGCGTTTTCCGTTATTTCATATAATAGTCCTGCTTGGTCATACGATCAGCATGGTGTGTGTCATTATCTGGGGGAGTGCGGACGCAGTTGTATTTTGGTAGGTTGATCCTTAAATCAAGTTCCGACGCGGATAGAATTTGGGCCAATGGATGCAACTGACCCCACGACACCAATTAAGTCAACCAGATTATACTTGTGCAGAAATTATAGCAAGAAATAAAACTTTAAACCTACAAGTGAAGGTACCTACAATTTCCAACTTAACTTCGAAATGAAGACTTTAACTCAGAAAACCACCTGAGCGATCTCTACAGATTATATGACACTAATTGCAATAATATAAATTGAGAATAGAGATGATAGTGGTCATATTAAACTAAATATATGAATTGATTTATAATAAATACGTTACGAAAAAATCGTTGAGAAACAATGATGTCTCACTCGAACATGTGCAGCGACCCAAACGTATTCGTTACTAGCCGCTCCGGCTCGCTACGCTCGCCTCCACGTCCAGCCGGGGGGCAAGCCCCCCGGACCCCCCATTAAGTTGCTCGCTTCGCTCGCAACGTGTGGCGTGTAGGGAATATTGCTCGCTTCGCTCGCAAAGTCTGGCATGTAGGATATGTTGCTCGCTTCGCTCGCAAAGTCTGGCATGTAGAAAATGTTGCTCGCTTCGCTCGCAAAGTATGGCATTTAGGGAATTTTACTCGCTTTGCTCGCAAACGGTAGATCCCTAAGGGTAGGTTTAACTTCTGTAGGAGATGCTGCTTGCTACGCTCGCTTGAGGAAGTTATACTGCCCACCCAACTTGGCAGACTTTTTTTCTGTTGGGGAATTCTTACTTACAAATTAAATCTTATAAAACTACGTGGAACCACGAAAAGTTTATTAGGGGATGTTGCTCGCTTCGCTCGCAAGTCCGTATTTATTCTGTAGGGGATGCTGCTCGCTTCGCTCGCTTGAAGAAGTTATACTGCCCACCCAACTTGGCAGACGTTTTTTTCTGTTGGAAATTCTTACAAACAAATTAATTCTTATAAAACTACGTGGAACCACGAAAAGTTTATTAGGGAATGTTGTACTGCCCACCCAACTTGGCAGACGTTTTTTTCAGTTGGGAATTCTTACAAACAAATTAAATCTTAGAAACTACGTGGAACCACGAAAAGTTTATTCGGGGATGTTGCTCGCTTCGCTCGCAAGGTATACCTGTATATGTGTAGGACAAAGTCCGTATTTATTATTTGAAATGGCTCTCGCTTCGCTCGCAAGGTATTGCGTAGAAGTGCAAATGGGAACCCCCCTGTGAGGGTCCCTTCAGGTAAGCAACGTTGTGTAACGGCGGCCCGTGGTCGATTAATTTCTGATGTTAAACGGTTCCCTCGCAATTCCCCTCCCAATTTGACCTACTTTCCGTCACTTTTTTCGATATCCGACTTCGGATTCAGATTCGGCGGGATCAAAGCTGTATTTCGCCCGCGAAAACCGTTCCGAAAAACGTACCTTTATGGGGTATATTTTAATGGGAAAAAACCAAGTTTTTCGGCGGACTTTTCGAGAAAACGGGTCCGTACTCTCGCATTTTTTTAACGCATTTCCCGATACTTTTTTCGCGATCCGATCGCGCCGTCGTCTTCCTCGTAGGAAAACCTACGAAACCCGTATTTTTCCGGAATTGTCAACGGCCGTTTAGAGGGGTAGGGGAAGCGGGGAAGTGGAAAAAGCGCACATTAATTCTTACTTCGACCCCCCTCCCGCCCTACGGCCCATGGTTCGGGTGGGATTAGAAAATTTTAAATTCGCTTATACACCCTATCGGAAAATCCCAAAAAGATCCCCCCACTCGTAGATCCGGCCCACTCAGCCGTTTGGCCGTGCATAGACACGACAGAGCGACAGAGCGACAGACGGAGTTTCATTCTTATTAATAACTAGCCGCTCCGGCTCGCTACGCTCGCCTCCACGTCCAGCCGGGGGGCAAGCCCCCCGGACCCCCCATTAAGTTGCTCGCTTCGCTCGCAACGTGTGGCATGTAGGGAATATTGCTCGCTTCGCTCGCAAAGTCTGGCATGTAGGATATGTTGCTCGCTTCGCTCGCAAAGTCTGGCATGTGGAAAATGTTGCTCGCTTCGCTCGCAAAGTATGGCATTTAGGGGATGTTGCTCGGTTCGCTCGCAAACGGTAGATCTCTAAGGGTAGGTTTAACTTCTGTAGGGGATGCTGCTCGCTTCGCTCGCAAACGGTAGATCTCTAAGGGTAGGCTTAACTTCTGTAGGGGATGCTGCTCGCTTCGCTCGCTTGAGGAAGTTATACTGCCCACCCAACTTGGCAGACGTTTTTTTCAGTTGGGAATTATTACAAACAAATTAAATCTTATAAAACTACGTGGAACCACGAAAAGTTTATTCCGGGATGTTGCTCGCTTCGCTCGCAAGGTATACCTGTATATGTGTAGGACAAAGTCCGTATTTATTATTTGAAATGGCTCTCGCTTCGCTCGCAAGGTAGGTACCTATGTAGGCATACCTGCTCGCCTCGCAATGTTGTGACATCGAACCCTTCACGTCAATTCTTGAGCCTTCTCTCGTCCACGGCAGAATCATTTTAATCGCTTTGCTCGCTTCTGCTCGCAATTCGTCACGCTTCTCGTCACTTTTTTCGATATCCAATTTCGGATTCAGATTCGGCGGACCCAAAGCTGTATTTTGCCCGCGAAAACCGTTCCGAAAAACGTACCTTTATGGGGTATATTTTAATCGGAAAAAACCAAGTTTTTCGGCGGACTTTTCGAGAAAACGGGTCCGTACTCTCGCATTTTTTTGACGCATTTCCCGATACTTTTTTCGCGATCCGATCACGCCGTCGTCTTCCTCGTAGGAAAACCTACGAAACCCGTATTTTTCCGGAATTGTCAACGGCCGTTTAGAGGGGTAGGGGAAGCGGGGAAGTCCAAAAAGCGCACATTAATTCTTACTTCGACCCCCCTCCCGCCCTACGGCCCATGGTTCGGCTGGGATTAGAAAATTTTAAATTTGCTCGCTCCCCCTATCGGAAAATCCCAAGAAGATCCCCCCACTCGTACACTCCCCCCACTCAGCCGTTTGGCCGTGCATAGACACGACAAACAAACAAACAAACAGACGGAGTTTCATTCTTATTAATAATAGAGATAGATAGATAGATAGAGATTTGTGAACTACAGGTCGGGCTATCACCTGGCCTGGGGTCTGAAGGCCTCCAAATCCGGTTACTTCCTTCACTAATAACGGTTGGGTCTGGCACACGGTGAAGCCTTCCGAAGGTTTGGTTTGATGAGTTTCCTTTCGATGAGTTTCCCCTTAGGAGCGTTTGACGAGTTTCCACAGGGGACAGGAAAGTCATCAAAAATAATTGTCAACTACTTTTAATCTTCCAAATTTACATTTGATTTCTATTTGAAATTATTTTTGACGACTTTCCCTTCCATTCAGTTTTGATGAGTGTCCCACCCAAAGGGGAAACTCCTCAAAAAGCCTCGACCTCTCCTTTTTGATGAGTTTCCTGTTGATGAGTTTGTAGGGACCCGTTTTTTCAAAGTACACCGTGTCTTTTCAGTATTTTATTATCAATAAATGGAACAATTATTAACCTAAAATAGCATGCATTGTAAGGCCCTACTTCCGGCAGACAATTTATTATTGCCGTATTGTTTATTTGTTTTGAATTTGGCAAATTCATTATGTTTAAAATTCTGATAAACCTTTTTCTTCTTCTTCTTCTTCTACTATTAAAACTTCTTGGTGAGATGTCCATCACTGGCCCCTCCACCCTACATGATTTTATGCGGCTAAGCCCCCCCCCCCCCCCCTCCACAGACCTACAATGTTTCTGGCTTTTGTTTTTTGGAATTAACAGGATACGATTAGTTATCTTAGGGTCGGTTTATCAATAATATTTATCCAATGGATAAGGGGGATTTATCCGAAGGATAGCGTTATCCTCTAGATAACACAATAGGGGGTATTTTTCTATCCCTAGTTAAACCTTTCTGTCGTTTTAATTTACCTAGACCCTGTATGACTGGATAACAATTATAACTGGAGGTTAATGATATATCTAGAGCTTTCTAACCCCAAACAAGTTTATTTATTTACAAAACTCTTATTTGAATCTCGTTTGATTTTCTCTATGTTTTTACCTTCCAATGGAATGGGTATTTGGGGATTTGTCTTCAAATGGCAGCAACGGCGAAGATTCTAGCATAATTCGTTGAATGGAAAAGAAGACCGTAAATACCTAGTAAAACTCTGTGTAGATCGTCTACTAATTGGGACGAGTGGCGTATTTTTTTCAAAACATTCTCTCCCTAGAAATGAAGCTAATAGCAAATGGCAAAAATGTGGTGGTTTCTTGTTTGTCGCCTACAAATACCAATGAGGATGCTAACGGCGCTATTTGCCAGACAGAATTTATCTGAGGGATAATTTTATCCGCTAGGTAATTCGGCATCGATGGATGCCAAATCCGTAGCAAATGATGAATTTCGTATTTTAACTTTTAAATTTTGTATAAAAAGCTATGAAACGGATGGGTAATCGCTTATTTTTTCTAATGGTTCAGACATCTCTATCGACCATCTCTGTGCTTCAATGGGCATCTCTCCAATCTTAGGATATCTCTCTTGCTTATAAATAAATACTCGGTATAGCTATCCTGCGGTCAATGTAGATAATTGATAAACTGGTCCTTAGAGCGTCGTTTGCCTCCCAAGAGTTTGATTACTCGCCAATCGATGCTTCAACATCACATGGCCATAGAGTTAGCGAGTTAGAACTTTCGAACCACGTCCCTTTTGTATTTGAACACAAAATACCTTATCTTATCAACAATGCCTTATCTTATAGGTATCTTTACAAGGTAACTTGAATGTCTTCACATTTCATTAACCTAAAACTTTTAGTGATACATGTCACTGATTTTTCGACAAAATTTGACGTGGTCCTTCGAGGAATTTACTTAGCATTTTATTTCAGCACCCTACGTGCTTCCTGACATTTTATCCTTATCAAGTAGCATTATTCACCTTCATAAGTTATCAAGCACTTCACTTCAAGTTATCATTGGTTATCAAGCACTTCACTACAAAGGTCTATCGATAAAGTAATATACCAAAACACCTAAAACAAATTAGATGATGAAGTAAGACCTTTCAGTGAAGTTTGATTTGTGCTTTGGTTGAGTTAACATTCTGCCTTTCTGTTACCCAACTTTCGATCCCCTGTACCTTTTAGATTATGGTCTCTACGCGGCACTCTCTTTACGTAGTTACTAAAATGACTTTGTTACGTGACCCATTTAGGCGACAATCGGTACCGCTCTTTAATCACGAAACTTTGTCAAACCCCTTAACGACGCCACAAACAAAGTTTGAATGTCAATTACTATCACATGCCATCCGAGAGTAGGCCGCTCGATCTCGGTATAATTCTCATCCCAGGCCGCGTTAGTCAACAACCGAATCTTGACAGTCTCAACTTCAAATTCAATAAGGACGTCCGCCCTCGCTGAGGTTGTTGGGGAATAATTTGAGTTGGTCTTGATGAACACAGTTGTGAATCTTACCATCATCTTATTCCATTATCTTCGTGAAAACGCGGATTATTTCGTCATTTTTAGAAATTTCATTTTGATACAAGGTTATTTATAAGCAAGAGAGATATCCTAAGAGCAGAGAGATGCCCATTGAACCATAGAGATGTCTGAACCATTAGAAAAAAATAAGCGAATACAAATCCGTTTCATAGCTTTTTATACAAAACCTAAAATTTAAAATACGAAATACCTCATTTGCTACGGATTTGGAATTTATCAAGTGCTCCTCAAACCCCGAAAAACGTAACTAGTGCTCCCCGTTTAAAAGTAGTAAACCGCTAACCGTCCAACAACTGCTCCCCTTTGAGATTCATCAAGTGGTCCCCAATTGCCGATAAGGAAATCAAAATGGAAACGTGGAACGAGGTAGGCAAGAGTTGTATACCAGAACTCAAGAATTTTGTCATTTTACACATAAAGTCAGCAGAAACAGTGTTACTTTGTACTTTAATGGGAAATCGTCTCAGCTAAAACTTACTTGATGTGAACTTTGGACAGTATTTGACCCTGAATCTAACGCAGTTTGGCAGACCTAAATCAGACCTATATTTAGGCCGCTAGGTGATTTTGAAGGGCAAAAGTCTAGATGGGGGAGGAGAAGACTGGGACAAAATTAGTCCGATTTTCAGTCGTTCGTGATTCGCTGATTTTGGGAAATAATTAATAGTTTTTGGGTCGGATCGCTTTGTATTTTTATGCTCTACAACTTTGCAACACATACTAATTCCTGTGAGATGAATGGTTTAGGAATTATTCGAGAACAACTTTAAGATGTTGTTCAGATTAAGCCATCTTAATGAGACTGCCATTTCGTATTCCACCACTTTCTAGGTGGCAGACAACGATTTTCTCACTCCGAACGGAGTAAATTTTGAAAATATCATCTTAAACCTTCTCCTGGAATTAGTATCCATTTTCGACTTTGGCTCCTGGACTAATATGTCCCCATAGATTGGCAGGTGTCGACCTGTTATCCTCCTCACAATTATTGATGATCTCTGCACGGACGACGGAGATAATCATCTCCTTGTAACCGAGTTTCAATCTTCAGTCCAGTGTGAAATTGGGCAGGGAGCAGTTGTCATATCTGGGGCGCGGGCGTTGACTCTGTTCCGGGAGCGGTTGGTACTCTCACCATTGGCTTTTCACTCGACCGGGGAGTGGTTGATTATCGCCCACGGATTAAGGATATCTGGTGCTAGGCGTCGAGGGTCGAAATCCGCGCGATAATTAACACGGGAGAGGTGAGACAACCCTATACTTGCCTGAACTAGCGCGTATAATGTGCTGCGCTCGGGAAATATCCTTCCCTATCAAACGGGCGAGGCTTCGTCCAATACCACGTCAGTTCGAGAACGCGAGAAGAAGCAACGCTCATTGGAAAATATGATAATAATAATAATAATCTGTTTTAATTGTAATGGCCTGAAAGGTACTACACAAGTCAGGAGTAATACAAAAATATAGGAATAATACAAAAACAATACAAAAATAACGACTATAAAAAGAATGAAATAAATAGATGAGTCAGATGCAAATACAAAAATTGATTGAACTATGACTAGGGACAAACTTTCAATCACTTCACATGCTGGTACTCGTCCAGAGAATAAAGTTCAGCTTGTAGAAGCGAGTCTTTCACCTGTATAATGGGCGGTAACTAAGGTCCCGGATTAATGGCAGCAACGAGTTGAACAGTATTGCACCAACCCGCATGGGGCTGCAATTCAGGGAGATACTAAGACGGGTAAAAGGCGGTCATAAATTGTTTTAACTTGTTGAAATGTGAAGTACTTTCGAAGATAGAAACGTCTGACTTTACGTACTTGAGGACTGTCAACACTTACATACTTGGTACAGTTAGGATTCGAAGCCGGGCGAAAGATCCCCTGCAGGATTTACTCCAAGTGAGACCACACATGATCCTTACAGCCCTCTTTTGGAGCCTGAAAATCTCTACAGGATGGCTCGAGTTGCCCCATACTATCAATCTATATGCAACTCTGCTATGAACGACCAATTGGACAAAATTATTTTATGCACCTATCTTATAGAAAATTCGACGTTGATTCAAAATATACCACATCTTCCTTCACCTAAATAGGCTATCAAGTCTATTTCTTCTAAAACCCCTCTAAAAATACCTTTTTTGGCATATTGCCCTACATTTTACCATCTAATACCGTTCACAAATTTTTTGTATAAAAGTATAGTTGTAGAAAATGAAATTTTGCATCGATTGATCACAAAAGAAGCAAAATACATTGCGAACTAAGGATACATTCCGATACGAATTTGCCAATCATCAAGATCTGTGTCTATATATAAATAAAAAATACATAATCACTAAGTTTAATTGAGAAAGCACCTCGGAAAAAACACCATAGGGGAAATAAAATGAAAACTGTTACTACTATCGTAAAAGACGAAAACGAAGAATTTGGCTTGCTTCAAACAGTTACCTACAAGAATCTACCCGAAATACTACGTAATAATTTTTAAATCAACTGACAATGATTGTTAAATTTACATTTTTCAGCAGAATAATGTATCAGAAACAGTTTCTTCATAGATCTGAACTTTCAGAAATTCGTGCCCGAATTTTCGTTGAAATACATGTACGCTTACATTACCATAAAATGTGCTTAAAATCGATAAAAACTACTAAAATTGGTTTATAAATCCTAAAACTGGTTTGGGTAGCAGAATATTATTTTTTTTGCAGTAATTTGATAGTAAGTAAACAATTTCAGTGCACACAAAGTGCTCACATTTCAAGAACAGAATTACCTCTTTGAATATAATGCCTGAAATTACGAAAATTTGCTCATATGGTCATTTCGACTGCTTTAGTCTTAATGTCTAGCTCGTCTATGAATGGAAATTTGAAATCTTCACTGGGTTGTTATGAGGAATGATTTTCCACAAATATGTTTTCTTTCCGGTTGTAATTTTCTAATTTTCCAGATAGCTTTGCAAAGTATCATGAACTCTCATCCAAAAGGCACTGAATCATCCCTCGATTCGGCCTTTCGTCCATCTTGTCCAAATGACCCTAGATACGCACATTCAAACCAAACCTGCTCCATTTTCGCCATCTTTTAGTAGAAATCCCATTTTGGAAATTTTAGAATTGTTCTAAAAAATCATCAAAATCTCGTAAAACGTAAAAAATTGCACAAAACACATGTGATTATTGAAAACTACATCAGATTTTGAACAAAAACACTTAAGAATCAGCTTGGGTCTGTTGGTGATAGTTCATTTTTATTCGAATGAAATCCTAATAAAATTCCTCCAATTCTTACGAATACCATAAATTGAAATATGTTCACTTATTTCAAGTGAACAGATAGCTTCCGAAAAGAAGCTAGGTATCTGGCGTGAAGTGCCAATTTGATCTGGCTGTCATACATTGTTTCCAGGAACCATCGAAAAGTGACTGGAGACGATGCGAGACACTGTAATTACTGTTTTCTTACTTTAAAAGTTATTACGATAAAAAGAAATGGGCTTGTTCGCATAGGAAGGAAAACAGATTTTTCAAGTATGAATCCTCGTTTAAGGAGGAAAAAAGGTCATCTATTCAAAATAAGGTGGTTTCTGGTCTTCAATACCAACGTGTAAATGCGTGCATGGAAAAAAAATCCATCATTTGCCCACCCAAATGGCTCACATTTTCCATTGTGTGACGTTCAACCCAACGCTGAGCGATTGGTAGACGCGCTCTCTCGGAAATAATGGGTACTGTCACACATTGAATTCAGGTGAAAAACTTTTTGTGCTCCTTCGGCATTGGAAAAGTTATAATCAGTTAGACATGATGTAGTGGCATTTGAGGGTTGAGAATTTTTCAAGGCTTCTCAAATCATATCGTTTATTGCTTAGGCTGAGCGCTTTCGCCTTGTAATGGCCTGATCAGAATTTGTAGTTTATTGTTAGATGCTTAATGCCTGCTTTTTGGGTCCTCTTCACTATCTTAGGAGATACCTTCAAAGTTTGTATATTTCGTAAATTTGTTAGGATATATATCTCTATTGTGTCCTTATACGTATAAGGCGGTCTTTGTGGTCACTTTGCATTTTTAAATTGAGAAATAATGAAAAATGTTGGAGAAATGCACAGTTAAATTGATTATAAAAATTATACTTTTTTATCAATTTAACTGTGCATCTCTCCAACATTTTTCATTATTTCTCAAGTTAAAAATGCAAAGTGACCACAAAGACCGCCTTATACGTATAAAGACACAATAGATATATCTATCAACCAGACTGAAGGATTAAAGAATAAACTACACAACTAGGTAAGTCTAAGCTTAACATTAACTCGGATTCAAAACCAGAATGAATTGTATTAAACGTTGCTGTGACAGCAGAAATACAGATACAATAATCATTAGAGTGGTTACACGAATCAAATCCTACATTTCTCCCCCCTCAGTTTTCATTGAAAGTTCCGTCGTATCCCTCACCAGGATGTTGGAAACTGCGCCTTCTCTTGCTCATAGGAGAGTCCTTCTCACTTACGGGTGTAATAATTCTTTGATCAGGGACTGGAAGGTCCTTCTGAACCTTTTTTACCAAGCCATTGATCGTCTCTAACTCATCTTGGAGATCATCTACCATGATCATCTAGATCATGTCCTTAAAATCTTCTGTAATATCCCACACGTCTTTCCTCTGGTCATCACTGCACAAACCTTCACTTCCCTTGGTAAACTCAATCCAAAAGTTACGCACCATGGTAACCCAAATATTGGAACCTCGTCTTCTTCTAAAATACTGACCGGTAACTCTTTTACATTTTCTCCTAGCTTCACAGTTATCTTCGATTTTCCTACAACTTTGGGCCGATTATTACCGTAACCTGTGATAACATCTGACGGAGCATGGAGCACCTGAGTTGGTAGTTTGATCTGTTCCCAATGAGTTTTGCTGATCGTACTCACCCGCGCGCCGGTGTCAAACTCCATCTGACAGCTGATACTATCCTCGTCGCCAATGAAGGATTAAAGAATAAACTACACAACTAAGTCTAAGCTTAACATTAACTCGGATTCAAAACCAGAATGAATTGTATTCAACGTTGCTATGACAGCAGAAATACAGATACAATAATCATTAGAGTGGCTACACGAATCAAATCCTACATTTCTCCCCCCTCAGGTTTCATTGAAAGTTCCGTCGTATCCCTCACCAGGATGTTGGAAACTGCGCCTGCCTTCTCTTGCACATAGCAGAGTCCTTCTCACTTACGGGTGTAATAATTCTTTGATCAGGGACTGGAAGGTCCTTCTGAACCTTTTTTTACCAAGCCATTGATCGTCTCTAACTCATCTTGGAGATCATCTACCATCATCATCTAGATCATGTCCTTGAAATCTTCTGTAATATCCCACACGTCTTTCCTCTGGTCTCCACTGCTCGAACCTTCACTTCCCTTGGTAAACTCAATCCCAATGTTACGCACCATGGTAACCCAAATATTGGAACCTCGTCATCTTCTAAAATACTGACCGGTAACTCTTTTACATTTTCTCCTAGCTTCACAGTTATCTTCGATTTTCCTACAACTTTGAGCCTATTATTACCGTAACCTGTGATAACATCTGACGAAGCATGTAGCACCTGAGTTGGTAGTTTGATCTGTTCCCAATGAGTTTTGCTGATCGTACTCACCCGCGCGCCGGTGTCAAACTCCATCTGACAGCTGATACTATCCTCGTCGCCAATGGAGGATTAAATAATAAACTACACA
The DNA here is from genome assembly GCA_030762985.1 of Adelphocoris suturalis. Lineage (NCBI taxonomy): Eukaryota > Metazoa > Arthropoda > Insecta > Hemiptera > Miridae > Adelphocoris > Adelphocoris suturalis. Next base: position 20,226,956 of record CM061047.1, read on the forward strand.
ACTAAGTCTAAGCTTAACATTAACTCGGATTCAAAACCAGAATGAATTGTATTAAACGTTGCTGTGACAGCAGAAATACAGATACAATAATCATTAGAGTGGTTACACAAATCAAATCCTACATTTATCCCCCCTCAGTTTTCATTGAAAGTTCCGTCGTATCCCTCACCAGGATGTTGGAAACTGCGCCTTCTCTTGCTCATAGGAGAGTCCTTCTCACTTACGGGTGTAATAATTCTTTGATCAGGGACTGGAAGGTCCTTCTGAACCTTTTTTACCAAGCCATTGATCGTCTCTAACTCATCTTGGAGATCATCTACCATGATCATCTAGATCATGTCCTTGAAATCTTCTGTAATATCCCACACGTCTCTCCTCTGGTCATCACTGCACGAACCTTCACTTCCCTTGGTAAACTCAATCCAAAAGTTACGCACCATGGTAACCCAAATATTGGAACCTCGTCTTCTTCTAAAATACTGACCGGTAACTCTTTTACATTTTCTCCTAGCTTCACAGTTATCTTCGATTTTCCTACAACTTTGAGCCGATTATTACCGTAACCTGTGATAACATCTGACGGAGCATGGAGCACCTGAGTTGGTAGTTTGATCTGTTCCCAATGAGTTTTGCTGATCGTACTCACCCGCGCGCCGGTGTCAAACTCCATCTGACAGCTGATACTATCCTCGTCGCCAATGGAGGATTAAAGAATAAACTACACAACTAAGTCTAAGCTTAACATTAACTCGGATTCAAAACCAGAATGAATTGTATTCAACGTTGCTATGACAGCAGAAATACAGATACAATAATCATTAGAGTGGCTACACGAATCAAATCCTACATTTCTCCCCCCTCAGGTTTCATTGAAAGTTCCGTCGTATCCCTCACCAGGATGTTGGAAACTGCGCCTTCTCTTGCTCATAGGAGAGTCCTTCTCACTTACGGGTGTAATAATTCTTTGATCAGGGACTGGAAGGTCCTTCTGAACCTTTTTTTACCAAGCCATTGATCGTCTCTAACTCATCTTGGAGATCATCTACCATCATCATCTAGATCATGTCCTTGAAATCTCCGGTAATATCCCACACGTCTTTCCTCTGGTCATCACTGCACGAACCTTCACTTCCCTTGGTAAACTCAATCCAAAAGTTACGCACCATGGTAACCCAAATATTGGAACCTCGTCTTCTTCTAAAATACTGACCGGTAACTCTTTTACATTTTCTCCTAGCTTCACAGTTATCTTCGATTTTCCTACAACTTTGAGCCGATTATTACCGTAACCTGTGATAACATCTGACGGAGCATGGAGCACCTGAGTTGGTAGTTTGATCTGTTCCCAAAGAGTTTTGCTGATCGTACTCACCCGCGCGCCGGTGTCAAACTCCATCTGACAGCTGATACTATCCTCGTCGCCAATGGAGGATTAAAGAATAAACTACACAACTAGGTAAGTCTAAGCTTAACATTAACTCGGATTCAAAACCAGAATGAATTGTATTAAACGTTGCTGTGACAGCAGAAATACAGATACAATAATCATTAGAGTGGTTACACGAATCAAATCCTACATTTCTCCCCCCTCAGTTTTCATTGAAAGTTCCGTCGTATCCCCTCACCAGGATGTTGGAAACTGCGCCTTCTCTTGCTCATAGGAGAGTCCTTCTCACTTACGGGTGTAATAATTCTTTGATCAGGGACTGGAAGGTCCTTCTGAACCTTTTTTTACCAAGCCATTGATCGTCTCTAACTCATCTTGGAGATCATCTACCATGATCATCTAGATCATGTCCTTGAAATCTTCTGTAATATCCCACACGTCTTTCCTTTGGTCATCACTGCACGAACCTTCACTTCCCTTGGTAAACTCAATCCAAAAGTTACGCACCATGGTAACCCAAATATTGGAACCTCGTCTTCTTCTAAAATACTGACCGGTAACTCTTTTACATTTTCTCCTAGCTTCACTGTTATCTTCGATTTTCCTACAACTTTGAGCCGATTATTACCGTAACCTGTGAGGTGCTCAGGTTGAGCACCTGAGTTGGTAGTTTGATCTGTTCCCAAAGAGTTTTGCTGATCGTACTCACCCGCGCGCCGGTGTCAAACTCCATCTGACAGCTGATACTATCCTCGTCGCCAATGGAGGATTAAAGAATAGACTACACAACTAAGTCTAAGCTTAACATTAACTCGGATTCAAAACCAGAATGAACAATGAATTGTATTCAACGTTGCTATGACAGCAAAAATACAAATACAATAATCATTAGAGTGGTTACACGAATCAAATCCTACACAGACAATGCGTGATCCAGCCACCAGATTTTCACATACAATCCCCTTCTAACAAATTGACGAAATATACAAACTTTGAAGGTATCTCCTAAGATGGTGAAGAGGACCCAAAAAGCAGGCATTAAGCATCTAACAATAAACTACAAGCTCTGATGAGGCCATTACAAGGCGAAAGCGCTCAGCGTAAGCAATAAACGATGTGATTTGAGAAGCCTTGACAAATCCTCAACCCTCAAATACCATTACCTTATACGGATAAGGCAACAACTCCATAACCAACGTTAGATATAATTGATCGTGAAGCAATGAAACTGACTACCACAATGAACAACAATCACCAGTATAATTAAATAGGTGTCTAATTAAAAAAAAGTCTGATTTTTCCTAACCTAACCTATCACATTGCGATCCAAGTAATGACTACTTGTACTTGCAAACTGAGATACCAGAGATCGCGGGTGATGTTATAATTAAAAGTTGGAACTAGAGAGGTTTCTCTATCGCGGCCAATTAAACAAAATGCTTTGCTCGGCATGGACTGATAACTTACTTCTCCGGACCAACTTTTTCAATTAGAGACTCTCTCGCCCCCTTTCCGCGCGTCGGGAAAAGCCAGATCCGTGTCAAACAGCAGACTTCCCGAATGTTGAACATCAAACCACGCCTGGATAACCTTTTCGAGCTGTCCCCATCAATGCCGTTCACTCCAACACTAACAAGAAGTTGTTGACACACGTCCTCCCGAAAAAAATGATCGAGTTCAATAATATATTTCGTTCTCTCGCCGTTTTCCACTCGGTAAATCTACGAGTCTCTTGATAACAGTTTATTCACGAAAATTTCATACGGTTTTACTATACAGTCGAAGAACCAATCTAAAGTACCTACATCTCTTTTTTAAATTATATTTTTAATTTTTATTTCATATCTGTGGTATTAGCCATTCTCTGAAGACGATATTTGACGTGAGGGTAGGAGGTTATTTAGCTTCTTCCTCATACTTAATTTATTTTCACAACTAGTTTCGCCCGAAAATAGGCCTCATTATGTGCTACAACCCAACCCCGAAAAAACTCCTATTTAGTCACCCTAATCTACCAAAATGGAACATTTCAAGAATCATACTGAAGAAGATCCATCCTGGCAAATGATAAAATCTTCTAACTATTCACAATATATCCTCGAAGTGATTACAATTGGATCTACTTATCCACCTATCCTTCAAATTTGAGCGAGATCAGGTAACAGGGGCGTGAGAAAATGATGTTCGACGGAATTTACGTTTGCGCATGCGCCGAGTTAAGTATTGATTTGGGAATAATGAAAATATTAGGGGATCATCTTCACCTTAACTCGCACATACCATGAAAATTTCGTAAGAACCGGTTGAATATTGTGGAAGTTAAGCTTGTTACAAGAATTGGCGAACATACACACAGAGAGATTGAGAGAGATAGACACGGAACGAAAGTGGTTACTAACAAACTAGTTTTACCCTTAAAAACACATAAAATTGAGCAAAATAAATGAACTATAAGTGTTGCCATTCGATCCAGCGTGAAATAATACGTAAAAACTGGCCCCAAACTCGAATTTTTTTTAAATTGTCATTTTTCACAAAATCCGTTGATTTCATAGAAAATATCATGTTTTTCAACGTACAAATATAATTTTCTCCTCTAATTAGCGAAGTGAAATAAAAATTAATTATACCGTTGGAAAGCTGAAATTCCAAGGTAGTTTTCCTGAAGATGGGAATTCAAAAGCACTACAGTAAAAAAGTCAATAAGCAGCTTCAAAACAATGACATTTTGTCAACTTGTCAAATTTATGACTTTGACCTCATTCTTGAGCTCTGGGAGCTGCTCAAAAATTCTTGTTTTGGCATGAGGGAGATAGGAAATTTAACGCTCTTTTTAATGGTGTAATCAAATTTTAATTTACTCAAATCAACGGATTTAATGGATTTATAATCATTTTAGTGACATAAGGTCAAAAACACGAAAAAAAAAATCTTGAAAGTGAAATTACTCGGAAACGAAGCCTCTAAAAGAGTTTGAGACACTTTTTGTTTCAAATTAGTTGAAGAATCGATCCCTGAACTATGGTTTCTAGTCTGAGTTATTATGTAATCTAGGAGTACTGTGTATTTCAGCATGGAAATCAGTAGCAGTGGAAGCCGGGGTTCTCTTCCCAGCTAAGTGACGTCAGACACACTCCCACCCCCCGCCCCATGCCCTCGTCCGGCCAAGTTTCGGAAAGTTCTATCACATCTGTTTTTCAACTCTTGGTTGGACCATCTGTTGGTGCAGCCTTACAACGCGGGAGCTTTATAAAAGTTAATAATTAAGTAGCCAACTGACACGTTAGTCCAGCCAGCATCACATTGTCATGGTACAGGGGCGGATCCAGAAATTTTTTCCGGAGGGGGTCACAGGGTAGAACAATATAAAAAATAACCAAACGAACAATACAAACCGAATTTTCTTACAGACTGACAAACCCAGAATAACCTTATGCCTGAACTCGTCCAATTTGTCTACTTGAAAACTAATTGTAATTATTTATAAAATTCATTGTTTATGTAAAAAATATTTTTTAATATTTATTAAGTATTTAGCTGATAAATGTATTTATTTTCAATTTTCTTCTAAAAAAGTGTCCTAATGTGTTTTCAAACAAAGTGGCGCCTTTTATGGCAGCGTAGCTAACTTCAGAGTTTGCAAATCAAAACATTGAAACCACAACAATCGATTGTTGATCTCAGTGAATTCAGGATCGTTTTTACTGAATTCGGCTGGAAAGTAAACGAGAACGAAACAAAAACAAGATAATAATTAACAAAAATAAGAAGAAATAAACGAGGTGTAATTTGACGGATACACCAAGGTAAATTAATTGACATAATTGTATATAAAATAACATTGGTAGGACTAATGCAACAAGTGTACGATTATATTTGACTAATTTTGACATTTTTGATCGAATCTTTTTAGATTTTTTATGGTTCTGTTTTGTTTTCAGTTTTTTTAACACCGTCTACCGTTTGTGTTATTAGAAATTATAGTAATTACTGGCGAGGACATTCGAATTTCAATTTGACGGATGTTTTATGGTAAATATTTACACCGTTGTATATGAAGCAAAATTGAAAAGACCATGTGGCCAAATCAGTTTTCAATTTAAAATTCAATTTGCAACAATGTTTTGTTTATAGAATTTCTCGTAAATATTTATCACTTTTATTTGTTTACAGATTTTCCAACACTTTTTATTAAATCCTTCCTGTCGACTGGTTTTATAGTTAGAAATTCTGGTTCTTAATACAGTAACGAAGAAAATTTAAAGTTTCAATTTGGCGAATGCATCATGGTAAATATCAATACAATTGTATTTGAAACAATATATTGAAAAGATTAAATCGAAATGATGTTTTTCTGATTCTGGGGGCTGATTCTGGGGGGGGTCATGACCCCTGTGACCCCCCCCTTGGATCCGCGCCTGAACCATCAGGTTATAGAAGCTCACTCGTCATTTCCTGGGCTAAGAACCCAGGTGACTCCATTTTCTTTATAACATCAACCTATCACAAGCCACTTAACTACATCACATGAACCTCATCAATACCAACGGAGTATCCTCAGATGTCGTTACTCACAGGCAGTACAGCGATATGCTGGACCCACTCTCTTATTCACTGATGGCTCCAAAACTCCTAATGGTGTTGGCCTTGTTCTATGGACCCCCAACATCCAAGTCACTAGACGCCAACCACCTGTTGCGTCTGTGTTCACAGTAGAGCTGTGGGCAGTGATCTGAATTATGTGATCTGTAGTGGCTCACTGAGTACCATCGAGGCGATTAGGGACACATATTCATATGATCCCCTAATACAAAGCCTGCTTGTTTCACTATGCCGCGCCACAACATTAGACACAAACATTACTGTTATGTGGGTGCCAAGCCATGTAGGTATGCTGATGCCCTTGCAAGGAGAGCCATTGGTGATGACTCCATCGAAATGTTGCTATGCGCATTGAGGATCAAATCTCCTACATGCAGCATAAAGCCAATTTCTGGCTCGAGCAATGGCACCGGGAGGTCACTGGTCTGTGTGGAGTCCTTGAGGACCTTTGCCCGGTTGATCCTTTCGTGACTCACCTTAGCCACTGGCCCTACCCGTCTTACTCACAGACACCTGCTAGATCCATTAGCTCGTGATGTTGTGTGTGGGAGATATGGGGGTGGTTTGTCTATCCGCAACTTTTTGGAGGATTGTCCCGCCCTCCCAGATCTCAGGGTCCAGCATTCGCCCCCTCAGTGGGTGGATATTCTGTCAGGACCAGACAAGGTCCAGTTCATGTTGGTGTACCTGAAAGTCACTGAGCTTTTCAACGAACTGTGATATTCTGATCTGTGATATATTCATTTATTTATGTACATCTAGTGATATATTTACTTAACTAAGATATATAAGTATTTATCATCATATATCTATCGATAAAATTTATGCATTTGTAAGAATCATCTAGTCGTAGTTTAGTTGTTTTTTTTTATTACGGGGTATTTTTATCCGCTGAAGGCGTTACAAAGTGGTCATCGCTGTATCTCTTAAGGCAGAATGCGGCGATGCCTCGTTTTGCGGGTTATTATTATCATTATTCCTTCCCCTCCGATCTGCCAATGGAGTCCGTGATGGCAATCCGTTTTTTGACGGACAGTCCGCATGCCTCCCCATAGAATCGTACTCGTTGCAGTGTCCTTTTGATACCCCCCTTTTTGATTGCCGCTAATGACCCTTCCGGTTGAGACGCGGCTTACATTCTAAATTAAAAAAAATATATATATAACTATATATTTAAGTTTATAAAATAAATGAAATAATATAATTATAAGTAACGCCTTCTAACATCTCTCAATAGCTTTTTTAAACGTAATTTCTTGGCTCCTAATGCCGGAGAGGATGCATAGCTCCATCAATATTGTCCTTCTCCATTCATTCTACCAAGCATCATTTTCTAATGGCCTAACCGTCCGATCTCGCTCAAATTTGGATGATAGTTGGGAAATAACAATTCGATCATCCCATATCAATTTCAATATGAATTAATAGCTACTGCGCAAGCGCCAATGTGAAATCCTTGTAACAAGCTTTTTTTCCACAGTTTTCATCCGATTTGGATGAAATTTTCAGGGAATGTGCTGGTTAGGTTATAGATGGTCCCTACCTATTTTATTGGTCTACTCATCAGTTCATTCTGCGCATGCTCGAACGTGAATTATATTGAGTAGGTATACCTAATTTTTTTGTTTCTTAATTGACCAATTATGACGTTTCACGCTACTTCTTGGTTTCTCCATTCCGCTATGGAATTTTTCGAAATCAGTAAAAAAATTGCAATGACCTATACATTCATGAAATGTAAACGAGGAAACTATGTGCCTTGTGCCACACCCAACTTGGCAGACGTTTCTATCTTGTTAAAAAAATATATAAGTATATAAAATAAATATAATAATACTATTATAATATAAGTATATCCTTTTAACATCTCTTACTAGCTTAAATGTAATTTTTTGGCTTCCAATTTACTACCCCCCCCCCCCCCCAACTGTAGCGCTAATTTCTAGATTCCATGAAACGACTACACAAGAAGACATACTGCGATTGCGAAATTGCTAAGGTTGAGTTCTTGGAGGTTAGATTGACCCTTCCCGTACCAATAACACATTTGTTAGGATATGAACAAACTTGAAAAAAAAAAAGTCCAAATAATGTAGTTGCAAAGACCAAAATATGTCTGTGAATGAATGGAAAAAATATATTAAATGTTTATTTAGATACTGGTGTGGCAAATATAAAATGGTTCAATACAATTTATACGCTTTAGCTCACAAGAGTGCCGGCGGAAGTTCCGTAGCTAACGTTGATATTAGAGAAGGGAACGCTGGGTTGGTTAAATATTTGAATAAGGAGGATCATTGTGGAACGCTAACCGTAATTGAATCCATAGACTAGGAACTGCTTATATCGGTACGCTTGCCGAATCAACATACATATGTAGATAGCTTCTTCAAGTGGGAACGGTTCGAAATAGTATCGAGCTTGTGTGTCGACAATGTTAACCGTCCTGGAAATCTCAGGAGAGCGCAACCCAGGATTGGATATTCCACCACGAAATGCTCTATAATTGATTCACTAAATGCAAGGTTGAGTAGCGCCACAAACTAGTGAAAGGAGGGGAAGAATTGCTGGTTTCAAAAGTTTGAAGGGATAATTCCAAGCTTCATAGAAATAGACTTATCAGTGGTGAAATATATTGAGGGATATCCTCATATAACCATTTACCAGATCTGTCACTTTCGATAATTTCGAATTTTTCAAGTAAATTCAACATGCAGTCGCAAAGACGAACTTTTTTCCAACGTCCGAAGAAAACATTCCTTCGTCCGACCACATTTTTCACTGACGGTTGACGAGGGACACGGACGGATCGAAAAATGAAATCCGCCCCATAGTGGACGAACCTCAGGATTTTAGCGTTGCGTCGCGTCGCCCCGCTCTGTCGACCTAGTGGATGGCCAACTTTATAGGCAAGGCATCTGCAAAACGACGGGTTGAAACATGAAATCAGCCTAATAGTGGACGAACCTCAAGTTGCCGCGCCGCTCTGCCGACCTAGTGGACGACCACCTTAAGTCGGCGGTTGGCGTCGCTAGGTAGCTCATAAGTCCCGCAGTTCATATTGCTCCTTACCCAGGTACAGTCGACATCGGGTGTACTTTAGTCCTGTCCCCCATTTTCAAAACGAGATTTCTCCACCTCAATCCACAGTTTTCTAATTTAAAAAATATGATTTGGAACATGGAACATGCTTTCATCCCGCTAATTCGTAAATATAAATACGTTTTAAACTACGACATAAATGTTTTACTAATCGAAATTAGAACAGAGTACCTAGGTAGGTAATTTTCTGTTATGGTGCGCGTCTACAATTACTATAACCAAGATTAACTTCTCTACCTAGTGACAACAAAACAAGCGGCATTGTTTACTATATCCATTTATGAACTCGAACGAAAACAGTTTATGAACGACATGAATAGAAGGACAGTACGAAAGAAATGCGTGATAAATCGAGAGCTTCACAACGAGTGGAGAACGAATTTTGTCCGGTGAAAACTAAAGAAGTTTCATTTCCCCAGCAACGGCTTGGTTGTACGTGAAAATCAAAAGAAATGCATACCAGTAGGTACCTACTAATCAATTGTAAAAAATTCCGTGACACATCCGCGTAACGTTTTTCGCTAGTTACCTAATCCAAGGTTTTGTGACACATCCGCGTAACGTTTTTCGCTAGTTATTCCAAGTCTATAGTATGTTCCATGCTAAAATTTCTTGACACATCCGGGTAACGTTTTTTGCTAGTTAGTCCAAGACTAAAGCATGCTCCATGCTAAAATCTGGGAAATCGGTCCATATTTCGAGAAGTTTGGTGTCGGGAAAGTAACGTTGATTCCTTATGGCAGCAAATAACATGGGAGACATGGCAGCCCCTCAAATGCAGGCGCCACCCGCTCAGAGGTTCGCGTCAAGCTGCTCCAGGGAGCGAAGCTCAATGAATCAAAGGTTTGTTAGTCACTTCATGATGTCAGCTAAAATAGGCGCAGAGCAGTCCGGAGAGAGAAGCCGAAAGTCCCCACGGGACCTCCGCCTTATCACTTCACTTCAAGCAACAAGAGGCCCAAGATTAGGCATCCTCGTAAAATTAACTTCGGGCCCAAAGCGGGAGGTTCTAACTGCGTGAACAGTTTAACAACGAGTTAGCGTAACGGGGAAAGTTGTCGCTTTGGAAATGTCGGCAAAGTGGTCTCTCTTCGAGACGATAAATTTAAGAGTGAAAAATTAGAATTTTTTTTTTTTTGCGAGAGGCAAGAAGACATCTTGTTAACAAGACACCAGGCAAACTTCGAGAGTACAAGTCCAGCAGAACAAAATACAGGCACTTGGAAAAAAATTATTTAAAATCCGTAACTAACTACATCAATAAGGCAGGTTACAATCCTATCTCTATTTCTATATCTAATATTGCGTAACATGTATTGTGAGACAAAACCATTGGATTTTCATGTTGAATTATCACATGAACCGATAAGATTGTGGTTTGTCACACTGATTTCAGTAGTAGTGGAAGCACGAGGGTTCTTAGCCCCGCTAAGTGACGTCACTTCCTGTGCTAAGAACCCCATGATCCGGTGAAAAAACCGTGCATGACCTTGGATCAAACCCAGAACCTCTCAATTATGAGTCCAAAGTCCTAACCAGTCTACCACAGAGGACCCGCTCACACTTCTTTGGTGTATATATGTAGGTATATACAAATTAAATTATTTTATTTATACCTGTAAAATAACATATCCACATGTAGTATATACTTGAATAGAGCAGTGCAACATGGAGATCTTTGGTAGGTTTTGCGGTGAAATTAAGAAGAGTAAAACTTATTACATATGCGTTCGACCAAAGACTGAGGTACCTTCATCCCGGGAACGAAGAACAAACAACGATTCCTGGATATTTCAAACTGTTTTAGGGGTTTCGGTGTTCCGCTATTTTCACTCCTATCCGATAGGGATGATCTTAGTACTAATAACTTAATATTATTAGTGGGACAACAATCATTTTTACATTAACTGGATGTAAATCTATATTAAACAACACTTCCACGAGGTGGCGAATGTTAGATGAATCACGTAAGCGAACTTCAACGCATCAAATTGATATTGAACTCACAGGATTATCCTAGTATTATGTTCTGTTATCATCACTGCAAATGCGAGGTAATGCTATTATTCAATAATGAGCCCGAGTTTATGGGAAATTCAATAGAGCCTAATGAAATATAATACATTGTTAATTAGTTAAATGAGGTATCATTGAGTATTGAAACTGAATGGAACACACTGATTATGACAAGCAGTACTGTATTAGTGGATTTCTGTGGATTAGAGGAGGGAGTTACCGTCCGCACCTGAAACAATGTTTGTTACCTGGGAAACTATACAAATTTCAAAAATGTACCTGTACGCATTAAACGAAAGACTTTACAAAATAATACAAAATTTTACAAAAAAGTCCTGTCTGCCTTCAACTTGTATTGTTCTCTCCGACGTTTCTCTTTTATCGTGAAGATGATCAATTTTAAATTAGATTTTCATAAACTGATAAGTTTAAATTTGATATTCATAAACTGATAATTTTTTTTAATTTATTTATTTCCATATAAATGACATAATATATTACAAAGACATGAAGAAAAATACACTGCCAAGGAAATGGCACATGGGCTTCCTCGTGACCTTCACAGTACGTCACCATTAAATTCCAGAAAACTAGAAACGACCGGTTCTGGCATCAGGGAATTAATAACGTGGGAAATCAGAAGCTGAATGGTACGTATAATAAACGAAATTAATAAGGAAAATTAACAAGAAAAATTTGTTTGCGCCTGCGCAGAGGCTACCATTGATTCGATCATGACGGAACTGATAGGGGACCATGTAGAGCTATACCCGCACGATCCATAAAAATTTGAAGAAAATCGCATCAAAATTGTGGAAATTACGGATGTTGCAAGGACCATAACAAGAATATTTCGTTCACGCATGCGCAGAGCGTACCGCTAATGCAATTATGATTATTGTCTTATGGGACCTCAAGGGACCTTACCCACATCATCCCTGAAAATTGGACCGAAATCCGTTAAACATTGACCGAGTTATGACCGTAGCAAGGAATTCCCGTTAGCGCCTGCGCAGAAGCTACCGTTGATTCGATCATGATGAAGTTGATAGGGGACTATCTAGAGCTTAATCCACACGATCCCTGAAAATTTGGTTAAAATCGGATCAAAATTGTGGAAGTTATGGCTGTTACAAGGAAATGTGGACGGACAGACAGACAGACGGACACGGAACCAAATTTGTTCAGGAGGCTCTGAAACGCAAAATGCGAGTGGAAATTTTGATTTTGGAGCAAAAATTTTTTTTTCATTTCGAAAGTGAAAACAAAGCTTCCGCTGCCTTGCAGTCTCGGAAGCAATACACTTCAGGAAGCATGCTTACGAAATAATAATATCTATTGGAAATGAAATTCCCCAAATGGGCACCAACCCGTGTTGTGGAACGAGTGAACTGAGCTCACATAGTAGGCACACAAGTTATTATAATAACAAATAAAATAAACTCACATCAATTGAATTAAATGAAATTACCATAAGAAAAAAAATACTAATAATAAAAATAAAAAAAAAATGAAGTGAATGAAGTATGCACAATGTGAAATTCTACGGCGTCTTAAGATTTTTAAAATGTTTTGTTATAGAATGTTTGATTTGATTAAAACTGTTTGATGCAGATGACTTGGCAAGTGATATTACTTTTAATCTGAGGTCCGGAGGAAAGCTATTGAAAACTATCACACCTTGGTAAAGGAAGAAATTTTTTGAAGCTGTGCTTTTAACTTTCGGAATTTCAAGGAAATTATTCTTAAAGAAGCGAGTATGAAATGAATGGATAGGCCCAGAAAACTCTTTACTTTTAAATAATAGGAGTACTGCACTTCTTTTGTAAAGATGGTCTAAATTAAAAAAACCCAGCTTCACAAATAGAGGGGCTGTATGTTCCCTATATTTCGCTTCCGCGACAGCCCTTATGAAATATTTTTGAAAGGTAACTATGTTATGCAATGTAGTTTCATACGCACTACCCCACATAGGCAAACCGTACAATAAAGTGGATTGAATCAAAACATATAGACCTGCCGTAACACCTGAGTATGCATAATTCTCCTTAGAAATGCGAAAACATACAAGCATTTTCTAAGCCTCAACTTCAGGGCCCCTATATGATGATCCCACTTTAAAAGACTCTCTATTGTCATACCTAAATATTTAACCTTATCCTGTCTGGTTAAAGTGGGACATGTGCATGAGCAACCGAATGAGACGTGGCAGTGCAGCTTATGCAGCCTAAGGCACTCGTTACTAGGAGCTAAGGACCTCATTGGCCTGGCGAACGGCATGAACATGGTTTTACTAACACTTAACGTTAATTTATTTTCAACTAGCCGCTCCGGCTCGCTACGCTCGCCTCCACGTCCAGCCGGGGGGCAAGCCCCCCGGACCCCCCATTAAGTTGCTCGCTTCGCTCGCAACGTGTGGCATGTAGGGAATATTGCTCGCTTCGCTCGCAAAGTCTGGCATGTAGGGTATGTTGCTCGCTTCGCTCGCAAAGTCTGGCATGTAGAAAATGTTGCTCGCTTCGCTCGCAAAGTATGGCATTTAGGGGATGTTGCTCGCTTCGCTCGCAAACTGTAGGTCTCTAAGGGTAGGTTTAACTTCTGTAGGGGATGCTGCTCGCTTCGCTCGCAAACGGTAGATCTCTAAGGGTAGGCTTAACTTCTGTAGGGGATGCTGCTCGCTTCGCTCGCTTGAGGAAGTTATACTGCCCACCCAACTTGGCAGACGTTTTTTTCAGTTGGGAATTATTACAAACAAATTAAATCTTATAAAACTACGTGGAACCACGAAAAGTTTATTCGGGGATATTGCTCGCTTCGCTCGCAAGGAATACCTGTATATGTGTAGGACAAAGTCCGTATTTATTATTTGAAATGGCTCTCGCTTCGCTCGCAAGGTAGGTACCTATGTAGGCATACCTGCTCGCCTCGCAATGTTGTGACATCGAACCCTTCACGTCAATTCTTGAGCCTTCTCTCGTCCACGGCAGAATCATTTTAATCGCTTTGCTCGCTTCTGCTCGCAATTTGACCGAGTTCTCGTCACTTTTTTCGATATCCGATTTCGGATTCAGATTCGGCGGACCCAAAGCTGTATTTCGCCCGCGAAAACCGTTCCGAAAAACGTACCTTTACGGGGTATATTTTAATGGGAAAAAACGTGGTTTTTCGTCGGACTTTTTGAGAAAACGGGTCCGTACTCTCGCATTTTTTTGACGCATTTCCCGATACTTTTTTCGCGATCCGATTGCGCCGTCGTCTTTCTCGTTCAAAAACCTACAAAACCGGTATTTTTCCAGAATTTTCAACGCCCGTTTAGAGGGGTAGGGGAAGCGGGGAAGTCCAAAAAGCGCACATTAATTCTTACTTCGACCCCCCTCCCGCCCTACGGCCCATGGTTCGGGTGGGATTAGAAAATTTTAAATTCGCTCGATCCCCCTTTCGGAAAATCCCAAGAAGATCCCCCCACTCGTAGACTCCCCCCACTCAGCCGTTTGGCCGTGCATAGACACGACAAACAAACAAATAAACAGACAGACAAACGGAGTTTCATTCTTATTAATAGTATAGATGAGCCACTCACTGATCGCTTTCATGCCTCTTTCAGCTTGTTTAAACGTTTCATGCCAAGAATCGCCATGGAAAAGCATAGCAGTGTCATCTGCGAACATTACCGCCTCTCCCTCAGACTGGAAAATATGGTTGGCATATATGATGTACAGCAAGGGTCCAAGCACTTTTCCTTGCGGGATTCCATACCCCGTACACACCAAGGGGTCACCGAGTATGCCATTCACGCTCACTCGCTGCCTTCTGAAGCTTAAGTAACTTTTGAACCAATGAAGTGAAGTATTCTGAATACCTAACCCTTCCAATTTTTTGAATAAAATCTCGTGGGAGATGGTATCAAAGCACTCCGCAAGATCTAAGAAAACTGCTAGGGGTTTCTTACCGTTCTCTAAAAGATGTTCTACACGAGTCGTCAAACAAGCTATTGCATCTTGAGTGCTCCTCCCTGTAAACCATATTGTCTTTCATTTAATATTAAATTATATTTTAAATATTCAACTAATTGAAATTTCACACATTTTTCAATTATTTCAGCGATTGTGCTCAGTAAAGATATGGGTCGATAATTCCCCACATCATTAGGATCACCTCTCTTGTTCAGTGGAATCACGATCGCTAGCTTCATATTTTCAGGGAAAATTCCAAGTAAGAGGCTTAAATTTATTAATTTTTTGAGCGGCAATGCTACATAATTCTTGATTTTTTAAATAGTTACTGCCTACCATCTAATCCCGGACAGGATCCACCCTTAATTGAATCTATTACGCCTAGTATATCTTTTACTTCCACCTCCCTTAATACGAACCTTGCTTCATCCACCTCTAAATTCTTTCTGGGGAAGAGCGTTCGCTAGGTTCGGGCCCACATTAACAAAAAATGAATTAAATAAATTCGCACACTCCAGCGAGTCCGTATAACTTTTATCTTTTACCCTTAATTCATTAATTCCCTTATTCGTCACATTTTTCCCCGCAATTTCATTTATTATCTTTTATCTTCCATGTTTTATTCGGACAACATTCCGTATCATTCATTTTGCCTTTATAATATTCTTTTGAAGTTTTCACTAATGCTTTCAATTTTTTTTTTTTTTTTCTGTACCCCTCATCAAGATACCAAGATACCCATATCAAGATACCTATTTAAGGTAGAGTTGGATGGCTGTTTTTTTCATAAGTTTGTACAAATGTTCTCTCTTTCTTATCGATGAAAGCAAACCTTGGGTAATCCACGGTTCCAATGGCTTATCCTTAACTGGTTTCGTGGCTAGTACCCAAGAAGTCTGATTTGTGTGATTTTGTAAAATTTCCATAAAATTAGAGTAACATTGTTCTACATTATCTGTTGAAATCGCCGGTTAGCAGCTTTCTATACTTAAAGATTTAGTCAAACAATCGAAATCTATCATTTTAAATTCTCTTGGCCTATTTTGATCTTTGAAGGATTCACCGGTATACTTCCTCAAAGGAAAATGAAGTATAGTTGAATGATGATCTGACTATCCAGAATGGTGAATTGCGGTCTTGAAGGCTTTGTTTACTGAGTTCGAAATTACGTGATCCAAACAAGACTGTACATTATTTGCTCCCCGCGTGGGCCCATGAATCAGTGAGAGAAAGCCATTCAGCGCCAATTCATTTAGATACCTATTTGTCCATCTATCGACTGTTCCTGTATCCAAGATATCAATGTTAAGATCTCCTACTATAACGTAATCTTTATTTTTTTATTAGCCAGGAGTTCAGCCAGGTCATCAAGACATAATTCCATATTACAATCAGTATGTGAACGGTACAAACCTACCTGAGCTCGCGATAAGACGTGACTAATTCCAGCGCACTACAACCATGCATACTTGACTCGGAGTAGCATTCTACCTTCATATTGTGCATATGTAAGTGGGCCCTTTATGTACCTATTAAGTAACTCGGACAATTACCCAACATATGACTTACTAACGCTGGTTTTAATTAATAAAGTTGATAGGTAATGATATTTTCTTCGAAGGACCACTGGAATACCAGAGAGATATTATGGTAGTGCAATAAACTGTGACAATTATTCCAATGAATAAATAGTATAGTTGAAAGGCATTTAAATTTGCATAATAGAACACAAAACACAGTGGCCACTGAACCTACTGATGTCATTGACAATAAGGAATAAGTATAAATTATATGGTTGATTGGGCTGTAAATAGTTCATATACCTAATTAATTGTTGATAGTAGTTGATGAAGAAGTAGGTAGATACTAAGGCCCTTGAGAGTCCAAGAGGTAGATAGGTGGAGAAGAAGGGATTGATACCCTGGTTCTCAATTTCAATACAATTGTGGTGAGTGCGACCACCAAAACTGTAATTATGATGATTTCTCTCTTATTGTCAGAGGAGATGATAATATGGTAAGATCTTACCGGTTTCAATCCAGCTAGGGAACAGGATCCAGGTAACCCAAGTCTGGGGGTTGTTTCCTCAAACAATCCGCACCTTTCCAGCGAGTATTTGGTAACTGCACCGACGTCTGCGCGTCGTGAACGAAGCAAAACAAAAAGGACTTGCGGATAGGTCAGAGCCGGCCGGCATTTACAGTAGGTATTTGAAAAAGCGAGGATAAAAAAACGTTAAGGTAGGTCAGTTGCGACGTGGCGAGAAGAAGTTATAATGGCGATCGATCCGTGAGAACAAAGGAATGATGAGTAGCAACACGTGTAAAACCTTTTTCTACAAATAACACTGAACTAAATTTTAATAAATGAATAAACATCTAACAAAAAATATAGCAGAGATTAATAACAACATTGAACACTAGATAATTACATAAAGTCCCATTTGAATAGGGAATTTCAATGCAAGTGACCCATAACAATCCATATCATGGAATAATTAGGTTGGCCTCACTGATGTTATCAATGGAGAGTCAGCTGAGAGAATGAATGATACCTGTTGTCGGCAGAAATTATATAGATCGAGATATTGATTTATTGTTGGAATGATGGAAATTACTGTAGAGCTATTGCAATTAAAGTGAAAACTAGGAAAAGTTGATGCGGAACGGAATGTGTGGAAGAAGGAAAGTTGATTTATGTGATGGTGTATTGTTGCTGACATCGGAGTTGTGAATTTCAGGTAACAAGGGTTTGTTCTTGTACACATATTATTATCATTTTTATCATATACAATTGTCCCACTGTTTTGATTGAAATTCGAATTTGAGAAGATGGTGAAGTAACCGGTGATATCCCATTTCCAATCCTTACCGGTTTTACCCAGAAGCCAACATTCACTCAAAACAATGATATCAGGTTTACTATTTAACTGAGCTATTTTTACAATGAAATTGTCATAATTCTGTGCTTTACTTCTAATGGTAGCATGATAAATAAAAATACCCTCACCACAGCTACATATGAATTCATTTACTTCGTTTGAATCGAGAAGAACAATACTATTTGCAACGTAATTCGATTCGTCTATAATATCTGCTGAATCACCCATTATTGATGTAAATAACTATAATATTAAAAATAAATTAACTATCTCTTATTATATTATCATCCATTGTTATTATTTATTTGCCAGTTGAAGTAGAATTGAAATGTTACATACGTTCCACGTCGCCAAACGTATTGATCGTTTTCACCTGGAGTCCATCGTCTTTCCTCACGTGTACGATGCAGTTCTTCACCCATACGTATTTATAGCTCGTAAGTTTGGCTCCAGTTTTAGCTCTCCTGAGTAAGTCAGCCCGGAAGGATGTGAGATTTTCATTGATATAAACGAATTTGACATTTGATTTTCATAAACTGATAATTTTTACATTTGATTTTCATTTAAAAGAAAATGTTAAAGATATCAGCATTTGAATTTGATATTTCTTCCTTCCTTGATAGGTCAGTTTTAAATGCGCAGAAAATCACGAGACTGTAATCGACATTACGATAAATCACTCACGACACGAAGAATCAAAAAAGATAGAACAGGTTCACGAAAGAATTTCAGCAAAGAACGAAGAGAAATGGTGCAATCTGCGGAGAATCTCCAAGTACAAAAGGCCCTTCCTACGCCGCCGAATATGTAAGGTGCGAGAGGAGCATCCCTAAATACCCCTGACATCAAACAATGATTTATCATTGAAGGAGGCACCATCTTTCTGAAGAACATGTATTTTCCTCCAGCACCCCTGTAATCTAACCTTCACAAGAGATATGGCCTGCTCTCTGCCTTTTTCTGGGAATCAACGCGCTCTCCCAACTCTAGGCGCTACACGTTTTGAAGTGAGAGGTTGTTACAAAAAGCTTTGGAATGAGAATATGTTTTGTTTTAGCATGGAATATGTTTTATCCTTGAGCTAACTGCGTGAAAACGGCAGCGGAAGTGTCACGAAACTTGGACTATCTAGCAAAAAACGTTACGCGATTGTGTCACGAAATTTTGACATTGAATATGTCTTAGTCGACGGGTCAACCGGGAATTTTGTTACACAAAGAAAAAAACGTCACGCAACCTATAAACAAGTTAGGAGTTGTTTTCCTTTGATTTTCACGTACAACCAAGCCGTTGCTGGGGAAATGAAACTTCTTTAGTTTTCACCGGACAAAAATCGTTCTCCACTCGTTGGAAGCTCTCGATTTATTTCGCATTTCTTTCGTACTTGTTCTTCTATTCATATCGTTCATAAATTGTTGTCGTTTGTGTTCATAAATGGATATAGTAAACAATGCCGCTTGTTTTGCTGTCACGTGGTTGAGAAGTTAATCTTGGTTTTATAGTAATCGTAGACGCGCACAATAACATAAAATTACCTACCTATTCATATTCGTGGAACAATTGGGCATCGCCGAGACTGGCTTACAGCAAATTCAGTAATTGTGTTTCAATAATTATTTTATGTTTTCTAATTGTTATTTTATTTAAAACAATAAAAAACATTGAAATTACTGAGACATTTTCCATGTTCATACCTCTTCTCTCATAAGAGAGAAAGTACGAGCGCCCTGCCGCGTTTCATTGGTGGTTGTTTTTTTCTTTTGATTTTCACGTACAACCAAGCTGTTGCTGGGGAAATTAAACTTCTTTAGTTCTCTCCGGACAAAAATCGTTCTCCACTCGTTGGAAAGCTCTCGATTTATTTCGCATTTCTTTCGTACTTGTCCTTCTATTCATATCGTTCATAAATTGTTGTCGTTTGTGTTCATAAATAGTAAACAATGCCGCTTGTTTTGCTGTCACGTGGTTGAGAAGTTAATCTTGGTTATAGTAGTTGTAAACGCTCACCATAACAGAAAATTACCTACCTAGGTTCTAATTTTGATTAGTAAACATTTATGTCGTAGTTTTAAATGTATTTATATTTACGAATTAGCGGAAAGAAAACATGTTCCATGTTTTAGCATTGTAGCCGAAGGCTCAAAGCAACTGGGGGGTCCAGGGGGCGAAACCCGAAGGGCTGAGTTTTGCTCACTCGAATCGTTAAACGTCTATAGGGCTATCGGCTTACAAACTGTGACTGCAAAACTATTCTTCCACTTCGAATATAGATTAAATTCGTTCGGAAGTTGGTTTTTCGATGTTTGAAAATGATTTATTTTCGATAATATTCCTAGTGTTCCTAGAGCGATTTTGATATGGAAGAATTAGGTTCTTGAAATTTAATGGTTACAATATTAGTTGGACCAACAGGTATTGGCTTTTTTTACACAACCATACCAATTGGATGCGAACTCTAACTCCAGCAAATAGATGAGTTTACAAAAGTGTTTTCAGAAGGGCGATCGTTTTTTTTTAAGTTTAAGCCGTACCTCAACCAAAAGGATCATTAGAGGCACTGAAAAAGGTGTCCAAAGGGACAATGAAAGTGGCACGATTCTAAGGGTAGCCATGTTGCCTTCCTTGACTAAAAGGAGCGTCATCATGGACTCCAGTGACATATCGGAGGAGGGAGGGGGGTTGGGAGGAGTGCACTGATATCGGCTGTTTAGCCCCTCAAGTGGATTAAAAAAACCCAAAAATAAAATAATACAACTAAGACTAGATGTAAAATAGGCTATAATATACTATGTACATGCTACTATATACAATCAGCAAAGAGTGAAATAAAGCTATCATTATATACCTAAATATATCACAGTTTGTTGTAGAGCTTAGCGGCTCTCAGGTACAACAACAGGGATCGGACCTTGTCTGGTCCGGATAATAATACATCAACCCACTCAGTTGGCTGATGCTGGACTAGGAGGTCCACAAGGGGTGGCAGTCCTCCAGAGTGGCGGATGGACAGATCACCCCCACACTTCCCACACACAACATCTCGAGCTTCTGCCCTATCAGGTGTCCGTGAGTAAGACGGGTATGACCAGTGGCAACCCGGTTGACCACTATTCGATCCCTCCTTGGAAGTTGGTTCACGAATGAGCCCACTGGGCACAGGTCCTGCAGGACACCACGCAGACCAGTGACCTCACCCTGCCATTGCTCATGCCAGATCGAATTGGCTTTATCTTGCATGTAGGAGATTTGATCCTCAATGCGTATCGGCAACATACCGATGGATTTATCACCAACGACTTGCAAGGGCATCTGAACAATCATTGCAATGATACTACTAAGAGGTCTAAGTCTATATGTAAATAGAAAGGCAAACATAAGATTCTATGTCTCTAAGACGAGTGTAACAAAAAGGTTCAGTCATGCAGTATGATTGTACGAGGGAGTTTTCGTAATTGTTCCTTATTAAATGTTGAACGTAAAATTGTTTTGAAACTGGTGCACTTCGATACCTAACTCCCATTCGATACCTATTGAATTGTTATTAGCGCTGAAGATGTTCAATAAATAAGGTAAAATGTTGGTGTAAGGATAACACCGATTTATTGACAGGCCTCCAGAACCTTCTTCCTGTTTTTAAGAAGCTGGTGGAGAACTATACATTATATATATATATATATATATATATATATATATATATATATATGCGTGTGTGTGTATTTATATATATATATGCGTGTGTGTTTGTGTGTGTGTGTGTGTGTGTGTGTGTGTGTGTGTGTGTGTGTGTGTGTGTGTGTGTGTGTGTGTGTGTGTGTGTGTGTGTGTGTGTGTGTGTGTGTGAGTGTGTGTGTGTGTGTGTGTGTGTGTGTGTGTGTGTGTGTGTGTGTGTGTGTGTGTGTGTGTGTGTGTGTGTGTGTGTGTGTGTCATTAAAATTCCGTTCTTGCGCCAAAAATTAAGCTTTTCAAATGAAAGGATGAGTCTGTTGGCCAGCACTTTTTTAGCACACTAAATTTGTTAAATTTCAAAAAATGTGCCGGAGAAAATCACTACAAACGGCTAATAATCGTTGAATTAATATATTTAGAGTGGGATATTGCTAAAATAAAGTTATTAACTATTAAACATAACATCAAAAAATTAATGTACAAAATAATGCTGAAAAATGTACTTGAATTTCTTCAAAATTTGCTAAAAAATTGGCAAAGACTGTAACAAAGCTAAAAATTCAAAATTTCTTTTTGAATGTCGGATTATTATTTAAAATAATTTTTTCGCCTTAAAATTAATAGCTAACAGTTTCTTCGAACTCAAAATGCTCAAATTTCAAAACAGTTAATGAATAATCACCGACGATACGATCGACGATCGATCATCACCGATCATATAATACGATAATTTTAGTCAAGCGTTGCCCTCGCCTGTTGAAGTATCAACAATCATCAACCAATTGCTAAAGGAAATGATCTGCCTGTGCAATCTCCATCCGTATATCTGTAAAAGTAGAGAAACAGATTGCGCTGATCGACCGAAACTAATACAATTTCCGATAACTCAATTCATTTCAACTCAATAACGAAGTTTACTCTTACCTTCCATTTTACTTGAGAAAAAATTGAGTAAAATGGGAGCCCTTTCTAGAGATGTAATCAGCGAAACTAACTCACTTCCAGAGATGATGCGCGAAGTGGTTTACGTTCCGGAAATGGCTTTTTCAGCTGGCACAACAACTTGTAACATAACAGTCGACGATAACTTGTTTCCAGGGTCATGCTTCTAATGGGCTACTTAACGTTGAGAACGGGCTCGAGAGTTGTTTATTGTTCCGTCGAGCTGAGATGCGAGCCAAAACAGGGTCAACTTGAAGCCGTAGAATCGCGTCCCACTGCTTCATTACGTGAGAAATGTTTAGGGGAACCACAATTCAAACTGTGCACAGAACTTGACTGAAGCCACTGGCAACTTTTGGAGTTTCCAGTATTGTAGGCACCTACCTTGAACTTCTGATTACGTAAAGCACCCCTGAAAAGTGACGAAACTTTCCAAACGAGGTTATCTGTTACATTCAAAATACCTAATGGAGCTTTCGGTAGTTCATGATTGGGAATTATAAAAGTATTGCTGCTATCTACCTGTTACTTATATTCGTCAAGCGAAATAAAACGCCAGCATCGTCATGTGTTACCTACATGAAATATTAATCATGAAATATATATTAAACGTTAGGTTATATCAAATACAAGGCTCTTAAGAATGATAAAATATAGCTAATGTAGGTTACAATACATATGGCCTGTAAAATGAATGGTACTGTTGTGTTATCAAGTTTTCAGTAATGGGGAACTTTCATCACGTGTTGGAATTTCACACATTTGACCTCAGATTCTGATTCAGCGCACTTGAAAACCCATTAGCAGTAATTTTCAGCACAAAAGACCGTTTAGTTCGGCTAATAAACGGGTAAGAAGATCACGCGTGACGTAGTAGGGCAAGGGAGCTGAAGGGACCGTGCATCGTGCAAATAAATGTCAAGAGCCGTATTACTGGTCAGATACCCATTATAGAGTACCTTTTTGGAAAACTATCATCAAGATATTTCTATTGAGTAAATAAAAAATGACCATGAAAATTCCCCATTGATGAAAATTAACTCCAACAGAGGCATTCGTTTACTGAAATCGTGAAACTTAGTAAGCAGGAGAGCTAAAAAATGCGATAGTCTGACTAAAAAAAAAACGGAATCTCGCAATTTATAAAATGTGAAAGAAGCCCTACAGCTATGCTTCGTGTTATTTTCGATCATAGACATCGTGAGGGATGTCACAATAAGAGATGTAGGTACCTTAAGGAGCCTTAATAGGGAAAATTTAATATATATTGCAATTTTTATTTTTATTGTGGAATAGAATTAATTGTATTATTCAATGAAAAATATGCTGTTGAATTGAAATAAGTTAATAACCTCATACGGCTATTGACCTTCTAAAATATTTGCGCCTCTCAAAACGGTTCAAACTTTTAGAGCTTCAAGACCCCAAAGTTTAACACTTTACATAATTGTAGGAAAATTTAGAAAAAATGTCAAAAAACGCTACTTTGAAAAGGACAGAAATTAGCCTCCGAGGTTCCTTAGCAGATCAGTACGTCTCCCTACCTCATTGATATGATCGGGAAATGTATACGATACTCTCTGGGACACAAGGAGACGATTGCAATTATTGGCTCTTTCCTTATCAGCTGAGTGAGCTAAAATCTTTCTTGTTCATCCTAGGGAGTTGAGATTTGTACGGAGACCCCCTGAGACATTAGGAGACGATTGAAATGATTACCACATTCCTGATCAGTTGAGTAAGCTAAATTCTTTCTTGTTCATCCTAGGAAGTGGAAATTAGATATGGTGACTTTCTGGGACACTAACAGACGACTGAATTGATTGGGTCTTTTCTGATCAACTGACTGAGCTAATTTAATTGAGACATTTTGGAAATTTATCACCTGTTATGGGTCATTTCGCGTCCGTAGTGTTGGGCTACGCCCGTATTAATTGTGAATAAATAGGTAAGATTTGTACACGGTGTCCAACGAGACGTTGACCCCCCTGTTAAAATCGTTATTTGTGGATTTAAAAAAAAACTTTTTTTTCAAACTTCATGTTTTTTTAGGATTTCAGAAATGACAAAATCGCGCATCGTGTGATTGCGCAACCATGCGCAACCAACATCAACTTTGTTTTTTCAAGGAGGAACCCCCCTTTTTATTCTATATTCGGATGCGACACACAATTTCATGAAGATTTGACCCCTCATTCGATTTTTTCGGCCACGCGCAACTCGTTCAGCAAGCGCTCAAAGTTGCGCCGAAATTCGGATGTACGAAGTACCCAAGTGTGACACATGAAGTTCCATTATTTTTCGACATTTTTTTTTTATCCACAAATAACGATTTTAACAAGGGGGGTCACCGTCTCGTTGGACACCCTGTATATATGCATTATCGATATTATTTATACTATGTATTTATAATATACTAGCCGCTCCGGCTCGCTACGCTCGCCTCCACGTCCAGCCGGGGGGCAAGCCCCCCGGACCCCCCATTAAATTGCTCGCTTCGCTCGCAAAGTGTGGCATATTTTGCTCGCAAAAGATGTGTAGGAAAACACTCGTTGGAATCCGATGTATGCAGGGAATGTTGCTCGCTTCGCTCACTCGGTATGGTGGATATTGAAGGGGTCTCGCCGTGGTTACAGAATGACCTCCGTAACATACACAAAGAGGCACATACTGTAAACACGGCGTGTCCCTTCTTGCCCTTCTGAAGAGACACGCCCATGGAAGCAGCAGGCCTGTAGCTGTTCCATGGAAATCTGGAACATATACATTAATGTGCGCACAAA
Source organism: Adelphocoris suturalis (assembly GCA_030762985.1). Classification (NCBI taxonomy): domain Eukaryota; kingdom Metazoa; phylum Arthropoda; class Insecta; order Hemiptera; family Miridae; genus Adelphocoris; species Adelphocoris suturalis. The sequence continues at coordinate 20,252,288 of CM061047.1, forward strand.
TATGGTTAAAAATAGCTGAAAATTGCAAAAAAAAAAGGACGAAAAACGCAAATTTGTTATCCATGAAACTATACAACAATTCGCTGATGAGGTCATGCTGCACGACTCCTCTTAAATGTCGAACAATGAAGTAAATGAAGCCCACATGACTTCCATGGAAATCAGTACAAAGAAAAATACTATAAGAGGGCCTGTTTGTAAACAATGTTAGGAGATTTGCCTTCTGAAGCAAGTATATGCAAGTTCTGTGAGTTCGATACTCTTGAGCATGCAACATATAGCTGACCGTGTGAAAAGCAATCGGTCAGCAAGTGAATACCAGCAACAGAAAGGGATTGACCTTGTGCCTTGTTAATAGTCATGGCAAAACCAAGTTTTATAGGGAATTGAACTCTCTTGAATTGGAATGGAAAGTCATTTGGAATAGTGGGTATCCTTGGAATGTAAGCATCCTCGCCACAATGAGTTCCAGTCAAGATAGAAGCTTGAATGAGGTTTTTAGTCATGCCAGTTACGCGCAGTCGGGTGCCATTGCACAACCGTGGTGGATCCAAGTTGCGCATTAGTAAAATTGGTACACCTATTTTAAGGGTAATGGAGTGGGAGGGAATACCAGAGTGAGATAATGAGTTAAGAAACTCAGTGGGGTAAGCAGTAGATTCATCAGTATTGACCACTGAATCGAAAGAAGTATATGTAAATGGATCTCCTGGCAAAGAGTGGAGAATGCGAAGGTTGATGTCATCAACAATAGCGTTTGTTGGAGCTAAAATAGCTCTTTCCTGCAACCATGTACCGTCAACAGTTTGGAAGCGATTGACGATATCAGGGAAAACGCAATCTATCAACTCTTCTTCCGATTTAACTATGTGACCTACATTAGAGAGATCAATCAAACCTTTGGAGTCCACAGCTACCTTGCCATCTCCAATTTTCAACAAATCCGTAGAAAAGTGATCAGCTGGCGTACTGTGATCATGGAGATGAACTCTCATGTTTGTAGTCAAGTGAAATACTTCAATAGAACCCCACAGAACAGATGACTTCAGACAGGCATCTAGCTCATTAGCAGGGGTGCCTCTTACAATGATAGGAAGAGTTTGCCTGAAATCTCCAGCCAGTACAACAACTAATCCACCCATTATATTTTCGTTATTTCGGATATCCCGCAAGGAGCGATCTACAGCTTCAAATGCTAGCTTGTTGGACATTGTAGCTTCATCCCATACAATGAGCTTGCATTTCCTAAGCAAAGCTGCTGTAGCGCTCTGCTTGCTGATATTGCATATAGGTGTGTCCTGTTTCTCTAAGTCTATGGGCAAATGAAAAACAGAATGTGCAGTTCGCCCTCCACTAAGAAGGGTACCAGCAATTCCTGAGGAAGCAACAGCCAGAGCAATATCACCCTTACTTCGAACCCAAGCCAGTAAAAGGTTGAGCAGAAAAGATTTTCCAGTGCCTCCAGGAGCCTGAACAAAAATTAAAGCGGGGGTACTGGAATTGAGTTTTTCCATAACTGTATTGAAGATAATGTTTTGCTCAGGGCGTAAGGTCGTACGGTGGGACTCGACCTGGTCTAGTAGAGCTGAACGATCATAATCTTGCTCTCTTGCTAGAAGACTGTTAGTCTCATCTGATCGATTCGGGGAACAAAGATTGAATTCTTGTAGTTTCTTCCCAGACATAGCCATAATACGATCTTCAATGTTAATTAAGGCTTCATTGTAACAAAATTCATGAAAATCTGGAATTCGGTTTTGTAATGGAATATGTCTGTGGATAATATCCTCTGACATGTCATGTTTGTAGGTTTGAAAAATCTCTTCAGGATTAGAAAGACCACAAAATGACACCAAAATAGAGAAGAGTTGACGAATTTGGCTAGGAAGACGACAAAGAACTGCTTCATCCATGGTATCTTTCCAATGGTTGTCATCGGCCAAGAGGCCAAGAGCAAGGCAGGCATCTTGAAAGGAAGGATGTATTGTTCCTCTAACTTTTTTCAAAAAATCAAAAGAAGTAGGCCCAACTACGTGAAGTAGTAGTAATCGCAGACAGAAACATTCAAAGTTAGAGACATGGACAGTATAGATTCGACCAATAGCATCACCCTTCTTGATGTCAGGCCAACCATTTACAGATACGCCTTGTTTTCTGCGCTTCCAAACTTTTTCCTCCCACCTATAGTACTGTGGAAGTTCACTATATCGCAAAGTTTTGGCAAAATCATCTTCCTGGCATAATTTGAAGAAAGCTGTTAGAGTGGTGTTTCGAGGATTAGCAACACGATCATGGAGGGTGGACGGAGTAAAATAAACCCTTTCACCATTTTCCAGGTGCACAGCAAGATGAGTAACAGAAGGATGTCGGCCATGAAGAGGAAAATGGAACAATCTCCAAGCAGCCTCATTACTGTTTACGTATCGTCCAGTAACAAAACTTGAAACCTCATCAAGTGGATCTGATTTGCTACAATTCTGCAAGTTAATAACAGCTCGGTCGGAGCCTTTATTGATATATTTGCATATATATTTAATAGCTTTAACTGATGAGCAACATTCAACATTGATGTGAGCATTGAAAATTTTGCTCAACATTGGGGAGTATGGAACGACCCAGCTGTTGTCAACAGTGAAATTACTACTGCTGACTTTCATGGGCAAATTTGCAGTTTGACCACCATGAATGGGGTCACGACGCCTGTATAGTGGATACGAATCACGATCTGTGCGAGTTTCCTCTAAAAATGGCCGTGGATAGCGCTTTGTGCACTTGTTACCCTTCATGCAGGGTGATTTCGGGTTCAGTAGAGGACCACATGGACCGTGAATCATGTGTTTAAGAACAATGGATCTCAAGGAAGGATCATCCTCAGGATCAGGAATTTCAGCACTAATAATGCTATCAATTTGATGAGGGCGAAGTTTATCAACCAACCAGAGAAGTAAATGACAATGTGGCAGCCCACGTTTTTGCCATTCAATAGAATAGACAAAAGCAAAAACATCACCAAAAATTTTGCCTTTCGTGAGCAAATCAACGAATTTGTCGACCTTGAGTTTGAAAACTCTTGCAATGATGTCCTGACGCTCTGAAGACTTTTGATTTAGAAACAACGCTGATTTAATTTCAGGCCATTCAGGATTGCATGTGAATGTGATGAATAAATCAGCAGTCCCGTGCATTCTAGCGTAAGCAAGAGCATCCTGACTATACTCTGCCAAATATCTAGGACTGTTCACAAATGAAGATGGCAAAATAACCAGCTTACCTAGATCATTAGGGCTGACATGTGCTTCAGAAGAAATGGCGTCTTTTAAATGAATATAACTTTCCACTCGGAGGTCACGTTGGTGAGTGGAAATAAAACCCAACCGTTCACTTTCGACTTTGACATACATATCAGTCAGGAACTTGTGAAAAAGAGTACCAAAGTGCAATATAACATTAGCATCGTTTTTTCTGGTCATCAAATGGAAGGCGTAGAAGTTAGTAGCAGAAACAGCATTTTTACGATCACCTGCTGTAAGAGGTAATGGGGACTTGTCGACAGGATTAACCATAGGAATGATCCAAGAATAAGTTTCCTGCCCATTCCAGAAAATCAAAGGGTACTGAAGAGCATCATAGAAACGATTTCTCTCTGAAATTCGAATAAGACTGTTATCATGCTTCTTCAACAGGATATCACGATTGCATGAAGGCTCACCAACGACAATAACAGCGATTTCCTCAGCTGTGGGGGCATTGAAGCAACGTGGATGCTCACCAGCAGGAGTGTGGTCACCTCTTATAATCACCCTGTAATTGTCGCCATCTGGCACATCTTTCAGAGCAGCTTTAAATTTCCGAACAAGGGAATTAGAAGTATTTAACATTTGCTGCAAACCTTGGACAATAGTGTCATCAAGACCATCAGTAATATTCATCCGTCTGGTCTGTTGGGAATCCTCGCCATCCATAAAATAAATTTGAAGGAACTTGTGCTGTTCGGGGGGAGACGGAAGGAGTGATCCAATTGAATGATACACTTGCCCCTTGACAATAAAAGAGGGCTGAAATCCCTGATAGTGAACCTCCTCACCAGCCACAAAATAGGTCATTTGAAATGCCGTGTTGTACTTAATGGAATTTTGTCGGAACTTCTTACTTTTAGGAGTGTCACCGTAAAGCAAGGAGTAGAGAGGCTCAGGAGGTGAAGGTACCAGTGGAAGAGAAACCTTACCCGAAGCACAGCACTAACCAGTTGATTCACCTTTAAATTTAAGTGCCTTGCAGAACATACACTCGTGAACCATGGTACCAATCAGTAATGAATTATGTATTCCATAATCTATGAGTGGATTATAAGAGAAAGCCATTCCTTTCAGTGAATTCCACGAACCCTTTGAACGCTGCAACCATCGCGTTCTTTCTTGCTCTCTACGATCCTAAAAGACACAAAAACAGCAAAAGTTTATAAAATAGTATCTAATAGCATTTAATAATAGAATTATTTCGCAGGATAAATAATTAAGTACATTTCTCAGTATAAATATCACTACTCACCTGGGTTTCCTCAGCCGTTTCTGCTGACCTACTGCTCCTATGCTGGGCAGCGTTATGACTCAAGCGTTGCTGAAAAGAGAAGAAAAATTCAATAAATCAATACAAACAGATCTGTGAAATCGATATTACTTTCGCGCATCGACATTATTATTACATCGATTATTATTACATCGACATTACTTTCCCCTTTCTGCTGCCCTTGTGTTACAGCATTTAATATTTTTCGGCAAATAATAATGAAATTATATTAAGTACATTTCTCAGCATAAATATCACTACTCACCTGTTTTTCCTCAGCCGTTTCTGTTGCCCTTCTGTCACGCTGCCGTGCTGCAACTTCACTCAAGCGTCGCTGAAAAGAGAAGAAAAATCAGTTGAAGTGTACTCTAGGTACAGGCAATGTAATGTAACGTAGGTAATGAAAAGTGCACGTAAATTATATCACTACTCACCTGGGTTTCCTCAGCCGTTTCTGCTGACCTACTGCTCCTATGCTGGGCAGCGTCATGACTCAAGCGTTGCTGAAAAGAGAAGAAAAATTCAATAAATCAATACAAACAGATCTGTGAAATCGATATTACTTTCGTGCATTGACATTATTATCACATCGATTATTATTACATCAACATTACTTTCCCCTTTCTGCTGCCCTTGTGTCACAGCATTTAATATTTTTCGGCAAATAATAATGAAATTAAATTAAGTACATTTCTCAGCATAAATATCACTACTCATCTGGGTTTCCTCAGCCGTTTCTGCTGACCTACTGCTCCTATGCTGGGCAGCGTCATGACTCAAGCGTTGCTGATGATGTACAATAAAAGTATGGGAGGTGTTGACCTTGTAGATCAACACCTTGCATACTATCTCCAACCAAGGAAGTCGCTGCGGTGGTACAAAAAATTAAGCTTTCATATTTTAGAGCTTATGCTGCTGAATTAATATTTTTTGTACCGCCGGTTCTCCATTGACACCCGCAAGAAAGACTTGTATGCGTACCGCTTGGTATGTGTATGTATGTATCTGTATGTGTCATTCCAGACGATAACTCTCGATAGAATTGAGATAAAAACTTCGTTCTTTTGCCAAAAAATCATGCATTTCAAAAGAAAGGATGAGTTCGTTGGACAACACTTTTTTAAGCACATTAAATTGGTCAAATTTCAAAATATGTGTAGTCAAAAAATCTCTAAAAATGGCTAAAAACGGCTAAAAATCGTTCAATTTATTTTTTTTGGTAGAATATTGCTCAAATAAAGTTTATTAACTATAAAATAGAACATCCAAAAATGTATGTACACAATCATGCTGAAAAATGTACTTAAAATTCATCAAAATTTGCTAAAAAATCGATAAAAACTGCCAAATAAAGCTAAAAATTCAGAACCTCTATTTGAATAGCAGGTTATTATTTAGAATACGTTTTTTGCCATAAAATTAATGGTTAACGATTTCCTTTTTGAGCACATTAAATTGGTCAAATTTCAAAAAATGTGTACTCAAAAAAATCTCTAAAAATGGCTAAAAATCGTTCAATTTATATTTTTTGGTAGAATATTGTTCAAATAAAGTTTATTAACTATAAAATAGAACATCCAAAAATGTATGTACACAATCATGCTGAAAAATCGATAAAAACTGCCAAATAAATGCGAATGGTAAAATACCTTCTTTTTTGGTGACTTGTCCGGCGAAAAACAAAGTTTCTTCTTTGGAGGCATTATGCAATGATAGTATATGTTCTTACATTAAAATTTGTTCCTATTCTAAATGAAACTCTTCTATTCAAAAAGAGATTTTGGATTTTAGGCTATTTTTTGCAATTTTATAGATTTTTTAAAACAAAATTAATGGAGTTCAAGTTTTTAGCATAATTTCGTACATAAATTTTTGAATGTTCTATTTCATAGTTGTTGACCAATACAGATGTAATACAAACAGGTAATGTAATCTAACGTAGGTAATGGTAGGTACCTACTACTCAATTGTATACCAACCATGTAGTGCCTTCTTTTCACAAGATTATTTCATTATGGTTACGAAACAATTTCAGTTTATATCCATGTCAAAACGTGTCGCGAAAAATTCCTTGACCCCCAGCCAAATTCAATAAATCAATACAAACAGATGTAATACAAACAGGTAATGTAATCTAACGTAGGTAATGTAAAAGTGCACGTACCTTCTTTTTTGGTGACTTGTTCGTCGAGAAAGAAAGATTCTTCTTTGGAGGCATTTTAATATTGATTGAATTGATAGCTTGAGGAGCGTTGCTGGACTGAATGGCTCGCTGGCAGTTCTCATAGGGATAGGGGGGTTCTCCTTGGTAGAGGGGGTAATTACTTGTCGAAATGGGGAAAAACCCCAAGGATGAACTCAGGTCATGGACTGAGGTCACGGAGGATTAGAAAGTTAGCAACGTCGGTTAGCAGGTAGGCTTCGCTGAAGGTTGTTGAACCAGGAACCAACGCATATTAAACGCTTCACTCGCTTCCGTGTTTTCCCGTCACTTTTTTCGATATCCGATTTCGGATTCAGATTCGGCGGACCCAAAGCTGTATTTCGCCCGCGAAAACCGTTCCGAAAAACGTACCTTTATGGGGTATATTTTAATCGGAAAAAACCAAGTTTTTCGGCGGACTTTTCGAGAAAACGGGTCCGTACTCTCGCATTTTTTTAACGCATTTCCCGATACTTTTTTCGCGATCCGATCGCGCCGTCGTCTTCCTCGTTCAAAAACCTACGAAACCCGTATTTTTCCGGAATTGTCAACGGCCGTTTAGAGGGGTAGGGGAAGCGGGGAAGTCCAAAAAGCGCACATTAATTCTTACTTCGACCCCCCTCCCGCCCTACGGCCCATGGTTCGGGTGGGATTAGAAAATTTTAAATTCGCTTAACCCACTCGCCGTTTGGCCCACTTGGCCCACTCAGCCGTTTGGCCGTGCATAGACACGACAAACGGACGGAGTTTCATTCTTATTAATAGACTAGCCGCTCCGGCTCGCTACGCTCGCCTCCTCGTCCAGCCGGGGGGCAAGCCCCCCGGACCCCCCATTCAATTGCTCGCTTCGCTCGCAAAGTGTGGCATGTAGGGAATATTGCTCGCTTCGCTCGCAAAGTGTGGCATGTAAGGAATGTTGCTCGCTTCGCTCGCAAACGATAGATCCCTAAGGGTAGGTTTAACTTCTGTAAGGGATGCTGCTCGCTTCGCTCGCTTGAGGAAGTTATACTGCCCACCCAACTTGGCAGACGTTTTTTTCTGTTGGAAATTCTTACAAACAAATTAAATCTTATGAAACTACGTGGAACCACAAAAAGTTTATTCGGGGATGTTGCTCGCTTCGCTCGCAAGGTATTGCTAGGGAATGTTGTACTGCCCACCCAACTTGGCAGACGTTTTTTTCAGTTGGGAATTCTTACAAACAAATTAAATCTTATAAAACTACGTGGAACCACGAAAAGTTTATTCGGGGATGTTGCTCGCTTCGCTCGCATGGTATACCTGTATATGTGTAGGACAAAGTCCGTATTTATTATTTGAAATGGCTCTCGCTTCGCTCGCAAGGTAGGTACCTATGTATACCTGCTCGCCTCGCAACATTGTGACATCGAACCCTTCACGTCAATTCTTGAGCCTTCTCTCGTCCACGGCACAATTTTAATCGCTTTGCTCGCTTCCGCTCGCAATTTGACCGAGTTCTCGTCACTTTTTTCGATATCCGATTTCGGATTCAGATTCGGCGGGATCAAACCTTTATTTCGCCCGCGAAAACCGTTCCGAAAAACGTACCTTTACGGGGTATATTTTAATAGGAAAAAACGTAGTTTTTCGTCGGACTTTTCGAGAAAACGGGTCCGTACTCTCGCATTTTTTTAACGCATTTCCCGATACTTTTTTCGCGATCCGATCACGCCGTCGTCTTCCTCGTTCAAAAACCTACGAAATCGGTATTTTTCCGGAATTTTCAACGGCCGTTTGGAGGGGTAGAGGAAGCGGGGAAGTCCAAAAAGCGCACATTAATTCTTACTTCGACCCCCCTCCCGCCCTACGGCCCATGGTTCGGGTGGGATTAGACAATTTTAAATTCGCTTATACACCCTATCGGAAAATCCCAAGAACATCCCCCCACTCGTAGACTCCCCCCACTCAGCCGTTTGGCCGTGCATAGACACGACAAACGGACGGAGTTTCATTCTTATTAATAGTATAGATATAGATGTTTTCACAGGTTCAATGATTTAGTCTACGCATTCATAAGAATACAATGGTTTCATAACTTTTATTTCATTTTATCTATTCTGCTTGAAATGAGATCAAGATCGTCAATTTCATTGATAACTGTCCTCTGTCGGAGTTCTATAGTTATCGAGAAGCTCAGTGACTTTGCTATGTACCTAATGTTTCCTTTCACTCGTCAACATTTAGATGTTACCCTTGTTGGTTACCATGATCTCGCTTTTTTTGGGCTTCCCCAAAAGCAGGAAGCTGAAATTAGAGAGGGAGGCTCAAGGGATAATACTGAAGACGCATGAGAGGTCATCGGCCAAAGCCATTGTGTCTCCTATTGAACGCAGGAAGCGTCTATTTCACGAGGATCTCCTTACAAGAAAATGCGGTATCATGTGACTCACTTCGTGAGCACTGATCTAATTGTTTTATTGTTATACTGACATTCGGTGAATTTCATTATTAACCATGAACCATCCTACTGTGGGGAAGCCTCACTGCCCAACACCTGATACCAGTCTACAAAATGAACATTCTGGTGACAAATTTCGCTTTCCTGAGAAAGAGACCCACTCGGTGCCTTCTTGCCCACCTTCACGAAGATATTGCTGAGTTTATCGTCTTATCTTATGTGTTGAAGCCAACTAAACTTGAAAGACAACGATCCAAGGTTTTTGTTCAGAACAATTAACATTTTTGAACAGATCATAAGTAATAGTTGGCTGATTGTAAAAACCGCTCCGACCAACTGCATGTAAATTTTTGAAGATTATCTGGAAAAGTGTTCCGACTTGTAAGGCGCAAAAACTTTACAAAACATCACCTAGACCTTCTTTTCTCAAGTACTTAGCTCATAATGTCATGAATATTCATACAGCTGATAATGACTAACAAAAGTAGCTGATGGCTTGGTCTCTTGAGTACACAGTTTTCAAGAGAGTCTGGGGAACGCTCAAATGAACTCAGCACTTAAGAGCGCAATGTGTCCTTCACTAAGGAGAAAAGTGAGGGAGTGCCTTTATTATTATTTTTTCCCCCCAGAAACCCGTTCAGGCTTGAGAGGAAAATATGGTGGCATCTTAAAGATTTTTTCTGCCGTTATTCAAGCTAGAAGGAAGTTCATTATACTTTTCTCCTAACAAGAGGTGTGGATAAATGGATAAAAGTTATATTCTCAGTGACACAAGCAGTTGGAATAAAGAAGATTCGTTGAATGAAACGAATCAATGCACGTAATACGCCGAATATTATTGAAAAGATGAGCGAACTAATGCAGATAGGAAGCCCAAAAAAAAAGCGAGATCATGGTAACCCACAAGGGTAACCTAAATGTTGACGAGTAAAAGGAAACATTAGGTACATCGCACATTCACTGAGCTTCTCGGAAACTATAGAACTCCGACAGAGGCCAGTTATCAATGAAAATGACGATTTTGATCTCATTCCAAGCAGAATAGATACAAGGAAATAGAAAGTTATGAAACCATTCTTGTATTCCTTTGAATGCATAGACTAAATCATTGAACCTGTGAAAACATAGTATAAATACATAGTATACATAATATCGATAATGCATATATAAATCTTATTTATGTGTAAATAATACGGGCGTAGCCCAATACTATACTAGCGTAGTAAATTTAATTATACAATATAACTAAATTTACTAAGTGTATAAATGGTCTATTGAGCTAAGCCCGTATTAAACCTTATAAATTATAATGATGGTTTCAGCTGATAAAATTACTACGGAATCTTCACTTCATGAAATCGAGTTTATTATACCCTTTGTCCCTATGAGTGTACTACCATATATTTCATGAATTTCAATTGTTTTATTATTTTCAGTACTGTACGTTTTTAATGGACCAATTACAAAAATGTTCCAGTCATTAAGCATGATCATGTGAGCGAATTCTCGTAAATTATTGTGTCTTATAACATAACATTGTTTTGAAATTGGAGCTCTTCAAGTGTGAAGAAATTGTTAACCACAAGATTTACCATGCTGAATTTGGGAATAGCAAAATCGTTAACTAATTCCCCTCGCGTACTTTTCCCATGTTCAATCCAGTAAATGATTGTTTACATTTGTATCCATGTAGTAATACTGATCTTAGGAAAAGTTGATCTAATCTAAGCACCTTTAAATTGTTAAAACATTTATTGGGTCTAACATTATGCCCCACTTTCTCTATCACCCGTTCAATGGTTTTTCGGGAAGCTCTGAGTGGTTAAAGGTCCGTCCAGCCTGCACTCCCCCACACCACAATTCCATAATATATCAGATGGGATTTTGCAAGAGCGAAATATACTGATCTTAGGGTTTCTCGGTCAAGGATATTTCTTGATATAGGATAATAAATTAATATCGTTATACTTGGATTAGAAGGACTAGGATTGTTTAGATGCAATAATTAATTGCATTGACTTCCCCTGTCTATTTGCATATATCTACGTAGACATATTGATGGCAAAGTCGTTTTTTACCCCAATCACAACGAAATGCAATACACAAATCGCTTACAAAGATGTGTCACACTGAGTGCCCATGAAGATACTTTCTTCCAAATTCGCAATACGGTGGCGAAACGAAATGGGGCTCCTTTGACACACAAGGGAGGGGCTCAGATCAGATGAGGGTATCTAAGGCTCATTTTCCTCCTAATATACCTACAGTAGTGAAATTTGAAACAGAGCTCCTTAGGGATGTATGTAGAATGCAAAACCAGTGCATGGAGGCGAACAAATCAGCTGAGAGATCTCATAGCCTGATTTTTCACAATATACTTATGGTGCTGAAACCTCGAATACATCTAGACCACAATAACGATGTAGGGTAGGGCTCTGATCAAATGAGGAACGTCTGAGGATAATTTCTTTCTCAATCAAACTACGTCGTTGAAACTTGAAATGGAGAGGTTTTGGAAAACGCAGAATACAGTTACATGGTATTTAGGCAAACGGATCAGCTGAGGGACATCAGAGGGTAATATATTTTCCTTAGGTACTGTAACTGGGTTGAATTATTGACCAGTGATATGCGTGGAAGGGCTATCTGATTCATAAGTATTGAACCCTTATATAATAAGTTGTAGCGTTGAGGTTAGTGTATACATCTGCGTTGATATACTTACTTTCTGATGTAGGCACTGTTTTTATATTTTTTAAATTCCCTTCCTACGGTTGTGAAGAAGCCAAAATCACTAGGAAGAACTTTCGACCGGAAAGTAACTCTGTATATTGCGTAAATGTGTACCAAATGTCGATGATTGAATGTTGATAAAGTGATTCTAACATAGAACCTACAATCTTTCTAAAAATTTAGTAATTTATATCAATCAATGTAACAACTAGTAGCTTTCAAAAGCCCCTACAATTCAAGAATCATCTATTTCCATCAACCCTTCCATAATATTAGCTATATGTATCGTCTTAATGCGCTTTATTAATAAAACATCGGAAAAAGTCTTAATCTTAGCAAACGTCCATTTCATCTACCTTCAACTGATATTATGGGATCATGTCCTTACCTACCTGTAATCAACTTTCTGTTTAAACGGGGATTGGATTGAAGACAGGGTTAATGAGTTAGAAGCGATGGAATCTTGACCCATTGAAGAAAATATGGGTTAATAACTAGGGTCCTGCTATGCATTTTTTCAGTTCTACTCTAATGTAATTCTACCTTCATGATAATACCAGCAGATCTGACCTTAGAAGATCGGTGTGTTGTATTAATTACTAGCCGCTCCGGCTCGCTACGCTCGCCTCCACGTCCAGCCGGGGGGCAAGCCCCCCGGACCCCCCATTAAGTTGCTCGCTTCGCTCGCAACGTGTGGCATGTAGGGAATATTGCTCGCTTCGCTCGCAAAGTCTGGCATGTAGGATATGTTGCTCGGTTCGCTCGCAAACGGTAGATCTCTAAGGGTAGGTTTAACTTCTGTAGGGGATGCTGCTCGCTTCGCTCACTTGAGGAAGTTATACTGCCCACCCAACTTGGCAGACGTTTTTTTCAGTTGGGAATTATTACAAACAAATTAAATCTTATAAAACTACGTGGAACCACGAAAAGTTTATTCGGGGATGTTGCTCGCTTCGCTCGCAAGGTATTGCTGTATATGTGTAGGATAAAGTCCGTATTTATTCTGTTGAAATGGCTCTCGGTTCGCTCGCAAACGGTAGATCTCTAAGGGTAGGTTTAACTTCTGTGGGGGATGGTGCTCGCTTTGCTCGCAAACGGTAGATCTCTAAGGGTAGGTTTAACTTCTGTAAGGGATGCTGCTCGCTTCGCTCGCTTGAGGAAGTTATACTGCCCACCCTACTTGGCAGACGTTTATATCTGTTGGAAATTCTTACAAACAAATTAAATCTTATAAAACTACGTGGAACCACAAAAAGTTTATTCGGGGATGTTGCTCGCTTCGCTCACAAGGTATTGCTGTATATTTGTAGGAAAAAATCCGAATTTATACTGCCCACCCAACTTGGCAGACGTTTTTTTCAGTTGGGAGTTCTTACAAACAAATTAAATCTTATAAAACTACGTGGAACCACGAAAAGTTTATTAGGGAATGTTGCTCGCTTCGCTCGCAAAGTGTGGCTGTTTACATGCGATGTATTACAATTGAAACGTGTAGGGGATGTTGCTCGCAAACGGTAGATCTCTAAGGGTAGTCTTAACTTCTGTAGGGGATGTTGCTCGCTCCGCTCGCTTGAGGAAGTTATACTGCCCACCCAACTTGGCAGACGTTTTTTTCTGTTGGAAATTCTTACAAACAAATTAAATCTTATAAAACTACGTGGAACCACGAAAAGTTTATTAGGGAATGTTGCTCGCTTCGCTCACAAACGGTAGATCTCTAAGGGTAGGTTTAACTTCTGTAGGGGATGCTGCTCGCTTCGCTCGCTTGAGGAAGTTATACTGCCCACCCAACTTGGCAGACGTTTTTTTCTGTTGGAAATTCTTACAAACAAATTAAATCTTATAAAACTACGTGGAACCACGAAAATTTTATTAGGGGGATGTTGCTCGCTTCGCTCGCAAGGTATACCTGTATATCCTTGAGGAAGTTATACTGCCCACCCAACTTGGCAGACGTTTTTTTCAGTTGGGAATTCTTACAAACAAATTAAATCTTATAAAACTACGTGGAACCACGAAAAGTTTATTCGGGGATGTTGCTCGCTTCGCTCGCAAGGTATTGCTGTATATTTGTAGGAAAAAATCCGAATTTATTCTGTTGAAATGGCTCTCGCTTCGCTCGCAAGGTACCTGCTCGCAACACCCAAAAACCGAAACCTGTACCTGAGTTATCGAACCCCAAACACGTCTGTCTTCCTAGAGCCTTCTCGCGTCCACAGCACATATAATAGTTCTCATTTTAATAGCTTAGTCTCGCTTCCCCTTGCAATTTGACCAACTGCCCGTCAGTTTTTTCGATATCCGATTTCGAATTCAGATTCGGCGGACCCAAAGCTGTATTTCGCCCGCGAAAACCGTTCCGAAAAACGTACCTTTATGGGGTATATTTTAATCGGAAAAAACCAAGTTTTTCGGCGGTCTTTTCGAGAAAACGGGTCCGTACTCTCGCATTTTTTTAACGCATTTCCCGATACTTTTTTCGCGATCCGATCGCGCCGTCGTCTTCCTCGTTCAAAAACCTACGAAACCCGTATTTTTCCGGAATTGTCAACGGCCGTTTAGAGGGGTAGGGGAAGCGGGGAAGTCCAAAAAGCGCACATTAATTCTTACTTCGACCCCCCTCCCGCCCTACGGCCCATGGTTCGGGTGGGATTAGAAAATTTTAAATTCGCTTATACACCCTATCGGAAAATCCCAAGAAGATCCCCCCACTCGTAGATCCGGCCCACTCAGCCGTTTGGCCGTGCATAGACACGACAAACGGACGGAGTTTCATTCTTATTAATAGTATAGATATAGAAGAGATAGAGATAGATAGATGTACTTACTTGATCATCTAAAAGTAACGCAACCAATGGTGAAGTGATGTTAAATAGTTTTCATCAACATATTAAAATGTACATGCTCTGGTAGGGCGTAGAAACTCTCGAAGAGCTTTCCCTACGGTAAACAAGAGAGATTTTAGCTCACTCAGCTGATCACGATGGAGCTCCTCACGTTGCTCGTCTCTTGTCGTCTCAGAGAGGCACCCTATCAAAATTCGACGCCCTGCGGTAAACAGGAGAGATTTGAGCACGATTTTGCCATTATTATGATTGATATTACGGCTCGTTGTCAGTTGATCAGCGAGGCACAAGTTCCGACATGATGATACATCTTATTAAAATTTGGTCCAAATTGGACCAGCGGTTTCGGAGAAGTAGTGAGCACAACATTTTACCCATGAATATATATATATATATATATATATATATATATCTATATATATATATATATATATATATATATATATATATATAAATCTGAAAATGAATGACTGATTTAATTGTGTTCTACACCCTCTGAAACGCATAGAAAATGCTTCCCCACCCGTGCCGCCCTGCCTGCGGCTGTTATATCCCCTTTTCTACGTAAAGTTGGGTAAAAATGAGTCAGACAAACCGATTACGCGGTAACCTCGTACGTGTAAGCGGAATGTGTCTTCCTTAGCTCCCCGGCGTCGTCCTCACCCTTTTGTGCGTCCCGACCTGAAAGCCTTATTTATTATGTAACAGCCTCACTACGCCTTTCCCTCAAGGCTGAGTGGGCCCTCGTCTAACCGCACCTCAGTACCCTTCGTCTCGTTGGATTCTTCAGTGTTAACAAAGGCTCTCAGTTGCGAGTCATGTAGGTAGCTAACTACTTCTTCTCGAAATTCGGTACCTTCACTACAAGCGCAAACAGAATTAGTAATTGGGGAAAATGAGCAAAGATATACCATTACAGGGGGATTCACGTGATTTCACCGTGGCTTTTTTTAAAATCTCTTTATCGATGAATTAATTACAATTACAATTTTAGTTTATGCTGCTTAAGCTCGTACACAAAAATACAACTTTTCTGCATGTATAATTATCAACCGTCATATCGTACAAAGCAAAATCATACAATACTTCTTTTACTATACCTTACAACAACTAGGTAATGAAATTCAATTGGGATCAAAATTACCCGCCGATAGAAAGAAAAAATTACCCTGCAACCAGCTCTTAAATTAAATTACTCATGCTCAACCAAGTTCCGTTAGAAATCAAATGGTTCGGAAAAATTATTACATTTAACATTCAACATCCAGTCATTCTATATTCAACAGGTGGACTTGCAAATTATTTTCAAGTACCTTGAAGGTTTTAATTTTAACACCTTTAAAGGCATCAGGAAGATCATTCAACAATTTCGGGACTAAGAATCCCCGGCATCTGTCATCATAGTTATTATCAGTTCTCTCTACCTGGTACAGTAGTTCGCCTAACTGGATACTTACCTGAAAAAAGTTATCCACTATAGTTACATAATCAAATAATTTTGGTTTACTATTTTCAACAATAAACCATTGTAATTGACCAAGAAAAAAACTTTTTTTTATCCCCCCTCAAAATTTGATGGTTTACGTTTCAAGATGCGTAGAATCCAAATATCAACAAAAAAATGAAAATAAAATTAAAATAAAATCGTCCGTCCACCGTACGCCGCGCCGTCCAAAGCTTTTCTCAACGAGTACTGGACCAAACTTTAAGAAATTTGGCTTGAAAATCATTTATCGGAAGGGGATGTGCCAGTAACATCGGCGTCGCGTTCGATGAACACTAAAGGGTAGAACACAAGAGCTGAAATATTCAAAAATCGAGATCTTGAAATCTTTCCATGTAATAATATTGATTTTTTGAGTCTCATTTATAAGAATCCGCCCAAAGAATCAAACGAACCCAGACAGAATTAGTATTTCCCCATACACATGAATCGTATGCCATTTTACCGGAAAGTTCTGAAAAACGGCTTTTTACTTTGTACTTCAATGGGAATCTGTCTGAGCAAAAAATTGCTCGAAATGAACTTGGTAGAGTATTTAACCCTTAATCGAATGAGGTTCATCAGATCTGAACCAGACCAATATTAAAGTCGCTGTGTGATTTTGAAGGGAAAAAGTCTAGACGGGAGGAGCAGAGGACCCCTCTAAAATTACCCCGATTTTCGGTAGTCCATAATTCCCTTATTTTGGGAAATATATCATAGTTTTTGGGGTTGAAATCGGATTGGTTTTTTATGCACTATACATCTTCACTACCTACACACAAAAAATACCGTAGTAAGTACGGTTTAGGGATTATGAGAGAAAAACTTTAAAATGGGCAAAATAAACTATGTTTTTAAGGCCGCCATTTTGTATTCCACCTGTTCGATTTGGGAGACAAAGATTTTCTCTCTCAGAACGAACTAAATTTTCAAAATCCTGAAATCTCTACCTATTGTTGGCCTTGTACCAAATAGGTTTCGAGACATCAGAGCCTTGTCAGGAGACCGTGGCATCTGTAGTAAGAGTAGAACCGCTCAACCTTGAGTAATTAAGACCCTTGGAGAATTCAAGTGAAAGCTTCCCTCACGAAACATAGGGAGTGGGGCTGTTTGAGTGGAAAAATAGTGAAACCTTGACCTGTCGCACAGTGGGACGAAACTCCCAAATACCGCGACATCGAACTAAAAAAAAAAAAATTTTTTTTAACCCCAGCAAAAAGTAGCAGCGTGTGGTCTATACCAAGCTTTATAAATAGGCCTTCTGTCCTTAAATTGTTTTTTAAATTATACTCCAACGTCTCTCCCCGGGAAATGGGGCTTCTTCAAGGAGATTCATGTTCCAAAGTGCAAATATCCACTTACTAATAGTTTACTTTTTTTGTTTACAAAAAAAAGAAAGAAAGAAAACTGTAAGTAAGTAGATATTTTACACTTTTGAATAATAGAGGGTTCCAGGTTACTGCAGTTAAAGATCACACGGTGCACGTGAACTACGATCAGCTGATCAGGTAACAACCGACAGCTGACAAATTACTACAATCGTGCGTCGTGAATAGGAGAACGCTTGATTGACAACTTATGATCGGGTCTTAATACGTCCTCGTTACCACGTCTTCAACACTAGGGTGGAGAGACCAGTGTTTGACAAGGACCCAGTAATTGACATCTCACCAAAAAGTTTAAATAATAAGGTGTAAAAGTGTTTTACGGGCTTGATCCTTTTTAATTTTGTGACAAATTACCTTCTCAGTGAAGTATAAAGGGCGAAAATGGTTTCAAGTGGGATTTTGTGAAATCTGGAGAAGTTTACCCAACAGAACATCGTGTTATCATTTCTTTATTGCAGTTTCTTGTGATTTAGCTAAGGAGGTATGTGTTTTATTTTGTTTCACCATGCCTTCCACATTTTCAAATTCGATTGTTCTCATGGTTTTTTTCAATCAATTTTTTGTGCAGATTGCATTTATGCTATCATTTTTTGGAAATAATCAAAGATAACCTGTTAAAATGCAAATGTCAATTAATAGTCCCCAAACTGCTACTACCCTCAGTGATTGACAGTGCTGTCAATTACTGATCCTTTTCCAATTTTCCCTCACCTACATTTTTTTACATTCTAATTGAAGGTTAAATCATAATAAAGTAGTTCCTAATCAAATTTTGATGAAAATCAAATGCTGGACCAGTGTATGACATGGTTGAAAGTGATGTCAAACAGTGGTCCAATAAATTGTCAATCATTGAGTCGGGAAGGTTTTAGTCTTTGACAGCTACCAGCATTAGTGTTTGACACGTTCTCATAATTTCTTAGTTACCTAAGATGCTTTTTGGCTAATATCCACTTCTACATTATACAGGTCAAATACTTACTATGGCTTCTTCTAGAAGAAAGGCGAAAACAAATAACAAAGCAAAAGAAAGGCTTGAAAATGAAATGAAAATGTGTGGCTGAAATGAAGGGGTGATGTGATGAAATAAAAGATGCGGCTAAACCGTTCGCGTAAACTTATTACAGTAATCATAGTTCACATAATGAATCCAAGACCTAATTAAAAATAGAGAAATAATTAAAATCAAAGCGGAAAATAACTACAAAGGTACACAATTGAATCCATACAGGCAATTAGAGTAGGGGGTTGCACCGCTGTTCCAACGAACTCACAGCCTCATGAAATTGCATCCTTCATATCAGTGATAATCATTAGATGAATCAGTTGAAATATTAGATTCAGATTTGATGACCACTCAAGTCATTGTGGATAGTGACATGAGATGTGAAAAAGAAATCCTGCTCGGGGGCTATGCTTTCGGTATGGTGCCTCTATTTCACAACAACGATCTGGGAGGGCTTGTGATATATGCGAGAAGCAATTTCATCATTCCTGTTTGGGACTTGGAGAAGCCGAGGCTAAGGAGGAAAATCTAACTGCGTGTGACGAGTGTAGTTCCCTAGCTAATTCGATGGAACTTCATTTTTAGTGAATCTCAATTCATTGTTCAAACACTTTAGCTTAATGTTACATCGATTCCAGTCATTTTTGTTTATTTTATTGATCTCCAATTATTCTTGTCAGCGGCTATTTTTACTTGTTCGAAAGAACCTTAGACGGTTCCGATTTAGAAGAAGTTTAAGACTGATTTTAAATGTATAGGTAAACATAGATTTCTATTCGTTCTTTTCATTTGTTATTTATTGTTAATATTTATATAAAATTTAATTATATTTATACAAAACTGAGTTTAAATGCTCAATTTATTTATAAACTGTTTAAATAAACGTTTTATTAATACACGGAATCATTTATTGAAGAAGAACTGATATGTCAATCATAGGGTGTCAATCACAGGTGCAACCAAAAATTTGGCTGTCAAACACTGGGTCGAAAAATTGATTTCGAAAAAATGAATTTGTGATGCTTTATGGCTTGAATTAGTGATTTTTCCAATACTGAGCAGTTTGAGGACATCCTGATGCAGCAATAGATGTAAGTCTCAAGTTTGAACAAATGAAAAAACATAACTTAATTGCTTGTAAAAGTCGAAATTTCTCTTAAGGGATCAAACACTGGTCCCTCCACCCTACGCCCGTAAATGTACAAACTCGAGGAAGGTTTCAGTGATGACCGTGTTCATTTAATATTTTATATTAATATCATTTAAAATATAAATTAAATGTATAATTATATTAAAATATGCTAAATTTATGTATATTTATCTTATTTCCACTCGAAGAAGTTCATTCATAGAGTGCCCAAAAACAACTTAGTCAACCAAACGGAGGATAAAGGGTTGCCGAAAATCGGATACTTAATATATTTCCGTTTCAATCATATCTACCTGTGGGCGACGGAACGAATTTAATTTATTTTTGTTTTCATGATTTGATTTATTTTCAAAGTTAATTTTTCGTTTCCAAGATCAAAATTACTAACTTCATGTTTGATTATTTTTAGGCCCACATGTTAATTTTATTACTTAGAGATTTTTTCATTCGAATAAAAGCAGTCTGTTCTAAAACTCAAAACACGACTTACCCATTCCTTAACTAATAATAAAATTTGGTATTTCAAAAAAAAATATTGAGACAATAGTACCTAATAATAAATTAAGTACAGCACAAAAATAACACAGTTAATAATTTACACGTCCCACAAGTACATCACGAACACGCACAATAAGTACCTTCTAATTAACAACAGATACAAGACACGAGGGGACAAGTGGTGAACCACCGACTTACAAATGGAGGGAGACACCTACTTCGTACCATCCGAAAATGTATCAGAAGTAAGCATAAAATTACCTGCTTTCTGGCCAGAAAAACCCGATATTTGGTTAAATCAAGTAGAAGCTCAATTTAAACTAGAAAGAATAACTTCCGAACAAACAAAATTTGACTATCTCTTGGCTCAAATGGACAAAATTTATGTTGAAAATATTTACGGCCCATCCATCAACATCTCATGGCCCACCCGTTTTTAGCAAGGCACGAAGATTAGATCCTGAAAAACTAAAATGTGCTAAACAAGAGTTTCAATTTCTTCTAGACAACAATATTATTCGACCTTCTAAATCACAATGGGCAAGTCCTCTTCATATGGTAAAAAAGAAAAATGGTCCATGGCGCTGTTGTGGAGACTGCAGAAGACTCAATGATCGAACTTTTCCAGACAGATATCCCCTTCCCCATATTGACGATGTTAACCAAATTTTAGTCGGAAAAACTATATTCTCAAAAATTGATCTGTTGTCTGCTTACCATCAAATTCCTCTTGCGGAAGAAGATAAAGATAAATCGGCTATAATCACACCTTTTGGCTTATTCGAATATAATTTTATGCCTTTTGGGTTAAGAAATGCTCCATCAACATTCCAACGTTTCATTAATTCTATTATTTCTGGACTCGACTTAGAAGGAGCCAAACCTGATCCAGAAAAGATCAAAATTATAAAAGATCATAAACTTCCTAAAACTGTTCGAGAGCTTCGAAGATTTTTAGGAATGTTAAATTTTTATAGACGATACTTAAAAAATGCAGCTATGCATCAGGCACTTTTGAATAACTACTTGAAAGGAGCTAATAAAAAAGATAACAGACAAATTCAGTGGACAGACGAAACAATTGAACAGTTTGAGAAATGTAAAGAACAATTGGCAAATGCCGCATTACTCACCTACCCTGACACAAAATTCGAATTAGCGTTATTCGTGGACGCTTCCGATTTCGCTGTTGGTGCAGTGCTTCAACAAAAAGAACCCAATGGTTGGAAGCCAATTTCTTTCTTTTCGAAAAAATTGAATGATGCGCAACAAAAGTATAGCACATACGATAGAGAACTTCTTGCAGTGTATCTTGGCATAAAGTACTTTAGACACATGGTAGAAGGAAGAGACTTTGTTGTGTACACAGATCACAAACCATTAACATATGCTTTTAGTCAAAGAAATGAAAAGGCTTCTCCACGACAATTGAGACACTTGCAATACATTTCACAGTTCACCACCAAACTAAATTATTTAACAGGCAAAGATAATGTAGTCGCTGATCATTTTTCAAGAATTGAAGAAATAAACCAAATTGATTACTCCGAAATAGCGAAATTTCAACAAAATGACGAAGAGTTGAAAGAGCTCATGAACAATTCATCACTAAAATTCAAAAAGTATTCCTCATTTCCGAATGTTTCCTTATATTGTGATATTTCAACAGAAAATATTCGGCCATATATCCCTTCAAAATTCCGTCAATCTATTTGCAATCTATACCACAACTTAGCACAGTCTGGAATCAAATCAACTGTAAAATTGATAACAAAAGTAATATGGAAAAATATCAAAAGTGATGTATCTTTATGGGCTAAGACATGTCAAGAATGTCAAAAAAGTAAAATATCCAGGCACACTAAATCTCCACTCGGCAAATTTCCAAAAACTGATGAGCGATTTCATACCATTCACATAGACATTGTAGGACCTCTTCCATTGTCAGATGGATTATCGTACTGTCTAACATGTATAGATAGGTTTACGTCATGGACGGAGGTTATTCCATTGAAAAATATAGACGCCCAAACAATTGCAGAAAATTTTTATGTCAATTGGATATGCCGTTTCGGAACACCCACATGTATTATCACAGATCGTGGAAGACAATTCCAGTCGGAACTGTTCCACGAGCTAGCAAATTTGTGTGGAGCAAAAGTTCAACACACAACTGCTTACCATCCCCAAGCCAATGGAAAAATAGAGCGATTTCATCGAACACTCAAAGCAGCGATCAGGGCTTATGGAAAGCAGAAATGGACAGCAGTCATCCCAACAATTCTGTTAGGCTTGAGATGTGCATTCAGAGAAGATGCCATGTGCACAATCGCGGAGATGGTATATGGAACAACGCTGAAGATACCCGGAGATTTCCTTGAAGAGAGAAACTCCAAGTTAGTGGAGCCATCCGTTTTCGTCCATCAATTACGAGAACAGATGAGAATGCTGAAACCAGTTCCCATTAAAACAAGAAACAGCACATCCACATTTGTACACGAGGATTTGAAACGGTGTAGCCACGTTTTCTTGAGGATCGATAGAATGAAACCCTCGTTAGACAAACCATACGAAGGTCCGTATGAAGTACAAGCACGTACAGAAAAGTATTTCACTCTCAACATTAAACAAAAACAGATAAACGTAACAGTAGACCGACTCAAACCAGCATACATCCTTTCAGAAGACGAAAACTCAAGAACCACTAACAACAGAGAAGAATACAAGAAAGAAGAACAGATGAAAGAAGAACACAAGAAAGAAGAACTCAAGACAGATGAACAAATCACACGCAAAACACGCTTTGGAAGAACAGTCAGATTTCCCTCTCGATATTTGGAATCGTAACTTCGTTACTGAGGGGGGAGTGAATGTGGGCGACGGAACGAATTTAATTTATTTTTGTTTTCATGATTTGATTTATTTTCAAAGTTAATTTTTCGTTTCCAAGATCAAAATTACTAACTTCATGTTTGATTATTTTTAGGCCCACATGTTAATTTTATTACTTAGAGATTTTTTCATTCGAATAAAAGCAGTCTGTTCTAAAACTCAAAACCGACCATTTCTTACAAATTAATTTCAATAAATATTATCAATCAAGTACAGCACAAAAATAATACAGTTAATAATTTACACGTCCCACAAGTACATCACGAACACGCACAATAAGTACCTTCTAATTAACAACAGATACAAGACACGAGGGGACACTACCTCTTCCGAGTTACAAACATTTAACTACTGAGATACAAACATGTATTATTTTCCTGAGTTTCTCCATACAATGCATACAATCTGTATTACCAACCTGTTCATCTAGGTACATACACCAATATTACTACTAACAAAGTTGAGCAAGAACTTACTTGAACGATCACCAGTGTTCCTCGCGGATGTGTCTTCAAGATAAACCTGGAACACTTCGTCGAGCTCGTGTCTGCTCAATAAACTAACGCGATGAATAAGCCTACAAAGTCCAATGCTTTTCGCTAAATTTAATTTCACAAATAAAACGGCGGGCGGACGGACGACGGAACAATTCCATTTTTGAAATCGACTTATCTTGAAACGTAACCAACAAATTTTGAGAGGAGAATAAAATAATTTCTTGGATGAGTGCAAAGGTTCACTTTGCAAATATCACTAGGGATTGAAAACAAAACAATAAAACAACACGGTGGTAGGTGATGGAAAGTGAGATCAGGTTGAAAGAAAACAGAGTCGTAGGAATCCAAGATGTCGAATGTCGAATCAGTGTCAGGTTACAAAATATTTAATAAGAGACGACGTGTGAAGACGCTTGAAACACCGTACTAACGGCTTGCGTGTTAGCAAAATTGTGATTTTCCCTGGATTAACGGACACCGTATTACAACACCGTGGTAACCAGGAATTCTATATAAATTTTCCCTGAAGAATCCCCAGTTCCAGGGGAGTGTAGTTTAATTTTTTCAAAACCTTTTTAAGGACACAAGGCCTTTTTCATAAAGCTTGTTATAATCTGAACTGTCCAAATAAAGAAACGTTTTTATGGTCTCTATACCTTCCAGTGTTTACGAGAAAGTCATAAATTCAATAAAAGTAGTACGATTCGCTACGATGCTGTACACATGAACTGAGAAAAACATACCAAATTTTTGGTACTTTGATATTTTGTATTCTTTGATTTTAGGTGCTTACATATTTTTTAGAGGAGGAAATATAGTTTTCAGTATTACTCATTACCATTGTCCACGAAAAATAGTTAATAGTTTCCGGATTTCTTATGTTTGGTGCGAAGTTTCTAATTTCTATTTGATGTTAAGAAATATAATTTGGTATCAGAGTTGGGCATAATCTTATCGTCGCATACGAATACGATTGTAATTGCGATAGTTATTCGTTGATTCTGAGTCAACTGCGATTATATTCGTATTCGTGTAATCGTATTCGTCTGTCGGCAATTAGACCAATACAACCCATAAAAATGCGTCACGGTCATCAATTTCAATAGGACGTCCCTCCTATGATATGCGAAGCCTTGCTAATATTACTTAGCTTCAGAGGGACGTCCTTAAAGCGAATTCAACGATTGGAGCCCAGCCTATTTGTCCCAAATCTATTTCAATATGACGTCCCTCTGAAGCTAGGTAATATTAGCAAGGATTCGCATATTACAGGACGGACGCCCTATTGAAATTGATGACCGTGACTCATTTTAATGGGTTGTATTCGTGTAATCGCCGACAGTCGAATGACGATTAAACGAATACGAATATAATCGCAGTTGACTCAGAATCAACGAATAATTATGGCGATTACAATCGTACTCGTATTCGACGATAAGATTATGCCCAACACTGGTAGATATGTTTAAAGTTACGTATATCGAGATGGCTATTTGAAAAATGCTCCGAATCGCTCCAAGAAATGGGGTCCAAAATCCTTTAGCGTAATAATCTCATCCGAAGGTTCCCGACCCCGATCGTAGTTCTTGTATAAGGAGGCGTTGTATGTATGAGTTACATTTCGTCGAAATTCGTTGGAAGGAACCCACTTCAAACGTAACCAAAGACAGGCAGACATACATAGGGACAGATTGTAATCTTGTTGTGTCTTTATAAAAAAAAGTAACTGCAGATTTGGATTCTACTCCCTGGAAACCATAAAACCCTATTCTGATGCAAATTCTGGTAATTATGTTAGCCCTGAACGCAATGTCCGCAGTTTTAGTGTTATCGCCCCTCTGTGCGTCGGTCGGATTGAGACCCTATCAAACAAGGGAAAATGTCAAAACTTCCTTTCCCTCAAACTTCAGATCTAAAATCCCATCTCCTCGATATCGTACATACGGACTTTATTAATGTAACCAAAGTATAGCTGGGCTGCTCAGCTTAGAAGGACATTGGTGAGTTTAGGTTTTGAAGAAATTTGGAAGAGACAGGACCCCGTGGAAATTAATCAGCAACGAAATTGGATGGTGCACTGCTATAAGATAAAATAAAAAACTATATGAAGATCGTGAGCGCATCGCGAGGTAATCCTACAGTAATATTCTGTACCTCAGAGGTCGATTATCGTAAGTGACATTTTGGCGATTTTACAGGAGAGCCAAAAGAAGTTGTGGGCACACCTATTTTGATCCCTATGGCCCATTCTGATGACTTTATCATGCTCAAATTAATTAATTTGAGCATGATAAAGTCATCAGAATGGGCCATAGGGATCAAAATAGGTGTGCCCACAACTTCTTTTGGCTCTCCTGTAAAATCGCCAAAATGTCACTTACGATAATCGACCTCTGAGGTATAGTATTTATCAGCAAACCCACATCACCATGGGCACAGAAAGTTATCTAATGACTAATGCGCCAATGATTTTCAAGCGATTGATCGCCCAGTTCAGAATGTCAAACCATAGTAGGTATCCTTCAGTGTACCTACGAGAATAACTATTTGCAAATCGATTTTAGTAGTTTGGTCGGCCTATTGGGGAAATAAGTGAGCTGAAACTCTTGTTACATCCATGTTCTGGATATTTTACCTTATCAAATTCCTTTTTACATTGATTCTTGTACTTATGAACCAATTTTGCAAATTATATTTACAAATCAATCAATATTTGCAAATCGATCAAACAGAAAAATCTATTTTGTGTAATACTAACAAAAATGAAACACTGCAAAATGTTATAGGAGAATCTCTTCAGATGTTAGAGTACCGGGTCGAATACTTGGGAAATAGGTCCTTCTGTTCCTACTAGATATTAAATATCTTAAAATTTCAGGGCGCAGATGAGGACGTCATGTTGGGAAATTTTTTATTGTCGTACGTGGGAATTAGGACATTCTTGGGCAATTTAATTTGTGAAGTGGGGTTATAAGATTGGTAACAGCGTACTAGTATAGATTTTAAATAGTTATAGTAAAAGGATATTAACACGGTGCAGTAGGTACGCTCCTAAAGGAATAATATTACTTTAAAATAAAGAAGTGAAAATGAAAATTATAATGATTGTAAAAGAATAATGCTAATATAATAACTAGTATTCATATTAAAAATATATATTAACTGTATATGATTTATTATTGGTTAAGTAATGATGAAACATCTTGACCACAAACTGAAGATTACATTTGTTTAGCTTACTTTCTTTTTCTCTCTTCTCTCTCTCTCTCTCTCTCTCTCTCTCTCTCTCTCTCTCTCTCTCTCTCTCTCTCTCTCTCTCTCTCTCTCTCTCTTTAGAAGTAAGACTGTTCCTTCTAGGTTTTTATTACATAGATATTGCTTCATCTTGTGGAGTTACTTACATATTAGAGAGAACTCTTTCATCAATTGTACAAGGAAACTTTGTACAATAAAAAACTTTGAATCTTGAATCTACTGCAACCAAAGTCATCTACCAATAGGAGGAAGGGCCCAAATGCTTCAAGGTATTCATCATCAATGACTGCTCCAAGTGGTACGAAGTATATTTTCTCAAGAAAATGCTATTCCCAAGAAACGAGTTCCACTATCTGCTTTACAAGCAGATACCATGTTACATGGATATGTCTTTGATTGGGGATTTCATAACGGTTGTCCTCGAGAGTTGTAAACAGATCGTTTAACTTTAAACAAATCCCTGGGCCGCATGGCCGCATCCCGACTAATTCCAACAAAACAACGGTTTACTTATAGAAATGTTGAAAATAACTGTGGAGAGAAGCCACTACAATGAGTTGTTGTTAACAGTCGACTGTTGTCAAGAGGATGAAAATGTTTCCTATGGAGTGGAGTAAATGATGCTATTGCTTTACGTTAAGAATATTGTAACCGGCTTATTAAAATTGTTTATAGTCCGATCAACTTAGTTTAGGAATGTAGCCAGGTACGGAAGGAGGGGGAAATTGGTAGCTTGAGATGTGAACATTTATCACATAAATCAAGCGCTTTCCAACGAGTGGCGAACGATTTATGTGCGAGGAAAACTGCGGAAGTTCCATTCCCCTAGCAACGGCTGGGTTGTACGTGAAAAACACTGAAATTGTGACACAAATTTTGCATCACGGAAATTTTTGGTTGACCCCCCAGAGCAAAGACATATCCATGTCAAAAGTCAGATTCATTGGAAATTTTCAAGGTCTACAAAGCTGTTGTCAAAAAAAATAGGGAAGGAAGATGAAATGTTCACAATCTGACAGCGGAACTGTACATGTACATAATGTACATGTTTCGTTTGAGAAACAGTTCCAAGAGATGAAAGAGAGGAGCTGCGACGACCCCGAATTTCACTAATAGAAGCTCGGACTACTTTAGTTTCCCTCCTCCGAAAACTGTTCGGGCGCCTCGTTTCTAAGGTATCACAAGCACTCTCAAGTCTTTGCCCCCTACTTCGAAGAGATTTTCACCCAAGTCGCAACAACTTCGGAAAAGACAAAAAGAACAAGGAGAGACCTGAAACGCGTGAAATCCTTTCATAAGATATGAGGCAACTTGTCTCCAACGCCTCCCTGTCTCCAGACTTCTAATGGGAAATTTCCCTCTGTATACCTCGCAAGATACTTTACGTTTACGGGCTACCAATTCTCTACGTGTTTTCTCCCTTGAATTATCCCCCTGTTTTCTGAATCATCCGCCATTCCTACTGTGGTCCTCTGCGCGGCCTAGAAAATATTAGTCTACTTACTGTAATACTGGTCAGCTTCAGAAGATTTATTAGCATGCACATGCGTTAGCCATGGGTCCCCGCTTCGAAAACGACAGGGAAAACCCTGGAAATTATTGCACAATGGTTTATTATTTTTGTGTTAGATAGCCCTTCTACGCAGATCACTGGCCTATAATTTATTATTAAACCCCGTAGGTAATACTTTTTCCATGATCAGCCATCTCGAACCTTCTACTCAAAAATATTACGCAACATCCACCGTCCGCCCTGAAATCTCTGTTCACATAGCCTACACTCATCTCAGCTCTTTGAGTATAAATAATTAATTATTAATACTCAATGTCTCAGCTACAAGAAGTGTTTGTTTCTGATTTTTACCTTATATATACGCACATATACCTATATTGTTTTTTTCTTTTCTTCTGAATTACCGATATTGTTTCCTCATCAATAAACTAATCTATTTTGCAAACAATATTGTGATTGGGCACCGCCCGTTTTGTAAATGAATAAATAATATATGATCTAAACATGGCCACATGGCACCGAGAAGAGTTCACATTTTTACAGTTCCAAGACCTCTCAATTTTTCGCTTCACAGTAAAGATTTTTGAAAAAAAAGGTCGATAGGTAAGGAAAGAATATACGTTCAGAGGCCCCTCACCTCTTAATTGTTACCGAGGAGTCTTAGAGGAGCTCCATCTAAATAACAACACCGTGGGTCGATAGGAAATTTAGCCTTAGAGACTCCGAAGCTGATCTGAGTCCCTCCATTCTTTGTAATTGTATTCCAGATCTCCAAAAAGGAGCTAAATTTCAGGTTTCAGCACCAATTTTACAGGGAAAGTAATAAATAACACAGTACTTATAAGAAATTCCGTTTTAAATAAGTGCATTATGACTACGACGGAAATGTATTACAAAGCTACTTAGGTATGATTCAATGTTGCAATGTGACGTACTTATATCATAAAAGTAGTTGCGGTAACTACTGGTGACAGGCTTTTGTACTGTCTCAAAGTATTGTTGACAGTGAGTTATTTTGTGGAAAACTCACGTTCTGCAATGTACCACCATTCACTTTGGAGATGAGCCCTGTCAGGAAATGCTGGTTTCAACTTTTCGTTTCCCTTCAAGCTATATCCATAATTATCACTCTAGCGGCCAGTGCTGGACGTTTATGGAATTCATACTTTTGTTTTGGCAACGGTTTTCGGGGAGAAGTTGGATAATTATTCCAATTTAACCCATAACGCTGGCCAGCTCGCTTCCGTATGACCCGACTAATGGCTCGCTGGCATCCGCCATGAGCATTAAACGCAGAGCCTTTCTTCCCGAAAAATGTGGGAATTCATCATGAAGAACGTGGAAATCATGAAACGGACAGAACTCTATAGCATTCGAGCTTTTCACCCTTTCCTCCAACTTCAAAACTGCTAACAAGTTTTGACTGGTATGGTGACAACACAAATAAATATAATAGGTACCTACAATACCAACACCCAAATAATAATCAAAACATGTAAGTTTGTTTTACCCTCCAATGTCATTTTTTCAATACCTACTATTTTTATTGTGTAAGGTTTGTAGATGAACGCGCAAAAATACTTATTCGACTAAGCAATACAACCATGTACTAGGTACGTCTTAGAGTTTATAGATCTACTTGTTTTCTTTCGAGTGTTGGGTATAAATTTGAGCTCTCCACTACTATGGACCTACTTAATGTGGTTTGCTGAAAAACATTCCAGAAGAAAGCCATTATTGTAAGCTAAAAAACGTCTGGTGCGAGGCTTCACACTACTTTCCTTACTTGTATTCATTTTACATGGATGCTATCATGATGGATCACATCTTAAAAGGATGGGGTTGTTTTATTCGAATGTTTGATTTTCAAGTATAGGAGTCCTTTAGTCTAGAAGTTTCTTCAGGTGGCTCTCAGTAAGAGACCGATGATCACTTGTATGACTTCCTGCATTTACTCCAGGCGAGTGGGAAAGTAATAACTGTCTTCTAACCACCCCTAAAAATTGCAACGAACTGCTGGTTTTGGCAGAATATTAGAAGTGAATAGAGTAAATCCAACATTGAAAACTCTTACTCGCTTAGTGTTGAAGTTCGAATCAATTTGAAAAGCCAGCCCACTTACTGTTTTGTTGTACAAAAACTCGCTAACTTATGCTTCATTTTAAATGTTTGCTGCGGTAAGTGGCAACTACTTTCCGTCCCGATCAAAGGGTAATATAAGAAAGTCGTGCGATCTTATTAAAAAAATGTATGTAACTCCCAAAATACGAGTACATGAGTATAGCTAGACCTTACATGAACACACATCTTCACTAACCGAAGAGATAGCTTGGGGATTGACATGGGATTGGCTTGGAAAACACTTCTTGTAGCTGGGATGAGTGTAGGCTATGTGGACAGAGATTTTAGGGCGGACGATGGATGGTGCGTAATATTTTTGAGCGGAAGGTAGGAGATGGCTGATTATGGAAAAAGTGTCACCTACGGCGTTTAATAATAAATTTTGGCCAATGATATGCTTTCATTGATATGTTTTCAGACACTGATTAACTACAATAGTTAGTGGGTTCCTAGTCCAAATAAAAACTCGTTCACTTTAGATTGGTATCGTTGACTACAATCTACATCAATAATTATTGTAACTGTTTAGTTGAATCAAAACTTTGTATTGCTACAATATTACTTTTGCAAGACAAAACTGCTGAAAAATGGTTTTACAACCACAAATTAGATGGACGTGAGACGGCAAACTTCTTGTGAGAAATAGGTTGTTTGAGTTGCGATTCACTGACGTAGCGCAGTCATGGCCGACTTTGGCTAAAACTCTAAACTACTCCAGGCGTGACGACACGACAATATGGGCAATAATATTAGGCATGTATACCTAATCCTAAAAAAACGTAGTACACTTATAGATTACTATTATTGTGTAACAAAATTTTTGTTTGCCATTAGTTTGTACATAGAGATGGCTCAAATCTTTGAAACGTTTAGGTAAAATAGTTATTTGCTTGTTGATAAACTGAGGCCAGTAAATGTAAACAATAAACTCACACACAGAGACCACGAGCCGTTCATATCCACCAAGGTCAAAGTTATGAAGGGGATACGGAAAAGATGGCCCCCAGTATCAACTGAGGCTCCCAGTACCACAAATTCTTTGGACATTTCCGCATCCCTCGTCGTTATTTTAATGACCTGGTCCTCTTTAGTGGCCTTTTATTGCTTTCCGAACCGCACTAATGACGTCATTCCAATAGTTCCGCAGGCCCCTTCCTGACCGACACTTCCATGCTCGGCTCTTCACTCCTAATTGCTCTCAGTTCTGGCTTCGAGATCATTCAGATTTAGGAAATGACCGCAATAAGAATTCATTGAGCATGTTCAGTTATATCCACAATAGTTCGACGACTATCTAGTTCTAGCATAGCAGTGCTGAGTTCTCATGCAGTTTCTATATTTGGATTTTGAGAAGAAATGTGTCCTATAAGAAATCCTACCAAAACTTGGTTGGCTGTGCAATTTTCCATTGTTTCTTAAACTCTTAAGCTTCTTATAATTCCACAGGACAAACTTAACAACGCGTTTACGAGTATTCACGATTTGATATCACTAGTAAAGAAATGCATTAAATTTCTCCCTTGATTGGAAAAACAATCTATCATGGATATGCCTAGGTAAATGTAGGTTAATACTAGAAAAGAACACAGGAAGATATAGGCAGAAAAAGAAAACCACAAAATCACATTTAAACACGTAATTTACTATAAATTAAACAGACATTTAATTTGAACTGGTAATAATTAATATGGTAGAAATTCGCTTTTGGAACCACTCAGCTGATCCCGGACCTTTGCATTTTCAAGTGTAAGTCCTAAGGAGGGTATATACCAAATTGCAGCTTCGTACGATAAATAGCATAGAAATTAGCTTTAGGAGCCACTCAGCTGATCACGACCTCATTATGCGTCAAGTGGTGAACGCTTTGTTCGTGGACTGAAAATCGTCGGAATTAAATGTACATAGTTACGGATTGGTTGTAATTAAAAACCAACATGAAACTTCCGTTACACTTTTTCGGGCTGAAAAAACGTCACACAATTTTTTTCAAAAACCCCAAGTAAAATACCAATCCATGTCAACACATTTTAGAGTTTTTTATTTGAATTTCACGTTTTAGACAGTCCTCAACGATTTTCGTCTTGTACACATCTGTTGGTTCACTGAGCGACTAAACACCAAACTAAACAAACTAAGCAAACTGAACACCGATTTTGATGGAATATTCAAGGGTTGTGTCAGTTGACTCTGGATGGCCTAAAATGAATTTAAACTCTGCTGAATAAATTGCAATGCTAAATAATAAATTATATCCATTTCACATATATGTCAAGAAAAATACTGTACCTATAGGTGGTAATAAGCCGAGAAATGCCAGAAAAATGTCATTTAGGGCACTTTCAAAAACGATTTCTTAAATAAGAACTCACCTCTGTTAACTATCTCGCTTTTGCAGACTTTTAAAAAAGCTTTCAAGTATGATGAATGAAATCAAGACAGTACAAGTTATGTAGATAACAAAGTTCAAGTCAATATTTCGCGCGGTGAAATAGGCATGGAAACCAGCTGTCCATTTTGGGGATTATTATCTGGATGTCCATTTGTTCAGAATATTGATGAAAAACTACACATACCAGTCAGTTAAAGACATTATAGTCAGTTAAAACGGGTTATGGGTTAATGAAACAGGAAAGTGCAGATTGAATAGCGTATTTTATTATGGATATTCAGCTTTTAGTTCCTTCAAGACAAGTTCAAAGGTATAGGTAGACTCGGAAGCAAAAATCTTGTAAATGGTCGACAACATACAACAATGCATAGAAGTTTTGTCATTTACAGCCCATGAATGATTGAAGTCGACGGGAAATGTATAGCAAGAAAGCTGCAGGTGGCATTACTTTAGCAATGTTCCGAGAATGGGTGATAAGGAGGGTTGAAGCCTTGGGGGTGGGGGTTGTGCCGCATATGGTCCCAAGTGGCGATGTTATGCAGACTGTACGGCCTCAGTTATGGGCCGCTCACCTGTCTCGCACCCCCGTTCATCCCTTAGGCCGGTAAGTGGCGTCTTAGCCCCGGATCGGAGGGGAGGTCAACAGCTAGTAACCCGCGGTAGCATGTGCTCCAGTCTCTTCGTCGGGCGGTTATCGCCCAATAATGGGCTTCTCGCCTCCCCTTTCCAGAACGTGATCCCCACTGCCATCACGGACTTCTTCCGCCTCTGATGTCCGGTTTTGAGATTTACGAGGATTTTTTTTTTTTCTTTCTCCTCCCCGAGATTTATTTAGGTGATTCGCGCGGGGTGAACGGAATCTTGTACAGGAGGCTTTTTCCACCTAAGGCTTTACAGGTGATTTCTTCGGACGGGTAAAGAAGTCTGGAGTCCCTTGAACTTGTCTTGAAGGAACTAAAAGGCTGAATATTTATAATAAAATACGCCATTCAATCTGCACTTTCCTGTTTCATTATCCCATAACTCGACTGATGGATATCGGGTACTCAAGCAGAGCTGGGCATAATCGTAATCAAAATTACGATTACAATCACAGGGTTTTAGAGTTGTGATTACGATTATAATTACTGCACCTGAAGAATGATTACGATTATGAGTTACATTCATAATCTTTTGCAATTACAACAGTTTTTTCTGTGAATACAATAATTGATTGTGTTTACTCTCTTCTCTCTCTCTCTCTCTCTCTCTCTCTCTCTCTCTCTCTCTCTCTCTCTCTCTCTCTCTCTCTCTCTCTCTCTCTCTCTCTCTCTCTCTCTCTCTCTCTCTCTCTCTCTCTCTCTCTCTCTCTCTCTCTCTCTCTCTCTCTCTCTCTCTCTCTCTCTCTCTCTCTCTCTCTCTCTCTCTCTCTCTCTCTCTCTCTCTCTCTCTCTCTCTCTCTCTCTCTCTCT
This sequence comes from Adelphocoris suturalis, assembly GCA_030762985.1. Taxonomy (NCBI): domain Eukaryota; kingdom Metazoa; phylum Arthropoda; class Insecta; order Hemiptera; family Miridae; genus Adelphocoris; species Adelphocoris suturalis. The sequence goes on from CM061047.1 coordinate 20,286,701, forward strand.
CTCTCTCTCTCTCTCTCTCCTCTCTCTCTCGCCTCAAAATTTGTAGAATGTGAATTTTTGAAAAATTTTTATGCAGAAATCCGTTTCAGGCTATTCTGAATCATATTCTGAAGTTTAACGCATTTTTTTATGTATGTATGTATGTATGTATGTATATATGTATGTACTCGTATGTATATATGTATGTATGTGTCATTCCAGACGATAACTGTCCGTAGAATTGTGCTAGAAACTTCAAACAAATTTTAAAATGTTAAGGACACAAAACGAAAGTTCAAGTTCGTTGGCCAGCATGATCGGATTACATCTTCGGGTTGAAATTTTCAAAAATGTAGTCAAAAATTTCAAAATAGCCTGTTTTTTGCGATTTGTTGTGCGAAATGATTTGTTCAGCATACTAACATGTGGTATATTCGGAATCAGCGTAAAATTTCCTATAAGAATATGTATCAAGTTTTCAAAAATTTCAAAGTTGAAAAATCAGTCAAAAGTCGAAATACCTAATGCCGAAGTGACCAATAACGAGGTTTTAGCAAAAACGGGTTAAGAATGAGAACTGCTTCGGTCTTTCAGGGAGAGGAAATCCCGTTTTGGTCACGTGATGCAAAGAGAGAGGTAGGAGCTGTTATCAAGGGAAAAATTGTCGGGAAAAGGTCTATCGGAAGAAGGCAGAACTCGTGGATCAGTGTTGGGCATAATCTTATCTTCGAATAAGAATACGATTGTAATCCCGATAATTATTCGTTGACTCTCATTCAACTGCGATTATATTCGTATTCGTGTAATCGTATTCGTCTGTCGGCGATTACACGAATACAACCCATAAAAATGCGTCACGGTCATCAATTTCAATAGGGCGTCCCTCCAATAATATGCGAAATATATGGGACGCCCTATTGAAATTGATGACATTGACCCATTTTTATGGGTTGTATTAGTTTAATCGCCGACAGACGAATGCGATTACAAGAAAACGATTACACGAATACGAATATATTCGCAGTTGACTCAGAATCAACGAATAATTATTGCGTTTACAATCGTATTCGTATTGGTCGATAAGATTATGCCCAACACTATCTTGGATGAAACACTTGCGTCGGTGGTTCGCTTGCTCGTTGGTTGAAATATTCAGGGGTGCCATTTCCCGAGAGATAACTGCCAGTTGGATCGCCGACCTTCGCATGGAGTTGGCGTAACAAGAAGAGTACCTTGAATCAAAGCGATTAGGGTACTTCTCTGCTTTTATTGTGATGTATCTTTCGATGATAGAAGATGGTGGCTGTAAAAAGTTGGTATAGTAAAAGTTTAATTGCCAGGATGGCCCCCAGGCGGAAAAGTCCGGAAAAACCTGAATTTTCCGTCGCGAAAGTTCCGTCTTTGCGTCGGGAAAAGTCAGGGAAATGTCAGGGAATTGCGCAAAAACCACCAAATGTCTGGGAATTTGTTTAATGAAAAGTTGGTGTAATAATTTGAAGCGTTTTCAGGTATAACTCCTAAACAATCAAACTTTATCATTCTAGTTACACATTATTTCATAGGTGAGTTCAAAAGTAACAACGCTACACGCACATGAAAAAGGAATGGATGTGCCATTGGCTTCCCTGGTAACTACAACACCTAATAAACCATTTGTTAGAAAAATCTATAGAGTATTGAACTAGGGAGAGAAAACCCAGCACAGTAGTGGATTGATCCAGTAAGAGTCCAAAAACTATTTTGTATGTATAAGCTAGGACTTCTCAGGAGGGTTGAGGAGGGGGAAATTGGCCCACTGAAATGTGGTGTCACGTGTTATAAATTCACAGAGCAATTTTCCAACGAACGATTTTGGTGGAATGGGAAATCAGGAAGTTATACTGTCTCTGGCAACAATAATTAGTTGTAGCTGAAAAAAGTGTGACATTTTTTGCTGTCGGACGAAAATGTTCAATTATCCCAAGAGCTGAGAAATCCATAAAAGGAAAAAAAATTAAACTAAAATTATTAAAATTTGTACTTCAAAAAATAGCTTCAGATCACAAATTGAGAGACCATAAAACATTAAATAGAATAGAATAGAATCGTATGGGTTCATTTTCGTCAATTATCGTATTACATTTCGGTTAAATTGTTATGATATTTGAGCACTTCGAGGGCAAACAGACTACATATTTATGTGATCTGTTTTGTTTTTTTCTTCTTTAAATCATACGTTTTAGAAGCATTAAAGGTACATTAAAATGACGAGAAAACAAAAAAATTTGAATTTGATATTTTTTGTCCGGGAAATCTGAAGTTCGCTCAGGGAAAAGTCAGGTTACTTGTGCGGTGGTAGTTATATATTATTTAAGCTATTTCGGTTTTTTTTTTTTTTTTTTTTTCAGTGTGGGGCGGAGACGTCAGAACCATAGGGCGTAAAACCTCGGTGGACTTCCAATGAAATGTGGTGGCTATGCATTCCAGCTCCGACCTTACACATAAACTATGAAAACACCCATTGTCACGGCGGAACTGCTATTCAGAACCGCTAACTATAGGGCCACTCAAGTCACTTCCACAACCCACTGGCGAGCTCGCAGGACCGTTATCCCACAAAACTCGAGATTTTTACAAATCCACAAACTAACTACGTGAAAAAAACTGACCCCTGAGTGAAAAGTGAATCAATTCACAAATATTATATTGATAAGATCTAATGTGTGAAAATAGTAAAAATAATAAAATAATCTAATAGGTATACTTCGATCGACCGGCTGATATAGTATGAATGCAATTGATGAAACGTACACAGACATAATGGACTGTTTAGTAATAATTTATAAACAAATGATCAGAGCATGGAATATATTGAATACAGAAATTCAGCGCTTTTAGAATTTTTCACTCATCATTGAATCGTCGCAATCATCGTTGTTGAATTATCGGAATTTAACAATAAACCAAAGATGTTTAAGATCGAAATGTTACCTACCTTTGACTAACAGTTACTCAAATATCTATATGTTATTCAAATACCAGTCATTGTGTGATGAAATTTAGAAGACATCGAAAGACAGAAAGGCCTTTTCCGTGAAGTCGTGTTGAAATCTTGAAAACTCGGATTCGGCTTGAGAGTCATTAAAAACTCTCGGTTAACAATATTGGGGTTGTGTGAAAACGATAAGAAAAAGAAAAAAAGTTCCAGCCATGCAGCAGGATCGTATGAGCGAATCTTCTTAAATTATCTATCGAATTGTAATATATTAAATAGTATCGAAATTTGAGCACAAATAAATTATTGAAAGTTCCAGTCATGCTGCATGATCGTATGCGAACGAATTTTCGTGCATTATCGTATTATATGTTAGTTTGTTTTGAAATTTGAATACTTTGAGTACAAAGAAATTGTTAACCACAAATTTTTTTATGGGAAATAATCAAAATTTACTATTCAAAACAGGTGTCGTATGTTTAGTAATTTTTCAGTCTTTTAATAGAGTTTTCAGCAAATATTACTGAAAGTTAAGTTCATTTTTCACCATAATTTAATAATTTTTTTTTTTTTTTTAATGCTCTACTCCATTTTTGACAAACTTCATCTGACGAAAATATAAATTCAACAATTTTTAGACTTTTGTAGTGTTTTTTTTAGCTCATTTTTTGAAAATTGACCAATTTAATGTGCTCAAAAAGTGTTGGACAATGAACTCATCCTTTCTTTTGGAAACCTTGATTTTTGGCGCAAGAACGGAATTGTTATCTCAATCATAAGGAAAGTTATAGTCTAAAATGACACACACAGACGCGCGCGCACACACACACACACACATTATGTAGGAGATCCAAATGGTTCTTGGTTATTGACCGTTTACATATAGTTCAGGAGGATGTTGAGGTTAGTTCTTAAACAGATTTTTCGTTCCGACATTTCAAAGGTTTATTCCTTCATTATCAAGGGCTATAATACAAACAAAAACAACAATCAAATTGAAACATCATGATCATATATATGAAAAAGCGTTAACAACTAGGATTTATTTCAGAATGCCTCAAAACAGATTTCAATGAAGATAATTTTCAAAAATTTTGATTTTAAAAATTTCCGAGCCATAGCAATAGCTTCATTTTCTACGAAAAAATTTATGGAAAAACCACTAACTTATGGAAAAACCACTAACTAAATAAAATTCGGCAATTCAAATTCAAAATAGACTTTGGAATTTTAGATTTTTTAAAATCCAGTTTTTATAGATATTTCAGCAAATATTAATGGAATTCACGTATGTTTTTCAGCATACTTTTGTGTAAAAAGTGTTTGATGTCCCTAGATATTCGTTAATAATTTTCTTTGACTGAAACTTCGCTGAAATTTATGAATTTAACGGGTTTTGGCTGTTTTTAGCCATTTTTGATGATTTTTTCTTGCAAAATTTTCGAGATTCGACCAATTTAACGAGCTTAAAAAGTGATGGCTGACAAACTCATCCTTCCATTCGAAAAGCTTGATTTTTTGTCGAGAGAACGGGACTTTTATCTCAATCCTAAGAAGAGTTATCTTTTGGAATGACACACAGACACACACACACACACACACACACACAAACAAACGCACACACCATTTATGTTGTAAGCCACTTTTCGTAGATGATATTTTGGAATCTTTAGGAGATCATAATATCCACTCTACATATTGCGTCTCATTAGAAAGCTCTCGTTGCTGTAGGAATAAAAAGTTTCAAGTTTATCTCATCATCATTCAACCAACTTGAACGTATTTCATTCCGGGCGCCTGGTTTAGTATGACCAGTTAGTAAACACCCTGTTGTTGAGTAAATATTGCTCTTCAAACGCCAGTACTGATAGCTAACACTATCATAATTATACGTAGTTGGTTCTGGAGTGATGGAGAATGTCAATTAGTAGTATTAAGGCTCCCTTTATTATTTATTGCTTACGAAGTGTACATATAGAGCGGTACGCTTTATTAATTATATGTAAGCACAATTTATATACGACTCAGCATGACCTATTTATAGATGACAAATAGCCTACATTCAAATGTTTACACGAACATTTGGATACGCATGAACGTCTTTCAATTCTAAACAAAGTACCAAATCAGATTACCCAAAACAAGTTCACATTATGGGTACGGATGTTAAAACAAAGGAAAATAATCGATTTTATATTATCTTCATCTATAAAAATGTTAAGTTAGTTTGTGAATGCTTCAAAAACTCAATAGGGTGGAGGGACCAGTGTTTGACAAGGACCCAGTGATTGACGTCTCACCAAGAAGTTTAAATAATAAGGTATAAAAGTGTTTTACGGGATTGCTCCTTTTTAATTTTGTTACAAAATACCTTCTCCGTGAAGTATAAAGGCGGAAAATGGTTTCAAGTGGGATTTTGTGAAATCTGGAGAAGTTTACCCAACAGAACCTCGTGTGATCATTTCTTTATTGCAGTTTCTTGTGATTTAGCTAAGGAGATTAGTGTTTCATTTTGTTTCACCATGTTTTCAAATTCGATTGTTCCCATGGTTTTTTTCAATCAGTTTTTTGTGTAGATTGCATTTATGCTATCATTTTTTGAAAATTATCAAACATAACCTGTTAAAATGAAAATATCAATTACTAGTCCCCAAACTGATACTACCCTCAGTGATTGACAGTGCTGTCAATTACTGATCCTTTTCCAATTTTCCCTCTCCTACATTTTTTTTTACATTCTAATAGAAGGTTAAATCATAATAAAGTAGTTCCTATTCAAATTTTTACGAAAATCAAATGCTGGACCAGTGTATGACATGGTTGAAAGTGATGTCAAACAGTGGTCCAATAAATTGTCAATCATTGAGTCGGGAAGGTTTCAGTCTTTGACAGCTACCAGCACTAGTGTTTGACACGTCCTCATAATTTCTTAGTTACCTAAGATGCTTTATGGCTAATATCCACATCTATATTATACAAGTTTAAATACTTAATATGGCTCCCTCTAGAAGAAAGGCAAAAAAAAAAATAACAAAGCAAAAGAAAGGCTTAAAAATGAAATAAAAATTGTGGCAGAAATGAAGCGGTGATGTGATGAAAACCAAAATGCGGCTAAACCGTTCGCGTAAACTTATTACAGTATATCATAGTTAACCTTATGAATCCAATACCTAATTATAAATTGAGAAATAATTAAAATCAACGAGGAAAATAACTACAAAGGTACAAAATTGAATCCATACAGGCAATTAGAGTAGGGGGTTGCACCGCTGTTCCAACGAACTCATGGGCTCATGAAATTGTATCCTTCATATTAGTGATAACCATAAGATGAATCAATTCTTGAATCAGTTGAAATATTAGATACAGATTTGATGACCACTCAAGTCATTGTGGGTAGTGACATGAGATGTGAAAAAGAAATCCTACTCGGGGGGTTATGCTTTCGGTATGGTGCCTCTATTTCACAACAACGATCTGGGAGGACTTGTGATACGAGTATATGCGAGAAGCAATTTCATCATTCCTGTTTGGGACATGGAGAAGCCGAGCAAACGGAGGAATATCTAACTGCGTGTGACGAGTGTAGTTCCCTAGCTAATTCGATGAAACATCATTTTTAGTGAGTCTCAATTCACTGTTCAAACACTTTAGCTCAATGTTACATAGATTCCTTTCATTCTTGTTTATTTTATTGATCTCCAATTATTCTTGTCAGCAGCTATTTTTACTTGTTTGAAAGAACCTCAGAAGGTTCCGATTTAGAAGAAGTTTAAGACTGATTTTAAATGTATAGTTAAACGTGGATCTCTATTCGTTCTTTTCATTTGTTATTTGTTGTTAATATTTATATAAAATTTAATTATATTTATACGAAACTGAGTTCAAATGCTCAAATTATTTATAAACTGTTGAAATAAACGTTTTGTTAATACACGGAATCATTTATTGCAGAAGAACTGATATGTCAATCATAGGGTGTCAATCACAGGTGCAACCAAAAATTTGGCTGTCAAACACTGGGTCAAAAAATTGATTTCGAAAAAACGAATTTATGATGCTTTATGGCTTGAATTTGTGATTTTTCCAATAATGAGCAGTTAGAGGACATCCTGATGCAGCAATAGATGTAAATCTCAAGTTTGAACAAATGACAAAACATAACTTAATTGCTTGTCAAAGTCAAAATTTCTCTTAAGGTGTCAAACACTGGTCCCTCAACCCTATGTCCTTCACTAATTTCCATTTTGGTAGGCATATATTTACAAGAATGTTTCAGGTATGGTTTTAGGCTGTAACAAAATCCTCTAGATTTACTCCTTTTTTGTAAACTTGGACTTCCCTACCGACGTCGCCCGGGTAAACAACTTCGTAATGAAGGAAAAACCGAACACGCGTCGAAATTTTCACGTCAAATGTTGAAGGGGTGGGCGTAAAGAACTTTCGATAACTAATTCAACAATACTAAAACGATTTGGGTGGGTTGAGCCGAGCAGTTTCTATTAAAAATTTAAAAAAAAAAAAAAAAAAAAAAAGAATAAATGAAAATTTTTTTGGACTACTCAAAAGCGTAGTCCAGGGTACAAGGCGTAGGTATCGGGTACATGGAAAAATCTTTCCCATTTTCTGCTGAATAACACATCTATTCAAAGATTTTTTTTTAGTACTGAACATGATGGTGAAACCTGAATTGAGATATCTTATTCCTTTCCCGGAACAGACCTGATGAGCTATGACGAAACGCGATCTTTCTTAAAAGTAGGCAACCATCCTAAGAAAAAATCTCGCTTCTTCATGGTTCATCAGCTCCGATCCGAGAACGGAATAAGATATTCAAAATCTTCCTCATTTTTGAAAGAGATTGGGCAACTAGGGCATGAGAAAATTATGCTTGGTGAAATTCACGTTTGCCGATGCGCAGAGTGAAGTATTATTTTGGAAATAGTGTCATCTGAAGGTGGTCGTTCACTAGGTCGGCAGAGCGGCGCCATGCGACCCTAAAATCTTGAGGATCGCCCACTATGGGGCGGATTTCATTTTTCGACCCGTCGTTTTGCCAGTCCTGCGTAGACCGTTATTGGAGAGTTTTAGTATTTCTCGTAAACACGAAAACAAGCTGTTAGAGCGAGCACGATGAATGCCAACCTCTTCGCATTGATTTCCCGTAGCGTTTTCGTAAGCCCGAGAGAAAGAGAACTCTTATATATAGACGTTAACGTGACTCTTGTAGTGAATAAATTGTCACAGTGGAATGTATATAGTTGTTGGCCTGTTTTGCATCTGGTCTTGGTTTTAATATTTTGTTTTTTGGTTTTATTTTTTAAATCCACTTTGGGGGCTGAACAGTGGTCATCGCTGTGCCCCTAATTTTTTCCCCCTTCCGAGTTGCTGGTGGAGTCCATGATGGCGCTCCTTTTTGGCCGAGGATGACGACATGGCTCCCCTTGGAGTCCTGCCACTCCTAGTGTCCCTTTAGACACCTTGTTCAATGCTGCTAATGACCCTTCTGGTTGAGATGCGGCTTAAACCTTAATATAAAAAAAGAAACGACCACTTACCTCTACATCATATAAAAAAGATTCAGCCGTGAAGAACACGAATCTTTAAACCGTGTAAAATGAACCTTGAAACGAAATCTTGAGTATTAAAAGCTGAAATCTTCGATAAAACGTCGAAAGCAAGAACAAAATGCTGCTAAAGTCCCTTCTGGTTGAGATGCGGGGAAAAAACACCAAACAAAGACAATACAAAGGTTAAACCAACAACAGAAGACGGCACGGGGAAAACTCAGGCGATTATGTCGGGTGTGTGTGTGTGTCCATGCCAACTACATGACAGTTGCTAAGTTATCCAGCATTGTTATCTTAGAGAAAGGTCAAGTTGTCGTCTCGGGATTACGATTCCGAAAAAGCTGAGCACGAGTAAAGCTGACTCTTCCCGTTCCGAAAAGCTTTTCCAAGTTACGAAAATCTCTTATAGTTTCGGAAAGACCATTTTCGTATACGAGAAAATGAATACGAGAAGTAAAAAACTCTCAATTATAAACAATTAAAACCTTGTAAAAGCTAAAAATCATCGCTAGCGTGGTAAAACTCCATTCACCCTCTTCCACCTTGCTGCAACTTAGACCAAGTTTTTTCAAACTCTAGGTAAAATGTGTCTACCAAGGTTTTTTTTTTTTTTTTTTTTTTTTTCAAAACAGTTCACGTTTCAGCTGATCGCATTTCTCGAGAATCAAAAGACATAATTCTTTTAGAAAATTTGACACTGATTTCTAAGATATGCTCGAAAATCAAATTTGGTTGAGTTAAAGTGGAGAAACATGGTTAATGCAATTAATGTGGTTTTCCCGATACACTCTTTTACAAATCATATACCTATCTCGAATATGAATGAGAATTGTATGACTTAGATCAACGCAAAATTTGTTCAAAGCTTGTCTGAATCCACCCATTATAGTCGGTAAATGGTAAATGTATATAAAGGGTATATATGAAGGGTATGGTCATTATTACATATGATAGGTACATTTACGTAGGTAGGTGTATTTACATATGAGATAGGTAAATATATGGCAGGAACATGGTTTTATCAAGAAAATTAAAATTAATAGGTAATTGTGAATTTACGGAACTTATTACTGTATGATCTTTTAATGAGTATTTTTAGTCTATACTTTCCCCCATGTCTGGTTTTTTCCTCCATACCACCTGGCAACCCTGTTCCGAGCTGTATGAATCATATAGAACGAAGTCGTACGAGCACTGACGGAAAAGACAGAGATCGAAAATGTTTCGCTTTGTCCACCGTCCGCTAGGTTCGTAGGGGCAGTGCGGAGTTTTCGCGTCGCGTCGCGCCGCGCTCCAGAAGTTTGGAGAGCGGTTGATTGCGGACATTTTTCGACTCACCCGCGCCGCGCCGTGCCGCTCTGTCGACCTAGTGGAGGGACTGCCATTTAACGTTTTTTATTTTTTTAAATTTTTTTTAAAGTAATTTATTTTCCAATAAACAAAATTATCACATTATATAGTATACATCGATAGGGTTAAAAACAACAGAAATCATTTTGCTACTACTAAGTAGCTAAGTTAGACTTAACCCTTGCATAGGTGGAAAATTATTCCCCGATATGGGACTGCCCGTGGTAGGGGAAGAGTCAGTCCCGCCTGCAAAAATCGATATGACTAATAACAGAATTGAAGAAGATTTAGCAATACATTAGAAAAAGAGAAAGAAAGAAAGGAAAAAAATTTCCGGAAATAAGAATACAATAAATAAATAAATATTCTAAATGATGCTATTTTCGTTCTGTATTAAGTTCATTATAATAGTCCTTTAATAATTTGAATTTATAACTATTATTATTGGAAGAACTATTATTGGAAGTTTAGTTCGTAATTCAGTGGAGAATGTATTAATAATATTTATCGATTTATAAATAAAGAAGTTTTGTGCCAATGTGGTGCGGTACCTCGGAATTGATAAAGTGCTGGTTTGAGAATTACGGGTAAAAACATCATGTTCTGGGACTATGGGCTGGTAATTTTTTAAATAAAGTTTAACTGATCTCATTTTAAACAGGAGACCAAACGGTAGGATACATAATTTCTGAAAGATAGGTCTTGTATGAGCAAAATAGTTGAATTAGGGCTTTTTGCAGAATTTCAATTCTACCAGATACATTCTTGTATGCACTACCGTACAGCGGGAGGCCATACAGCAGTACAGATTGTGCAAGCGCACAATACATGGTCCTCATTAACTCAAGTGGTAGGTACATCTTAATCTTGTTAAAAACATAAATCAATTTCCTTAATTTGGACGCCAGACTGAATATATGGTTTTCCCATTTCAAATGAGCATCGAGAATTAACCCTAAATATTTGGTCGTGTGTTTTCTTTCAATGTAAGGGCATACATTGCATGGACGATCTTTACATCCTGTCTGATGTAGTCGTAACTCCTCCATTTGCGGGGTATGAGCACTCGTGAGAGAAAAGGGGATAAAGCAGGTTTTTGAGACATTAGGGTTAGAAGATTCATGTTTAGCCACTCATAAATATTTGCTATGCCTCTTTCTGATTTCTCCCGAGCCTCATCCCATTTATCAGCAGAGAACAGAAGAACAGTATCGTCAGCAAACATAAATATGTCACCGTCAATATCATCCCTCATGTCCATCAAGTCATTGACATATAACAAAAACAACAGCGGCCCCAAAACAGTTCCTTGCGGTACATAATCCATCCAAAACAGCCTGATCACTCAGAACCCCATTTAAACGTACAACTTGTCGCCGTCTAAACAGATAGCTTTCAACCCATTTTGCCTCAACTTCAGTGACTCCAAATGCTTTCATTTTGTTGTTCAGTATGTGATGAGAAATAGAGCCAAACGCCTTTGCTAGATCAAGGAATACACCGATGGTCTTCAGTCCTTTATCCAGTTGATCAACTATATTTTTCACAACGGTCGCAATAGCATCTTCAGTGTTTTTGTTAGATCTAAATCCAAATTGCCCTGGATGGAAAAGAGAATTGGTGTCTAAATAAGTTATTAACTGGGATTTTACACACTTCTCAATGACTTTAGAAATGACACTAACCAAAGAGATTGGCCGATAATTCAGCAAAATGGTAGGGTCTCCCGAAAAATTTACAACAAAAACTCCCGAAATTTTACATTATATTTTTAGAAAAAGGTTATATCGCGCCTCGCAGCGCTGCTCTTTTGACCTAGTGGACGGACTGCCGATAATTTTATATTATATTTCTAGAAAAACGTTATATCGCACCTCGCCGCGCCGCTCTGTCGACCTAGTGGATGGACAGCCAATAATTTTACATTATACCTACTTCTAGAGAAAGTTTATATCGCGCCTTGCGGCTTCGCTCTGTCGATCTCGTGGCCGTACTGCCAATAATTTTACAGTATATTTTAGAGAAAGATTTTGGCGTCACGCCGCGCTGCGCCGCTCTGTCGACCTAGTGAACCAACAGCTTATATCAGATAAAAACTGTGGAAATTAAGCGAACACACGACAGACAGTCTCACATTCACACAGACACGGATCCAAAGTTGTTCAGCACAGTCTAAAACGTTAAATGCAAATAGAAATTTGGATTTTGGAGACAAAAAAATTTGTCTTTTCCCAGAAGTGAAAACAATGATTCACTATAGGTATACTCGGAAGCGAAATTCTATTAACTTACGAGGCTGAGTTAATGCATTCACCGAGTTGGCTTTGGAACAATACCGCGATTATTACAAAGGACACAAACTAACACGAACAGAACCTTTAGAACACCAGGACATACAGGAAAAAAACTTTATTTTTTCCCCTTTCGACGCGCTTTGGACTGACCGACCCCAGGTACAGAAACAAAGGTCAGCGATTTATCACTTGGAAATTATTGAATGTTTTCTCCTCTGTGTACCGCAGGCATTTTCCGGTGGCCTAGCCCCAGATGGAGGAGCCCCCTATATTCCACGTACCAGCCTTTTTCTAACGTGAAACCTGTTTTTCTGTTATTATTCATGAGGGAAAGCTGAGGGTAGGTTGGCTCAAGTGCTTATAAATATGTCAGCTTTGACCTCGTCTCTTTCCCCCCACTATTATCAACCCCTGACATAACTCTCCCTTCCCCCCAGTCCGTCCCATTCAATACAACCTTATAGGGATACCCATAAACCTGCTCCGTCTCTCTCATATTCTTTCTTTGTTCTATAGGAATATAATTTTGGGTCGTGCATCGATCATATGAGCCAATTTTCGTAAATTACCGTATTTTATTAGGCTACCTTGTTTTGAAAGTGCGCTCTAATTTAATGATCAACCACCGATTCTACGTGGGGAAAAAAAACGTTCTAAATACTATTCTGTGATTTAAAAAACGATTTTGAATTTCTAGTTTTTAGGACGTTGTTTGGGCAAGACTTCATAATGAAGAAGGACGCCTATTGGAATTGATACAGAGGGGTGTGGGACAACCCAAGCATGAAATCAAACCGTGAAAAAACCAAAGGTGCTTGTCTGTGTGAGTTTAAGTGTGTGTGTGCGCGCGCTTGTGTGTGTGTGTGTGTTCCCCATCATTACGCCGCCAGATCCTGCTTGCCCTTAGGGGCTCAAGCTGGGAGGTTGCCCGCACTGCTGCTGACCTGGACTTCGTCAAGCAGCAGTTGCTATGATGTGAATTAGCAACACCAACTGCTCCCAAACCCAGCTCATCTGCTGAGTTTGCTGCTGCTCTGCATGAATCAGTAGATTTTAAAGAACTCCGACAGTGCTCTGAATCCCCATTTTCTTCCCAGTGGGTGAAATGGGCTTCAGAGGGCATTGGGGCCCGCGACTATCGCCATTTCCATGCCGTCCGGGTGGCTAAACCAGCCACCTCGGTGAGGTGTTCAAGTAGTAGCGGGGCAGTGGACACCCTTTGCCGTGCCTGTCGAGGCAAAACTGAGAGTCTCTATCATGTGGTACAGCAGTGTCCTCGTACTCACGGTGGCCGCATTCTACGTCACGATGCGGTCGCCAAGCAGATACCAGGCGCTTTGTCATCCAGCGGTTGGGATGTCGAAAGGGAGAGACTATACCACATGCCGAGTGACCTGGGCAAGAAGCCATATATCGTTGCCGTCAAGTCCTATGGGTCTGCAATAGTCCTGGATGTCCAGGTTGCCAGTCTCAGCGTGGACATGGAGCAGACCTGGCGGGCAAAAATGAAAAAGTATGATAAAAATTATATCTGTGGCAATCGATTTCCTAGCTAAAAGGAATGGCGACTATTTACATCAGGGTCATGGATGCGACCGTGTCATGGCGCGGGGTGTGGTGCGGGGAAAGCGCCACGGATTTACTCGAGTTGGGCATCTCGGCGGGAGTCCTCCGTGGTATCACCACCCGCATCCTGGGGGGTTTGTACTTGAACTGCTGGTCATTCTATAGGGGCACTTCCTTTCATCCCATTCTCCCTCCTCATCCTTCGGCAACTTCCCCCATCCCTAGAGCGGGCGTCAGGTAAACCTGGGCGTCCTCCCCACTTTATTTATTTATTTTCTCAAAATAATGGTGTGTCCCCTCCGCCTTTGAGAGGAGTTTTGTTTAAAAAAAAAAAGTGTGAAACATATTGCCGACGTTGCCCGACCTACAATTCTCAACTGGTTTTCGAGATTCATTGTTTGTCCATTAGTATTATGATGTACCACAGGACGATCATTGGGCCTTTTTTGTGATATCCCCGCATATTTCCGTTAATTCTCTACTGTTCATTCATTCTGACCTGTATGTCCAACTAATCTGTATTTTTACTAATAGCCCAGTCAAATGAGAGAAAACAGGAGAAAAAATCCATAGTAAAGAAATTTCTTCACCAAGCTCTTCCTTCACACGTCGTAAATCTTATCTCCAAAGTCCCCTAGTATGGGGGGTGAGCTCGACGAGGGGGGGGGGGGGGGGTTTCTCCTCTTTTTCGACTTGTTTTTCGGTTTTTTCCCTATAACTCGAAAAGTGAGCGTTCTAGCGACTTGTTTACTATTACCAGAATTAATGTGCGTAAAATTTCCTTCAATTTGCACTCCTAACTTCATTCTCTGCGATTAGGCGTTCCGCCGCTAGAGCGCGTTGAAAAGTAGGTATAATTTCAAAAAATCAGCAAAAAGACCTTTATGCTCTTTTTACGCAGAAATCATTCGTATGAAGCTTCTGGGTGACTTAGAATACATCATGACTTGTTTTCCGAACGTCAGTGTTGCTCGGACAGTGGCTTGACCAGGTTTCATGCACCTATGTCTTTTTAACATGTTTAATGTTTTAGGGCTGGGGGTCGTTCTGTGAATTCCGACACGCAAATCTGCAACGTTTTTCATTGGTTACTACACAGTTACTACCTTCTGTTGTAGCAACCATAAAGAATAATTATCTCTTTCGAAAGAAACGAGAGTCAATAGCCACGTTTTTCATTGGTTACTACACAGTTACTACCTTCCGTTGTAGCAACCATATGTTGATGGCGAGTTCTATAATAAGTACAGTAAATGCTACTTATAATAAATTGTTTTGGTTAATTAGAATCTTTTCTTTTTTCTTGACCTATATCTAAAAAACTATATCTAATTTCTCCCTTGCGAGGGAAAAACATTAAACATGATTTAATGTTTTTCCCTCTCAAGGGAGAAATTTATAGTAATTATAGACTTATATCAGATAAATGGTTTAAATGTGATTTCTCTCTGGCTCTCGATGCACATCGATCCTTACCATAGGTTTTTTTCTGTTCATTGCTTATATCCTGGAAACTGTGATAACCATAACATATTTTCAGCACCCTTACCAACTCACTGTGAATTATCGGTGAATATATATGTATATAAAACACAGTGGCTCTAAAAAAGAAAAGAAAAAAAGGAACTAAAGAAAATGAGCTGTGTTTCACCAAAAAATGTTTAATGTGCAGGTACAGTATAACCCATGTTAAAGTAATATTCACAAAAGGAGTGGGAGGAGGAAGGGGTCATCAATCTTCACAGGTGTCTGCTCTTCATCCATTGAGAATCACCATCCACAGTCAAACTGAAAATTCAAAATCGGATTACAGTGAGGTGCATATAATCTTATATTGATAGTAGTAGTAAAGTAGACAACCATTCCAGGTAGGGGCTTTTCGTCCGACTGCCTCGGGCGTCGCGGACGTCATCAGCTATCCTCCAAATGGAGGATCAGATTCGTTCTGATGATTTCGCTTAAAGCTACTCATTGCCTCGCCCCCTTGAGTGGAGAGGGGTTCGCCGTACAGAAGCGCGAAAATTACTTGGACGTCTGACGCTTACCTGGGCGGTCACCCATCCAAGTACTCACCACGCTCGACGTTGCTTAACTTCGCTAATCGCATGAGAAACGGTTCATTCGCATGAATTATTTCCCCTATTTGCCTCTTTTTGGTCTAATTTGACTGGGCTATAAGGGATTGATTACTTGATGTAATGCATTTTTTAGATACGAGCTTGCGATCATCCCGACCACCAAACTATACACACCGTTCTGATCTATTTTACCAAATTGGATGTAAAAATGATTGGGCATCATCAATCCGATCAATCCCCATTCTATAGAAAATAGTTTGTAAATGCGGGGGTATAACAGAAAAGACCCCGATTATTTCATGTGGTACGTGTAATAAGTTAGTTTTATACCAACTGAATCCTCTGCATAACATCCAAAGTTCAAGTAGTCGATTCTATATGTTTTCTACATTTTTTATACCCTAATTTCATTAATTTTCCCTCCGTTCACATCTGATTATGAGGCAAACATCTGTCTATATACCAACTGCATTTCGATTGAAAGCGATGGTTTCGTGACCCACAGTGGTGGGTGAGGCCGGAGAGGGCTGGCAATCTTGAGTCCACCGGTCAATCGTAAGGAAATCGTGGCTTCATTGGTGATTGTACCGCCCTCTCCTCCTGTGTCCCTGCATGACGCTATAACTCTGTGACGCTATAACTCTAACTAACAACGACTATATTGTGTGGTATGATTGTAATGCGTGATAACTATGAAATTTCCAGTCATTCAGTATGATCGTTTCGTAGATTATCGTACGTTAATTATTGAACTGTCGTTGTATGCTAAGGTGCTTTGAAATATGAGGACATTGAGTGCAAATAAATAGTTGATTATGTGACAATGTTCTGATTGTCGTGACTAATAAACTCCTATCAAATCATCCGATATCTGTATTTTAATTACCTCAATAGGATGAAGGAAAATGATAGTTACACAGGATATAGCCACTTGTATATGTTTATTCAAGGAACTATTTATGATTGCTCCAAGAAGAATGCTAAAGGCATTTTGTATTGCTCTAGTTCGTTGTTGATAAACCTTTTTGGACCAATGTTTTGCAACAAAAAGTTGTCCAACTAGAATTCCATATGTCCTTATTGTTCACCTGTTTAAGTTATGGCGTACCCTTCTAAGCGAATTTGACCTACGAGTATTTATCTACGATATTATATTGAAGTACCTACCGATAATAAAGTTCCTATTTGAGGGTGTCATATAGAATTTGAAATTGTAACTAATAAATTTCGTACCAAATAACCCTGACTCCCACATACCTTGATACCTACTACCTAGGTACTCAGATTTGCCACGTGTCCGATAATGCCCGGACATTCCGGTTTTTTAACAGGCTGTCCGGGTGAAAATCGCTCTGATAGTCAAATGTCTGGTTTGCACAGTAAGAGCGGTAGATTTATAGATTTTGTAGGTCCTATCTTAGGTTGTTATCCTGTCAACCGCGATTTGTAGTGGACGTATCTACTTCAAAGTCGAGTTATCTTTTGGCAATCAGTTTTACAATACAATCAGGCTGGGTTATCTCGACCACTGGGTTAAATTTAAGATGTTTCGGGTTTCTTGAGGGTTGGTCAATGAAAAGTCTATATTTCAGGCCGACGTTTCGAAATATTTATATTTCTTCTTCAGAGCTGGTAACAGAGGAGGGGCAGACAACGATTAGAATCTTCTAATGTGAATATGATTAAATACGAACAGATAAGATGAAAAACTATAGGTTTAGTACATAACGAACTCTTAGAACGAACGAACTCTATATTTCGAAACGTCGGCCTGAAATATAGACTTTTTATTGACCAACTCTCAAGAAACCCGAAACATCTTAAATTTAACCCAGGTCGAGATAACCCAGCCTGATTGTACAACACTAAGAGTTCGTTATATACAAAACCCATAGTTTTTCATCTTATCTGTTCGTATTTAATCATATTCACATTAGGAAGATTCTAATTGTTGTCTGCCCCTCCTCTGTTACCAGCCCTGAAGAAGAAATATAAATATTTCGAAACGTCGGCCTGAAATATAGACTTTTCATTGACCAACCCTCAAGAAACCCGAAACATCTTAAATTTTACAATACATTTTGGTATTTTAGATATTTGCTATCTAAAATACCAATATCATAAACATTATGAATTCTAGTCATATCATTTCATATTATACAGGAACTATTGATCTGTTCCGTTGGCCATTACAAACATGTGCAATGGCTCTTTAAGTTTTAGACAGGTGAATAATCTTGAAACGACGGGATAATCTTTAGTGAGTACTTCTTCAATTTTCTGACTGTATGTGGTGCGTCCATTACTATTACCTTTTATCAAAATAGAGATGAATAAATGGGTACCTTTTGGGTGTTATGCACACCTGGGTACCTGCTGATTGATGGTGCACAAAAATGTATGTATAAAACATCTTTTTAAAAAGACGATTCTTTATTGAAACCAAAAATAAAAATCATGTATCATGTTTCTTTCGTCTTAATGTTGCTAAATACCGAATTTCAGTAACCTCCGTGTATTAGGGGAGAAATGAGCCCCCGAGCTCACTTAGCAGATCATGGTGGTTTCTCACTTGGTCAACTGTACACAGTAGGCCCACAGAGGCTCAAAACCTAATTTCTGCCTCCTAGGTCTATTAGGGGAGATATGGGCTCTCGAGCTCATTCAGCTGATCTGAGTAGATCCTAAATTTATCAATCGCACACAGCAGTCTAATAGAGGCTACACACCAAATTTCAGTTTCTTTGGTCTATTAGGAGAGAATTAAGCTTCCGACCTCTCTCAGCTGAACGGTGGGGTTCCTCATTTTGTCGATCGTACTCATTAGGCCTATAGAGTCTCCACATCAAATTTCACCCTCCTGCGCCTATTAGGAGAGAAATGAGCTCCCGTGCTCACTCAGCGGATCTGGGTGCTCCCTCTATAATTACTTTCAAACTGTCTCATAAAGGGTCTGTTTCAAATTCTAGCTTCATAGGTTAAACGACATAGAAATTTGCTTACAAGATTATTGGAAATACTATGGTGGTTCCCCACGTTGAAATTCTATTCTACCTGTATCACACAGGCCCTGTTTCAAATTTCAGCGTCAGAGATTAAATACCATAGAAATCACCTTCATGAGGCAATCGGCTGGTCAGAAGTCTATACATCGTCCTTCTGCTTTCAAGCTCCTACCATTCAATTGTACTATCAAATTTCAACTTCCTAGAGCGAACGGGAGAGAATTCAGCTTAATCAGCTGATCGAAATCGTCAAAACCAAACACGCGCGAAGAAAGGCCCCGAACTGTGTGTTGACAATCAATAAAATTTTGGGAGCCACACAAAACTGTTTTCCGTCCATCACCTATCAATAATGCAGCCCATGCTTAGGAAAGAAATTAGTCTCAGGGCTCACTCTGTTGAGCTGGGTGGCTCCGTACCTGTCATTATTACCCAAAAGTCCTAAAGAGGCTCCGTTTCAAATTTCAGCATCGTGGGATGAATAGGAAAGAAATTAGCCTCACTGCTCACTCCGCTGATCAGGCTCATAACATTAGACTTCCACGCGGTTACTTCCCAGTACCTAAAAAACATCTGTACCGAATTGGGTCGAATTCCGTCAAACGGTGTTGATTTGTATAAACAACTTACATACATACATACAAACTTTTCACAGTTATGTACATAGATTAGGTACCTATGTATTCCTTCTTCTCTCCAAACTTGTCACCCATAATTAAAGCAAGGTTAAACAACACCGAGTCCTACATCTTCTTTGTAGGCCGCCCGCGACACATTTGCATACCAACGCGGAAACTTGGACCCGGACGTAATCACATACATTTATAAATGTTAATGTGGTCTGTCGGGATCACCTTGCTTCGTTTACTCTTTTCCGCAACTCGGAACTTCGTAATCAAATCATCCCTGAACTGCGATATAGCTAGACACTAGTCTCGCGTTTCCAAGCCTTCAAAAAACCTCATCCCGTCGGCAAACTTAATTTTCTTTGCCTATCCTGGGAAGGGCATGCCAGATATATGTAACGGTATAATCTGGTTCTTATAATGTAAAACGAGGCGTCAAAATGCATGTTGTCGGTCTTTATTTTCTGGTCTCCCTTGATTTTTCTTCTAGTTCTCCTCAGCCAATTTTGATCAAATTTTGAGCGATGGCTCCATTTGACCAAACGGCGTTGTAAGGGAGGGGGTAAATATGAAATCCTCTCTCGTTCACCCTGGGAAGTTGCACGTTTTGAGATTGGTGTTCTTCACGTCAGAATCTTTTTTGTATGATGTAGAGCTAAGTGGTCGTTGTTTCTTCGTTCATGTTATATTTTGGAAATTGTCTACTGTGAGTTTTGAGTATTGATTCACTACAAGAGTCATGTTAACGTCTCTATATGAGTTCTCATTCTCTCGGGCTTACGAAAACGCTACGAAAAATCAATGCGAAAAGGTTAGCATTCATCGTGCTCGCTCTAACAGCTTGTTTTCGTGTTTACGAGAAATACCAATACGAGAAATACAAAAAACTCTCCAGTAACACTTTTCGGTAACGTAACGTAACACTTTTTGATTCCATGTTTCAAAGTAAAAACATAACATATCAATATTGTTTACTAACCATTTATAACAACGCATTATTGGATTGATATCTTACACATAAATATAAATTTCTAACTAATCTTCAGTAAAATGAGAGATTTCCAACGGATAAACACTGCGAAAGTACCATATCCCTACCAATGCCTTGGTTGTACGTGCAACTCTTAGGAAAAGTTGTGTTGCAGTTTTTCGTGACATAAAAACGTGACACTTTTGACTAGTTAGGCGATGGCTAAAGCATGGTCCAAACTATATTATGGCTGAAATATATATTTTCGAGGTTATTTGTGTACATGCGTAAAGGTAACGGAAAATCGAATGATGAATCTACATGGTGATTTCGTGTTATAATGAAATTATTAAAGGATTATTTTTTGGATCGATAATTTTGGAGGTCGAGAACATCAAAATACATTTTTCAGGTATTTCGAAAAAGCACAATAGAATCTACCTTGAACCTGTAATAAGTGTACACTAATTAGTACAATATTGTACAATAAATAAAGAAATCTGTGAAAGCAAAGCACCACAGGTCGTCTTATTTTATTACATATTGATCAAACGAATAAATAGATAATAAGCATTTGCAGACAATAGGCAAAAGTAGTTTCAAATGCACAGAATCGTAATTGAGAGAAAAATATATTATTTTCAGATGGCAAAACTTTTATCAGATCACAGTGAAAATGCACAATTAAGATACAATATGCAGTAAAAATAGTGAATAAATAAAAACAGTACCTATTCCAGGTGCTAACTACAAAATCGTATTTTATCGTATTTTGTACGTATCTTTTGTCGTATTTTATCGTATCGTATTTTGTAGTTAGCACCTATATACATGCAAAAGTATTTTGCATGTAACTGGCAAAAATGCTGATTGTTATTGTAGTATTACAATTAAATGAACGAAGTGAATACATTTACATAGACTAAATCGGAACTTTTCATGTTGATTGGAAGCCTCATGGTGAACTCAAAGATAAAATTGTTCCACAGACGATGTAAAAAATAAATATGTTCAGAAAAACCGTTTGTTTCAATTTTCTCTCCCTTGATTTAGCCCAGCCTCCCGCAGTGAGGTTGATTGAGCTTGGCGAATAAACCTGATTTGGGCTATACTCGCCAAGAATAATCTCGCTCTTCTCCCTTCAACTCTAAACAAAGGCTGAGAGCAAAAACGTTATTTTCAAGAGAGCTAAGCTTATACAACGAATAGGTACGTACCGTTGTGATGATCATCATTAAGCTTATTACTTACTTGAATAACTTGTGGGTAAAAAGTGATGTCATTTCAGAAATTATCATGTCTAATTGTCTATAGAGCGCTCAATATGGAATTCATTTTAGTAATTTACACCAATCATTAAGGAATTTTCGTAGAAAATGAAGCTATTGCAATGGCTCGGAAAATTTTAAAATCCAAATTTTTGGAAAATTTCTTCATTGAAATCTGTTTCAAGACATTCTGAAACGATTTCTTAAGTTTGCGCTTTTTCAAGTGTATGTGTGTCATTCCAGACGATAAAACTTTGTCTCTTTGCACGAGAAGTAAAGAGTTACAATGTTACATCGATTTCGACGGTTAGGCCATTATTAGTAACAAAAAATAACATTATAACTCTTTACTTTTCGTACAAATAGACAACTTTTTTTTTTTTTTTTTTTTTTTCACTAACTTCCGGTTTGAAATGGTTTTTCACTTTTTACGTCGCGAATGATTTAGTTCAGGAGTTCTATGTAGAAGAGCTATACACAATACAGGAATAATAAACCTCTGTGTTACAATTTGCAGCGTTTTTCTACATTTTCCTTTCACCAGCGGAACTCCCGTTTTCTGACCATACCTACTACAAACTTTAAGCGAAAATTCTGGTTTATTGGTGTGGAGGAATCAAGCTTTTCCCCGCATAATCACAACTGGTTAGTAATTGCTGAAAACTCAAATATTTTGATCGCGTGAGGAAAACTTCTAATTCTTTATATACCCCTTCCTCAATATCAGATTCTGAAATGAGGATTCAACCTTTTCCAAAATATATCTTTTATTCTATCCGGATTTTTTATTCTATGTTAGCTTGAGAAAATGAAATTAATCTCAATCAGACACGACGTGACAGGTTGAAGTTACGAATGATAGCTGAAATATTTGGTCGTTCCAATGTTTTGAGTCAACCGAGTAGACCTGCGCTATGACAGCAATGGCTGGATACCCGATAAATCTTGTTGCAAGAACAAAAGTACTTTACCTTTACATTTGCAATGAAATCTGGAGCGATTCCATTAGAAATTGATTCAACACGGTTTTCAGTAAGGGTATTGAAAAAGGGTTTAAAATTCGTAACCAGACCAGGGTTGAACTTAATGGGATTCCGATTGAATCTCGAGTGAACGTCTCCGTCAATTTCCTGCCTTAAAAAAGCGCTCAACTGCTTCTTAGCGATATTTCACGACACTTCCCGACCAGATTACCCAAAGAATCTCACTCGGATGGACTTGTTCCTTCCAATCGGTGTTCATCGTCAACTACTGAGTGCGAAACTGAATTCAATTACCGTTTCGCGAATAAACGTTTACATTTATTCCAAGTACGAAAATATGAATCAGATGTTCCTTTAATATATAAAACACAAGATAATAGAGAGTTTTTGTACTACTCGTATCCATGTTCCCGTATACGAAAATGGCCTTCCCGAAACGAGAAGAGGTTTTCGTTACGTGGAAACTCTTTTCGGAGTCATCTTTACTTGTGCTTAGCTTTTTCAGAATCACATTTACGAGACGACAACTTGACCTTTCTCTAGGATAACTTAGAAATTATCATGCAGTTAGCATGGGCACACACACACACACTCCCGACAAAATCGCCTGACTTTTCCACGAGAAGTTTTTGAAGTTTTATGTCTTCACTTTGGCACATAAACGAAAAAAGCGTTAAAAATCCCTAGAGATTTGTTTGTTTACGTTTCATGATGCGTAGAATCCAAGAATGGAACTAAGTACCGAAACTCGTAAACGAGTTCCACTCTCTGCTTTACAAGCAGATACCATGTTATATGGATATGTCTTCGATTGGGGATTTCATAACGGCTGTCCTCGAGAGTTGTAAACAAATCCTTCAACTTTGGACTGTAGGCGACAAAATGTAGGGTAAAGAATTTATTTTATTATTCTTGGAGGCACAAAAAGCATACTATAAATACTATTGAAGTTATTTCTCCAATACAGACGCTATTTAGTTTCCGCCAAACAAAAATTGTTTATAATCCAATCAACTTAGTTTAGGAATGTAGCCAGGTACGTAAGCAGGGAGAAGTTGGTAGCTTGAGATGTGAATATTTATCACATAAATCATGCGCTTTCCAACGAGTGGCGAACGATTTCTGTGCTATGAAAACTGGAGAAGTTCCATTCCCCTAGCAACGGCTGGGTTGTACGTGAAAATCATTAGTTTGGAAAATCGTGGCATCAACTCTTGCGTGACGAAAATTTTTGGTAAACCACCACCAGAGCAAAGTCATATCCATGTCAAAATCGTCGAATAAAAGCGTTAAAAAAAAAAGCGTTACGGTTGGTTTTCTGATGATTTCCGCTTACAACCGAGTCGTTGCTAGGGAGATGGTACTTAGTCGTTTTTCAACCCACAAAATTCGTTGACCATTCGTTCGAAAGCTCTCGATTTATCCAACCATATTATATTAACTACTGCTAAGTGCGTGGCCAACAAACTGAGTTATGAGCATGGTTATATAAACGATTGTTTTCACACAGGTGATCGTTCTCAATAATTGATATTGTGAACATGATTGCAACCGCTTGTTAATTTCTGATGATTTCATTGAGCTGGAGTTTCGATGATTTGATTCATAGCAGGTGATCCTAATATTGCGAGAACGGTTTGATTTGTGAAGCGGCGGTTAAATCATTTGAATAGGTAATTCCAAAACATTGCTCTCTAGGAAGTTGTAATTTCGTATGTAGCCTCTTTAGGACATTTACTTGACGATGCCTAGGGTCAGGATCAGCTGAGTGGCTCTTAGAGCTTGCATACGAGTCTGCAACACATACGATTCTGCACCTAAAGACATAAAATGCCCCAATGTGTTGCAGACCGGTATGCAAGCGTTTTTTGCTGTTAATTTAATCTTTGTAACTGACTTTCTTTCGTGTTTTTTCCCAACACCTTAACCAGAAAGGTCATTAGCGGCATTTTGTTTTTGCTCTTGACGTTTTATTGACGATTTCAGCAAGTTTTTTCAAAGTTCATTTTACACGTTTTAAAGATTCGTGTTCTTCACGGCTGAATCTTTTTTGTATGATGTAGAGGTAAGTGGTCGTTGTTTCTTACTTCATGTTATATTTTGAAAAGTGTCTACTGTGACAATTGAGTTTGTAGCAGTGATTCTCGACAAGAGTCACGTTAACGTCTCTATAAGAATTCTCTTTCTCTCGGGCTTACTAAAACGCTATGAAAAATCAATGGGAAGAGGTTAGCATTCATCGTGCTCGCTCTAACAGATTTTATTCGTATTTATGAGAAATACCAATACGAGAAATACAAAACTCTCGATTGACTCTTCCTATAACGGAAATAAATCAAATGGAAATGGTGTGATGGGTTGGTTCAAGATGGCAGCGATGATGGAAAATCTATCCGATTCGTCCATAGAGAGAAAATTTATTGAGAGAGAAAATTAATAAAAACGGTTATCTAATTGAAAAAAAAAAAAAACGGGAATCTTCGCGTAGTGAATCGCGTAGTTGACAAAAGCCATCCGTGATTTAACGAAGTCTGAAATTAAAGATTTCTGACATGATATCACAAATTGCGGCAACAAAACGGAAATCCGATTCTGCTGCAGTATGAACGCAACGTTGGACGTTTCTTAAGCAGAGATGACCAGAAAAAGTTCCAGTCTTGCTGCATAATAATATGAGAAAATTGTCATGAATTATCGTACTATATTATATTAAATTGTTTTGGAAATTCAGGACTTTAAGTAAATAAATTGTTAACTACCAATTTTTTTGGCCCAAAAAAAACTCATTCAAAAGTATATTCTGCGATTCAAAAATTTTTGGATTTTTAACTTTTTTGCAATTTTTATCTCTATTTTGGCAAATAAATTAATGAAATTAAGTATATTTTTCAGCATAAATTTGAGCATACATTTCCTAGCAACTTCTCTTGACTATAATTCTGCCCAATATATAAATTTAACGGTTTTTGCCGTTTTTAGCCATTTTTAGTGATTTATTCATCAATTCTTTGACATGTGACCAATTTAATGTGCTCGAAAATGCTGGCCTACGAACTCATACTTTTTTTTGGAAAACTTGACTTGTTGGCGCAAGAACGAAATTTTTATCTCAATCCTGAGTACCCACCCACACACTCAGGCTCGTGCTCCATGTGTACACACACACACACACACACACACACACACACACACACACACACACACACACACACACACCCATGCATATATACATATTGTGGGTATCACTGGTTTTTACTTTGCTATTATCATTACTATTATTTATTTATTTTTCTGATGGTACTAATATAAACATAATTATACAGAACGCAACTGCAGTAATGGGAGACAATGCTGTTTAAAGATGGTGAATTTCGTTCCTTGATTAAGTTCATACTAGTTCATTAGTTATGTAAGCGCTTTAACATTGTTTTCAGGTTCGTGGTATCAAATCTGGAACGTTTACAGACCCCCATTTACTGTGGTGTTGAATCCGTCGTTGTTAGAGTGGTCCCCGTTTCTTCCTACGAAGGAGGTAGTGCCCCGGATTAAACATTCAAGAGGCGAATCCAGAGCAAAGTCTTTATAGGTGGTGCTGTTACGACGGATGGAGGCGCATGTAGAACATTCATTTGAACGATACGGTTGTGGTTTTACTCGGTACGTTTGAACTGAGAGCGAGAGTAGGTGTTAACACCTTATAGAAGATGTACCCAATTAGCCCCCCCCCCCCTGCTAAAATCGTTATTTATCGTTACTTTATTATTATTATATATATATATATATATATATATATATATATATATATATTTTTTTTTTTTTTTTGTTCCCAAACATAATGTTGTTCTGAAAGGATCACAAAATGACAAAATTTCGAATTGTAATCTTGCGCAAACGCGCCTAATTGACATTGTGACAATGCGAGGCGATGGAAAGGGAGTAGTTACTCCTTCAGAGGGAAGAGGCGATTAACCTGCTACACCCAGAGGATATCCTGAAGGTTGAATATCCCCAGCTGCGGGGTTTTCAAGAATTGAGAAGGAGGAACTACTCCTATCCTTCACAGCAACAACTTCGTTTTTTTTTTTTTTTTTTTTAAAGAAATCAACCATATTTTCTATTGCAGATTTGAATTTTACATTAAATTGCATGATGAAATGACCCATTACTCGTTATTTTGAGTGCACACAAACGGGCGCGATTCCATAGCAAGAATGCGCAATCCCGCACTACAATTTCAAAATTTTTGAAATAATTACCGAGTTTTTGAAGTTATTCAATTGCCACGTGTAATACATGATTTGTGGGTATTTATTTTTCCAGAATCTCGTAGTGTTGTTCATTTATAAATTGATATTTGCAACACCAAGTTGGGAAAACATGAAAAAAGACTGCATTTTAATACCCTATGTGCTGTGTGTTAATGAGTAAGAAAAGTGCAATTGGTTGATTTTTCGGTGTTTTTCAAAACGGAATGCGCAGTTTTGTTATTTTATTGATCCTTATAAAAAGAGCATCAAGTTTGTAAAAAAAAATGCATTAATTAGAGACCGCGATGCATGGTCTTCAGGCTTACGGTTGACGGATCCGGATTATTTTCGATTGTTAGATTCTACGCATCTTGAAGCGTAAACCAACAAAGTGAGGGAGGGGATAATTTTTTATTTATTTATTTATCTTTTTCTTGGTCGATTATAAAACGAAAATTAATAAAATGAGTATTTAGGTATATACATATACTAAATTAATAATGTATTTTATTTATTTATTATCCCTTCATCTATTCCACTTGGGTGGGCTGCCAAACTTTTTCGGCATTGGAAGCTCGCCGCATATATTAATTAATTGCCTAATTGAGCAGGTGGTTATCTTTTACTGGGATCCTCATCAATTCCAAACAGCGGCCTCTTATCGCAGCGTTAAACCTGCCCTGCCGTTACCGAGCAATAACTAACGCTTTAATGGATAGGAGGGAGTGGAGCTTTGGGGGCGAGCTCACCTTCCTGTGAGGACTTGGCAGTAACATTTTGGTATCAGATCTCAGTTTGGTAGAGCGTCTGTTACGGCATATTCTTGTCGGAAGTTTCTTTATAAACGAGTCATTCTTATACTTCCAATTTTGCCTCCGAGACTGCAAGGCAGCGGAAGCTTTGTTTTCACTTTCGAAATGAAAAAAAAATTTTTGCTCCAAAATCAAAATTTCCACTAGCATTTTGCGTTTCAGAGCCTCCTGAACAAATTTGGTTCCGTGTCCGTCTGTCTGTCTGTCTGTCTGTCTGTCTGTCCGTCCACATTTCCTTGTAACAGCCATAACTTCCACAATTTTGATTCGATTTTAACCAAATTTTCAGGGATCGTGCGGGTTAAGCTCTAAATAGTCCCCTATCAACTTCATTATGATCGAATCAACGGTAGCTTCTGCGCAGTCGCTAACGTGAATTCCTTGTGACGGTCATAACTCGGTCAATGTTGAACTGATTTCGGTCAGATTTTCAGGGATGATGTGGGTAAGGTCCCTTGAGGTCCCATAAAACAATCATCATAATTGCATTAGCGGTACGCTCTGCGCATGCGTGAACGAAATATTCTTGTTACGGTCCTTGCAACAGCCGTAATTTCCACAATTTTGATGCGATTTTCTTCAAATTTTTAGGGATCGTGCGGGTAAAGCTCTACATGGTCCCCTATCAGTTCCGTCATGATCGAATCAACGGCAGCCTCTGCGCAGGCGCAAACAAAATTTTCTTGTTTCGGTCATAACTCAGGCAATTGTGAACGGATTTCGGTCAGATTTTCAGGGATGCGGGCAAGATTTCTTGAGGTCCCGTAATACATTCTTCGCGATCATCAGCAGCGGTAAGCTAGGCGCCTGAGCGAAAGTGATGTTTTTGTTACGGTCACAGCTTAGTTAATTCCCTGATGCCAGAACCGGTCGTTTCTAGTTTTCTGGAATTTAATGGTGACGTACTGTGAAGGTCACGAGGAAGCTCGTGTGCCATTCCCTTGGCAGTGTTTTTCTTTGTTTTTGCTTCCACAGTACCGGAGGGCTATAAATTTGCGGTTGAAGTCAAAAACAAAATGGCAAAATTATAGACTTATTTTTACTGATGGTTCTAAACTGGGGGAATTAGTGGGGTCTGCCATACTCGACGTACGATCCAATCTTACAATTCAGTACAAATCGTATCCCGAAAGTAGCAGTTATACAGCTGAAGTTATTGGCATACTACATGCCCTCGAATATTCGCTTACTAATATTGATGAGATGTCTTGCCAGCGAATCGTGGTATGCACAGATTCTGGCAGTGCGTTACAATCATTATCTAGCCCTTATTTATCCAAGTTCGACAACCATTTAATCACTGAAACAATCGAACTAGTGACCAGGCTAAGACACAATGACATAAATGTTTCATTTTCATGGGTAAAGTCTCATGTTGGTATAGCAATGAACGAGTCGATGAGGCGGCCAAAAGATCGTTACGTTTGGGTTCAAATTTGGATTATCCGAGGCCGGAAGAGGAATAGTATGTAATAACTAAGCGAGAAAAGGAATACAAGTGGCAAAAATGTTATGAACAAGGCGAAGCGGGATCATTTTGTAAGCAACTGAATCCAACACTAAAGAAGACACCGTGGTTCAAAGGGGTTTACAGATCAAAAAGATGCGGTATATACGTATGTTATGCAAGTTGCGAACGAACCATGCAACCTGCCCACTATATTTACACAGAATTAACCGTCGAGTTGCTGCAATACTATGTTCAATAATAATATCTGGGCAAATATAACCTGCCCATTCAATTACTGCTCCTTTCTGTTAAGTCGAAATATTGATATATGGGATGATTTGTTCAAAATCATTGAAGAAAACAGTCTGATGGTGTGAATTTAATTTAGGTTAACTGATTGAATTGGATGTAACTAGTATTTTATTTTATGTTCATGTATATTATGATTTTATATTTTAGATCTTGATTTGATATTATGATTTTGTTTTGCTGATTTATATTATGAACGATTTTTATCTTTCATATGGCTTTATGTTTCTGAAACCATGCCAATAAAAGGGGGAACAAAAAGTCGAAAACATTTTTGTCCTCCAAAATCAAAATTCCTACTTGCTAGATATGTGCGTTTTAGAGCTAGCTGATCAATTTTGGTTCCGTAACTGTCTGTCTGATGTCTGTCGGTGGTAAATCCTTTTCAAGCCCGAAACCATACCAAGTTTAGGTCCGATTCCAATTTAATTTTCAGGGATGGTGCTAATTAGCTTCTAGAAGGTCACATATGATTTTCAATACCGTCGAATCAACAGTAGTCTGTGCGCATGCGCAAACGAAAATTTCTCACGTTGGCCCGATTTTGTTCTAACTCGGTAGGTAATTTGTCATCTGTTCTAGAAAAATGCCGTATAAATTATATCGCAATTGGTAGAGTAATGACCATTGCACTTGCGCGAAACTGATATCGATTGACAGAGGCAAATCTCCGAGTCTAACGGAACGATTTTGATGACATTTTAAGGGATAGTGCAGTTTAGCTCCTAGACGTTCCCTTATTAAATGCATTAACGTAGGATTAATAGTAGGCTGTGCGCATGCGTAAACAAATTTCTTATAACGTCGACTTGTACTTTGTTCTTCAACTAATTCTATACGTCCATGTTACAATATGTGAGGAAGCTTTACTGCCCACCAAACTTTGCAGACGTTTTCATCAATCTTACTTGATGTAAGCACACAGACTATTACAAAAACGTCTGCCAAGTTGGGTGGGCAGTAAAGCTTCCTCACATATTGTAACGTGGATGGTATATCTATAGATTTAGTTGAAGGACAATGTACAATTCGAAATGATTGATAAATCAATGTTATAAAAAAATGATGTTTGTGTGTGCGCACGAACTACTTTTATTCTAAAGGCAATGAAATACATAAGTTAACATCTAGGTGCTGAACCGCACAATTATTGATAATAGAAAGTTTTTGGCGACTTCAACTTAACGTCACCCGTCACCGTAGTCTTGAGGGAGCAAATGAAGATGCTAACCCAAATGGAACCGGGAGAACGGTTGCCTTAATTTTGATGTCACGTTAACGGTGGTTGGGGAACGCGATATTCCCCCTGCTGTCTTGCTGTCTACTGGTTGACTAATCAACTTCTTCATTTAGATATGAAACGCCGATTTTCAATCTTGAATTGGAACTTCATGTTAGTTTCAGTACGAATAATTTCTCATTTTAAGTTGTAAATTCGTAAACAGGGCATGGACTCAACGCAAAGATAGTAAGCCTCAAGTGTGAAACACCGCGTTTTAGTTGAACTTCATGGTATTGGATTTTCCGTTCGGTAAATTATTATCAAGTATGAAAAAGTATTTATCTCTATGACAATGAACCAGGATTTTACCTGGCAAAATCGTTAGTGAAGGCAGCACTTCACGCAATGTTTACGAGAAAATAGCTGAGAGATCAGGCAAACTAAGAACAATACTGCGAAGAAGTAGTGTCTTAAAATACAGTTTTCTCATTTAAAATATGTCCAATAATAATAGAAACAATGCTCTAATCGACCATATAGAGCCTGTGCACAAATTTTTGTCGATTGAGTTGAAGGCCAGTAAAGCTAGACAGCTGACGCCGACTTCAAATGGCACTTTCGGTTTCTACGCGATTTGAAACGTAAAATAACCAGGTTTGACGGGTGTTGAAAAACCTACCCGCTACATCTACTTAATTAGTTGGTAATGAGGCATTTGAATAGAAAAACTATTATTATTTACTTCACCAGTGTTAGAGTAATTATGAGGTGCCCAGCTGTGGTACATTTAAAGGAAGGTTAGACTCGTGTCGTGTGCTTTTAGGTCCCCAAGCGGAAATGAGCTATTCTAACGTACGACGTTGCTAACATTCCCTCCAGGTCACGTACTCTTGGGCAAGTTAGGGTGACGTTAAGGGTACGTTAGTGGTCACCAAAAACTATAATTTCATATCAATCGGTGCATTAGTCTCGAAGCAATCGCAATATAATTCATAGGTAATTTCCTGGAACATATATAGCCATCTACTTCCCGAGTTTAGACGGAATCAGACCAATAGATGATAAGAAATCAACGTTATAATAAATTAACGTTTGCGCATGCGCACAGGCTACTGATGATTCGACGGCATTGAAAATTATAGGGGCCTGCTTTGGAGCTCTCACACAATCGCTAAAATTTTCATCGGAATCGGACTGAACTTGGTATTGTTTTGGACGTGACAAGGATTTACCACAGACAGACGGACAGACACTGAACCAAAATTGATCAGCAAGCTCTGAAACGCAAAAAACAAGTGGAAATTTGATTTTGGTGGACTACAATTTTGTTGACTTCTATCACGAACACGAAGCTTCCCTGCCTTTGGTAGTAAGGAAGCATGGAAGATTTAAGGAAGATCTGCCTTTGGAAGATTTATTGCAGTTTTATAATTTCTTTTGCTTTAACTGCTTCAACTATGAGTGACGCTTTTTTTCTATAGGTGAGTTGTATAAAATGTAATAATCTTCATGATGGGCATTATTGGTATTATTATTAATTGAAATGTATTATGCTTGAAGTATGTGTATGCGTGTCTGTTCCGTATTTTTTTCTGAATCACGATTGATAAATAGGCTAGTTGCTAAATATGTAGGAGCCACATTGTTTGGAAAATGAGAAATAAATCAGCAAATTATGAGCTGCCAAACTCAAACTCGCCTGTTGTCAACACCGCCGAATATGCATTATCTCATCCTTTCATGTATCACCTTTTTCACAGCCCTTTTATTCTTCCATTTCCTATTATAATCGCACCTCCTATTAACTTCGACTCACTTTTTATATAATTTATAATTGAATAATTAATATTTTGTTGACACAAGATAAACAAAAGACATACATCGTATATTCTCTGCTCTCTAGATTCAAAATTTCCAAAAGTGCCAACATGAGACCCCATAGATCCGTTTCAACCATTCTTGTATTGTTGGGTAATGTTTGCAATATTATAATTTATTAAACTTGTAGTACAAAGATTATTTATGACTTTCTATATTTATAAAGTGGTATTTAGTGCTAGTTTTGTGATCTGATGACCTGCTGACTTTCAACCTAATTTTGCATCATGAACCAACCAACTCTGGAAGTACAAAGAGGTAGAAGCAAGAGACTTTCAAGCCTGCCATTTTCCGTTCCCAACATATTTTTATTGAGCCCAGTTTATATCCATAATCATCCGTGCAATTATAAACTATTGTCGCCTAATTTCAACCTCAAATATCTGGAATTAGGCTTCACTTTCCGAAAACCGTCTGGGTTGCCATCAATTGGATATTATCATCACAATTCAATACTTGGTTGCTGGCACGTTCCCAACCTGGTTGTTTCTGCTGCTTGATCGCCAGCTCAACATAACTCTGGTGAGATCTCACCTATCATTATCTACATCTTTGTTTTCTGGGCTCTTTCAGGCTAACTAACATCAGATTCTTCCTACCTACCTATCTGGAGTTGGCTATCACTTTCAACATTGGGACTAAACTTTGGGGAATAGAGTTATCCTTTTAACTTTACGTACCTGCTTTACCCTAATCATGTATGTACCTCCTCTCTCTTCTGTTATAATCAAAGTGGCCACACTTTAGGATAAGTAGGAAAACTTACAACACTTGTACCTACATATATCAAAGTTATCTCATTAATCAATAAACTAAGTGAACTTATTTATCTATCTTCCTTTATCATTCCTAGTCAAAATATCACTAATCTAGTCACTGATTCTCATAGTACATTCCTATCTATCCATTAAAAATACAGTCCACTCAATATATTAACTAGCTGAGCTTTTTGGGGCGTGCTAGTTAATCATTGCCAGGGATATCACGGTGCATGCCCAATATCAAATAGCAGAGCAGCAACATGTATTGGACGGGGTTGGCGCTGTGACTAACGCAGCAGACACTTAGTCCTTTACAAAACACACATAATGCCACATACCCTACACGAATTGTGTCACACTACAAATAATTTCATCCACCGATCTGAAATATTGGACAGCATAGAAGAGCAAAGCTAGACTGCACTACAGGTAACCTCGAGTCCACAGGAAACCACCTTTATCGGTCAGATTCCTCTGGGTCACTGATTCTCTAGCCAAAGGGGGAAAACGACGATGTCAGATGTTTCGTCACTTCATTGAACAACTATATCCCTCCGCCGCATGCATGGGCGGCAACAGAACCGCCCTTGATGTCATTTAAATGACAAATTTTGGCAACTTTCAATTGAAGGTTCAAAGACCAATGATTATAGGCAGGAATTGAAGTCCCCCGTGTAATGTTTCTCAACGTCTTTTGTCATCAAATAGCGCTCGAAGTGTTTCGACTAACATATTCGAGGTGGGAAAAATATCAAAATAAAAGTTTCGGAAATTTCTACAGCATCCACGGAGGTAGTCAACGTTCTCAAATCGATTATATCTACTTGGAATAACATTCTCCGGTGAATAACACCGCGAATAGTTGTGTTTTCCAAAAATATATCAAGTACCTATGTGCTGCTTTTCAGGCAAAAGAAGAGCAGATTTTCAATTCCAAAGTTAGGCGAACAGAGGACCTGAAATGTACTCATATTACCCAGTCACTTAGCAGGCAATTTTCTTGATGTTTCAATTCTTTCCAACGCTCATAATGCAAAGTAGCATCGCCGTAGATCAAACACGTAATGCATTAACCATGATTGAATAATGAACGACATCATTATAACCCAATGACTTTTGTTACGTTGGAATTGCCGCTCTTCCTAAAACTATTGAAACTTATAGGGGAAAACGGGGTAATGCCTTAAGAATATTTGTCTATCACAGCCCAGGATTGCACTCAGGGGCTTCAGATTTTGAAGCCAATTTTTATAAAATAACATCTCCAGTAGTGAATTACAACGTTTTTGATGGTTGTCTAGCAACTTTATAATAGTGAACAACAATTTACGAGATCCGTGTAAATGGCGGTATTACCCCAGCTAGCTGGGGAAATAACGAGACTTTCCAAACCCGACGCGAGCACCTCCCACCCTACTGCCTTTTCCCCTCCGTTTGTTCCCCGCTGGGTAACAGAACAGCTGAGCCGTCTTATCACTTATCTTTGTTTAGGTTCTATTTAGATTACAGTAAGTTTATTATATACTTTTATTATATGTTCCTCCGCATGTATGTTCCTCCGTTTCAACATGCTATTTTGTTACCATTGCACATACCAAACGAAAAGGAAATTCAATCTCCGCCGGCACATAGAATCTTGGCATGGTTCGGACAAAGTTAACTCGCCAAAGAATGAATTTTTTACGTTCAGCAAAATTTCTTGAGTTTTATTACTCGTTTACTGTGATTTTACTTGATTATTTTCTAAGTCACTCTCTCTTCTAAGTCAGTCTCTAACACATGGAAAATGAGTGGTGGTAATTTATTGTTCCTCATACATAATAAAATAAAAGCTTTATTGTTCTATTAATTTGTCATTTTGCATCAATTTTATTTTTCCTACTCCATTTGAAATATGTGTTCAGATACAATGAATCAAAAGGTTGAAGATAGCAATAAATTTTATAGTTAAAATGTTAACGTAAAACGTTGCTCTATTTTCAAAGTTTATGAACTCGAGAAATGGCAAAAAATTCGTTAAACAAATTTTCTTTTATAATTTAATGGAGAACTTTCATTTGTGGGAATTTCACTTTTTTGACACCAGATTCGGATTCAGCACACTTGAAAACCATCTACTACTAATTTGCAGTCAAAATACTGTTTAGTCTGGCCAATAAACGGATGATTAGATCACGCAAGTAGTAGGGGAAAGTGGGGTAATACCGCCACGTCGGGGAATACCGCCACCCCATATAATTATTCAACCACCTGAGTGACAACTCTTGTAGCCAAATATCGTCATCCTTAGATCAGCAGAAATGTTGGGAAAGTTGGTT
The DNA here is from genome assembly GCA_030762985.1 of Adelphocoris suturalis. NCBI lineage: Eukaryota > Metazoa > Arthropoda > Insecta > Hemiptera > Miridae > Adelphocoris > Adelphocoris suturalis. The sequence continues at coordinate 20,322,361 of CM061047.1, forward strand.
TGGGGTCATTAATTTGTTTTTATCAAAGATAAGCGAGTTCGCTGTTTTTGAAGCTTGGCCTTCTAGTTTTACTGTTGTCGAATTTTTGTGATAAGTAACACTTTTTCTTACGTTTATGTGAATTGTTGAACATGACGACGTAGAAAAATCATTTAGCTTCAATTTCCGCCTATTACTTCATGTTTATTAACGAAATTTGTAGTTTTTAATGATTTTTCAGGCCACATTTTACACCAAATTCAGGCTAATTCCGCCTTGGCGGTATTGCCCCAGTGCTCCATTCCTCAGTCTTGTTGGATTTTTTAAAAGTTTTTTGTTGTAATAATAATCTTTATTAATCTTTAATAATAAACTATTGATATTCTGAGTAATTAAAATATAAACTAATATATAAAAGACGAAATATATTCTGATAGCTTATCTCAATAAGCATCTCTATATTTAAATAATCGTGATTTATTAGATATTTACCTACCTATCTACTGAATAATGGTGCAGTACCCTATCTACCTAACTGCTTTCCTATATTAACTTAATCGTTGTAAGATTCCCACTCTTCATGCTCCCGTTTTGATTTTGACAATTGACGTTATTAGTCTTGTGAATTTTGCTGCGACCTAAAGAAGAGCACAAATTTAAAACTTTAAAAGCCGGGAAAATGGAATGCTATATATTTAAATTCAATAAAACGTTATTCCGATGTTCTGATGAGACTGTTCATTTCCCCCTTGTTTTAATATGGCGATATTACCCTAACCCCATGGCGGTATTACCCCAGCTAGTAAATTGTTGTTTACTAATATAAAATTGCTAAACAACCAGCCAAAACGTTATAATTCACCACTTGAGTTGTTTTTTTATAATTTGCTTCAAAAACTGAAGCCCCTAAGTGCAAACCCGGGCTGTGATTGACAAATATGCTTAAGGTGGCGATATTACCCCATTTTCCCCTAATGCAAGAGAGCTGAAGGTTCAGGTGAGGGCGTGACATCATCGTGCAAATGAATTACAAGATCCGTATTACTGGTCTGATACCCACCGTACAGCTACTTTTTGGAAAGCTCTCGTTAAGATCTGTCTATTAGGCAAATTAAAAATAACCATGCAAATTCTGCATTGTTTTATTATTCATTTTCATTTTATTTTAAGACTAAAATATTTATTAAAACGAGTTTGTCACCCTGGAAATTTGATCATTACCAGACAGATTAGCTTCATGAAAGTATTTACATTTGAACTTATAAGGTACATGCTGAAAAAGTCATGAGTTAAGGTATACCTTCATAAATGAATATGAATTAGAATTGACTCTGAAGTTCATGCTGCTTCACTGAAACTTTTAAAATCATGATCCTAATGTCGTACGTCAATCTGAAAGATATGAAAAATAACTTGAAAATAAGCACTGGCGTTCAAGTTCGATTCACTATTAGTTTGTACATTTGACAATAACTCTCTGCAGTTACGGATATTTACGATGGTTGGCAACGCTGAGCGGTTGCTTTGTAGGTGGGGGGGGGGGGGGGGGGGGGGGGGGGGGGGGAGGGGGGGGGAGGTGCTCGCGTTCGATTCATTATTAATTTGTTTGTACATTTGACAATAACTCCCTGCAGTTACGGATATTTACGAAGGTTGGCAACGCTGAGCGGTTGCTTTGTAGGGAGGAACTTGTTGGAGTGGGAGGTGCTCGCGTCGGGTTTGGATCGTCTCGTGGGGAAATACCGCCATTTTGAAACAACAAGGAAATGAACAGTCTCATCAGAACATCGGAATAAAGATTTATTGAAATTCAAAAACGTTTCCTGGGTAGCAGCTTCTTACCATATTGGGAACTTAAATGACAAGAAAAGGATTCACTACAGGTTGACGATTTCCACATCAGAATAGGAAAATTGGAACAAAATAAATACTGGTAAAATAATATTGGTTCTTCACAGGAACTGAATTATTGAAAACGTTCAACGCGGAACTCGTTAAAAAATAAATATTATAAAGCATTCCGTCTTCCCAGCTTTTAAAGTTTTAAATTTGTGTTCTTCTACAGGTCGCAGCGAAATTCACAAGACTAACGTCCATTGTCAAAATCAAGAAAGGAGCAAGAAGAGTGGAATCTTACAACGATTAGGTTAATATAGGAAGGCAGTTAGGTAGATAGGTACCTACTGTACAATTATTCAGTAGATAGGTAGGTAAACATCTAATAAGTCACGATTATGTAAATATAGAAGTGCTTATGGAGATAAGCTATCACAATATAATCCGTATTTTAAATATTAATTTATATTTTATTTCTTCAGAATCAATTGAAATAGGTGATTATTAGCAGAAAAACTTTGGAAAAATCCAACAAGACTGGTGATTGGAGCATTGGGCAATACCGCCATGGCGGAATTACCCCGAATTCGGTGTGGCGATATTGCCCCAATAAACTTTTCGAGATAAAACAATCATTATAAACCACAGTTTTCGTAAAAAAATCATGAAGAATATGTGGAAATTAAAGCAAATGATTTTTCTACGTCGTCATGTTCAACAATTTACATAAACTTATGAAAAACTGTTACATGCCACGCATATTCGACAACAGTAAAACTAGAACGCCAAGCTTTTAAAACTGTGAACTCGCTTATCTTTTATGAAAACAAATTCATGAACCCAAACCTACATTCCCAACATTACTGCTGATCTAAAGATGACGATATTTGGCTACAAGATTTGTCACTCAGGTGGTTAAAAAATTATATGGAGTGGCGGTATTACCCCACTCTCCCCTACGTCGAAATTCGCCAATGAATTGTGGAATTGAGTTTTTCAGAAACTTAATTTCAAGTAGAATGCACATTGAACGTCTAAATGTATTTGGATCAGTGATTTCCCGAGAGGAGCTTTCATTATGCAGAGCAGAAAGATGAACATCCTTGGAACATAATGAAGGCTGATGTAGGCCGTTATTGCAGGGCTGAGGTGGAAGGGACAGAATGGTTGATGCGGAAAGGAGTGGTGTAGCTGGGATAATGGGCTTCTCTGGCTAAATGGGGGTCAATTCGATTTGAGCCACAAATCTAACGACGAGCGCAGCTCTCATAAAACACTGTAATTGCTAGTCCAAGTGGCTGCCTCTCCATAAATCTTCACTGAATCGCTGAAAGGGTTTAATTTTTACATGAATTACGGATTGGGGGGGGATGAAAATATTGTCCACCTTGGCAGTTTTATACGTTCCAGCAACTTCATTGTAATCGTTTGGTTAGTCACAATTATTGAGTTGCACAACTTCCTCTGTCAAAGATTTGTTCAAAGAGTTTTCATCCAACTTTGTTTACTTTATGAGGAACGTCCTGGAACTTAGCTCCATACTATAATCAAAATCCTTTTACGCTAAATTGTAATTTGCTTACAATATGCAACCGTTAAGTATACCTTTGTATGTAATATTCATTTCTCTCAATCTATTATCACATATATTTCATTAATCTTATTTAAAACTGATGAGAGGAGAGGGGAGGGGGTCAAAAGTTCCTAATATTTCTTACAGGCACTTTAATGAATAAAGATACAGTTTATGCGAGACCAAAATTAGTCATCAATCGCTTGAGTGAAATTAATTACCAGCTATACAGGCTGTCGATTCCAAATTTGGGCAAAAATCGAAGAGGTCGATCTGAAAGCTCATTTCAGATCGAAAGTGCCTCATAGAGGTTTTTTAAGCTTTTTGTTTTCGAGTTATCCAATATCTAACATTTTTTCATGTTTTGTACCTTACGACATCAAAGCGGCAATAACTCCCCTTAGAATAACTGTAAACTCAAGACTAAGAACAACGTTGAGATCAACATAGCCAACAAATAGCCTAGGAAGTTTGTTACGTTTATTCTGTTTATTATGCAATTTATTACGCAATGTTCTTTTTTATTTGTATGCAATGACGATACCTACATGATGTAATCACGTTTTTGTGTTACGAAACAATTTTATCATCATACTTCTTTTATATTAATCTTGAAAACAATCCCATTACCTACACGATCGTCGAGTGAGTAAACATTATTTTTCTCTAGTTTTTCTCTAGTGGGTACAGAACACAGAAAGGTTCTCTGAGTTTTGTACTCATGGCCGTTCTTGAAACAATTTTGAACTGAAGTTGTTAAATTCTTTAAATAGAAATATATTTCTGGTAATTAAAATGAGGAAATTGAATGCTCCGTACACTAACAGCTTAATGATAATCATTTGTTAACCTCTTAATTCTTCGAGGTTTCGGTAATTAGCTAATCAGCTTTGGTAATTGGATCGTAAAATTTTGACGGACGAGTTAACAAATTAATAGAGAGTTTTTTTACTCCTCGTATTCATTTTCTCGTATACAAAAATAGCCTCTCTGAAACGAGAAGAGGTTTTCATTACGTTGAAACGCTTTTTGGAACGGCAAGAGTCAGCTATTCTCGTGCTCAGCTTTTTTGAAATCGTAATTACGTGACGACAACATGACGTTTCTCCAGGATAACCCTAACTTAGCAACCACAACGCAGTTGGTATAGACACACACATACACACCCGACAAAATGGCCTGACTTTTACTGCTTTCGCGAAGTCTTTTGTAGTTTGTTTAACCATTGTATCCGTCTTTTGTTCATGATTTTTCCCCGCACCTGAACCATAAGGGTCATAAGCGGTATTTTGTTGGTGCTCTCGACGTTTTAACGCGAAGATTTCAGCATTTTCATCCCAAGATTGAGCTTTCAAGATTTATTTTACATGTTTTAAAGATTTGTTTTCTTCATGGCTTTATCTTTTTTGTGTGATGTAGAGGTAAGTGGGCGTTGTTTCTTATTTCACGTTATATTCTGAAAATTATCTAGTGTGAGTTTTAAGCAGTGACTCACAACAACAGTGACGTTAACTTCACTATATGAGTTCTCTTTCTCTCGGGCTTACGAAAACGCTACGAGAAATCAATGCTAAAAAGGTAAGCATTCATCGTGGTCGCTCCAACAGCTTGTTTTCGCGTTTACGAAAAATACGGATAAGTACGAAAACTTCCCAATGACGAGTGTGGGTGGAAGAAAAATCGCTCTAACGTCTGATTAAGCACAAACATAATGCCGCCTTAACGCTGATTCTTGATTTACTAAAACGGTGAAATTGGCCATGATTAGTAGATTTTCCCTTCTCAACCTTCAATGCTGATTTGGAATGAAGCATCCTACAGACTGGATTACTATGACAGGTTGGATTAACTCGCTGTTCAGATTATTGAGATCTGAGATTATAATGACCCAAACAACCTGATCAGTTTAAGAGGCTCAGTTAATTTCTATCCAACTCAGCCTACAATACTATTTCATATAATGAAGCAAAAATAATTGTGTTTAACTACCATCCGGGGGTACATTTTCTTGAAAAATTTGCAGTCTGTTATCAAATACATTCGTCGCACCAAAAAGCCTAGGAAGTTCGTTTTGTTTATTCTAATTTATTAGACGCAATGTTCTTCTGTATTTTGTATGCAATGACGATACCTACATGTAATCACGTTTTTGTTTTACGAAATTTCGGAAGAAATTTTGAACGTTTTGTTAGATATCTGGGTAGGTACAAATAAGGTAGGTACTAGTTTTCATACTTTGCAATATTTATCTCATTTGAGTTTCCTAAATATAGATAGAAACTGAAGGAAGAAGCGCGGAAAAGTATTACCATGCTAATATAAAGAGCTTGTTAGAAGAGGAAAGTTGAATAATTCAGAACTCGGCTTCCCCAACTTCTCCAGGGAGTGAAATGTCCTACAATTAGTACAAATCCTGCGATAGCGGGCTGAGACAATTTATCTGGAACCTCTTCCTCCCCGCGCGTCTTACCAAATCATCTCTTAAAAAAACTTTTCGGTATAATAATGTTTTTGAAATTCAAATCCGATACTCGCTTTATTTATGCTGAGTTTTAGAAAGCAACTTGGGAAAAACTTTGAGAGCTTGGGAAAGCGACTTAATGAGAGTAAAGAAAGTTTTTTGTCCCGCAACGTTTTACCTGTTGTAGTGCTCTTTTTACTTTATTTTCCAGAGTTTGAGTAGTTGTTTGAAGAGTAGTGTTACGGTAGGTCGGGATCTTTAACATTTAATGTGAAAAGACCGGTGAAATTTCATAAAGATTTACCCAAAACAAGGAATTTACTACAGACGGGTGTAGGTCCCTGACCAAAATTGTTCAAATAGACGAGAAAAATGGGAAATCTATTTTAAAACTTAGAGTTTGGAGGACGATAGGATAACAATGAAGAGATTAGCGCGAAACGCAGTCTTTAAAATGTGACTGATCTTCTCTCGTTAGCACCATTCTTTTTGATCAATCAGCCGGGGTCTTTTGTGTTATATCCCTGCATTCAATTTCAATAGGTTGTTCCCCCTATAATGTGTCTAAAAAATACATTACATCAAGTAGTCCGTCCCTTAGTAAAAATACAGATTAGTTGGACATGTAGGTCAGAATGAAGTGTATAGTTTGGTGGTCTGGATGCTCGCAAGCTCGCATCTCAAAAATACATAACATCAAGTAGTCAATCCCTTAGTAAAAATAAAGATTAGTTGGACATGTAAGTCAAAATTATGTGTATAGTTTGGTGGTCTGGATGGATCCCTTAGTAAAAATTAATACTGATTAGTTGGATTTGATGCAATTTCATGAAACTGATTTTTGAAAAGAATAGCGGTCGTATGACGTCAGAATATCTTGCAACCACCTTTCCCTAAAGACCCGTTCACGTGAAGTGGCTGAACTTTTCTTTTGCTTTGAGGAAGCCGAATTTTGTGCGTTTCGGAGTTTTTCTACGCTGGTTGGAACTTTTCCCAGCAATAAACATCACATCACGGTCCAGTATATAATTCGGCCATAATCAATCCGACGCCCCTCTGTTCCATTCTATAGAAATTAGTTTGTGTAAATGCGGCACAGTTCTTATCAGGATAATAGGATCTACGCTTAAAATACATCGTTCCTACGCCTGTTGGCATATTTATTTAATATTTATCAATATTTACATTGTCTTATCAACTACCTGAGCCACAAACAAAGCAATTTACCGATTTTGCTCGTTTATTAATTTATTGTGTGTCTCAATATTTATTCAAATATTCTTGTTCCTATTTATCTTTATATCACTTGTCTCTTATATTGCTTGATTCTAAGGCATCGGTCTTATAGTTTCCTATCTTCTTGCATATTTTTGGAATTCATACTTTTCCTTGTGGGTCATTTATCCAGTTGCGGTAGGTATATTTATCAATATCATCATGACCTCAGCGGACAGTGGTCTTAGGCAGTTAGCTAAATTGAAACGGCGGATCAAAGTTCTGGCTAGTGATATTGAGCAAGTTATAAGACGGGTGCTTCTGCTATTTCTGATTCTACTCAGAGGGCTCTATTCAGGGGTATGTTTACCACATTGCAAAATACATTTGATCATTTGGGATAAAGCTATTGATGTGTCAGAGTGTACCGTATTGATCCTGAATGTGATGATGTTCTTATGACCACAGTTAGGAAGCATTATTTCGAGTGTCAGTCTTATCACCTGCAGCTCATGCCACCTCCACCTCAACCTTCTCTAGTGGATTGTTGAATTCATCTAGCCTCATGCAGTCTGCACCTAAAGCCAGAACTATTTTGCCTAAAATCCAAATTAAACGGTTTTCTGGTAATTGGGCTGATTGGCCCACATTCAAACAATTATTTTGCTCTCTTAATACACTTACAGATGCAGAACGTTTCCAATATCTCGTATCATACCTCGAAGGTCCTGCTTTGGGAGCTATCAAGCATATACCAGTTACTGATATCAATTTCGAGCAAGCATGGAACTGCTACGATCAAACGCAAATTGGCGTCCTCTTACCTTGAGCGCCTACTTAACTTCAAAATGTCTACTGGCAAACCTACTGCTGAATCCTTGCAATCATACCTATCTCAAGTTTCAGAGAGCATCTCCTCTTTGAAGAATCTGAAAATCACAGACATGGATGACTATTTATTATGTGAGTTAGCACTATCCCAAAACACGTCAAGCCTTTGAGTTAGCAAACGTAGGTACGAGAAACTGAAGGAGTTTGTTCAAGATCGCTACCATGTACTAAGGCTAACTGACACCTCTTGTCCTAAGGTCAATACGAAACCAGTGCAGCACTCGAAGGCTCCTCAGTCTCCTAACAAGTTTGCTCCAAAAGCTCAGGCTTTGCTCACACATTCCTCAAAACCAGAAGGAGGAAAAACTTCACCCAAGCAGCAGGATGCTTCATTCTCATGCTTTATCTGTAAGCAACCACATATTATCATATCATGCCCACAGTATCTCGCCATGGATCCACCACAACGTCTTGCAGCCTTGAAGCCCTTCCAAGGATGTCGGAATTGTCTCCATCCAGACCGCACCAAGGAGTGTACCTCAAAGTTTGTTTGCAGGGAGTGTGATGGTAAACATCATTCCACACTTCATCTCACTCCTAACTCTGGGCAGCCTGCCTTCAGGTGCTACGAGAACTAACTCTTCAAGTACAGCTGGTTTTTCTGGTACAAACACTTCTAATGAGGTTCCCAGTGTTCTTCTAGGAACAGTGGTTGCATCCATTCCAGATGCTCAAGGCAAACTACATCGTATTAGAGGTCTGCTGGATGCTGGCTCTCAATACACAATGATCACTGCCAAGTGTGCATCAATGCTTAACATGGTTTTTCGACCCTATCATGGTTCAATATCTGGGGTAACCGCTCCATAACATTAAAGGTAAAGTGCCGCTGCTCTTCAGCACCAACTGCAATAGCAACAAGCTTAAAACTGAAGCCATTGTAGTTCCAGCCATCACACCTCCCTTACCGCAGACACCTCTACATTCAAGTATGTGGGAAGATTATAGATCTTACCAACTTAGTGATCCAACCTTCACTGAGCCAGAGGGGCGCCCTTTTGAAATTGAATGCGGTCGTATTATCTGACGAAAAATTATATAAAACAATCCCCATAAATCCCGATCAATCCCCATTCTATAGAAAATAGTTTGTAAATGCGGGGATATAACAGAAATTACCCATCAGCGTATCGTCTTAACTTATATAAATATTTTCATCATGGGCATTTCTACGATGTCGTGTGAATGTGATGGTTGCGTATGTATACGGTTTTGTGTGAATCGAGCCAGGACCGTTCTCAGAATTTCGGTAATAAAGGTAAGGGAATGGATACGCTAATCAGGTATATTCGGGCCTTACATTCGTGAGACACGTCTGCAGTTGACAGAATAGTGAATCGGAGTTGGCTGTGTAGAATATTCGGGGAGAGGACGGCAAAAGCTAATGACGGTAGTCGAGGGTGGACAGGGAAAGGAGTCGGTTCTAGACGTCTCTGCGATCCGTGATGACGGTAGTTGAGGAAAGGCAGGAGAGAGGGGGGACGACTGCTGGGGAGGTCACAGTGGCGGGACAGTGCGTGTCTCAATTGTAGTCTTTTCAGATTCAGAGATTCACTCGGCTGTTTGTTAACGACCGTTCACTCAAAGGCAAAAGAACAATACACCTGATTTCGGAAGAGTGTTAAGATGCTTTATTTATGTGAATTACTCGAGCACTTTAACTACCGTATCGTGAATAACTCGAGTATTTTATTTATAAAAAAGGGGGATCCTCTTTGGGGAAAAAAACGCAATGACTTTGGGGAAAAAGAACGACGACGTTGGGGAAAGGGTGTAAGAGAAAAAGAACGATTTTGGGGAAATGCTATTGCCCATATTCTCGTGACGTCACGCCTAGAGAAGATTAGCGTTTCAGCCAAAGTCGGCCATGTCTGCTCTACGTCAGTGAATCGCAACTCAACCAACCTATTTCTCACAAGGAGTTTGCCGTCTCACGTCAAGCTAATTCGTGGTTATAATGCCATTTTTCAATTGTTTTGTTTTGCAAAAGTAATAGTGTAGCAATACAAAGTTTCAATTCAACTAAATAGTTACAATAATTATTGATGTAGATTGTCGCCAACGATACCCATCTAACGTGAACAAGTTTTTATGTAGACTAGGAACCTTCTAACTATTATAGTTAATCAGTGTCCTAAAACCAAAGAACTTCATTCGTTTAGGCTTTGAGAATAATTATCAACCTGAAAAATAGTAATGAAAACATTATTGAAAATTCCTCAGGTGTCTGTACTGCAATGTAGGTACATGGCCATTGCTAAGGTAGCTTCATCAACGTTTTATTATAAGTTCGTAGTACTATGCTTAACTGAGGAAGCTTCATTTGTTATATTGAATGAATAAAAGAAGATATTTGATAGTTTGTCAAATTAAACAAAGCAGGTTGTTGCTACACCAAAAACGAAACTACAGGTAGGCAGGAATGTACATCCTAACAGATTCGCTGTTGGTTAAAAGTGCCTAAACAAAGTACGTGGGTTGTTGCTTTTCCGACGAATAAAATTGTTGATCAGCAAGTTTGTCAAATTTATATCGAATCAGGAAATATACAACATGAAATAAAAACCAGCTGTAAGAAAAAAACCTTGAAATGCATTCTTCTGAAGGGAAGATTTCATAAAGACGGCATTGGCAGTGCAGTTATCATGCGAGTTTTGCAATTACCTATGCGAATTTCAGGGACAAAAAAGTTAATTAGGTACCTACTTCCGTCTTTGTCTATGAAGTACATGAACAAGTAATAATATACGGAATGTATGTTGTTATACCTTCCCTCTAGGTACTTACTTTTCCACATGCGATACTTACTATTCGCTGCTAACAGAGTTCTCATAGCACATCCTTTCACATGACCACTTTCACAGAACTCCAAAGATTTTTAGTTTCAAATGATTCAAAGAACATTCCTGAAAACTAGATATGTGATCCACAACATCTTCGAGGCCGATGTCTGGAACAACTAGAATACTTGTACCTCAACTCCCCAACACACATTTCATATGGATCTCGACCCCACAGATTCAATCTTGCGTTCGTAGCGATCCTGGTAATCACATGATGTAATTGTCATAACATTTATTTCCAAATAATGAAAATATTGACTAGGAACTAGGTAACAATATGTTAGGCAGTTGTCCACATGTGTCTACAAATGGCGCATTTTCGCATAGTTGACTCGTCACCATGACAACAAGGTGATATAACTTCGGCTTCACCTTGCCTCGATGTAAAATTGCGCTAGTGTCCGAGTCTCGAGAATATCCCCTATAAGAGAAAAAGAACGACTATAGAACGAAAGAAAGACGAAAACTAGGCCACGAAACTATATATATCCTTCTGACCTACATGTCCAACTTGTCTGAATTTTTAATAAGGGATTGACTACTTGATGTTACGTTTTTTTCTGATGCGATCTTGCGAGCATCCAGACCACCAAAATGTAGATACATACAATTTTGATCTCATTGAACGCCTGCCTTTGATCCAAAAACATTGCCGGTCTTTGCCCCAAAAGCATTATTAAACGTTAAATTTTTGTACGTACGTAATCTATACTGCCCACCCGACTTGGCAGACGTTATTTTCTGTTGGAAATGACTATCGAAGGCGTCACCCTATGTGGAACCATGAAAAGTTCAGTTTTAAGAACAGAACTGTCGGATGTTAGATGTTGTACGTATTTGTTTTTCTCGTCTATTATTCTGTTGAAGTGTCTTTCAAACGCCAGAGGTTCCTTCCTTCAAGATGTTCGAAGGCAAAGATCAGATAACTACGCTGTGACGGAATAAGGAAGAGCGACCAGTGTAATCGTCTACATTTTCGTTCACTACAATCGGAAAAAAGAATTTCATGTCTCGAAACTCGTATGGGACTAAATTGAAACTTTGACAAACATTTTAAGACCAACCCGAGCAAAAACCGACGAAGTTTACTGGGTCTAAGCGGAAAAAACCTTGCGGGGAACGAATTTTTTTTTCGTTATTTCCCGCATATTCTCGCTGATTTCTTCAAGAAAACAGCATCTTTCAGAAAATTCGACGGTAACAATGTTTTCAACCGGTCCCTACAAACTCATCAAACGGAAACTCATCGAAAACGTGAGCTCGAAGCTCAAGAGGAGTTTCCCCTTTGGGTGGGACACTGGTCAAAACTGAATGGAAGGGAAAGCCGTAAAAAATAATTTCAAATAGAAATCGGATATAAATTTAGAAGATGAAAAGTAGCTAACGATTATTTTTTATGACTTTCCTGTCCCCTGTGGAAACTGGTCAAACGCTCCTAAGTGGAAACTCATCGAAAGGAAAGTCATCAAACCAAACCTTCGGAAGGCTCCACCGTGTGCCAGACCCAACCGTTATAAGGTTTTTGGTCAGGTAGTTATTCATGGTGGTGATGAGCTGTAACCCAAAGTAGACCAATATCCGTCTACTACTACCACCATTTTTGACGAGTTTTCCGTCAGCTCCTTTTCGATGAGTTTCCTTCAAGGTAGTTTTTGAGGAGTGTCTCGACAGTGCTGGATTCTAGTCGAAAAAAATGTATACTGATTCATAACTGAATTAAACGGATAAATTTATTGGATTCCATTTTTTGATGAGTCGCTCGTTCATGAAGATTTGACGAGTTTTCACCCCACGAGGAAAACTGATCAAAAATGGGGTTCTACGTTCTTTTTGAGGAGTTTCCTGTTGATGAGTTTCCTAGTTCCCTTTTCAACGAGTTCAGAAACGTTAGGTATTTTGTCATTGACTTACGAAGTGCTCTCGATTAAATTTTAATGTGGTAGCGGATGGAAGGTCGAGCGCTCAGGAAAAAAACGTGCATTAAAACGGCCTCCCGCTCCCACCCCCTTCCCGCCATCAATCCCATGGTTCAGGCGGAATTAGAATATTTTAAAATCGCTTATGCCCCCTTTCGGGAAAATCCAAGAAGATATCACTAACCGTAGACTCCCCTCACTTAGCTGTTCGGCCGTGCATAGAGTCGACAGACAGACAGACAAAGTTTCATTCTTATAAATAACTAGCCGCTCCGGCACGCTTCACTCATTTCCAGGTACTTTTCATCTTTCAAAATCTTTATGGTATATTTGCATAAACGGGAACAAGGTTCTGCAAACGAACTATTAAAAGTTAATTGAAATGGGGCTAAAGCTTCAAAACTTTTTCGCATTAAGCTTTATACCCTCATATTGTGTACGGTTCTTTCACGTTTCTAATGTGAAGGGTAAAGCATTTAGCTACTACGTTTATACGAATTATATCGAAGAGTGCAGCTTGTTTCCCCACTCCTCTGGGCCTTTGCTCCAACCGAGAGCAACCAGGGGACAACGAACGCCCCAGTGAGTTTTCACAGATGTCTCAACAAACAATTTTACACTCCCCACCCTAATATACATCTCCTGATTCCCGAAATTCTGACTAACCAGGTACTTAATCAAATACACAATAGTGTTTTGTTATGATTCCAAAACCGCTGCTTTACGAACATTCCATCATCCCAATCCCGTTGCTTTTTGATTCGAAATCAGTTGCGTTTTATGTCTTTGATCCCAAACCCGGACCACCCCCTCAATAAATGCCAGCTCTGAAAGGAAGGGTTGGCAAGTAGTGGTTAGGATTCGTTTCATCTCCCGGGATGATCCATTCAAGATATTTTAGTCGTATCTGTAATCAGATCTCTCTGATTGACAAATATCGTGGAGAGCTTGCCGTGTGGGACCAAAACCGCAGCTCTCCTATCGACCGCACTACAAAGAGCGAGTAAATCTCCCTTGAATCTCTCCAGCCTCCCGCCATTCAGGAATAATTACTTTCATTAATCTCCACTCTTCTTGATTACACCCATTCAGCAGTCAGCTTAGTGCTATAAATTGATCTACATAATTTAATCACAAAGGGTTGGAGCCAAATGAATTCGGGATGAGTACCTATTTACCCACCTCGGCACACATTTTCACACGCATGCAATTCTAAAGGTTCCTACCCTATTCATCTCTTACTATTTTGAATTGGTGACAGTAATCCCCTATATATAACACACGAGACCTCCTTACTGTAGGTATCCTACTTCCTACCTAATGAATTAATCTTGGCCATTATTAACTCTATTGAATTGATGTCAATCTGAACTATTACTAATTCCATGTCAACTACATTTTGTGTTCAATCGCAGTAAAGTTTAACAATTGTTCATAAGTGCAATTAAAAATTACCAGGATATAAAGAAGATTGAAAAGATTTTATTCATTCGTAATTATTTTAATATAAAAGGATTTTTTTTAATGTCGAAAAATGTTTAGTTATGCACCACATCCCAACACGAATTATGAATATCGCGTTCGGGAGGCATAAGGAATGAGTCAATACCCATGAATGGATGTACTTATGGTTGGTTTTGATTAATTATTATTTTTAAATACCTAATGGACCTTTGTAATCGATAGAGAAAAAAAAAGGTATGAGCCCCTTCAGAAATTTGGTGGTTTCAAGATGAGGGGAATATAATAAATGATATAAAGCGCTACAAATAATTACTTAAAGAATTTTTATTATTTTGTATTTGATAGCCTCTTTAGCTGAATCAGTGGTCTATAACTATTATCAAAAGTAGTCTCTGGTATACTATCATGATAAATTATACTTAAGTGCATAGTCGTTAGCACGTCGAGAGTAAAAAAATATGAATTTAACGATTTTAGCCGTTTCTAGCCATTTTTAGTGATTTTTAAGCACATTTTTTGAAATTTGACCTATTTAATGTTCTCAAAAAATACAGGCCAACAAACTCATCCTTTCGTTTGGAAAGCTTGATTTTTTGGCGCAAGAACGGGAATTTTATCTCAACCTAAGGAGTGTTACAATCCGGAAGGACAAAAAAAAGCATTGATTTGGCGACGTTTCAGAAATTTTTTATGTCTATTTTCAAGCGCTACAACAAGAAGATAAGTATTACAAGGTACAATATAGCAATCTGTGGTGTTGTTATTTATAATTATTTGTGGTGCCTATTCTAGGTGTGGTAATGACTGGTTACATTGACGTATACTAAGTTTAACATTGTAGCTATGATTATAAAAATATATATGAATTTACTTACAGTAGGCATGCTGAAAAGCGTCTTGGACAGTTGAGGGAGTTCTACCTCTTTCAAGCACTGTTTATACTCTGAATTTGTCGGAGCTCTAATTTGAAAACAATTTAACACTAAACAATACCATAATTCACGAAAATAAGCTCAAACGATCATGCTGCATGACTGGAACTTTTTGCAATAATATGTATCGTTCTTGAGTTTTTCAAAAAGCATAATAGTGTCACAAGATTATGAAGACCACAAATAACAATTACAAAGGCACCTTCTAAGTCAGCTTGGTAATTGTAGTAAAGACCTTTGTTTCCAGAAAGATACATCACATATTATCTATCTATATTTATCAGTAGTTTCGAAGACGAATTTAACTCTGCCGAGTGGAAAAAGTCTCAAATACGCTTAGGTTTTTTAGTCCCAACAATATTATCAGGAGTTTATTCATGTTTGTTGAAGGCTCATCAACACTTGATTGAATGTAAATACACTCGACCAAGCGGTAATTATTCGTTTCGCTAGGAATAGAACTTTCTATAGGTACAAAATGTTTTAGTGTTCTAGAAAATATTGCTCGTTCCTAACTTCGTCCACAATATACTCAGCTGATTTCAAAATATTCACCCTATTATATTATTTTCTTGGTCACACAATGACCTATAGACTGGTCATTGGACCTATGGACCTGTTGTTACTTTCATGATAATCTTTCATGGTGTTAACGAACTTTGGGTGGAAATTTCGTTGAAATCCTCTCTTCTGTCATCATTTCATCGTCTGACATACCATATACTGACATGATTGTCGTACATTATTAACTAAGTATAACATTTTGTGGTAATATGTTCCTGCATTGTAAAAAGCATTTCTTATGAACCTGATTCCAAAATACTGAACGCCGGTGGAAATATTTTCAGGTGCAATATTCACTCAAGAGCAGAAGGATACAGCTACGGAATTGGCCTTCAAATACGCCGTGTACAGGATCAACAAAGACAAGAGCTTACTTCCAAACACCACACTCATGTACGACATTCAATACGTGCCAAAAGACGACAGCTTCAGAACAACAAAAAAAGGTAAGTACAAATCATTTGAAAAACCAGATCGAAATAATTTATAAAATATAATCTGAACTTGTTTTCTCAAAAAGAAACTCTGTTGTGTTTTCCGATCCGATTAGTCTCGGTTGGCTGGTTTGTAAACACGAAGTTCAGAATAGTTGGTTGGATGATAACCAGTGCTTGCCAGACGATGATCATTTCCTTAGAATGACGAATTGTCCATTAAAACATGTACCTAGCTAGTTTTCCTGGTAGTTGATAGCATTACGTAAATTAGCGTACCTACACATTAATAAGCTTACCGTATCTATTGAGAGGGGACCATCTACACCCTAACCCGCGCATTCCATGAACGTTACATACAAATCGGTTGAATGTTGTTCAGATTAAGCTTGTTACAAGAATTTGCGGATACGCGACAGACAGGCACACACGCACACACAGACACACACAGAGAACGAGAAAGAGAGAGAGAGAGAGAGAGAGAGAGAGAGAGAGAGAGAGAGAGAGAGAGAGAGAGAGAGAGAGAGAGAGAGAGAGAGAGAGAGAGAGAGAGAGAGAGAGAGAGAGAGAGAGAGAGAGAGAGAGAGAGAGAGAGAAAGAGAAAGAGAGAGAGAGAGAGAGAGAGAGAGAGAGAGAGAGAGAAATTCACGGAACTAAAGTTGTTCAGAATGGTACAAAATGTGAAATGCGAGTGGAAATTTCACCAGTGTAAAAAAAAACCGTTTGATTTTTGTGAAGACTACAACTTTTCCATCTCTCGAAAGTGAAAACAATGCTACCTATACGTAGACTTGAGGCCCCCATTTCATAAAACAAGTTACATGTGTACAATTTAACACGTACAGGTACACTTGCAATGTACGGTAAACTAGAACAAATGTTTCATCAAAACAAAGAGTACAAGTGTAGAAAAGTTACACTTGTAGAAGCTAAGTTTACAAATGTAGGAGAAAAGAAAAATGGCTTGTTTACAAATGTAGGAGAAAAGAAAAATGACATGCAGGAACAAACGAAATGAACAGCGTCAAGCGGAATACCGAAATTGTAGTTTTTTCAGTGAATCGTAATGAAAAAACGGTTCCAAGTACACGATGTTTATAGTACATGAATAATTGTAATGATTGGAAGACAGACAAATTAAAAACTGAAAAGTGGAAAAAGTGTGTATTTGATTTCAACTTATTCTGATGGCTGACATAATCGGATTTTTCCTCTTCATTCAGCAGAAATGATTAATCAATTCATCAAGTCTTAATGCTGCTGGGTTAAGAAAGTCTTGTAATCTCGAAATCATCTTCACTTCGTTCTTCAATGACGGGGAGATCCTCATCAATACCCCATCTGGAAAAATTGCACAGGGTCAAGCAGCATTTGAATCTTTCAAGGGTCTCGAAAGACATCCTAAATCTCTCGTTAAAGTCGAAAATGCGCACGAAATGAGCGTTTATTCATGGCCGAAAAAATCGTTGGCGTCTTCCACGCTGAATGCTTCTTGTCTATTTTCTTTAGCAGAAGATGATTCCCACATATCAAACACCGAAAAATTGTCAACTCACAATGTTGGAAAATAACAAGTTCACAGGTGAATGGACTTGGGTTAAAAATCGGCCGTTTTACAATTGTAAAACAGTGACTTGTACAAAATGTTGGGGAAACACTTGTAACTTGTCCAAATTCGCCTGTACACTTGTTAATTTTTATTGTGCATTACAAGTCTACACTTGTACCTTTATGAAACGCTTGCCCACTCAACTTGTCACATGTTGCTTCATGAGATAGGCCCCTGAGAGCAATTTAAGAGATGAAATTTAGTATTTAGGTACCAATGCTTCACTAGTAGGTACATCCGCACGAACAATAGTTAATGAACTTGATTTCGCAACGTTGGAATACATTTTATTGGAACTATAGATAATTCTATTATTGTCATTATATCAGCTGATATTTACAAGGCAATTATTACGTATTACAGTACCACTATCTAGCGATCATTGATGGAATTTAGAAATTGATTGGCTTATCGATTATAGATCCGCTAGCAGCGCACGATTTCTCTATCTTGAAATCCGAAAGTGTGTTATCGAAGTTCAAGCCCTTAGGGAAAGCGAACCGTTCGATGTACAGCGTTGCGGATGGGTTTAATCAATCTTTGGGAATATATTTTTATCATTGACAAAAAACTTCAACTGCTACCTTCAAAGTTCTTGAGATCTCGATTTTTGAATGTTTAGTCCTCTAATGTTACCCTTTAGGGTTGACAAATATTGACGCCGAGCTTTTAGGACCATCTAGCATCACGCAGAACGCAAGTTTTATAGTTTCCTAGTTTAACGCTGTTTGTTCTAGTAATTTCGGAGAAAAGCCGCGGGTGGCGGACAGCGGAGTTGACGGACGGATTTTTTATTTATTCATTTTTTTTTTTTTTTTTTTTCTTTCGAATTTTGGATTCTAAGCACTTTGAACCGTAAACCAACAATTTTTCAGTGGAGGTTAAACATTTTTTCCTTGGTCGATTAAAAAGGTTCATTAATGAAAATAATAAACCGAAATGGTCCATTAAAACATGGAGCCAGTTTTCCTGATAGTTGATAACATTATATAAATTAATCATGCTGGGTTTTCTCGACCACAGAGTTCAATGTAAATTAGCGTACTCGTTAATAAGCTTACCGTATGAATAATTCCACTTCGTACGTCATGAATCAAAATTTGACTGCCCGTACTTCGAAGAGGGAGTTGTTCAACAGATCACATTACGCTTACTCCATTTAATGTGGTCCCTCCGGAGAGCCGTTTTGAATCCCACCGATAAAGTTTACTTTATAGGGGGGAAACACGATTGCTTCGACCTCCCTACCTTTTCAATGGAGGTAGTTCATGCGAACACCTGTAGCGTCTCTCTTCATAATCCGATTGTTCCAACGTAATTGTAGCTGGGCTGTGAAGTGTTCAACGAAAAGTGATGTGCGGTACTTCCTCGAAATACTTTTAATCATAAAGTACTTAACTGTTTGAGTGATCGTGCTTAACTAATTGTTTATTGTGACTAAGAGTGAGCTTGAAATAGGTATTGAATTCATGTTCAATGTTCCCCTGGCAACTAGAGATGAGAGATTATGTTTTAATCACGGAGTTGTGTACAATGTTGCAGGTATATCATCTGTCATGTACCTATTATTAAATGCACTCACTGAACTAGTGAACTATCTTTATTGATTGAAACTCATTACATAAAATCATACTTCATTTTCTGACATAGATCACTGTTCTTCGTCATTGCTTCATTCTCGTTGCCAAGTCACCAAAACTCAATTCTTCAATAATAATCGAAGAGTAGCAGTACGAGACACGTAGGTAGTAACTACGTGGTAAGATCATCATTGTTCTTCGTCATTACTTCATTCTCGTTTGCCAAGTCACCAAGACTCAAGTTCTTCAATAATAATCGAAGAGTAGCAGTACGAGACACGTAGGTAGTAACTACGTGGTCTCTATCAGCTCGTCCTTTTTTTAGCAGTTTTCATCTTGGTTGTCATTTTTGACGCTAACATTCTGGCGCCTATCTTCTTGGTCACTGTTGCCAGCATCCACTTCATTCCTCTTGATCTGTAGTTCTTCATTCAAACTTTGTGTTCCAACTCCAGCGGTTCGATGCTTCTGTTTCCGTCCTTCCCTTCTTCTTTTGATAATTCCATATGTCGAATTGAATTGAGAACAGTTCTAAGACGCCGTCCGAACATCAACTCCGCAGCAGTTTTACCACTATCACTGAGAGGAACAGAGTGCTGTTGCAATAAAAATGGCGAAATTTTCATCTCCTAATCCACTGAAGTCATTTTCTTCAATGTCTGTTTTATTGTCGGGACCATTCTCTCTGCTTGACCATTCGATGATAGGTGAATGGGGCAAAATAAATACTCTTGATTCCATTTTTCTTCATAAATTCCTTCATTTCAGTTGATTTAAATGCAGTATCGTTATCAGATACAGTGTATTCAGGGATATCAAAGGCTGCAAACATTTGCCTAAGTTCTTTTACAACAACAGTATAAGTCATATTCGGTTCTTTTCTGACTTCCAACCACTTCGTGAAACCATCAGCAACCAACAGCAATATCCGGCCCATAAATGGACCAGAAAAATCAATATGAAGCCTTCTCCATGGTCCATCTGGTCCATCACAGCCCTGATAGGGTTTCTCTGGACTTCTTGACATTTTTTACAGTCTTTGACAAATACTTCTATATGCTGATCGATTTTAGGCTACCAGACATTTGATCTAGAAAATTGTTTAGTTCCAACGACCCCAGGGTGATTCGTGATTCCATGTAAAAATTTCGCAACCGCCTCTTAGAACTCGATAAATGACAATTAGATCTCCCCATATCAACGCTACTTCGTGAATCAATAGTTCGGCTCTAATATTCCGAAAACTTTTGAATTTGTCCCCAACTTAAGTAGGCCATCCTTTTTTTTACCCATTTCTTAACTTACTGTAATTCTTGATCCTCTGCAGTACTGGAAACTATTTCTTCAAATCTGTAGGATTTCTGCTCATTCCACCAATCATGAAAATATCATGACTATCGGCATACTTACTCTTCGGTAAGTTTTTTGTCCATTGATAATCGTGATAACATGTCAACGTTGTTTAGATGTTTTCCTTCTTTGTCTATGAGGTCAAAATTGTATGCAGCTAGTGTGTCATAGCGTATCGTTTGAGCTTCAGGGAAAGCACATCTGGTGTTCGTTTTTTTCATTGAAAATATCTGTATCAGAGTTTTGTGATCAGTCATTACAATAAAATTTCGACCATAAATTAGTTGATGAAAGCTTTAACTGCCGTTACCAAAGCTAATTCCTCTCGGTCAATCTGAGAATAATTTCTCCGGGTTTTATCAAATGTTCTGGACATGTAGGCTGTTGGATGTTCGATACCGTCTGGCATGCAATTAGCGATGCATCTGCACAAACCACTATCGGTGCTTCTGAGTCGAAAT
The DNA here is from genome assembly GCA_030762985.1 of Adelphocoris suturalis. Taxonomy (NCBI): domain Eukaryota; kingdom Metazoa; phylum Arthropoda; class Insecta; order Hemiptera; family Miridae; genus Adelphocoris; species Adelphocoris suturalis. Next base: position 20,343,469 of record CM061047.1, read on the forward strand.
GAGATACGACTGGGGCATCATTACCCAATTTGTCCTGATGAGGTTTTTCCCATATCCATGGAATTTTTCATAAAATGTTACACCACCTAGAAATACTTGGAGTTCATGTTTATTAGTAGGAGGATTTACATGAATAATTGCTTCAACTTTTTCCCGTAATGGTGAACATCCTTGAGAAGTTATCTAAAAACCCCAAAATTCGATGGATTCTACACCGAAAACACACTTATTTTTATTAATTTGTAAGTTAGCTTCATTGAGTCTAAGAAGCATTTGTTTTAAACGTCGATCGTGTTCTCCCTGTGATGACCCTTGAATTTTGATGTTGTCCAGATATACCAACGTACCATCGATGCCTTGTATTATGCATTCCATAAACTTTTGAAAAACGCAAGGAGTACAGTTAACTCCGTCACAAAGCCTTGTAACTTCGTACAATCCTTGTGGAGTGGACAAAGTTAGTAATTTTGCTGTTTCTTCTGCTCTTTGTAATGTTTATATGCGTTTGATAAATCAACATGAGAAAAAATTCGACCTCCTCTCAGTGTAGACAAAAAATCCTGAACTGAAGGTATTGGATACAGCGAATTTTTAACGAATTGATTTACTGTAATTTTATAATCGCCAGCTATACGAATTTTTCCATCTTTTTTGTGAATAAAAATAGCTGGGGTAGCCCAGTCAGAGTGATAAACTGATCTCAGAATGTTTTGAGAAACCAGATCATTCAAAGCTTCTTTAATTGATTCTGTTTGGCTGAGTTCCCTTCTTCAGTTCAATATTGATTCTGTTACCTACATGCCCAATCAGATCAGTTTTTATAATGTTTGGATACTTCATCAATAGTTTATCATAATACTCTTTAGGTTTGAGTTTTATAACTTGTTGAATTCCAATTACCTATATACCTAATGGTTCAAACCAATTTTTCCCTATTGAATTAAGACCCTCATCTCCTTCCTAAATTACAATAGGCAACATACCTTTAAAGTTGCCGTATTCAACCCGAACGTGAGTTTTACCTCTAACCAATGATTTCCTATTTTCATATGCAGTTAGATGGACAGAAGACCATTCAGGCTACCCCCATTGGAAATATTTTCTTGAATGTCTTGAAGTTTATTAATGTCATTGCCGCTCCGTCAACAACTCCATGGTTATCAATTTAGAATTTATAGATACTTCAGTTCGAAATTTAGTTTTTAAAGGTCGGTTGTCAACATTACTAATAATGTGATGAACGCGACTATCATTTTCCTCGCTTGATGAGTCTGAATTGTTATTAACGATATGTCTAAACAATCTTCCCAATCCGTTTGAACCCGTGTTACTTCGTCGAATGTGATGTGCAATACAGGTTTTATCTAGTCAACCATCTACGAAAACAAGGTAATGTTCTTCGTTTGATCCGTTGATATAAAATTTGGGTCCAACGTCCACCTAGATTGGCCGTTTTTCCCAGTCTGCGGCGCAGTCCGGCTAATTATCTAGTTAGGGCAATCGGCACCCGCCGTAGGACGGCGATTAGAGCAACGGTAACCACCGGCTATTAATGAGTTACGGCAATTAAACTAGAAGGCAACGCTTGTAGAGATCCGGCTAAAAGTAGGGTTAACGTCCATTTAGGGTTTTATTCGCTCAAAGAGTTAAATTTTCTCTCCACGTCGTAAAATTTCATTGGAATCCTTATTCGCACAAGTTCTTCTCGCACGCAGCCACAACATTCTCAATCTAATCTTAAGAAGAAAAAAAAAAAAAATATATATGTATATATATATATATATATATATATATATATAATAAATGATTGATAATAATAATCATAAAAGAAGTACGTAGGTACCCTGTTTTATTTTATCTTATAAATTGTCGGTTGATGGGTGTCATCGTCAATTTCGGTAAACTCAGATCAGAAGGACTAGGTACTTAGTAAAGTCTGAAAGTTTTATTTAAGAATAAATTTTCTCTTTGGTGCTGTCTACTTGTACGTATATATTCACATATTATGTATATTTATATTTAATGGCGATTATATATATATATATATACTATTGATTATTATATATATACGATATATATATATATATATATATATATATATATATAAGTTAGACGTTGAAAATGATAAAAAAAAGTTTATATATATATTTTTATATATATATATATTTATTCGATATATATATATATATATATATTATATATATATATATATATATATTTATTTATTTATTTATTTATTTATATATTCGTATACGTAGGTATATATTATTTATGATGAAGCCATCTCCTTTTTCCCGATCTCCAATGCATATCGGTTACAAAGGTGCGTTATGCTGAGGGACCGTGAGGTTACTTTCTTCAATTACCAGCCTGCGGTGCTGAAAATTAAAATTGAGTGCCTTCGGGACACCTAAAAAACCATTGGATTTAAGGAGGCTCACTGATTAGCTGATCGGTCTCTGAGACTAATTTCCTTCCTGTTCTACCTATGCAATAGAGCGCCTTTGGAAACACCATGAAAACAATATCACGAGATAGCGATTACCATTCATCAGCTGAAGCCCCTCTGAGATTAATTTCTTTCCTAATCGACCTACGGTGCTGAAATGCATTATTAATTTACGCTATCTACAGCAAAAGAATTCAAGTTTGATTCTTGGGATGAATTAAGTGATTTGGGTATAGAGAGCTTCAAGGGAGAAGTTGTGTGACAAGAGTGGGGGCTCTCAGTTCTGAAATATGCAATGAACCTTTGTGTAATAATTTGGTGTGTTTCCAGTTGATTGAAGCTGTTGCGATTCATTACTACCCATTTAATACTAAGGAGGCAGGTCAATTTCTGGAAGCCTCAGGCAAACCATCAAACAATCACTTTCCAGTTACCTAAACAAATATCCGATTGGTCTACCTAACGTCGAGTTCGATATTGAACATTGTCAACTTCAGGCCGTAGAGTTGAAATGGTGATCGATCAACTGGAAATCAGCCCGACCAGTACAAATATAGCGAGTTCAATAATAAAACTCACACACACCAACACGATCGGTTGAGGAAGGCGAATTGAAAGGCGAGTTAATGCAATCAGTGTTGGTATGCCTAATTCAGTAGAGGTAATGCGAATGTGAACAATCACCAACTACCACCTACATCTTCATCTGCTGAACAAAAGAAGAACAAAAAGTCTGCCAAGTTGGGTGTGCTACATAGATTCCTTGCTTCCGTAAGATGAATGTATAGACCATTGAAAAGTTGTAAATGATCTTGAAAAATTCCACAGCGAAAAAGAGTAAATCAAGATGTAGTATGAATCGTCATAATTGGTAAATTGAAACGAAAAAATGATACTAGATGTAATTTACGTTTGAGCATGCGCAGAATGAAGTGATCAGTTAAGGACGGGACAGTATGGGACCATTACAGCATATCCCGCACATTCCTTGCCGATTTCATCATAATCGGACAAAAACTGTGGAAATTGAGATCGTTAGAAGGATCTCACATTGGCGCATGCGCAGCAATTATTAGTGATCCAATTATGTTGAAATTGATATGGGATGATCAAATCCTTTTTTCCTAACTATTATCCGAATTTGAGCGAGATTTGAGACTAGGGTGTAAAAAAGCATACGCAGAGTGAAGTGTTGGTTAGGCAACAATGAAATGAATAGGGGATCATATACAGCCTATTCCGCATATTAAGTAGTAGTAGTAGTTGTAATTATGCTGGTTACTAGGATTTCACGTTCGCGCATGCGGAGGAGCTACTAATTTCACGATCATCTAGAAAAGGATAAGGAATGCTCGATCTGTCTTTTCCTATCTCCGGAATTTGAGCGAGATCGGACGACTAGAGCGTGAGAAAATAATGCTTGGTTGCATTTATGTTTGCGCTTGCGCGGAGTGAAGTATTGAGTTGGGAAGAATGAGCTGATACGGGACCGTATCCCCCCCCCCCCCCCCCACGCATATTCCACGCACATTCCATGAAAATTTACATCCAAATCGGATGAAAATTGTGGAAACTAAGCTTGTTACAAGGATTTGCAAACACACGACATACACACAGACACACACTGAATCAAACTTGTACAGAATGGTCTAAAACGTAAAATCCGAGTGGAAATTTTGATTTCAGAGACTTTTTTTTTTCTCCCGTAAGTAAAAACAGTGCTTCCGCTACCTATAGACTGGGAAGCAATATATGTACATGTGAATTTGCAATGAGGAAACAATGTAGGTAACTGGCGAAAAAATATTAAACTGCTCCTCGAAATCTGTTGATTAACATTTCAAGATATGTATGTAAATTCCGTAAGGCGAGTTTAAAAAAATAATACCTCAGTCCGCCTGATGTGTTTCAGGTGGATAAAAGTCAATAAGCTTTCTCCCTGGACCTTGTCTGGGTAGCGTGTTGACCTTGACATGAGGGTCGGGGTCAATGGCAATACACCCCCTCACATCCTCAGATCGCTAAACTGAGGCAATCCAGTGATATGCTGGACGCACTCTTATATTCACTGGTGGCTCAAAGACACGTGATGGTGTTGGCCTTGCTCTATGGAGCCCTAACTGTACGCCTACCTACCAGTTGCGTCTACGTTCTCAGCAGAGCTGTGGGCAATGACACTGGCTTTTCGACACGGCCAATAATTGGGAGTTGGGAATTATGTGATTTGTAGCGATTCACAAAGTACCATTGAGGCGATTAGGGACTCATATTCTGATGATTCTCTAATACAAAGCTTACGTGTATCGCTACACCATCTTTGCTCAACCACAACTTTTATGTGGGTACCGAACCATGTGGGTATTCCTGGTAATGAGTGAGCAGATTCCCTTGCAAAGGAGAGTCATTGATGATAACTCCATTGATATGTTGCCGATACGCTTTGAGGATCAAATCTCATACATGCAACATACAGCCAATTCCATTTGGCATGAGCAATGGCAGGGTGAGGTCACTGGTCTGCGTGGTGTCCTTCAGGACTTGAGCCTTGTGGGCCTTTTCGTAACCCTACTTCCAAGGAGGGATCGAATAGTAGTCAACCGGGTTCCCACTGGCCATACTCGTGTTACTCACGGACACCTGCTTAGTGCAGAAGCTCAAGATGTTGTGTGAGGGTGATCTGTCCATCCGCCACTTCCTGGAGGACTGTCCAGCCTTTGTGGACCTCCGAGTCCAGCATCAGCCCCCTCAGTGGGTTGACGTTTTATCCGGACCAGACAAGGTCCGATCCCTGTTGTTGTACCTGAGAGCCGCTGAGCTCTACTATGAACTGTGATATCTGATCTGTGATATATTTATATATATATATATATATATATATTATATATATATATATATATATATATATATATATATATATATATACATCTAGTCGTAGTTTTATTTCACTTTGAGGATTGCATATAGTAGTATGAATATATTTATTAGTCTTTTTTATATCTAGTCTTAGTTGTATTATTTTATTTTTGGTTTTTTTTTAAATAATTTTTCGGGTTCTAAACAGTGGTCTTTACTGAACCCCTCATTTTCCTCCCCTCCGAGTTGCCAGTGGAGTCCATGACGGCGCTCCTTTTTAGTCAAGGATGGCAACATGGTTCCCCGTAGAATCGTGCCACTGCCAGTGTCTCTTTAAACACCTTATTCAATGCCGTTAATGACCCTTAAAAAAAAAGCTTTCTTGAAAAAAAAAAAAAAAAAAACTCTTCTGCCACCAGGGTGACAGGTAGGTAAATGTCTGAAATAGAATACTTTTATATGCATCTCTCTGGTAGCTATCTGTCCAGGTATCAACGCACCAAACGGAAATCGATCGATCCAAGATTGAACGAGCAACCAATTAATAATAATTATGTCAAGCATCAATATATTTTCACGAGAAATGCTGTTATTAGTACGTCCAAAAGACACTCCGCACGCAAAAGATGCCAAGCCACAAAGTACATGATATTATCCATTTGGGCCAAGCCAGTAGTCGGATTCTCCCACTCTTTTTGACTTCGTTTGGGAGCTAGACGCTTCTTCAACGGCTTGGCAGGTTTTCGCCTATCGCACAATCTTACTGGTAAGTGTGGTGTTGGATTCAGACGTCTCACCGTGACTAAAAATATATACCTAGTGTTGAATAATCTCTACCTCTATTATGTTATAAAAAAGAAACTCCGTTTGTTTTTCCATCCGAGCTATACACGGCCAGATGATCTGGAAAGATCTCTTCTTCTTTTGTATATCGATGTTCCAAAGAGTCTCTCAATCAAATTTCTACTTCTCAGGGTGAATGAGAGAAAATTTAATTCACTCAGCTGATTCTGACTTGGTTTTAGCGGCTCTGACACCCCAAAAGACACTTCGTCAGGTCAAATGTATCCTATGTTTCGAATTTCATCACAAATGGCTGAGGAGAACTGGTAAAAGTGGGTGGTCGAAAAAACGAGATGAGACGAGACATGTACGAGTATATATATATTTTAAGAAGTCCGAAATCATGCATTTTGACGCCTTGTTTCAACTTCAATAAAATCGATCTACCGTTATATATTTTCCTTCGGGCGACTCAGGGAGCATGCCCTTCTCAGGATATGCAAAGAACATTAAGTTTGAGCGGACAGGGTGAGTTCAAAAGGCAGCCATGTTGGGCTGAAGTTCTACTTTGTTACTTATTTCGGCGCGTAATCGCAATGATTTATTGAAAGCCTGGCAATGTGAGATCGTTTGATAAATCACCTGTTGAGTGGAAAATCGTTGAGTTCCTTCTTTCAAATATCATGTCCTCGTTGATATTTCATCGCGAAAATTTCCGAGTTCGGGTACAGAAATGTGATTGATGAGTAGGGAGATGAGATGCTAGAGGTGGGACAGAGGCAAATGCTTGGAACGTTCCCCTACATCTTGAACCTTCTAGGCTCTATTTTTCAGCGGTCTTGTGCGGAAGGAGGCAGATGGAGGGTTACTTAGTGTTATACATCTCCCCACCATACATTATATGGCCCCATCTTCCTGATGTCAAGACCTGGGAGGTTTGTGAGTCTGGCTCGGTTATTTTCTGTAACTTCGACGAGTTTTGGTTTCTTTCGTCAAAAACAGTCAATCCGGTTGCTGGCTTAGATGAATTTCAGTTAAAAACTAGTTTAGGAATATTATTAATGTACATGGTGGTGATGAACATTATTCATGTACACATTATGTTTCGATAGCATGCCGTTCGGTAAGTCTATATTTTCAATGAATCCTAGCTGTTTTTTTAAATTTTATTTACAGAATGTGTTTTAGCTTTGGCATCTCCAACCAAAAATGAAACCGATTCCGGTAGGGTACGATCCACAACCGAACCCACCAATTCCCAGAAAATTTAATCAAAATCGGATGAAAACGACCTTGTTCTTGGAGTACACTTTTGCGCATGCGCAAGAGCTAATAATGATGCAATCAGGTTGAAATTAACAGGAGTTGCATGCGCAAAACGGAGTAATGATTTGAGAAGTATGGAATTGATAGTGTACCATTTACAGCCTAACCAGCACATTCCCTGGAAATTTCATCAAATCAGATGGAAACTGTTGGAATTAGGCTCGTTTAAAAAGGAGTACGTATTCGCGCATGCGCAATAGCTACTAATAAGATTATGTTGAAATCGCTAGGAAATGCTCAAATTAACCTCTTCCACCTATTCTCCAAATTTGAGCGAGATCGGACTACGGGGGAGTGAGAAAATGATACTTGATGGAATTTTTCGTTTGCGCATGCGCCGAGTGAATTATTGATTTGGGGACGACGAAACTCATAGGGGACTGTCTACACCCTAACCCGCACGTACCATGGACATTTCATAAGAACCGGTTGAGGAAATTAAGCTTGTTACAAGGATTTGTGAACATACATGTACACAGATACTACCTACACAATCAAAAATATAGAGAGAAAGACACGGAACGAAAGTTGTTCAGGATACTCTAAAACGCAAAATGCGAGTGGAAATTTTACCACTGTAGAAATAACAAAAGCCTCCTGATTTTAGTGGAGACCGCAACTTTTAAATCTCTCGAAAGTGAAAACAATGCTTCCGCTACCTATAGGTAGACTTGGGAGCAATTTAAGAGATGAAAATTAGCATACTTCACTGGTTAGTTCATCGCACGGACAATAGTTAATAAACTCGATTTCGTATTGTTATAATAAATCCCATTGGAACCATATCACCTGATAATTCCAATATTGGCAATATATCTGCTGATATTCACAAGACAGTTTTTATGTATTCCAGTATCTATCTAGAGATTTTTGATGGAATTTCGAGCTTGATCGTCTATTCAATAGATACGCTAGCAGCACGTGATTTCTCTATCTTTTCGCGCTTAGAAATTCGAAGGTTTTTATCGATGTTCAAGCCATTAAGGAAAGCGAATTATTCAACTTACAGAGTTGCGGCTGGTTTTAATCGATTCTTTGAATTAAATTTATCATTGACAAGCAAAAAATTATAACTGTTACATAGATAGTTTTCGAGATTTTTTTAAAATGTTTAGCCCTTTAATACAACCCTTTAGGGTTGATAAAAATTGATGCCGAGCTTGTAGGACCATCTAGACCCCAAATGTGATTTTTAACAAAAGTTTCATATAGTTTGGTATTGTATTTTTGGAAAAAAGGCGCGGACGGCGGACGGACGGATTTCTTTTTTTTTTTAGATTTTTGGATTCTACGCATCTTGAAATGAAAACAAAAAAATTTTCAGGGGGTGTTGAAATATTTTTTTCTTGGTCGATTTCGAAGGTTCATTATTGAAAATTATATACCAAAATGGCTTCCCTGCCTCGACATTATTGGACGATAATAAAGAAAATCAAGTAAGACTGGTGGAAACTTCTTTAGACTGAGTATAATGAACATTTTTGTTAGAATTGCAAAGTACAATACAAACTACTCTTTGTTGCTGAAATGAAGTTAACTTTTTCAGGATCTTTTACATTTATGAAACAGGCCTATTCTGAAATATAAAATTTCTTTGGTTTTGTTGAAAAAATGTGTAACAATCAGGGAGAAAAATGAAGAAAATCAGTGACCCGACTGCGAGACGTTGTGCACGCTTTGAGCATCAGCCATATGTGTACCCGTTGAAGGTTAATAATTATTATGGACACGTGTTCTGCGAAGACGAGGATTATGGAGAGATAATGTACCTTTTATTTTTCTGGTTAGCGTTTTGTAGAGCAATAAACGTAGTACGAAGTGTTCTATTGCACCGAACTATATTTTTGTTCTGTCTCCATCCAAGAAATCCTATATTTCCAAGTAGGCTTTCAACTCGAGGTATAATTGAGGTCAGAAAAGTAATTACACTGCTCGGATAGCCCCCTGAAATGGAATCAACCCAGGTGGAAATAAGTTACTTCTGATGAAAAGGGAATAGCGCTGGAATCAGATGTCCATGAAAACGCGTAAATGATGGTCGAGGCCGCGCGATACTCTTCCTAGTGGCTAATCACTGTTTCCTGTTTCGGGGGGTCTAGTATTACCAAGAAAGGCAAAAAGGTTCAACGAAGCGCCTCTCTAATTTACCTGAGGACAGCCCTTGGAGAAAGAGCGAGCAACTAATGGCTTCTATTGGAAAGTCCTTCTCACAAGGGCTGAATAGCCCTTTCCGCTTCACCTCCTTTTATTTAGAATCGAGGTTATCTGCCGCGGAACCGTTTTACTCGTACTTGCAATTTTATCGTTCTCCTTTCTATTGGTTGCGGTTAATTACAGTCGTAACTTATGCCGCTCGATGGGTAGTCCGGTAGTTGACAGCTAGCGGGTCTTCTGTACTTTTTCACAACCCAACTAATTCGATTTCCCCCGTTGTAATTAGCATATTTATGTACCGACTACTGGAATGAGCGTTCAGTTAACCTACACAATGTTTCGATAAACTATGAATCGTTAACATTTTTGTGGATTTAAATTTGAAAAAAAGGCTATTGAAACGGGTTTTTGTGGCCGAAAAGCAAATTCAGCAACCTTTCTCTGCCCTCATGATGCATATATAAATTTGTTTATAATTTGTACTTTTCACAGGCATTGCTCTTACTTATTGGAGATTGTATAATCAAGTAAATTTGTACTTTTCACAGGCATTGCTCTTACTTATTGGAGATTGTATAATCAAGTACAATGTATTTATATGTAAATGCTTTTTGTAATTTTTCACTTGAATTAAACTATTTAAAAAAATTAAATGAATAAATAAACCGTGAAACATGTCACTGTCGGACTCCGGTGGGTACTGTTCTGACGGTTCATTTCATAGCTTTGTTTTTATAAGATTGATTTTGCTAAAAATGTTTCTCATATGGTGCATTTCAGCGAGGAAGGGCAAATAAGTTCAATGCAAATTATGGAAGAAGTTGCATTCATTTTTCACCCTACTTTGATAGTTTGCACCTACCGAGAACAAAAGGGTTCTCCTTCTTCAAACTCTGTTGAAGGTAACTGTGGCTATGAACTCATGCTAAAATAATAATATAGATTATAGACAATAATTTATATTTCCCTAGTTTTTTTCCATTTTACTGTATTTTCGCGTACGATAATGAGATTACTACCGTACACCGTTCGTGCATCAAAATTGCCGCATGTTTACGGTAATTACCGTACTGATGGCAACCCTGCACATGAGTCATCTCCATCCTAGCATCTCACATGACGGCGGGTTATAATAATTATCAAGTCCACTATACAAAAATACTCAGTAAAGTGTTATATATTCGCTGTCTGCGGCTCTTTATCAGATAACAAAATTTAACGTTAATTTTACGTAGTTGACTTCTTTCGTTTTGTATGCACAACTAGAGAGTTTTTTTACTTCTCGTATTCATTTTCTCGTAAACGAAAATGACCATTCCGAAACGAGAAGAGGTTTTCGTAACGTGGAAACGCTTTTCGGAACGGGAAGAGTCAGCTTTATTCGTGATCAGCTTTTTCGGAATCGTAATTACGAGACAACAACTTGACTTTTCTCTAGGATAACACTTTAGAATAACTTAGCAACTATCATGCAGTTGGCATGGACACACACATACAACCAACAAAATCGCCTGAATTTTCCTCGTGCCGTCAGAATTTTCGCCGTCTTGTGCTGTTGGTTTAACCGTTGTATTTTTTGTCTTTCTTTCGTGTTTTTCCCCCGCACCTCAACCAGAAGGTCATTAGCGGCATTCTATTCAAGCGTTTGACGTTTTACCGAAGATTTCAGCTTTATCATTCTCAAGATTTCGTTTCAAGGTTCATTTTACACGTTTTTGATTCGTGTTCTTCACGCCTGAATTTTTTCATATGATGTAAAGGTAAGTGGTGGTCGTTGTTTCTTAATTCATGTTGTATTTTGGACGTTGTCTACTATGACAATTGAGTTTTGAGCAGTGATTTACTACAAGAGTCACATTAACGTCTGTATAAGAGTTCTCTTTTTCTCGGGCATACGAAAACGCTTCCAAAAATCGATATAATAAAGTCAGCATTCATCGTGCTCGCTCTAACAGCTTCTTTTCGTGTTTACGAGAATTTCCAATACGAGAAATTCAAAAACTCTCCACTAGGTATCTTGAATAAAAATAATGATGAACTCAAAAATAAAATATACACTATTTTCCATCTCATGACTATTAACCGGAGTGCACCAATACGATATTGTTATACGTATCTATCTATCTCTCTGATACCAGTGAAGTGGAAAAGTCCTATAATCACGATATTAGACCCATTGATATAACGTATTTAGCAACCTTCATTAATGTCGGGGAGTCACATTTCAGGCCTGAACGAATTCGTCTTCGTTTACTGAGCATTATTACGCCCTGATTGGAGTTTCCGCTGTCATGGCTCTGACGGACTAATCGCTCGCTCCACCTACCAAATGTGACAGATTACTGTAGAAATGGATTCAAGTCTAGGAGAGCAGCTACCCGTCAGAGCCCTTGTCAGGCCCCCATAGACCTCTTGTTCCTGCCTCGAATGATTGATTCATCCGCCTCAAATCCCCAGGCGCATAATAAACCGTGATTGATCGCTTGAGAAAATTCAAAACCGGAACAAAGACAGCTACGATCAACCAATCAAAAATTATTACGTTTTTATGAGGGTTTGACTCATTTCACTTTACCGTTGCAGTTGAGTCGAAAAAAGACCGTAGTTGACTGAGATTGCTCAAAGCTTATTTTTGAGCCAGCGATAAGCCTTTATTCAGACTCAGCAATATTCCTCAACTATCAGTGTTTTGTATTCATTGTACTTTTAGTACAGGAAAAATGAAACATAATCAAAATAACACTATAGCGATAAAATAACAATTAAAAATAGGGATCAAAATAACATTATACAGAGCCTACGTGTATCGCAACCATAACTTTTATGTGGGTGCCGGGCCATGTGGGTATTCATAGCAATGAGTGTGCAGATGCCCTCGCAAGGAGAGTCATTGGTGATAACTCCATTGGTATGTTGCCGATACGCATTGGGGGATCGAATCTCCTACATGCAACATAAAGCTAATTTCATCTGGCATGAGCAATGTCAGGATGAGGTCACAGGTCTGCGTGGTGTCCTTCAGCCCGGTGGGGCCTTTCGTAACCCAACTTCCAAGGAGGGATCGAATAGTGGTCAACCGGGTTGTCACTGGCCATACCTGTCCTACTCACAGACTCAAACTCACAGATGTTGAGTGTGGGAAGTGATCTGTCCATCTGCCACTGTCTGGAGGACTGCCCAGCCCTTGCGGATCTCCGAGCCTCCTCAGTGGGTTGATTGATGTATTATCCGGACCAGACAAGGTATCCCTGTTGTTGTAGATATCTGAGAGCCGCTGAGCTCTACTACGAACTGTGATATCTGATATATTTATGTAGTTATAGTTTTATTTCACTTTTTGGCTAATTGTAAATAGTAGCATTTATATATAGTTAGCAGCGTTTTTTACATCCAGCCTTAGTTGTATTATTTTATTACTTAGTTGTATTTATCATTTTTGGATTTTTTTTATCAACTTGAGTGGCTAAACAGTAGTTATCACAGCACCCCTCACCCCCCCCCCCCCCTCCGATATATCAGTGGAGTCCATGACGTACTGCTACAGTTTCTAGCTCAAAGTCAACCATAATATTAATATGAATTTGTTATCAACTATTGATATCAAGGCATTGACTTGATAGTTGAGAGTTCCTATTAACGATAAGTCAATCGGGATAAGGTTGCTTCAGGATTTTATCATCAGGGGCGAGCCACATTGGATGCTGACCTGATAAAGTCAAGAGAGTCGAATAGGTGTCTTATCTTTAAGTAACGCTACTTATCTTCCACTGGGAATTTGGGAACACAGGTTCGAAACGAAAATGAGAACCGCGTTTAAAACCAACAAGAAATGAATACCATTGTTATCGATGTGTAAGCTTACTTTGCAATAAGAAGGCAGAGATGAGGTAGCTAGTTTTGGGTTAAGTTGCGAAACAAGGGGACAAACGAAGAAATGGATGGTGGTGCTCTACTTTTGATTAGGAGTGTATTAATATAAGATATATTAATGGAATCAGCATAACATTTCCCTTAAGAATAATCTGTCAGATGTGAAAAAATGACATATTTCAAAAATGGCTAAATATCGGCTTAAATATTCCTTAGATATTTCGCTTAATCGAATATCTCTCCCAAACCAATGTTATTTGGAAGGGTTACTTGCATTCAATTCTACGGATAAAATTACACGGAGAAAGGTCATGAAGACGACCATAATGAAGGTACGGTGGGAATGCTTGAGTTTTGACCGGAATAGGTTTGGAACCACTGACTACTGGACTCCTAGACGCACGCATCCTGGGGTACCCCAAGTATCGTTTCCTCCAGAAACACAGGTAGGTAGGTATTTATCCATGTACCTTTCATTGATTTCCCACACATTCTTCGCTATCCAATCTCTCTTCCCCCGTCTATTCAATATCGACTTTAAAGTCTAGATCTAGCCCCCCATTCATTTACTTGATTTCTCTCCAGTTTACATACTTTTAGTTTAATATTCTCATCCGCCCGCCTTTGTCAATGCCTCCCGCCCGCAAACTGCTGAGGAATAGTTGGGATCTTTGACATCTCGAGATCAAACATTGTGCTCCTTTGAACTTTGAAGTATAAGTAGCAGGATGAAAAAGTCCCGAGCGAAAAGGGAGCTCAAACAAGGTGAAGTAATTTGACATATATTGTTCTTCTCGTCCCAGAGCCTTAAAGCCTCTATCGCGTTGAAAGTTAAAATCCCTTCCTAGAAAAAAAAAAGAAAAAATCCACCCCTCACACCACCTCATAAATCTCGTTCCAGTTTGATAAAACTCCGTGGGAAGTAGGGTGAGCAGAAACGAGGATGAAGTGGGCCGACGTTGTAAAACTGGTGGAAAGTGGAGAGGCGGGACAAAGACAGAAAAGCTATGGCGAAGGAATGAGGTGAAATATAAATAAAAACTGAAGATCTTGCCTCAACCGAACCTCCCTCCGGTTTCCCTTTCTGAGCTACTAATGGGTCAGGGAATTTCCTATGTAAAATCCCGCCTCTTGAGGTTTTTGCGGCCTTAAAAAGGGTGGAATACCAAATGGACTTATCACTTGATCAAACTGTGACAATTAGTCGACGCTTTCCTCCCATTCTTTTTTCCTGGTTTAAAGATAAAGTGGTAGGTGATTTATACGGATCGCCTGATTTTTCGAAACGCGGTTTCATTAGTCCAAGAATGATTACCATAATTGTAATTTAATGTGTCTATTCTATTTTAATTTTGGTTTGTTGTTTCCTTATCTTACAGAATTTCCAATAAAAATACTTACGATTTTCCTTTAGATCAATATAAAAGAATATGCAGAGGTCTTGAAGATATCCTAAGTGTATCTAGATGTTGGTGGAATTTATTGGCAGATGATAATTAGCACAGTTCGGTAGAAGTTCAACCTTTATAATGGCTTCTGAATATCGAACCTATATCATCCACAAGTATTACACAATAATTATATACGGTGTCTCACCATCACTTAACGTCACAACAATGCAGGTAGGTACATTTAAAATTTGATAATTAGAGCAGATATCAAATATATATACGATTGCGAGCGTCACCCCCAGCGTTCGGGAACAACCCTTTGGGGTGCATTAAGAAATGACCCCCCCCCCTCAAAACAATACCGGACCAGACCTCAAGCTTAATTGCAAGAAACATAACAATCTCGAAGCTTCCAAATAACTCGACTTGATAGGATATGGCAGTCGATATCGATCTAACATTGTAACTCTACATTAGAGCGTTTTTGTTCTTCCCGCAATTTCCCACCTGTGTACGCAAAAAGGCTAAAACACCAACTGCGCATGAGCGAATCTTCGCGCCAACGCGTAGGACTACGTTTACGGGAAAGAGGCCCACCTACACGTAGGCGGGTAAAATGCTTCCGTTGGAATCCCGTCCTACGCGTAGTCATCATAACCTGACACAAAGGTGACCAAAATTTTAAGAATAGGCATTGGTTCTCCCTCTGACTGCCGTCTAACCTAACTTTTCTCATTTAAAGTTAAACGTGTGATGAATATAATTTTACTATTAAATCAAATTCCGTTGATCATGTGATCGAAGTACCTACCTGCATAGTCCAAGAGCCAGATATCCTGTTCACCTACTTGGGAGAGAATGCAGTTGTCGATACTTTTTCCAATTTTAAAGTAGGTACCTAGGGTCTGCTCTTCGTAGGCATCTGCATGTACATTTCGTAAAACAAAGTTGAATCTATCAACATCAAGATTCCGATAGTGAGCAGGTTTGTGTTTAAATAATATGATTTTATATAAAAGCTGTTGTCAGTTCAATGACAAGTTGACTAGGTTGGTACCTAGTAGATTGTTTGTGCTAGGTACCCACTCATATCATGGAACCGACGATTTGATAGAGCAGGGAAGGCACTTAAAACGAACTATTCCACGAGGCCTGATTAAGTTAACTTGATGTACGTATAGATGAAAAATTGAATGACGAGACAAAAAATTATAAACAGATGTCGAAATTGCGGCAGTCCCGGACGGTCACCCTTCCAAGTACTAACCAAGTCCGACGTTGCCTAACTTACGACGGAGCAGGGTGTAAATGTAAAATAAATTAATCTTCTTCTACTCGATCTCGAATTCAAGAGAATCGTTGACATTGAAATACTAAAGAGACTTTAGCGTGACGATAGCGATTGGTTATTCGTGTACATACGTGTAGAAATACGCGAAGAGCTAGCATCTGCAGTTGCTTGCTCTAGAGGCTGCTTAACGGGAAAAAATCGTACGGGAAGAACAAAAACACTCCACTATTTGGAAGTAGACTACGTTTTATTTCCTGCCGTATTCTTCTATAGATTTGTGTTTCATACGTAATGACGAAATATGAATTTCGGAGGGACGTCCAACGCTTGAGCGGAGCAGTGTTATTATTATTAAAATAGTGCAGTTCATTACAATAACTGCTCTGTTCCAAACTTCAGCTTCGTAGGGATATAGGATTAATAGAATAGAAATTAGCATTTAGAGCTCACTCAGCTGGGTTGGGAGTTTCGGCAAGTTAAAAACCTATCCTACTTGGCTCGCAGAGGCTCCGTTCCAAATTTCAGCTTCGGAGGATAATTAGAACAGAAATTGGATTTTCTGAACCACAAAAAAGCACACGGTGCTGAATATCGATCACGATTTTTCAATCAATTTATACTGAATGGATACCTGATCATTTTGCGACCCATCCCCCTTTTTTTGGACGTCCCCCTGAAATTTTCATTTCGTCATTCCTTGTAAAACACTTATCTACTTAAAAGTAAATGCGCTTATCATGTGGCTCTCTACGTGAGTACTGATCTTTATTTTTTCTGCCTAAAATCAAATTTACCTAGTGCTCAACACCATAACAACTCTCATTTTCCAACTTGAACAAGTTTTCATAGCATAGAACTCGTCCTTTCGTTTGGAAAGCTTGATTTTTAGGCGCAAGATCGGAATTTTATCCCAATCCTAAGGAGAGTCATCGTTTGGTAAAATTCATAAATTAATATATACTATATATAAATATACATACGAAAAAATGTTAAACTCTAGGATTCTTTTCAGAATGTCTCAAAACGGATTTCAGTAAAGAAACTTTTCGAAAATTTTTATTTTTAAATTTTTGGAGCCATTGCAATTGCTTCATTTTTTACGAAAATTCGCTGAAAAGGCGTCATAGCGCAAACTGGCAATCAAGAGGTGATTCTAGTTCTACCCTTAGGAACTATACATTCATGTAACAGATACGAGTTTACGGCTCAGCAAGGAAGTCCTTGCTGCGTAAGCTGGAAACTATATTAAACAATGGTCTTCGGTTGGCTACTGGGGCCTTCCGTACTACCCCTACAGCCTCCCTTCAGGTGCTTGCTTGGGCATAGTCAGCCACTCAAAATTCGGCGAAATTTTGTAGCACTTCGCAATGCAAAACGCTTGTGCTATTTCCCAGGACACCACCTGCATGAAGCGGTCACCATACCCTCCCTAGATGAGACGTATTCCAGGCTCCAAACACGAACTCGCCCATTAGGTATTCGTGTTCCGGAGCTTACAAGGTGGGATAGCATAGAGAGATACCATTTGGTTCCATATGAGGTGCCCCCTGTCCCTCCGAACCTTGTCTGGGATGCGTGTTGACCTTTGATTGACCTTCAAGGGCAATACACCCCCACACATCCTCATATGTCGTAACACTGAGGCAATCCAGCGATATGCTGGACACATTCTTGTATTCACTGATGGCTCAAAGACTCCTGATGGTGTTGGCCTTGCTCTATGGAGCCCCAACTTCCAAGCCACTAGACCGCTACCACCAGTTGCGTCTGTGTTCACTGCAGAGCTGTGGGCAGTGGCACTGGCTGTTCGACACTTCCCTTTATTGGGAGTTGAGAATTATGTGATCTGTAGCGATTCACTAAGTACCATCGAGGTGATCAGGGACTCATATTCTGATGAGCCCCTAATACAAAGCCTATGTGTATCGCCGCTACACCAAGCCACCACATTGGGTTCAACCATAACTTTCATGTGGGTGCCGAGCCATGTGGGTATTCATGGCAATGAGCGTACAGATGCCCTTGCAAGGAGAGTCATCGGTGATAACTTCCTCGATATGTTGCCGATACTATTGAGGATCAAATCTCCTTCATGCAACTTAAAGCCAATTCCATTTGGCATGAGCAATGGCAGGGTGAGGTCACTGGTCTGCGTGGTGTCCTGCAGGACCTCTGCCCGGTGGACCCTTTCGTGACCCAACTTCCAAGAAGGGATCGAATAGTGGTCAAACGGGTTGCCACTGGCCATACCCGTCTTACTCACATACCTCTGCTTACCGCAGAAGCTCGAGATGTTTTGTGTGGGAGGTGTAGGGGTGATTGGTCCACCCGCCACTTTCTGGAGGACTGTCCATCCCTTGTGGACCTCCGAGTCTAGCATGAGCCACCTCAGTGGGTTAATGTACTATCTGGACCAGACAAGGTCCAATCCCTGTTGTTGTACCTGAGAGCCGCTGAGCTCTACTACGAACTGTGATATCTGTTCTGTGATATATTCATATACATTTAGTCCTAGTTTTATTTCACTTAGCTGATTGTATATAGTAGCATGTACCTATATAGTTATTGGCCTTTTTTCCATCTGGTCTTAGTTGTATTACTTTTTTTTTTTTTTTTGGGGTTAAAAAAAAAAAAAAAAACATACGAGCAAACTATGAGTCACATCCGATTTGGCTGATTTTTTCTTTCTTTTTCCAAATAGCTTTTGTGAAGGTGGTTTGCGAGGGATGCCTTCTAAAATAGTCATTAATTTCTATTACAACTGTTCACCCAATATTCAGAATGTCGCCGCATAGTAGGTGGTAAAATCAATCACGTTATTCTCGAAGCTAAACTTGCTGGTTACACTAGTGTACGCCGCTATCGAATGAGGATTGCGATGAAGTCGAGCACGTTCCTATAAACCAAATGGTTGCGGTAATTGCGCCTTCCTGTGGTGTAATTTTGCCATCGATGTTTGGCTCCGTACTTTCATCATTCAACTCACATCGGGATAGACGTTTTAACATGACAAGAGGGCATAATGACCCCCTGCATACAAATTACAACTTAACACCACATTCAAGCGTTAGCTGAACTGCCTGATCGAAACTACCTCATTACTCGTCGACTCGGAGGTAGGTCATGAGGAGATTGATAGTAGTGAAATGAGAGAGTTTCGTTGTAGTTAGTAGTGAATTTCGACGAACGGCTAAGCTCCTATCGTCAAATTTAAAGGAGATTGCAGTATAGAAAGTAAGGAGATGATACTAATCGGAAGAGTGAACGAGGAAGGATCGGGGTAGAAACTGGTAGAATTGGTGCTATAGAAATTAAATAAATTTCATTTTTCGGGGTGTCCAATTTGGTGGGGCTTAGGGGGATTCTTTCGATGGAATTCGCTCGAAAATTGAAGGGCCACTTTTCACTTGCCTTCAGTGGACCTGTGTGGTCGTCAACACGGCAACATTATAGGCTGTTCCCCTGGTGATAGTTTATATAGCAAGGCTTTTAATACTAGAGGGACTACCTGTCGGAATTGATCTAGAGGGGTATGGGACAAGCCGAGCATGAGAATTAATATGTAAATGAAATTAAAATTACCGAAAACAAATTAAAAATAAAGTTGTGTGCATGTGCGGATAGTACAGCAGAGAACCTAATAGTTCCCTAAACTACCATTTCGCTGGCTCGTATCAAGAAACGTCGACTCCACCTTACCACACTGGACGTTGTAAAGGCCTTCGACACTGTAATCCATTTTGCCCTAACCAATTGCCTGCGAGTTGTCAGGGGCAACTGCTCGTTTATTTGAGTATGTTGCCTGTCTTACCATGAAGGCGTAACAGGCTTCGAGACGCAAGGCGAGATGTCAGTGGATGTTGTCATGGGGTGTGGGGTGTGCCAGAGGGACCCTGTGCCTCAACTCCTCTTCAACCTGGGTGTGGATACGACCTTGGATAGGCTGAGATAGGGTTTGACCTCGCTCCTGGGAAGGGAGTAGGTACATTCCCTTTTGCTGATAAAGTCCTCTTACTCCCTGAAACCCGTGGTGGCTTGCAGATTGTCCTAAACACCTTTTACGAGCAGCTAGAGAGATTTGGTTTGGTGGTAAATCCCAGAAAAGTATTGGTCAGTCTCATTGGTCCCCTTGGCCAGCATAAAGTGAAGGTGGTGGATGAGAAGTACATTGTCAATGGCATTCACCCATCCCTTCCCGATCCGTGCTGGAGGTTTGTTTGAATCTTTGAGTTGGCTTCATGAGTGTGACCATCTTTATTGCTAGCTATTCAGGCCTAGGTGGAGGACTAGATTGTAAAACCAACGCTCTATTGAAGCGTCAGAAGAAGCTACGCCTCCTGCATGTATACTGCTAAAATTAATCTATGAGTTTGTCTTTGGCAGGCTTACTGCGGGGAAGCTGCTTGAGTTAGATCCTGTCGTTTGCTCTGCTGTCTGCTCTTGGCTATTTCCTACCTGGTGATCCAATTGCCTACATCCGCACACGTGTCGAAGCCGGTGGATTCGGTATTTTCTCTCTCTCAGCCAGCATCCCATCTTTATGCCGTCAACATCTGTTTGCCCTTCGGGCCTTGAGCTGGGAGGTCGCCCGCACTTCTGCTGATCTTGACTTTGTCGGGCAGCAGTTGTTGTAGTGCGACTGATCAACACCAACTGCTCCAAGACACAGCCTATCTGCTGAGTTTGTTGTACTGCATGAGTAAGTAGATGGTAAAGAACTCCGACAGTGCTTTGAATCCCCCATTTCTTCACAGTGTGTTGAATGGAATTCAGAGGGCCTTGGGGCTCGAGGCTTTCACCATTTTCTCACAGCTACATTAGCCCCGTTGGTGAGGTGTTCAAGGGGTAGCCAGGGGGCAGTAGACACCCTTACCCTGTCAGCGTATAAATGAGAACCTGTATTATGTGGCGCAGCAGTGTCCTGGAATCATCGCAGCCATTCTACATAAATGATGATGCGATTGCCAAGCAGATAGCAGGTGTTTTCTCGCACAGGGGTTGGCGTGTTGAAAGGGAGAGACAAAGTAACCTGGGCAAGAACTCGGATATCGCTGCCGTCAAGCCCCATAGGTCTGCCATAACCCTGGATGTTCAGGTTTTCAGTGGTAGCGTGGATATAGAACAGACTAGGTGGGCTAACATAAGTAAGTACGATGGAAATGACCTGCGGCAGGTGATATCTGAGTTAAAAGGAGTGGCGACTAATAACATCAAGGTCATGGCTGCATTGGTGTCATGGCTTGGGGTGCGGTGCGGGAAAGGACCAAGGTGCTACTCGAGTTGGGCATCTCGCTTGATCCCAAGTTGAGTCTAGTAGTCCAAAAAACCACGGAAATTTTGAATTTCAATAAGATAGAGAGAAAATGGAGGAGGTAGAGGCTATAAAATGTGCTTTTATACAACTAATATTGTGGACACTGCCCTGGCCGCGATTCTAAACCTATTTACGTGACTCTGAGTCAGTGGTCAGTAGGCCTAGCACCTCGCCTTCTTGGTAACAACACGATAAAGAAATATCTCATAAGCTGATAAGACGTGAAAATTACGCTGAATTGTGCCAAACAAAGTAAAAGTACATGGAAAGCTATGAGACAAATTCATTGTCGAGCCGGGCCTAAGGCATGTCGATAGCTGATAAGCTATACTTTTCAACATATGCCTTGAAAACCTTGCCAGATCTGTAGAGACGAACCCAAATGGTACTATCTTCAGTAGATCCATACAGGTACTTGCGTACGCTGATGAAATTGACCTTGTCAGTAGAAACAAGAATGGCCTCAAGAGAGCTTATGCACAGCTGAGAGAAGCGGTAAAAGAGGTAGGTTTGGAGGTGAATGGCAATAAAAATAAGAACATGGTGACGGGCCGGACTAAATAACGTGGGCTAAGTCTCTTATGCGGGAATGAGATTTTCCAATATTCAAAGGTCATCATGTACCTACCTGGTCTCCACCATGACAGAAAACAATGATGTCACCACAGAAATAAAAACACCGTGTTGCTGTTGGAAACCAAGCCTGTTATCTTCCCATTTTCTAATCATCACTGATGTCTAGGCAAACAATGAAAGCTCTGTACAAATCTACAATCAAGGCAGTGGTGACGTTTGGCTCTGAAACCTAGTTTCTGACTCAGGCAAACATAAAAATGTTGCAAACCTGGATAAGAAAAATTCTCCGGAAAATCTATGGACTGGCCGGTGATAATGAAACGTGGGGAATATATAAAAACCGGGAATTATGTGAGCTGCATAGAGAGGGCATAATCGCAGATATCAAGAGTCAAAGAATTAGGTAAGCCTGATATTTGGATAGGATGTGAGAACAGCGGGCATGCAAGAAAGTCTTAAAGAGAATCCTGGTGGTAGGCAATTGCATGGAAGACCAATGAATAGTTGGAGGGACGACTTTAGCAGAATTGGGGTCAAAGGCTGGTGGAGGAAAGCGGAAGGCCAGTGGAGAAAGATTAATCGGGAGGCTCTTCATGAACTGTTGTGCCACGGAGTAGGTATCTCATTATCTCCAGCACCTTGTCTGACGACGATGGTCAGGTTCTTTTGCTATGTCTCCCCGGTAACAAGATGATAAAGGAAATGAGTATGTTATGGTTGCGTTCCGTGTTGCAGTTATCTGTAGGCACTCTCTGTTTGAGAGGACTGTTTTTCGAACTAAATACTGAACCAAATATTATAATCAGGATAACGGAAATTATATCAAAAACGCTGAAAATTAGGTATTACACTAAGGTTTATTATTTCTGTATTAAAAAGCCCCTCTACGTAGGCACTGGTCTGTAATTATTATTAAGCCCCATATACTCGTGTATTTAATAAATGATCAAAAGTTGGTGCATCGTGCCTCCCAAAAGGGTTCACACCTTTAATGATCAGGACCCCACTATTTTACGGTTTATAGTAGATGCATTTTGAAAATTGTTCTAAAAATGTCAAAACAAAAAAGTTAGTAAAACGACAGGTCGAAAGGGAAGAAATTAGCTTCAGAGACCCCATCAGATATTCAGTGATCCTCCGGACTTTGTTCAGTGGAATTTGTCCATGAAGTGTCCCAAACGAGCTCCTTTAAATTTCAGCAACGTGAGTCGATTGGGAAATAAATTAGCCTCGGAGGTTCCGAAGCTGATCAGAATAAGACGAGAACTGAGAATATTGCAGTAATATAAAATAACCTGGTGACTCAGAAAGAGTAACGCTGAGACCACCAAGAAGTTTCATCGACCCTCTGTTTGCGCGTAAATTGAAAAGATCCAGAACCACAGAAATTCTTCTTCTTTCTTAACAAATTTTTATGAAGGAAATTTTGGATTCATTGCAAAAGCTTATATTCTTAGAAAATTGGCTAAAATGTTTCGACCTTGGTAGAATCGGAAGTAATTGACCTTCTGTTGTAGGAATAGAATCAGTATTTTAATTCCTATGTATTTACTGATAATTAATTTAATGAATTAGTATAATTGAAGTAGCTAATTCGATTGAATACAACTTTTTAACACACCTACCTACATTGATTTCTAAAGCTTCACATTATTCCATTTATTCACTTGTTCATTGTCACTCTATCATCATGGTAACACGAACGCTCCGTCATATATTACTAGGTAGTTACTGTTTGCATCATCCTTGTCCAAACAACTGAAAATCAATGAGGTGATTGCCAATCTATGCTTCACAAGCCCAATAGGATGCAGAAGTTATAATAAACTCGATTTCGGGTAGTCAGAATTCCATTGGAATTATTATGAACAAGTGAAAAATCGGGCTAAATTTGGCCCAGTCGACTCTCCTTCAAAATCACCTAGTGGCGTTAATATGGTCTGATTTCAGTCTGCCAAAGCTACCTCTACTCAAGATTGAATACTTTCCAAAGTTTGTATCGAGCATATTTTAGCTGAGGCATATTCCCATTGACATACAGCCGAACTTATCAATTTTATGTAATTTTACACATACAGTTCGCAAAAACGGCTTTTTACTTTGTATTTTAGTGGGAAAAGGTCTGAGCAAAAACTTGCTCGAAACGAACTTTAGAAACTATTGAACCCTGAATCGATTGAAGTTTGACAGACTTGACTCTGACCAATATTGAGGTCGCTAGGTGTTTCTGAAGGGGAATAGTCTTGGCGTCTTTAATAGATTATCTGTTGAAGACTTTATACTTTTGCCATATTTATGAGCCAGTCATTTTGTATTCCACCAATTTTAAGATGGCAGACCAAGACTGTCCCACTCAGAACGGACTAAATTTTCAATATCTAACCTCAAACCTTCTCCGCAAATTACTACCTACTTTCGGACCTGGCTCGAGGGATGTCTTTTTTTCTTGTAGATGTTTTAGCCCTTAGGGAAAGCAAACGAATAAACGCATAGCGACCGGGGTGGTTTCGTTCGATTCTTTGGGCATTTAACTATAGGTAAATGAAACTGAAAAAATAATAAATGTTACATAGAAATATTCAAGATCTCGATTTTTGAATATTTCAGCCCTTAGTTTCTACCCTTTAGTGTTGATCTAACGCGATGCCGATGTTACTGGCGAATTCCCGGCCGATAAAAGATTTTTAAGCTAAATTTCTTAATGTTTGGTCCAATAATTTTTGAGAAAACATCAAACGGCGTACGGTGGACGGAAGGATTTTTTTTTCGATATTTGGATTCTATGCATCTTGAGGGGGGGGTTGAACATTTTGTTTCTTGGTCGATTACAAAGGTTCATTACTGAAAATAATAAACCGAAACTGCACTCCCACACATGACCAATGAACTTTTCATTGATTTCTCCCCTTCTGTCCCTCATTTTGAGCCTGTCTGCGCCAACTCTGTACAAATTTACAACCTCACCCTTTGCATCAGCGGAACAGTTGATATCGCGAAACAGCACACAGAAAAGCTGATCTACCTTCATCAAACATCCACTAGAGTGTACTGGCGTCCTTTCAACACTCATTCCCACGCCAGAAAGCCGACCAGTAATAGGTATGTAGGGTGTCACACATTTGATGTCTGATTCACGTTGACGCTCCTAATGCAACGCCCTTCATTACAGAATCCGGGAGTGTCCGGCGGTCCAATCCTTTATTAATATCTGAATTGATAGTATTGTTAATATTGATTGGGTACTTTTGAAAGTTGTATCTTATCTTGTCTCTAACGGATGCATGATTACAACGGTAAGTGGGGAAGCAATTATGCCCTTCCGACTTGGCAGACACCTTTTTTTATTTTAGCTGGAGTAGCAAGAAACGAACAACGCTGAGGTCGGTATAACCAACCAACAAACTGCGGATACATACCAAATAAGAAAAAAACTTTGTTTTATACCTCGTGAAAGTTTTTATTTGTAACTCCAAAAGTGAGTTCTTCGCGTAATTTTTCTCTAGAGGCATTTAATCTTCATTTTGAGCCCATCAACCCCACGGGTTCTAACCGTCCAAGGAACTTTATCCAAGACTGAAGTTGCTTTTCTTAGGAAGACGGAAACTTCGATGGCCTTACTGAATAACAAAGCTATACTTTGTTGGTCGAGCGTTTGTAAAACTTTGGCTTGCGGGTTAATTCATTCCTGTGTCCCCCGAGTTGTTCTCCTACATGGACAGTTCTCTCGTCATGGTTGATTAATCTCCATTATGGGAAGTTCAACGAGGATTTGGCCTGGTGGTGTTGGTGTACGTATAAAATAGAATCACTTTTTTTTTTGTATACATTTTTAATTTACTTTTACGCCATATTGGGTAGTACATTTTTCATGAATACATATTTTTAATTATATGATAATACTATATATTTTTATAGATCACAGTTGATTGTGCTAAGGTATTTATAAAGTTCTTTGTAGACCATTTGCTCTGCTGACGTCAGAATAAAATCTGAGTTGAATGGAGCATGGATTTTATCGCTTATATTGTCCATAAAAAGTCGATCTCGAGAAAATAAGGGGCACTCTAAGATTTTGTGTTGCGCAGTGTCTTCCTCTCCACAGTGTCGAAGCCGCTGGTTACATATCCAATCCCAAATCATTGAAAATATGAATTACAGAGGATGTGTCCACTTCGTAATCTGGAAATAGTTTTTATGAAGTTTTTATATTCAGATGGATAGAAGTCAAACCATGGTTTTGTTTGATGTGTTGGAAAGAGAGTTCTGTAGTGCCTGACGGGTAGGAGTTGAAAAGATTTTGCCATGTTCGACGCATGTCCTGGTGCTGGTGGATACGTTGATAAAAATCCCTGAATGGTAGACTTCTGTGCTGGGTATTGCTCCTAATTATTCCATACTTTGCTGCTGAGTCCGCCATTTGGTTGCCAAATACTCCTACATGTGCCCTTGTTCATACGAAAACCATTTGTTTTCCACGGTCTTTTAGACAAGCCACTACTTCTTCTAGGAATTCACCAATTAAATGTGTTGTTTTAGAGTTTGGGTCAATGCTTTTGAGTTTTGACCAGAGTGTTAAGTGAGTCGGTTACTAGGATGATGAAATGGGACGTATTTGAGAGTGGCAGTGCTGTATAATGGAGGAGAGCTTGTTGCATCGCAATGATTTCTGTCGAGTAAATAGTAGCATTCTTATCGAGTTTCTAGCCTGCAATTGAATTGAAATTAGCGTTAAAAAAACCGCACCCGACACTATCTCGTGTATATGTTTGAATTTGGTCAACGTCTGGCAATATATTCTCTCAGGGTCGCTTCTGCTTCGTTGGATGACATTTTAGCTTTGATTGGTGGTAGCCAATGGTGGTTTCAGAAATCTTCCATATAGTACTGAAAACTCAACTGGCTTGTTGAATCACATGAGTACTTCATACATTACATAATAATTTCATTATGGCATCTGGATCACCAATTCGGATTCGGGGAGCAACACTCTACAATAGAACAGGTACACCAGATCACCAACTTGATAGAGAAATGTTTTTCAGTGAAACCCGATTCACTAAATGTTAATATGACTTGGACGAAAGGAAGCCGGTACTAGGAAATTTTTTATAAGATTTTTCTAAAGGTTTAAGCCGCACCAGACCAGAAGGGTCATTAGCGGCATTGAACTAGGTGTCCAAAGGTACACTGGAAGTAGTACGATCCTAAGGGGAGCCATGATGCCATCGTTGACTAAAAAGGAGAGCCATCATGGACTCCACTGGTATATTGGAGGGGGAAAAATGAGGGGTGCAGTAATAACCGACCCCTGTTTAGCCCCGCAAGTGGATAAAAAAACCAAAAATAAAATAATACAACTAAGATGAGATCATCTAAGTCAATCATTCTCTCTCAATCATTCTTGTCTATCAAATTTCATTTAACTTTATAAGCAGAACCGAAGATTCATCTTTATTATAAGTTCATTAGTTAGTAAGAAGTTAGTAGGTAGTAAGTTTGATAGCTAAAGTTATCCTGTACCCACCGAAGAACGGATGCTGTATAGCCAACATGCAATAATAATGCAATCATTATCTAAGTCCTGAAGAAGATTTACAAATGAATCGAAACGTCGGCCTAGTTGAGTTTTTCAATCTATAGACCAACCCTCAAGAAGCTAAATCCAAAAATTTAATAATGAATGATCAAGAACATCAGTCATTATATTGTAGGAACTTGAATCACCTGGGTTGTCACCAATGAGTTTAGATTGTTTATACTGAAAAATCCTGTTGTTGTGTTTGAACTGTTGATGAATACAGTTATTGTTAGAAATCGTTCTGTTTCTACAATATATATCATTTGTACACATTACATACATGCGCGCACACACCCACTCACGTATGCACACACACACACACACACACACACACACACACACACACACACACACACACACACACACACACACACACACACCTACACGGTGCATAAGGGCAAACGTTCCTATAGTCAGAATGGGGATAATTCCATTCCAATTACCCGTTACCTTTTCCGTAATGGGTAATAGGAAAGACCCATTACTTTCCCAATATCAAGTAATGGTAATTGAAAACTCGGCGCTCCGCGCCTCGCCAGGGGGCAAGCCCCCTGGACCCCCGGTTACCTCTATTTACATACTTCGGACGAAATTATTGAAACACAGAATGTGATTGCGTTGTCGCGCAACCAAGTGACAACCAAACAAGCGTCATTGTTTACTATTCATTTATAACATCAATTTATATAGTTATAGTATGAAACTACGAAAAAAAATACGAAATAAATTCGTGATAAATCAAGAGCGATTTATCAAGTAAATGTCCTAAAGAGGCTACATACGAAATTACAGCTTCCTAGAGTGTAAAGTATAGAAATTAGCTTTAAAAGCCACTCATCTGATCCGGACCCTGGACATCGTCAAGTAAATGTCCTAAAGAGGCTACATACGAAATTACAGCTTCCTAGAGTGTAAAGCATAGAAATTAGCTTTAAGAGCCACACATCTGATCCGAACCCTGAGCATCGTCAAGTAAATGTCCTAAAGAGGCTACATACGAAATTACAGCTTCCTAGAGTGTAAAGCATAGAAATTAGCTTTAAGAGCCACACATCTGATCCGGACCCTGAGCATCGTCAAGTAAATGTCCTAAAGAGGCTACAAACGAAATTACAGCTTCCTAGAGTGTAAAGTATAGAAATTACCTATTTAAATTATTTAACCTCCGCTTCACAAATCAAACCGTTTTCGTAATACTCAGATCACCTGCTATGAATCAAATCATCGAAACACAAGCTCAATGAAATCATCAGAAAAAAATTGTTGATAAACTTCAAATGAAAACATCAGAAATTAACAAGCGGTTGCAATCATGTTCACAATATCAATTATTGAGAATGATCACCTGTGTAAACAATTATTTATATAACCATGCTCATAACTCAGTTTGTTGGACACGCACTTCGCAGTAGTTAACATAATATTGTTGGATAAATCGAGAGCTTTCGAACGAATGGTCAACGAATTTTGTGGGATGAAAAACGACGAAGTACCATATCCCTAGCAACGACTCGGTTGTACGTGAAAATCATCCGTCACACATTTCGTTACCATCCCGCGTTCCATTTTCGGCTAGTTAGTCCATGGCTAAAACACATTCTGTGTTAAAACCATTACCATTACATGTAATTGGAATAAGTATTTGCTTCAAACCATTACCATTACGTGGATGGTAATGATAATTGCTATTATTTTCTTTCTGAAGTAATTGGAAAAACAACTCTGATGGATTTAAATTTGTTTGGGGGGGGGGGGGGGGGGGGTTCTGAGCCCCCACCACCGAGGCTTTGAAGGGGCCCCAGGCCCCGCAAGCCCCTACTGGCCGGCGCCTCTGCTGATCTGCCTTGTCCAGCGGTAGTTCGAGTTCAGTGTTGGGCATAATCTTATCATCAAATTCGAATACGATTGTAATCGCGGTAATTATTCATTGATTCTGAGTCTACTGCGATTATATTCGTATTCGTGAAATCGTATTCGTCTGTCAGTGATTACCCGAATACAACCCATAAAAACGCGTCACAGTCATCAATTTCAATAGGGCGTCCCTCCTATAATATGCGAAGCCTTGCTAATATTACCTAGCTGAAATAGATTTCAGACAAATAAGCAGGGCTCCAATCGTTGAATTCGCTTTAAGAACGTCCCTCTGAAGCTAGGTAATATTAGAAAGGCTTCGCATATTATAGGAAGGACGCCCCATTGACATTCATTACACGAATACAAGTACAATCGCAGTTGACTCAGAATCAACGAATAATTATCGCGATCACAATCGTATTCGTATTCGACGATAAGATTATAGCCAACACGGGCCACAGGCCCCTAGTGGCCGGCGCCTCTGCCGATTTGCCTTGTTCAGCTGTAGTTCGAGTCGTCGCTCAAAGCCCGAGAAAAGGGTTGAACATAAAAAGACGCCGTAGCCCAGGAAACGCGGGCGATGGGCCACAGTCGCAATGCCGCCAGATCTGACCCATCTCTCAGCATTTTTGATTTACGGGCCCACCGCCCGCCATTCCTTGCTCAACACCCCCCCCCCCCCCAATCCTCCTTTCACTCTCTCTCTTTCTAACCATCCTTCCTCCTTTTCTCTCTCTCTTTCTAACCATCCTTCCTCACTTTCTCTCCTACATTTTTTTCTCCCGGACTCACCACTCATAATTTCCCTGCCCAACACGCATGAGCCCTCTCAGGCTGTCGCTTTTGTAAGCTTTCAACCGTTTGATTTAGAGCAGGCATTTGATTTACATATTAATTATTTTTCTTGCTGACGTTTCTGCTTTTATTACTTCAAACTTTTCCTTTTACTGATTTATCCATATTCAGGGTGTCTACTAGATCTGTAAAATAAAAATCGGGGACTTTTCAGTGACTTTTGGGATTCTAAATTTAAAAAATCGGCGACCTTTTACAGCCTTTAATTTCTTTAGCAATAGCGTACCGAAAAACTTACCATAGACCTACTACAATCATGAGTAGCCTATATAAAATCAGATCATAATTTTTCTATTGATTCTAGCCTACTTATTAAGTTCAGTAGTCTAATACCATTTACAGAATATTATATAACATACAATGTACGAAATATTTAATATTATAGATTTAAAAAAGAATTCTTACCGTAGTTTTGAAGTTCCGCAATAGTAATTAGTGCGATTAGGTCCGCATCAGCGTATTCTATTTTTAATTACAACTTACTCCTAGTCAGTACTAAATAGATTCAAAACACTCAATTGATTCTTTCGTATGTTTTGCGAATCCCGGTGCGGGCATTATATTATGATTATTTGGTTACCGACGCCATAAAATCGGTGACTTCTATATTAAAATCCGTGACTTTCGGGAATATCCGTGCCCTGCTATTAAATCTGTGACTTTTCCGGGTCTTTCCGGGAATCCGTGACTTGTAGACACCCTCATATTCCATTATTTTACTTAATATACAGAGGTTCCATTAGTGTTGAAATGAAATATGGAAAACCGAAAAAGAAGCTGCTCCCTAAACATTTCTTGATGGACTGTGAGCAATCTTTCAAATAACAAATTGTTAAATTAAAATTTAGTTAATAGTTGGACTAACGCAATACAAATAAGTTGGTTTAATACATCCGTTATTGACGCATGTCAGTCAGTTTTGTTTATTGGTTGGGTTAGCAGTCATTGGTGATGTTTTGCTTCAGATATGGAGCTAAGGGAAACATCGACTAACAAAGAAAATGGCTGTTTACTGTATGAAAATTTTCCATTTAGGTGAATTAATGATCTGCAAGACGATTAATGAACCGTATTCGTTAGCAGTGTAAACCTCACTTACATTCGAACGCTCATTACAATTGACGTCATCATCCTGGAGCTGTTTTTTCGCATGAAAACTCACGAAAATAACTGAGATATGGTTGATTTAAAGCTCCAAACCGGCCTATCCTGAAGCTTTTTTACTTGGAAACGCACACACAGAGTAAAATTACATGATGCCTGCTTTTTAGTTACTAAAAATTGAAAAAAAAAACCACGGTCGGGAGCTAAAAAATTCATTAATTTGGCGCGAACAGGTGGTGTGGCCGCCAGGAAACAGGCGTATAAAAATCTCTTAGTAGTGTAAACCTGTATACTTACATTCGAACGCTCATTAAAATTGACTGCTCCATATACCAACCTTATACAATACTTACTATAGTAATAAGTAGCTGATTAAAATACTCACTATAGTCGATTAAGGGTAGCAGCAGCGGAGAGGAGGCGGTAGCAACATACCGAGTCAACGTGTACGGTAAGTTTACAATGCACCATCTCTATCTATACTATTTATAAGAATGAAACTCCGTCTGTCTGTCTGTCGTGTCTATGCACGGCCAAGCGGCTGAGTGGGGGGAGTGTACGAGTGGGGGGATCTTCTTGAGATTTTCCGAAAGGGGGAACGAGGGAATTTAAAATTGTCTAATCCCACCCGAACCATGGGCCGTAGGGCGGGAGGGGGGTCGAAGTAAGAATTAATGTGCGCTTTTTGGACTTCCCCGCTTCCTCTACCCCTCTAAACGGCCGTCGAAAATTCCGGAAAAATACCGTTTTTGAACGAGGAAGACGACGGCGCGATCGGATCGCGAAAAAAGTAGCGGGAAATGCGTCAAAAAAATGCGAGAGTACGGACCGTGTTTTCTCGAAAAGTCCGACGAAAAACTACGTTTTTTCCCATTAAAATATACCCCGTAAAGGTACGTTTTTCGGAACGGTTTTCGCGGGCGAAATACAGCTTTGATCCCGCCGAATCTGAATCCGAAATCAGATATCGAAAAAAGTGACGAGAACTCGGTCAAATTGCGAGCGGAAGCGAGGCGAAACGATTAAAATGCGGAAGTTGATCGAGGCCGCCGGCGTTTCACAACGTTGCTCACCAGAAGGGACTCGCAGGGGGTTTCCCATTTGCACTTCTACGCAATACCTTGCGAGCGAAGCAAGCAACATTCCCAAATAAACTTTTTTGTGGTTCCACGTAGTTTTATAAGATTTAATTGGTTTGTAAGAATTTCCAACAGAAAAAAACGTCTGCCAAGTTGGGTGGGCAGTATAACTTCCTCAAGCGAGCGAAGCGAGCAGCATCCCCTACAGAAGATAAACCTACCCTTAGAGATCTACCGTTTGCGAGCGAAGCGAGCAACATTTCCTACATGTTTCAATTGTAATACATCGCATGTATACAGCCAAACTTTGCGAGCAAAGCGAGCAACATTCCTTACATACCACACTTTGCGAGCGAAGCGAGCAACATTCCCTATCTGCCATACTTTGCGAGCGAAGCGAGCAATTTAATGGGGGGCCCAGGGGGCTTGCCCCCGGCTGGACGTGGAGGCGAGCGTAGCGAGCCGGAGCGGCTAGTTATTTATAAGAATGAAACTCCGTCTGTCTGTTTGTCTGTCTGTCTGTCGTGTCTATGCACGGCCAAACGGCTGAGTGGGCCGGATCTACGAGTGGGGGGATCTTCTTGGGATTTTCCGATAGGGTGTATAAGCGAATTTAAAATTTTCTAATCCCACCCGAAACATGGGCCGTAGGGCGGGAGGGGGGTCGAAGTAATAATTAATGTGCGCTTTATGGACTTCCCCGCTTCCCCAACCCCTCTAAACGGCCGTCGAAAATTCCGGAAAAATACCGGTTTCGTAGGTTTTGAAACGAGAAAGACGACGGCGCGATCGGATCGCGAAAAAAATATCGGGAAATGCGTCAAAAAAATGCGAAAGTACGGACCGTGTTTTCTCGAAAAGTCCGACAAAAACTACGTTTTTTCCGATTAAAATATACCCCATAAAGGTACGTTTTTCGGAACGGTTTTCGCGGGCGAAATACAGCTTTGGGTCCGCCGAATCTGAATCCGAAATCGGATATAGAAAAAAGTGACGTTAAGTTGGTCAAATCGCGAGCGGAAGCGAGGAGAAGCGTTTAACATCAGAAATTAATTTTGCCGTGTTCGCCAGAAGGCTCTGGGAAGACGTGTTTGGGGTTTGATGACAATGTGGCGAGCAGGTACACCTAGGTGCCCTACTCATATACAGGTATACTTTGCGAGGGAAGGGACTCGAAGTTCGCTCTTGGCCTCTTGCGAGCTATTCATAACAGTCGCTAATGATGCCCTAACACCCTTTGGGGTTCCAAATCTCTAGCGGTGCAAATTCGTAGGTAGTTTTTAACTATTCACATGTCGGAATATGCAGCACCATTCAATAACATCCCCAAATAAACTTTTTTGTGGTTCCACGTAGTTTTATATGATTTATTTTGTTTGTAAGAATTTCCAACAGAAAAAAACGTCTGCCAAGTTGGGTGGGCAGTATAACTTCCTCAAGCGAGCGAAGCGAGCAGCATCCCCTACAGAAGTTAAACCTACCCTTAGGGATCTACCATTTGCGAGCGACGCGAGCAACATCCTCTACATGCCATACTTTGCGAGCGAAGCGAGCAACATTTCCTACATGCCACAATTTGCGAGCGAAGCGAGCAACATTCCCTACATGCCAGAGTTTGCGAGCGAAGCGAGCAACATCCCCAAATAAACTTTTTTGTGGTTCCACGTAGTTTTATAAGATTTATTTTGTTTGTAAGAATTTCCAACAGAAAAAATACGTCTGCCAAGTTGGGTGGGCAGTATAACTTCCTCAAGCGAGCGAAGCGAGCATCATCTCCTAATAAACTTTTCGTGGTTCCACGTAGTTTTATAAGATTTAATTTGTTTGTAAGAATTTCCAACAGAAAAAAACGTCTGCCAAGTTGGGTGGGCAGTATAACTTCCTCAAGCGAGCGAAGCGAGCAGCATTCCCTACAGAAGGTTAACCTACCCTTAGAGACCTACTGTTTGCGAGCGAATCGAGCCAAATCCCCTACATGTTGGGTGGGCAGTATAACTTCCTCAAGCGAGCGAAGCGAGTAGCATCAACTACAGAAGTTAAACCTACCCTTAGGGATCTACCGTTTGCGAGAGAAGCGAGCATCATTCCCTACATGTTGGGTGGGCAGTATAACTTCCTCAAGCGAGCGAAGCGAGCAGCATCCCCTACAGAAGTTAAACCTACCCTTAGGGATCTACCGTTTGCGACCGAAGCAAGCAACATCCCCTACATGTTTCAATTGCGAGCGAAGCCAGCAACATTCCCTACATACCACACTTTGCGAGCGAAGCGAGCAACATTCCCTACATGCCACACTTTGCGAGCGATGCGAGCAACATTCCCTACATACCACACTTCTCGAGCGAAGCGATCAATTTAATGGGGGGTCCGGGGGGCTTGCCCCCCGGCTGGACGTGGAGGCGAGCGTAGCGAGCCGGAGCGGCTAGTAGATTATAATGGGGATGCCCCCCAAAAGCACAAAATACACACAAATTGGCCAAAAGAGCCATCGTATTGAGATTTGTATACGCCTGTTTGCTGGCGGCCACACCACCAGTGCGCGCCAAATCAATGCATTTTTCAGCTCCCGACCACGGGTTTTTTTTTTTTTTTTGTTGTTCCTTTTTTACTAACTAAAAATCAGGCATCATTTAATTTTACTGTGCGTGTGTTTCCCAGTGAAAAAGCTTCAGGATAGGCCGGTTTGGAGCTTAAAATCAACCATATCTCAGTTATTTTCGTGCGTTTTTATGCGAAAAAACAGCTCCAGGATGATGACGTCAATTTTAATGAGCGTTCGAATGTAAGTGTACAGGTTTACACTACTTTCGTTGGTGCTGCTTCCGTCCACAACGTTCGTGTACGATGAAGGGGAGTCAGACAGAAAAATAGTTTTTTACAAACGACTCTGTGAGGTTGAAAACACAATTGCAAATAAAACATATATATGTCGCAGCCTTTTTGTGAAGCTTGCCTGTTTGTAAAAATCCTAGCCTAAATACGCCGCCTTCTTGTAATAAAAACGTTGGAATGACAAACTATACACATCATTCTGACCTCTATGCCCAACTAATCTGAATTTTACAAAGGGATTGACTACATGATGTTATTTATTCTTGAGATGCGAGCTTGCGAGCATCCACACCACCAAACTAAGGCGGATCACGCATTTAATTAATATTTTGACCAACGCAATGCAAATAAGTTGTTCTAATACACCCGTTATTCACGCATGTCAGTCAGTTTTGTCTATTAGGTGGGTTAGCAGTCATTAGTGGTGTTTCGTTTCAGATATGGAGCTAAGGGAAACGTCGACTAACAAAGAAAATGGCTGCTTACTTATTACAATTTTCCATTTAGGTGAATTGATGGTCTGCAAGACTGAAGCATTCATTGGTGCTGCATTCGTCAACAATGTTCGCGTACGATTAAGGGGAGTCAGACCGAAAAAGTAAATCAGGAAGTTATACTGTCTCTGGCAGCAATTAGTAGTAGATGAAAAAAAGCGATACATTTTTGGTTGTCGGTAGAAAATTTTGAATTATCCCCAGAGCTAAAAAATCTATGTAAGGGAAAAAAATTGAACTCAATGATTAAAATTTTTACTTCAACAAATAGCTACAGATCACAAATTGAGACCATAAAATATTAAACAGAAAGTCATGCAGCGTGGTCGTATGGGTGAATTTTCGTAAATTATCGTATTACATTTAGGTTAAATTGCCATAATATTTGAGCGCATCGAGGGCAATGAAATTGTTAAATATATGTAGACTACATATAAGTAGTCTGTTTTTTTCTTCTTTAAATCATACGATTTTCGTTTTAGAAGCATTAAAGGTACATTGAAATGATGAGAAAATAAAAATTGAATTTGATATTTTTTGTCAGGGAAATCTGAAGTTCACTCAGTGAATCGTCAGGGAAATGTCAGGGAAATTAAGAAATTCAATTTGGGGGCCACACTGTAGCTAGAAGAGGAATGAATGTGAATAAATAGGAAGCAATGATTTATGAATTGTGATAAACTCTCTATATTGGTGTATAAACATGTGCACACTGTGTTAGTCGCTCTCACACGACGGCCTTTGTCTTGAAGCACCGCCTCCACATAGTCACATGATGATTGACTCTGACTAATTGCCTTTCTACGAGTCAATGCCTGTTAATCATTCCTCAATGATTTTCCATCAAGTCTCTCAAGAACAGATCCTCCCCAATACATGTGCTATATGTACTTGTTGTGTAATCCATTGCGTGCCTGATTGATCGTGTTGGGCATAATTGGAGAGTTAGGGCTCCGGCAGTGTGTTGTATGGTACAGCTCAGGATCAGTGGCGTCACTTGCCACGTTCAACAGTGAATAGTGAATGAGATCTTATTGTCTCGTTGTATAATAGGTGTGATTTGGAAGTAGACGTTCATTGATCTTCTTAGACATTTCCTCATGTGATCTCCTGTCTGCTATTAAGCGCTAAAGCTATACA
The DNA here is from genome assembly GCA_030762985.1 of Adelphocoris suturalis. Classification (NCBI taxonomy): domain Eukaryota; kingdom Metazoa; phylum Arthropoda; class Insecta; order Hemiptera; family Miridae; genus Adelphocoris; species Adelphocoris suturalis. Next base: position 20,380,415 of record CM061047.1, read on the forward strand.
GCAGCTCTAACACTTTCTAGTAACTATTATTTATATTCTTATGAGACGTACGTATAGGTTATTATAGTAGATTCAAATCGGTGCTCATAATAAATTCAACATATATATATATACTACTGTCCTGTTTAGAAACACATCAACCTTGCAGTTAAGTTCCGTTAGAAATCAATCCCTACATAAGCATTGTTCAAGACGTGCATTGAATAAAAAAAACTACAAATTATTACAAAGAGGTTTATTATTCTGTATTACGGGACATACCCGTCTTACTCACAGACACCTGCTTAGTGCAGAAGCTCGAGATGTTGTGTGTGGGAAGTGTGGGGGTGATCTGTCCATCCGCCACTTTCTGGAGGACTGCCCAGCCCTTGTGGACCTCCGAGTGCTGCATCAGTTCCCACAGTGGGTTAACGTTTTTTCCAGACGAATCAAATCAATCGAATAACTTTATTTGTAGAAATCATTTACATGATTGTTACAAGAGTTCGGCGTGATTAAACAATGGGATAAAACTGCTCATACTTGGATCGAATTTAGATAAATAAAAGATCTATTACATCAAAAATCATGAACAAATCAAATTTTTCTCTTCTTAATTACACAAATTGTACACAGCGGCCAACTATCAAGACACAACTAACACTTCTTGTATCACTAATAAGACATAAATAAGGAGGTGGTGGCAAGGAAAAATAAAATCGCGATTAACTTAAACGCGAGCATTACACTTCAGTGCTTCATTGGGTGCCACTTTGGAATAGTGGATGTCTTCTGTAGAAAGAATATGTTTGGGGGGGGGGGGGGGGGGGATTTGCACTTCGTTACGGGCAAAGGCTCTTAGCATGAGAGATCTCAGCACAAATTGGTATAAATCGTTCATCTTCCTCCTGTCATGTCCCGTATCGAGGAGAGAACGATAAACCGATTCAACTCCTTCCATGTGCTGGTTATTTACTTATCTACCTAGATAGTATGTTCTGTATGAGTTTTTTCAGACCAGACAAGGTCCGATCTCTGTTGTTGTACCTGAGAGCCGCTGAGCTCTACTACGATCTGTGATATCTGATCTGTAATATATTTATATAGTCAGAGTTTTATTTCACTTGTTGCTGATTGTATATAGTAGCATGTATAGTCTGTATAGTATAGCATGTATAGTATAGTCATTAGCCTATTTTACATCTAGTCATAGTTGTATTATTTTATTTTTGGGTTTTTTTATCCACATGAGGGGCTAAACAGTGGTTATCACTGCACCCCTCCCACCGAGTTGCCAGTTGAGTCCATGTCCTTTTTAGTCAAGCTCCCCTTAGAATCGTGCCAGTTCCAGTGTCTCTTTGGACACCTTGTTCAATGCCGCCAACTTTTCTGGTTGAGGTGCGGCTTTTAAGACAAAAAAAAAAAAAAAAAAAAGTATTAGTAACTACACTAGTCTCAAAGTGTGAAACAAGAGTCGTTAGTTGAGAAAATGACAGAATAACAACGTCTGCCATGTTGGGTGTGGCAAATAGCTTCCTCGTTTACGTATCATGAATGTATAGATCATTGAAAAGTTTTAAATGATATACGTACTTATCTGAAATATGCGGTAGCTGTATAACAAAGACTCCATAGCGCACCGTATATAGATAGGTATAACTAGGTAGTTGGTAGTCTTGAACTCGCCTTCATTCTGCAAACACGTGTCGTGTTTGCTCCCTTTTACTTATCATTGTTCTCTATGTTATATTTCACTGTTTTTTGTAACTTTTAATGCCTATATGTACTGAAGTTCCATGCGGATTGCGCAAATCTCTGAATCGTTTTTCATCAACTATTCTGTGATTGGCATGGTTCGTTCTGTCGGTTGTGCATCTCATAAGTGACTGCGATATCCGGTTCTTATCTCGTCTTGACGCGATAATACATCTCCCAATTCTTCTGGACTTAATTCAAGATCTTACGTATTGATCTCCTCCCTCTCGAGACTATTTGCCCATTGCTTGTGGGCATGTGTACTTCACATTTCCACGAGTATCGCACTAGAAGTAAAAACAATTTATGCCCGCCTTTTACTCGTTTTAGTGTCTCCCTGAATTGCAGTCCCATGCTCGTTGGTGCAAGACTGATCAACTCGTTGCCGCCATTAATCCGGGACCTTAGTTACCGCCCATTCTGCAGGTGAAAGACCCGCTTCTACAAGCTGAACTATATTCTCTGGACGAGTACCAGCATGTGGAGTGGTTGAAAGTTTGTCCCTAGTCACAGTTCGATCAATTTATTTTTATTTGCTTCTGACTTTTCTATTTATTTCATTCTTGTTTTAGTCGTTATTCTTGTATGTACTCCTGACATTTGTACTGCCTTTCAGGCCTTTACAAATAAAACAGATTATTATAATATTAGTATATCTTTATTAGGCTGATACTGGGCGAGAAGCCTAATTAAATTCAACTATACAAAATCATACTTTACTTGTATTGGACGACGGAAATGCCCTCGGAAGTCCCTCTGCTCTTCAGGGGCTGCTCCAAAACAGTAATTACCAAGTTCAGGGGATTATCGATGGCAGGGAAAACTTTGGTGATCTAAATCTATAATCTAAATATGAAAATACAATGTATATAAGCAAAAAGAACAAAGATGGGCGGATGTAAACTGATAACATGAATAATGGCGAATAACTCTTGACTCCTACTCGTGACGGAGCGTGCAGTGTAAGAATAAACTAGGGGGGGAGGGGGGCAGGGGTACCACCAGCGTGCGGGAAAGAACGGGAAAGAATCTTATCGTCGAATACGAATACGATTGTAAATGCGATAATTATTCGATGATTCTGAGTCAACTGCGATTACATTCGTATTTGCGTAATCGTATTCGTCTGTCGGCGATTACACGAATACCACCCTTAAAAATGCGTCACGGTCATCAATTTCAATTGAGCGTCCCTCCTATAATATGCGAAGCCTTGCTAATATTACCTAGCTTCAGAGGGACTTCCTTAAAGCGAATTCAACGATTGGAGTCCAGCCTATTAGTCTCAAATCTATTTTGATCTAGTTTCAAATCAATTAAAATAGTTGATAGTTCTCGGATTTCCTATCTTTGGAGCGATTTTTCTATTTGACGTTAAGAAATATAAGTAGGTATCAGTGTTGGGAATAATCTTATCGTCGAATACGAATACGATTGTGATTGCGATAATTATTCGTTGATTCTGAGTCAACTGCGATTATATTCGTATTCGGGTAATCGTATTCGTCTGTCGGCAATTACACGAATACAACCCATAAAAATGCGTCACGGTCATCAATTTCAATAGGGCGTCCCTCCTATGATATGCGAAGCCTTGTTACTATTACCTAGCTTCAGAGGGACGTCCTTACAGCGAATTCAACGATTGGAGCCCAGCCTATTTGTCTCAAATCTATTCCAATAGGACGTCCCTCTGAAGCTTGCTAATATTACCAAGGCTGCGCATATTATAGGAGGGACGCCCAATTGAAATTGATGACCGTGACGAATTTTTATGGGTTGTATTTGTGTAATCGCCAACAAAACGAATACGATGTCAAGAATACGAATATAATCGCAGTTGACTCTGAATCAACGAATAATTATTGCGATTACACTCGTATTCGTATTCTACGATAAGATTATGCCCAACACTGACGACCAGCGTGTGGGAAAAAACGTTGGCGGGCGGAATTTAATTTAGCAATCGCAAACAATCGCCCGGCTGGCTTGTCGTGGAAAGTCAAATAAATATCCCCCTATAGGTACACATAACATAAACTACACTTGCTACAAAGGCACATCACAACTCTGAAGTTACATTGTGCCAAATGATGCCGTTGGACATTTCGATAATAATTTAGCCGCGGAATAACCTAGTTATTTATTTGATTGAGAGTAAACCTAAATGCATGTTAAATAATATTTATGTAGCTGTATGGCCAATCGCGGTCCTTAGCTCCCCGGCATGTAATACCGCACTGCGAGAGCGGATTAGGAACTCGAAATTTTTCTTGGCTTTGAGTCTATCGGGTTATGTGTGATAACTAGGTACATCCTCATGATGCGGAGCAATTATAGCTATAGGATTCCCAAGAGCAAATCATGTACGCGCTTACAAACGCATGACATGTCCACCATGCGAGAACAGAAATTGGCCTGGTAAGCCACAGTCAAGTGGTTAAGCGGAACAATAGGAAATCGTACTTTAAAGAGGAGGAGAAATTATTCTCGATAGGAGAGACCAAACTGATCTGATAATGAGGATGAGATAACAAAAGAACAATAAATTAATAAATTGTTGATGGATGAGCCATGTAATGAACTTAGGCCGCCCCAGAGGTGTATTGGGGGCCTAAATCCACATTCATGAATAGAGAGGGGTGTGACATTGCCATAAGAGATACAACTCGTACTAGTAGCATATATGGAGAAGATTGGTTTTCCAGTTCTAGGATCACCCATCCATCGCCAAACGCAGCCTTTCGAAAACACGGGAAGAGGCGCCCGACGCCCGTTGGGTAACAACGGAGCGACGGCAGCGCATTCCCTTGGATCTCGCGGGAACTGTCACACTCCCCCCCTTAAAAAACATACTTGATTGAAGAGCAAGTATGTAAACTAGGTGGAATAGTTTACTGGTTGAGAACTGACGCTCACTAATAAATAGCTGCATTGGCGATCGAGGATAAAAAGGTGAAATTAAAATAGGATGGATTGTCAATGAATCTTCATATGAAGTATTCATTAGGCAGTTAACCCTTGATCAAAGATTGGAACAATCGGGAATAATATAACTTGCTCAACCAGGAGACTTACAGTAGGGAGCTGCCCACTTTGGGGACTTACGAAAATAGGAACTATGCACTGGGGAATTAACTTGCTCAACTTTAGAGACTTACAGTGGAAGGTGCCCACTATGGGGACTTATGAAATAGAGATTGATGCCCTGGGTTTGGGAACAATGCCCTTGAAAATTAAGTATGTTAAATCGAAATAATATGAGGGGGAAAATTGAGATATTAATAATCAAGAACCAATGAAAGTATTTAGTTTATGAATACTTTCATAATGAATAATGAATAGTTGATAGTTTATTATTATTATTGCTATTGTTGAATAAAATTATGTGCGAGAAAATAATGAAAGTATTTCTGTATCCCAGGGTGTATAATGGGGTGCGAGCCCCAGATATTCCAATGCTGGTAGTAGGATATAGGTAACCAGGTCAAAATATGTCACTTTCTTCTCTATTTGCTTTATTCTATATACCTCCCCTAAAACACCCCCTGTGGGGCAAATTTGAGAAATGTCAAGTAACCAGTGAATTTTCAAGTTAGAATAATCAAAACATATTCGCCCAGTCAGATCCCCAGTTCGTTCAATGGTGTCCAAGATACCCCATTTCACTCCCTCCCCCTCCCCTAAAACAACCCCTCTGGCTCAAATTTAAAAAACTTCAAATAGCATACAATTTAAGTTGGACTGATAAAGACACACACATCACACACACACACACACAGTCCACTCACATCAGTTGTCCAATGACCCCTGTAACCGTGAAAGGCGGACAAACATACGGACAACAAAAATTGAGAAAATGGTACCAATCCTACAAATAGCATGAAACGGAGAATAAACGCAAAATTTCATGATTCTAATATCAATGTACAGACAGACGACTTACGATTTTATTAATATAGATAAGGAAAATTCATACATACGATCGTTTGTACGATTACACATAGTACGATTACGATTGCACATTGAATAATATTATATATATATATATATATATATATATATATATATATATAAAACACTATGTTGAGTTTTCGACCACTTTTTCTTAAAACATGGTGTTAAGGTTCTCGAGGGCTGCTCAATTGACCAACCCTCAAGAACCTTAACACCTTGTTATATATATATATATATATATATATATATATATATATATATATATATATATATATATATATATATATATATATATAATAGATTTTCAAACAATTATAGTACCTAATATATATATATACACGAACTTGTATGCAGTCAATCTATACCTATCGTTCAATAATATATTTCCTAATTTTTATATATATACTCGAACTTGTATGCAGTCAATCTATACCTATCGTTCAATAATTGTAAACGATCCACAACCCAAACTAGCTCTACTCTTTTTGTATAATCAAATAAAGGTTTGTATGCTTGTATAAATCAGTATCCGATGATATGGATAAAGTATGCATATTGTCGTGAACTTGAATATGAAGTTTTCACCGGATATCGTTCCCCGGTTGAGTCGCGCGATTGTTTTCCTAATGCGAATTCAAAAAGCAACACGGAGCGTTTATTATCCTATCGTTCGAGGTTCTGTGTAGGTTCCAGGGGCTGGTTCGTGCGAATTGCATATTTTATTGCTTTGCATTTTCGCTCAGATGTGGTTTTTCAAGCGGATATTGGTTTCCGCGATGCCGTGCCAACACTCGACCGAATGCCCTCGTCCTCCGACTCGTCTGATTTGCCGGACTCGCCTGAAAATTTCCGCCGCCAGGGTGAATAGGGAAGAACGGTGAGCGGTCCGAAAAAAACTCAGTGTATGCACAAAGCAATGCGGTGAAATTTCACGGGAGTTTCTCGGTCGAGAAAATTATTGAAGAACGAGCAGAGATTGTAAAAATAGCTAATGGTTTTTTGTGCGGACAGCCAACTATTCCAATAACTTCATGCCGTATTCATGTTTTCTAGCTTTGGGGTTGATGATTAAAATCAATCGAATTGGTTGTGAGACTGCTACGAATACCTCTAGCTGAAAGAGCGGATCGATTATGAAAAACTTATATATATGTTTAAGCCGCATCTCAACCAGAAGGGTCTTTAGCGGCATTGAACAAGTTGTCTAAAGGGACACTGGAAGAAGCACGATTCTAAGGGGAGCTATGTTGTCATCCTTGACTAAAAAGGAGCGCCATCATGCACTCCACTGGCAACGCGGAGCGGGAATAAAATGAGGTGTACAGTGATAACCATTTTTTAGCCCTCAAAGTGGATTAAACAAAAACCAAAAATAAAATAATACAACTAAGACTAGATGTAAGAAAGGGAAATAACTATATACATGTTAATATATACAATCAGCGAAGTGAAATGAAACAACGACTAGATGTATATAAATATATCACAGATCAGATATTACAGTTCGTAGTAGAGCTCAGCAGCTCTCAGGTACAAGAACAGGGATCAGGCCTTATGGTCCAGATAAAACGTCAACCCTCTGAGGGGGCTGATGCTGGACTCGGAGGTCCACAAGGACTGGACAGTAGTCCTGAAAGTGGCGGATAGACAGTTTTGCGCTGCCACACCAAACTCCCAATTGATCCATTGTTGATAATGAGCAGCATGTTTTGACAAAATATGACATTATTAGCGAATTTCCTCCAACTCTTAAACGTTCCGTTGACCATTCTTTCCCATTTTTGAATTGCGAGCTGCCTCTCTGATTGCGTGCTTAAAGCTACACTGTTTGTCAAGTGGAAAGAACATCAAGGAACAAATTAAAATCAGAAAATTGTTGGAAACCGGAATAATTCGGGATTCAACGATAAAATTCGCTTCTCCTCGTGTTATTTCCCCCAAAACAAATGGTACAATCCAACTGTGCCATCAAGATTTCAAAGAAATTAACAAACATACGGATCTGGATCCATTTTATTTTTCTCATGTATACGGGATATCTTATTTTGGAGGATGCAAATATTTTGCCAAACTCGATCTAAAGGACGGTTTCAGTCATGTCCCTATTGATCAAAAAACTAACAAAATTATTTCGTTTCCGTTACTTTGTGGTCAGTTTGCATGTAATTTCTTACCTTATGTATAGGAAAATTCTCCTCCTTAAATTTCAACGTTTTATGGCGTTAGTTCTGGGAGACATACTGGATGATCTGTTAGTCTGGATATTTGACGATGACTGTCGTAAGAAAACGTTCTTTGTAATCAAGCTTTTGCACGAAGCTCACGTCAAAACGAACCTTTTAAAAGTGAACTGCACAATAGGATTGTTACATTTTTGGGAAGCTTAATAGATGGGAACACTAAAACCACCAAAACAGGAATCCGTTGATAAGGTTCGGAATATGTGTGATGTCCAAACGATTTGCATACTATTCTGACACACAGGTCACTTCCGAGCGTTTATTTCTATTTATGCAAAAATTGTTCGCTCATTGGATAAATTTAAAGCTAAAATTGTGAGTTTAATGTGGAGCGATGTGAAAAAGCTTCCAAAACGATGATCAACAAAATCACACCCAACCCTATCCTTCAGCTACGATTGAGAACTCTGAAGATTGGATCATTGAACTGATGCTTCCAATTTGTGTTGGAGTCTTTGTATTAGATAATTTCTTCATGTGTTTATAGTTCCTGTGTTTCTTAAAAACTAACGCTTGAGAAAACTTTTGTTTACCCATTGATCCTTGAAATTTCAAATAGAGAGATTGTGGAGATATAGTTTTTCTATAATGCTGTACTATTGTTAGTTGAAAATCAATTATTTGAAGGTGGTGCTGTACTTAATCCGAGGGGCTGGATATTGGCGTTATCGCATACTTTCACTTCCGAAGGTATTTGGTTACAGATTAGGAGGTATTAGCCGTGATTGCTGCAATAAAATATTTCAGGTCATACTTGCAGTGCTATACATACATACTTACTTGTTCCAGGGTAAATAGTTTCTAATCCATACAGATCATCATCCTTTATCACACCTCCTCAATCTGGAAGCTCCCAAAGAAAGATTGGCTAGATGACAGTTAATCTTGCAAGGATATAATGCGAAAATTCATTATAGGGATAGGAGAGATATAGAAGATGCGGATACGCTATCTTGGCATTGTCTCGATAAATAACGGCGTGCCATAACAGATTTGTCACATTCAGCATCACATTGATGTCCAGCCTAAGATGAGAGCTGCGGCAATATCTTTTTTGGTAATTGTAGACAGTTATTCATGAATGGTTTTCGCAAGAGCAAAGAAATCTCAAATGCAGTTGTGTGCAAATGCAAAGGAATGGTTTCCTAAATCGGGCAAGTTGTTTCTAGAGAAATGAAGAAGTTAAGTTAATTAGTTTGCTGTGTTTTGCTCTTGAGTAGTGAAACTTAACTTTTGGACTAGAATTTTTCTGTCGAAAGCATTATCTACTGTTAGATTCAGGTCGACTGAGAGACATGATTATACCCACTTGATACGAAAAAAACCTATGTTTCCTGTATTATATATAACAGGCCGAATAGGTCATTTTCCCGTATCCTTGCAGGAATTTAAGTCAGAGTCGCTTAGTAAAAACCTATAGTAGCATGAAGGTGGGTGGGAAATATCGTGACTGGGGAGAAATAGAAGAAGAAGGTTACATAATCCAAAATTCGGGACGAATCTTGTTTCCTCTTTTCTTCTGTTCTGATTTGGAATTGCTAATTCACCGGCAGGAGGGTGTGAAACAATAAAACGAGAAGCTTCTGTTCGGGTTGGAAATAAAGAAATATAGAGGAGCGATATAATGGGGGTACAGGAGTTAGAGCTGCTGGGCGGGTGACAAGGATGGGACGACAGAACCGGGCAGGGCCTGGGGTTACTCCGGTTACACCTACATCCAAAGGATTTATCACCTGCTTTTTACAGGTGACAAGTTGCCCGGGCCAGCGATCCACCATTGTTTTTACTCTGGGGCCCAATTCAGCGCTGGTCAAACAACTAAACTTCCTTCTATCCCTCCGTAACCCAGGGTCTTTCTTATCTCCTCCCCACCTTGCTAATATATTCATGACCATCATCTTCAGGAGTTACAAACTTTCCTCGAGACCTCCTGCTTTCAGGATGATGAATCTGATGGGCAAACATTATTCTAATCTGCACTGCACAACCTATAACAGTTGTTGTAATCTGTTCCGCGCTATTCGGGCATTACTTCACTCAGTCTAACTGACGATGTAATTATATTTATGTTCACTGAATTCGTATATACAAGACGTTTATATTAGGAAACTATATAAAATACTCACCTAACTAATAAATAAATGATTAATTGAATTAATATTAGATATTTAAGTAAGCCTATGGTAGAGATTATATTTTTAAGAGTTGCTAGTAATGTTGATTTTCTATGACACTTTATTACACATTCGTTGATAAAAATGAAGAGAGGAACTGGATCAAAGGTACCATAGCGTGTGAAGAGAAAATTAGAAACAGCTCCCCGATAAATCCGCAACACCAAGAGACAATTCCATGTTTTGCCCAAAAAACATCATCATCTTCCCTGGGGTTTTTGATCTATCATTGAGCTGACGTAGGATATTTTTGTTTGTTTTGTTCGAAATAGAAAACGTATTCGACAATCAAATCCCCAGTTTGTTCAGTGATGAAAAATATACCCCATTACCTCCCCATCCCCTAAAATACCCCCTATGGGGCAGATTTGAAAATTTTCAAGTAGCATGTGATTTAAGTTAGAATAATCCAAAACATATTCGCCCAATCAGATCCCCAGTTCGTTTAGTGGTGTCCAAGATACCCCATTTCATCCCCACCCCTCCCCTAAAACACCCCCTCGGGCTCAAATGTAAAAAACTTCAAATAGCCTGTAATTTGAGTTTGACTGATACAGACATTTCCACCTACTCATATCAGTTGTCCAATAACCCCTGTAACCGTGTAAAGCGGACAGACAGCCAGAGAAAAATTGCGAAAATGGTACCAATCGTCTCAAATAGCATGAAACAGAAAAGAAACGCAAAATATCATGATGCTAATATCAATGTACAGACAGACATACTTTCGATTTGATTATTATAGATGAAATATAATATTTTGTATTGGCGGTCAGACTATAGAAAATTTGGGTTGTTGGACTATTCCGCCGAATTATCGCAGACTGTAGTGGCAATCGAGAGTTTCTCCACCGAAGAATCCCATAAGGTAAATAAAGACAGGTTATACTATTCCACCGGTCTATTGTATCATTTAACTCTGTCTGCTAAAGGTAAAATGATAACTTTTCACTCTCCTGGGACAGCTGTCAGTAGTTTTAGATATGCCGGCAAGACAAGTTGTGTTCAACATAACAAATGAGCGTGTTAATAAACCTCAAGCGTTGTCCACAACGGTTTCAAGTTTTACTGGCGGTGCGTCCTTATATCTGGAGAAACAAAATGGCGATGAGTGCAAAAAAAGTGTTCCGCTTTTCGTAAAAATGTCGGTCTTGAGTATCAGTGTATAAATAACTGTCGATAATAGGGAGTTTTCGCAACGCTGAGTCGTACTCGAGTGGGAGGAACTACGAATAGAAATGGAGCATTCCGCATGCGCGTAAAATGCTAACGGTTAGCGGTCCATTCGTTGTACGAATAGAAAAATCTTATTCGGAGCTCAAGGGAAGCCGAATACAGCTCCGAATATGCATGTAACCAGGAAGATAACCTGTATTGCTATAATAATTTTTTAGTTCCCATTTCAAAAGGTGGCATGACATGCACATTGTAGTATACGTGATTTTCAAAAAAGGTGGTTGGTTGTTATGACTCATCCTCACTTAGATTACGCTGTTCCCTTATAATTGATTCTAAAGCTCCACGATTTACCATCAGTCCGATTTCGTTCGAGGGTATTCAGGTACAAGTCTCAGGATGTCGTCCTACTAATTTTGTTGAAATAGGTAACCATTGCACCTGCCCAACCTGGAATTGGTTGTTATAGACGAAGCTCCGATACTGATAGATCGAATTTGATGAAATGGGTAGGGGTTTTGCCACTTTACAGAGAAGATAGACACAGAGAGAAACTTTGGTCTTCGTCCTTTGTCGCGAATTAGCAGGAATCCACATCTTCCATAATGGTTCATTATTTTCAACAATGAAACTTTATTGGTAAAAAAAAATGTCGTAAAAACGCGTACATATGTAGGTAATAAGTACAGATAGGTACATCGTAGATCATGTTGAAGTTCCCTAAAGAGATTCTCCTAACCCAAAGCGAATTTCGGTATTACCTTAACAACTACCCCTCCAAGTTCCCTTCCTTCTTCTACCACATCTATTTCTAGTGAAGAAATTAAACCACATAGATGAAGTTGTTGCTAATTTAATACTTCTTCCATTATGAAAGAATACATTACACGTTAGTTAATCTATGACTCGGGCTTAATTATGAAGATTCAGAGTAGTGCAGTCACGTTAGTGTGACTTTTGAATCGTTTCATTCAATCTTACAACGATTCCCTATTCGTATAGTACGACTCAGTACTTAGCTTCTGGTTTGCTTGCGTTAGAAGATCCTCTTATCGTACAAAGACTCAGCTGATCGACTCAGATGGAAAACTGCAAAAACCCCTAATATCTTATATTTAGATTTCAGAGGGAGGATATTCGACGACTTATGGAATCGCTGCAAGTTTCTCAAAGTTTGCAGACTCCAAAGATTCGTCATAACGTCGTGATGTCTCACGACAGTTTGTTTTATTGCGACTATTTTCTATATGAATGATGATTATATATGAATATGAGAGAATTTTTTTTAAAATCACGAATAACACAATGTGCATGTTGTGCCACCTCAAAATAGGAAAAAAAAGAAACGGATTATATGGCTACTGTCATGGAAGATTTGATGCTGTATTCGACTTCCGCTACGAATAAGATTTCACCATCACCACAACTTGTACTCGGAGAGGAATATCGCACGCCATCGATTATCCGTAAGTGCGAAGAGGAAAACAATAGATGACGTATGCGAAGTTCCAAACAATGTAATTAAAACTGTTCTAGCCGAAGTAGAACCAAACAGCAGTGTGCTTGAAAAACATGATTTGAGCAGTGGATAACCTTGTCATATAATTCCAAAAGTACCTGGTGACAGAGTTGGGCATTATCTTATCGTCAAATACGATTGTAATCGCGATAATAATGCGTTGATTCTGAGTAAACTGCGATCATATTCGTATTTGTGTAAGCGTATTCGTCTGTCGGCGATTAAACGAATACAACCCATAAATATGCGTCACGGTCATCAATTTCAATAGGGCGTCCCTCCTGTAATATGCAAAGCCTTGCTAATATTACCCAGCTTCAGTGAGACGTACTTAAAGCAAATTTAACGGTTGTAGCCCAGCCTAATTGTCTAAAATATATTTCGATAGGACATCCCTCTGAAGCTAAGTAATTTGAAATTGAAGACCGTGGCGCATATTTAACACAAGGTTGTATTCGTGTAACTGCCGAAAGACTAATACGAATATAACCGCAGTTGACTCAGAATCAAAGGATAATCTCAATTACAATCGTGTTCGTATTCGACGATAAGATTATGCCCAAACACTGTAAGTGCGAAGAGGAAAGCAACAGATGACGTATGCGAACTTCCAAGCAATGTTATTAAAACTGTTCTAAACGAAGTAGACCCGATCAGTAGTGTGCTTGAGAAACGTGATTTGAGCAGTGGTTGGCACCTTGTCATATAATTCCATAAGTACCTGGTGAAGGTGGCTATTCACTTGAGCGTGTGAGTCTTTTCAAAGCGCCCTTTGCCTTGACAACGGGTCTCCTCATTGCCGTGAGCGACTCTCGCACAGTTCCATTCCAAGTCTATTTTGACCGTATTACCCGAGGCTTTCCCAACTAAATCCGAAGCTTTTTCTTGCTACTCTCACCCGTTCGTTTCTCTCCGCCAAGAACGAAGCCGACCTTCTCCAAGGCTCGAAACACGCTTCACCACCAGGCGATTCTTTTCTAGGAAACGGCTCGAAATACAGAAGTCATCCGGAGTCGTAAAATAATTAATCCGAAAAGAAGTAGAGTTTTCTCTCTACACTTTTCCCTAAGGTACGCGAGCGCCGTGAGGTGATAAAAGGGGCAATACATCCACCACCTCCAATCCTACTTCCGTTGATATATTTCTTGATAGTACCCCTCCTAACGTGCCACGCCGTTGTTTTATATCTAGTAATATTTTCCTCGTGGGATTTTTTCTTGTAGGTACGTTCTGGTGAAATGTGGCTCTTTTTTAATTAAATTTTGATTTACGTTGAGTGGCTCTTCCATTGTTTCCCCAAAAACTCATGAATCATGTCATAATGAACTCCTCCTCTGTCCTTTGAACTGGAAAAACACTTATCTATTATTGTACCTATTTCTGGACTGAATTTAATTTTTACCTGAATCTGTGACTGCTGACTTAAACAGTTCTATGAAGAACATTTCACCAGAATCTTTACAAACAGGTACCAAACCAATGTCGGTTGATTTTGTTTACAACACGCTTTCTCAGTGTCATTTCACATTTGCGCTACTGCTGAACGTATAACGATTTCCGGTTTCTGTGGTTGGGGGTGGAACCTTTATGAAATGTACATAGGTATTAGATTCATCATGTTTCCGCAAACATCATTCATATTTGTGAATTGTACAATTAATTTAACAATTGTAGTGTGATACTTATGAAATCATAAACCTGCTAATAATTTGTGATTTTCAACTATCTTTTTATTATCTCGTATACACACACACACACACACATGTTTTGTTTCGTTATTGACCGTTGGAGTAATACGTAAGTAGGTATATAGATTCTTGAGGATCGGTCGGTTGAATCACAAATGCATTGATTTTGCGACGTTTCAGAAATTTTTTATTTCTATTTTCAAGCCAGTAGGCTGAAAAGCGTCTTGAACAGTTGAGGGAGTTCTACCTCCTTCAAGCACTGTTTATACACTGCCTGTGTATTAACAGTGCTTGAAGAAGGTAGAACTCCCTCAACTAGGGCATCTGCACACTTATTGCCATGAATACCCACACGGCTCGGGTATTATGTTATTTTTCAACTAAATTTGTTTAATCTCAAGGGCAAAGTTATTCCTTATGCTAACGAAGATAAATACCTCGGTATGACGTTCAGTGCCATGTGGAGAGCCCATGTTAAGAAAAAGAAGAAAGAATTCCTACTCCAAATCAAAAAAATTAAGTGGATAATGGGGAGACGTCGAAGCTGTCGATCCAGAACAAGCTTACTCTGTGTAACTACGTCCCTAAACCTTCTGTACCTGTAGATCCCAACTGTAGGGTTGTAGGGCACGTCTCAATCAAACCAAGACATCATCCAATCATCCCAGAATAATGTATTACGAAATATAGTCAATGCACCTGGTACTTTCGAAATGAAAGTCTCCATCACGAACTTCAGGTCAAGACAGTAAGAGAGGCTATAAAGCAACAAGCTGTGAGCCACCAGCCACCTCCATCGGCTAAGATATCACGTCATCGAGGAAGCTGTCCGTCTCCTTGATGGTAGTGATATCACAAGAAGACTTGACCATATCAACCAAACCACTTGATCTTGCCTACTTGTGAAGCAGAGAAGTGAAGGATTTGTCATAATAAGCAAAAACCAGTGATGGATCTTAGTTTTGAGCATTTATATTTGTATTTTCAAAATAATGTTGTTAATAAGTTATTCCCCGGTGCAATAAAACGTTTTAAAAAACCCTTTTAGTTCATAAGCATGCGGCCTTCTAGAATTTGATCAGCCGTACATGATCTATTCCAATGAGTAACCAACATTTATCAAAAATTCATTCAATTATTAAAAACATAGCAGCAGGTACGGTGGAGATCTCGTTGACATTAGATGGGATAGGATTTTGAGGAAAAAGAGTTGGGTCGAAGTCTCCAATTCGCCTAAGAAAGATGTAATTTTAGAAGAGAAACAATGGTTAAGTAGTTATACCTTATTATGGGGAATTTTCTGATAAAGTAAATAAAATTCTATCATCTAGGGGTTACAAAGTGGGTTTTAAAAATTAAAAAATAGTCTTAAAGCTTTACAAGATTCCGTTAAAGACAAAATCAGTGTTCAGGATAAAAGTGGGATTTATCAATTGAAATGTTTTTGCGGCTAAGAGTATCCTGGTCAAACTGGTAGGAAATTCAGGGAACATGAAACAGACGAACATGAAAATGATCTCAGGGGAAATACAGGTAAATCTAAATTCGCAAATCCTCTTGGGAATCCAATTATAGTTATAATTTTGATTTGGCAAATGGTTAGTTTGCAGAATTTCTTCATTTTTGTTCTAAGGGAGGTATGTTGAATCTACTGGAAAATTTTGAAATTATCAGAAGTGACAGGTCTGGTAAATGTTCAAAAAAGGATATCCCTCAGTATATTTCACCGTTGATTGATCCATTCCTGTTGCTTGGAATTATCCCCTTGTTAAACCAAATGGAGCATTTCTTCTCTTTCATGCAACTTAATTGGTTGTGACGCCTATAAGCCTCGCCTGTGACGATATAAGCTGAGTTCTTTCTAACGTATGTTCAGTTATTGTTTGTTACTGATGATGATCTCACCATCGAAATCGATCTGACATTGTCACTCTTTTTTCTCGTGAAATTAGACAATATTCTTATTTAACTTCCATTTTTTAGTCATTCAATTTCCATTTTTCTTTATAAAAACTATTTTCCTACAGAAAAATATTGCGGCTCTACTTTTTGATAGTGCCTCAATCGCAAGTCTGTACGAATTGCCATTCACCTTTTAACCGTATTGATAGATCGCTTTAATGTTCTTTTTTACTTGATCTATTCCGATAAGAGCATTTTGAGCTAACTTTTGAAAGTTATATACAATGCCCTTACGTACATATGTGATCAAATGCTGAAGGAATACCATAATCTTGCTCAGAAGGGATTGATTGCAATGTGCAGCTAATTTGGGTTTCTAGGCATAATGTGACCCACACATCAATCTCAATATTTTTAAGCTTCCTGAAGGGATTTTTGAGACGGTTACATTTTCTAAAAGTTGCGATAACTGCATTTCTATGTAATAGATCAGCAAGCCATAGAATAGGTCAGTTGAAATTTCACTAGTGCTGTTTACTCAATGCAAGCCTCTGTAAAATCTCTTTATTGCTGTCTATTTACATTCTTATAGTACATTCCACAGCGTTTTATAACTGCGTATTGAATTACATCGAATTATTCAAAATCGAATTTTTTGTATTATCACCAGATGTTTAATAATTATTATCCCGTCTCTTGGTCATTCAAATTCTCTTCCATTCATATTGATAGCTACCATTAATCTTCGTTTTAGTTGAATTTAATTTGATAAATCTCAGTCTTGCTAAATACGGTTCACACATTTGTGTATATTAGACATAGGAAATCACAGTGTATACATTAATATCATTCATTTATTGAACTGAAATGAATCATCCGAGTTTCCGCTTCGATTTATTGTAAGTTCAATCGAACGTAATGACGAAGAGAACTTCGACAAGATTTGCGTTAGAGAGTGTGTTGTATTATCGATGATGGTGTGACGGGCGAATCCAGATTAACGCCTGAGCCTGTTAATCCCATGGAAACGAGCTTTGTCATTTGTCGGGTCGAGATCGCCACTCCTATTCACTTATCGGCCCACTGCGAACAAGGTTTTCTCAGCTTCCGCTTTCATGTAAATATTGAGAGAATTTCATTTGCTAGAACTGAGTACCTGCGTTGAACAATTTGCGATTTAGCGACATCTCACTATTGATCTTGGGAACACATACGCTGGTTGAGCTCCTCAAAACTTGATGGTTTTTGACACGAGTCAGAAAATCAATAGAGCCAAATAATCCATCGCATATCTCGCTGTTGATAAAAACGAGTCCTCTCCATTCCAATAGTTAGGTATAACTGAAAAAATTAAATACTCAAAAATTAGCACAAATTCGATATCAATGTACAATCTGTAGTATTCTTCAAGGTCAAAATGATAATACATTTTCATGTGGAAGAAGTTAAATTTGCTCAAACATTGAAGATAAACAAATTGGTGAGTAATACATGCGTTACAGGGACGTCCCTATGAATGGATTTTATATTATTGTTTTGAAAGTTAATATAAGAGAAAAAAACGAAAATATCGTGACTTTTCGGACTTACGCCGCCCCCCACCATTACTTCTATCCACCGACAACGAATTCCTATCATATGTATGAAATTTGAAACTCCTGAGATAATGACATAATTTCCAAAACTAGACCAAATTGATGATTGAATTAAAAAAAAAAAAAAATCACGAAGATCTGACGAGAATAGTTAAAACATCACGATTTATTACTATTACTCCCTCCATTCACCCTCTTCCATAATGAAATGTGTAACTCTTGGTATAACTTCCAAAACTATACCGAATTCCTAGTTTAACGAAAAAAGAATCATGAAAATCTGACGGTATTAGTTGAAACATCATGATTCATTACTGTTACCCCCTCCATTTACCCTTTTATAATTAATTCCTAATATGCGATCCAAAACTAGACCCAATTCATAGTTGAACAAAAAAGAATCACGAAAATCGGACGAGAATTGGTAAAACATCACAATTGATCAGCTTTATCCCCTCCATTCATCCCCGTACCTACATCATAAAATTCAAAACTCTTGACATACGTTTCGACATACGAAATATATCGAATTCAAAATAAGAATCACGAATATCGGTCGAGATTCGTAGCTTGGGCAGCGCCTGGAAGAATCGGTGATTATCCTCTTCACCCCCCACCTCGACAGTAAATCCGAAATCTCCCAGGTTTTTTGCACAACAAGACTTGAATTGTGATCGAACCAAATCATAATCATGAAAATCGGTAGAGAATTGTGGCCTGGGCAGCGTCGACAACATTTGTCACACACACATGCACACACGCATATACACACACACACACACACACAAAGGCAGGCAGGCAGACAGGAAGACAGACAGACAGACATAAACCTATGGTTTTTTTCACGGATTCGGTCTAAAACGGATTTGTATGTGGTTATTTTTTTTTTTTCATGTTTAGGTTGCCCCCACCCCACTGGATCAATTCCAATAGGTCGTCCCTCTTAAATAAGAAGCTCTGCCCTTCTGACCTAGCTGCTGAGGGACGTACTAAAAAGAAGAGAAGCGTTAGACTCTACTTATATACAATTAATATACTCGCAGTTATTCAGGACCTTAACTACTCAATTCCTACTCCGCGATGGAAATGTTTGTATACTTATTAATTAAAGGATACACATTTTGTTGGCATGCGGTGTAGTGGGGACTTTTTACGCCCACGTAATTACCATAGTTCGAGAGACTTTTATTTCTTTACCTAAATAAAACTTCTTCGAAATTGTGACTTCAAATTATCTGTTGTTGACTGTATTGGTATAATAACAATAACAAGTAATGCCTTGATAATCAATTAAAGTTTAAAATTGAACAATAGAATTGAGGAGGTAGAGAATCCCTGTTTTCATACTGAAATTCAGCACGTTTCGCACCACTAGGATTCTTTCAGCATTAGTTGCTCCAATAAGATCACAATCTGCATTAGTTGTAAAAAAATAAATAAATAAAATAAATAAATAAAAAGAATATGTGTCAAAAAAGATTGGTAAAACTTTATCACAGATAGTCATCACTGTAAAAGCGGGTCTTCAACTGAATTTACGTTACCCCACTTTAAACAGGACTTTCCAGACAAATTTTAATGAAATAATATTATTACCAAATATGATTCATTTACATGCTATATCAATACAGTTCAACATTCAGTTTGCTTGGTGTAGTTCCGTATCTGCCAGTCTACTTAAGAGTCAAATACATTAAACTGCAGAGATAGTACTTCCAAAGTTTTTTTAAATTTTGAACATTTTATTCATTTAGCTAATGAAAAATTCGATGAACTGCTCAAAAGAGAATGCATTTATTGATTTAGCACTCAATCAGTTTTTTTTTCGAGTGCTTTTCCACTTGTGGCCACTCCAGGGCTCGTATGCAGAGAGTTAGGATGATTGGGTCGATACCCTTCCATGTACACATCTTGATTGAAAAGTTTGATGGCATAGCCTCGTTCAGCAGTGACTAGGTAGGTACAGTTGCAACATTATTTAAAAGCAATTAGCATGAAAATCATTCATAAAAATCATTAATATTTGGGTTTTATTTGAACAAAGTCTGTTAGCCATGGTTTTATGGAAACACGTTTGTTCTATAAAACCATGGCCAATCATCCTAACTCTGAAGCAATCTCGTCGATTTCGGTCTCAAGAGGCGAAAGCGCACGACGAACGTAAATAAATGTATGGAACAAAAAAATACTACCCTCTTCAACAAATTATGGCAGCAACACAACACAATTTTTAAAACTAGGGAAATATTATGATTGTAAGGCAGCATATAGTGGAATATTGTGTGACGTCCACGATCGTCCAATAATCCCATACAACAACGGTGCCTCCACGCGACCGTTTTAAGCATACTCGTACATTAATATTGTTCCGTAAAATTACATTTCAAGTTATGTTTCATGACTGAAAAGAAAGAACCAGTGATTCTAGATAGTTCTCAGTAGAGACTGTTTTGTAAAGGACTAAGAAAGATCCTGCTCCGTTGTTTACAGCGTCAAATCCATCCAATACATGTCGCTCTGCTATTTGGTAGTGTTTGTGCACCGTACATTCTAGGAAACGATTGTGCAGATTAACTAGCACGCCCTACAAAGCTCAGCTAGTTATTATATTGAGTGGACTGTATTTTTAATCGATAAATAGGAATGTACTATGAGAATTTGTGTCTAGATTAGTGATATTTTCACTAGGAATAATAAATTTAGATAGATTAAATATGTTCACCTAGTTTATTGGTTAATGAAGTAATTTTGATATATATGTGTAGGTACAAGTGTTGGAAGTTTTCCTACCTATGTGGCCACTTTGATTATGACAGAAGATAGAGGTAGGTACGTATATGAGCTGACTATGGTAAAGAAGGTAATACAGTTAAAAGGATAACTCTGTTCCCCAAAGTTCAGTCCCAAAGATGAATGTTGAAAGTGATAGCCAACTCCATTGATCAATGGGGTGTCATGTTGACACCATTGGGTATTCTGAATCTAGAGAGCAGAGAATATACGATGGCTGCCTTTTGTTTACCTTGTGTCAACAAAATATTAATAATTCAATTATAAATTATGTAAAAAGTTAGTTGAAGTTGATAGGAGGTGTGATTATTATAGGAAATGGAAGAATAAAAGGGTTGTGGAAAAGGTGTTCTGTAGATGAAAAGGAAAAATGCATATTCAGTGATGTCAACAGGAGAGTTTGGGTTTGGCAGCTCATTGAGTGCAGATTCAATTTCTGTTTTCCAAACAGAGACTTACATCTACAGACGTGGACAGAACAAAAGTGATGCCGCTAACTCCCATATCTAGTGGAAATTTAGTAAAGTTATTACACTTATTTTCCACTTGTCAAGATACACGATCCGAATTCGCAACGTCCGTTGCAGGAAACACTCTTTTACTCTATTGTTGAAAACGAACGAGGGCTGCTTTGGTGGGTGAAAACGTGAAATCGGAAGCTGGGAAAAACAGCGAGAAAGGTTTTCGAAGGAGAGAAAAAAAAGAGGCGAGATGGCTGAATCTGGTAGGGTGCCATTGATTAGAAAATGTTGCGGTGACTGCTCCAATGGGTTTCATTCCCTGAGCCGCACACTGTCTAACGGTTCTCTCCGTTTTTATACGTACAAGTGGCAGCTGTATTGAAAACGGATACTTATCATGTCAGGGATTCCGAATATACTATTAAAGGATTTTCACTCTGCCAATTAATTGTTAAGCCACGAAACCCCGAGTATGACGTCCATTTAATAACTAAAAGAAAAAGGGGGAAGAAAACACACACACACACACACACACTTTTTTTTACGAATCTCCCCTCAAAGGCGGAGGGGGCACACCATTAAATTTAAAAAATAAATAGAATAAACTGGGAAAGACGCCCAGGTTTACCCGACACCGGCTCTAGGAATGAAGAAAGTCGCAGGAAGAGGAGGAAGAAGTGCCCCTATAAAATGACCATCAGTTGAGGTGAGCCCCTAAGGACGCGAGTGGTGATACCACGGAGCTCTCCTTCCAAGATGCTCAACTCGAATAACTCCGTGGCGCTTTTCCCGCACCACACCCCGCTCCATGACACGGTCGCGGCCATGACCTTGATTTTATTGGTTGTCACTCGTTTTAGCTCAGATATCGCTTGCCGCAAATCATTCCTATCAAATTTTCTTATCTTAGCCCGCCAGGTCTGCTCCATGTCCACGCTGCCACTGACAACCTGAACATCCAGAATTATGGTAGACCCATCGGGCTTGACGGCAACGATATCCGGCTTCTTGCCCCGGTCACCCGGCATGTGATATAGTCTCTCCCTTTCGACATCCCAACTGCTAGATGACAAAGCACCTGCTATCTGCTTGGCAACTGCATCGTAATGTAAAATCCACCATGAGTCCTTGGGCACTACTACACCACATGGTACAGGTTTTCATTTTTACCCCGACAGGCAGGGCAAAGGGTTTCTACTGTCCCGCAACTACTCTTCGAACACTTTACCGGTGTGAAAATGGCGGAACTGGGGGATTCAGAGTTCTGTTGGAGTTCTTTACCATCAACTGACTCACGCAGTGCAGCAGCGAACTCAACAGATGAGCTAGGTTTTGGAGCAGTTGGTGTTGCTCGATCGCACCACAACAACCGCTGCCGGACAAAGTCCAGGTCAGCAGCAGTGCGGGCGACATCCCAGTTCGAGCCTCTAAGGGCAAGCAGGCGCTGGCTGCATAATGATGGGATGCCGGCTGTGAGAGAGACAATACCGAGCCCACCGGCTTTGACCGGTGCATGAATATAGGCACTTGGGACACCAGGTGGGAAGCCTAGCCAAGAGCGCACAGCAGAGCGAACTTCACGATCTAACTCAAGCAGCCTCCCCTCATCATTGGAGCCTTGGTGATACGAGCTAGAGCTCCACCAAGGTCCACACGGCTTGCGGAAATGGTGGTGACACCCCAAGGTACCTCCAGCACTGATTGGGTGGGGGTGAGTGACACACACATACTTTTTTTTCCAAGTGTACCGTGATTTTAGTTAAATATTCATTTTTAAGATATTCATACAGCTTATATGCGTCTTCTTCGTGTCACATGAAACTCTAATGAACCGATCCTGACCAAGTTACTTTAATTTTCAACAAAAACTGTTGTTCATATCAAACTTGTTCCTTCTTGTTTAATGGAATAATTCGGTCATCACCGAACGAACTGGTGATCTGATGTTCGGACAAATGAAATTGGATTAGTCTGAACGTTGTTTTGGGTTACCTATCATGAATATTTTTAATCTGAAATATCGGTAGTGTTTGTAGAGAGGGGAGTAGGGGTTGATCTCAGTAGTTTGGTCCAAATAGGTGATATATATTTAAGTAAGTACTAATAAATATATATATATATATATATCAATAAGTACTTACTAAGGTGATATATATATATATATATATATATATATATATAGGAGGGGGGTTGTCGGTGAGTATTAATATTAGTACTTTTAAGTAAGGACTTGAATCAGATCCATAGGGATGTCCCAAAATGTGATGAGTGGGGGGGTTGCTCATATCCAAGTCAACCTGTGCAACGCACGGGCAAGTATATAAATATATATATATATACATATGAAAAGTTGAGATAAAGCAGCAAACGACTAAAATCACGAGGCTGTCGAGATGACGAGGATCGAGGGCGAGTTTGTGAGGCTCAGGGAAGCTCTTATCAGAGTAAATTCACCGAGGTTATCATTTGCCGAAAAGTTGCCGGAGGCCGTGGGGAGTTTGCGGTCCGCCTTCATTTGTTTACGGAAGCGGGAGCAGATTCGTGTTAGTTCGTTAGGTTCTCGGTTATCATCGAATCAGCTGACAACGCTTTACGGTCAGGTACGGTCAGCTTCCGTAGAAAGCAAAACCTCTCTAATAATAAAGGCCAACCGCACAGCTTTTCCTACAATTGAGGTGCAAGGATCTAAATTCCATCTCCACCAAAGCTAGTGCTTTATTGGTACTTGCTGGTACTTGCTTTCTTTAAACTGCATTATAAACTAATGGGAGAATAGATATCTACCTTATTAGGCCAAGACAAGAGTCACTGGTCGACTATCGGGTTCTGTAACTGTATCTGTAATTGAACTGAATTGGGTAGTTCTAGACGAACTGGATTGCAGCATCCATCGGTTTTTGGCAGGAGGCATCGGCTATGGATGGCATGGGGGGAGCAATTAGAAGGGAACGAGACCCATCGGTTTAAAGCCCACCATCGTATGTACGAAGGTGATCAGACGAGAACCGATGTATTCATCGAGTATGGCCGTCCGCGAATGGTTGGAGGATGATATATTTACATAGTTCTGTTATACCTATTTACTCGAACCTAGCTATCCCAGCCCTGCGTAGGTAGTTGATAGTGCAAACAGTGAAATGAATTCGAACTTCTACTTGATCTCGAATTCAAGGGAATAGTTGACATTCAAGTTTTGAGTCTATATCGTTCGGTTATTCGGGGAAACGTGAGCAAATACGTGCAGAAAATAATAAAAGACCTATAGCATCTGCTGTTTCTTGTTCTATACGGTTTAACGGGAAAATTTCGTAAGGTAAATTGTCGGACATAGCAGAGCTGCCAAGAGCCGTTCAACCTATATCGATATAACCTTCTCGTACTGTTACTGTTTTCGTCTCAGAACCACCAGCTTGGTGTCAGACTAAGATCTCCATGACGAACTTATTGTTAATAATGTGCCCATTGTTTGGTACCCCTACAGCCTGGAATATATTAAGACCATTAAAAAGGTTCAACGCAAATTTCTGAGCATAGCTTACTTTTTGTTTCGCCTTGATAGAGTGATAATATATCTTAAAAATATGTCATATATTATTATTATTATTTGTCATATATTCTGAAGATTTCCGTTGACGCACCAGAGTTTCTCTCAATACTGGACCTCCGTGTACTCTACAGAGAATTATGAAGACGGCCAATAGACTAATTGTGGATTTGTTAGTGGACTGTTTGAGAGTGTTTGCCCGAGTGCCTCAAGCGCTGGAGTAATGATTTCTTCCACATTCTTTCCTGCATTATTATGAATTGAATTTATTTATGTTAATATTTTCGTACATAAACCTACCATAAATGTACCATGACCTGGGACTCGATATTAACAACTAGCCGCTCCGGGTTGCTTTGCTCTCCTCCAAGCCCCCCCCCCCCCCCCCCCCCCCCCCCCCCCCCGAACCCCCCCCCCCATTGAGTGTATTACAAGAGAGATATGTAGGGGATGTTACTCGCTTCGCTCGCTCGGTAAGGCTGTATAGATGCGATGGTTAACTGTCGAGTGGGACTTGTAGAATAATTGGAGACGGTAGATCACTAAGGGTAAGTTTTACGTGTGTAGGGGATGTTGCTCGCTTCGCTCGCTCGGTATGGCTGTATATGTGTGGGAAAAACCTGACCTGAAACGCTGAAATCCGATGTGGGTAGGGAATGTTGCTCGCTACGCTCGCTCGGTATGAGATGTATAGATGCGATGGGACATACCTAGTGGGATACTGCCTTATACTACCCACCCAACTTATAACCCTTGTACTTATACTGCCCACCCAACTTGGCAGACGTTTTTTTTTTTCTGTTGGGAATTACTTACAAACAAATTAAATCTTATAAAACTACGTGGAACCACGAAAAGTTTATTAGATTTAATAAAGATAGGCCATTATTTTATCTGCTCTCCTTTTCCCCGTCCACTATTCTGTTGAAATGTCTTTCAATTGGAGAGGTTCCTTCCTTCAAGAGGTTCCGAATACAAAGTTCAGAGCCACTACGTTTCGACGGAATAAGGTATAAAAACCAACGGTTTCGTCTACATTTTCCTTCACTACAATCGGAAAAAAGAATTTCATGTCTCGAAACTCGCATGGGATCAAATTAGAACTTCAATAAACATTTTTTAAGACCAACCCGGGCAAAAACCGTCGAAATTTACTCGGTTTAAGGCGAAAAAAACCATAGCGGGGATTGCATTTTTCTCGTCACTTTCCGCATTCTTTCGCTGATTTATCCGGGAAGACAGCCTCTTTCAGCGATTTTGACGGCACCATCATATTTTACGGGTCCTGAAACGTTACTCTGTCGCTGACACACGAAGTCAGCCGTTTTCTTCTGTTGGAAATGTCTATCAAACGCGGCACCTTATGTGTAACTACGAAAAGTATTGTTTTGAGAACCTGTCTGTACTAACAGAACAGTCAGATGTTGCATGTTAGTACGTATTTGTTTTCCAGTTCTATTTTTCTAAAGTTAGACCATTATTTTATGTGCGTAGAAGGGCAAACGGGAACCCCCCCTCCCCGGACCATGTGAGGAAAAATCGTCATCGGAACCCGTACCGGTAAAAAAAAAAGGGCCTGCATCGGACATTCCTGAGTCCGTTGGACGGCACAATAAATTAACTTCTCATTTTAATCGCTTCGCCTCCCTCCCCCTCGCATTTTGTCCAACTTCCCGTCACTTTTTTCGATATCCGATTTCAGATTCAGATTCTGCGGAATTAAAACTGTATTTCGCTCGCAAACACCGTCCCGAAAAACGTCTTTTTATGAAAAAAAAGAAGTATTTCGTCGGAATTTCGAGAAAAATGGTCCGTACTCTTTCATTTTTAGACGCATTTCCCGATACTTTATTCACAATCCGTTGACGCGTCGTCTTCCTCGTACAAAAACCAACGACACCGGTATTTTTCCGGAATTTTCGACGGCCGTTTAGAGGGGAAGGGGAAGCGGGGAAGTCGAAAAGAATGGGAAAAAGCGCCCGAAAATCGTCAACATTTGAGTAAAAACGGAATTTTAAGGTCGAAGGAGTGGGGGAAACGACTAAAACGTAGCCTGTAGTCCGACCGGGAGATTCCCGGTCACTATTAAAAAAACCCCCGTTCGGATCCCTTCGTCTGTTCGGCCGTGAAAGCGACACAGACAGACTGACAGACTCATAAACAGACTTAAGAGTTTCATTTTTATAAAATAGTATTGATTTTAGGTTAGTAATTGGGTTTCGCTCACATACTTATAAGATGAATGAATAAATAAACCTACCTCCTGATGTGTGCATTGATTTTGAGTTCTCTTAAACTAGGGAACATAAACGCATAAGCGATCGTACAGCTTTTACCATTTCATGTTATGATTTGCATAAACATTCGTAAAGAATCAAAAACTCGAGGAAAACAAGGGAATATCAAAAAGAAAAGTTGGTTACGTATAGCGCAGTGCAGTTGGCTTTGCGATTGTCCAACAACCGCTTCCGCAGAGCAAACACATTCATAACAACATACTTCTTCTCTCTCGAAGCAATAACACGTGCAAACATTTCTTCGTCCCGTTCGCTGGGAAAAAGGAATTCACGACGTTTGAAACGGCGGAAAAGTTTTCGTGAGGACGAGCGAGGCAAAAGTTGGTGAACTGAGTGAAACCGCGCCCAGCGAAACGGTAATATTTAGGGAGAGCTTATTGAATTAGCCGCTGCCGTAATTCCCTTTTCCTATGGAAGAGGTGAGTTATTCAAGTGATATGGAATTAGGTGAAGGGATTCAGCTGTAGAGGAACGACATTTTCCGCGCTTTCTCCAAGACAAGTTATGAGAATTAAATGGAGGCAATCACCGCAACAAAAATTTAATGGAGGGAACGTTAGCGAAATTTCACAGAAGTCATACCAGCAATTTCATGTGTTCCATGTGAAGGCCAAAAGTCCACAGTATCTAATTTATAGAATTTTCGATAATCTGCCCGATGTTCCCTGCCTACAAATGATTTGTGTTTTCATGGCTGATAAGACTGGGACCGGAAAATACGAAGAATATTCTCGGTAGTACCTATTTGTTTAATGATCATTGAGCCTTTTCAAAATTAAACCTTGTTTAATAATCGATACCTTTGTTTAATTGATTATATTTTACAGAAAAAAATCACGATATTTATCGGCCAATGAGTTGGTAATCTGGTGACATGCTCTCTGCTCATAAAGCCTAAGTCTTTCACAAGATATCACTTTTGACATAAATACGTCATATCGCTGGGGTTATTCTTAAAATTTTGTTCAAATTCTGATGATTTTTTAGCTAATTGTTGAAGAAAAAAATGAGCTATTCAGATGGCTTCTAAATTTTAGAAGTGGGTTGGAACGGTCAAGGACCCCCCCCCCCATACGAAGTAATCGAAAGATATACTTGAGGTGTGTAGTGCCTTTCTCCCCGAAGGTGCCGGCGAGGGTGCACGTGGTGCAGAACTCAAAAATGGTCACCTCCAGGTGCCAGCAGCTCCTTCAAAAAAGAAGCGATCGCTCGTTCTACTAAACTCTACAAGTCCTCGAATCGTGAGAAACTCGGGTTGAACTAATGTGCAGCGTCACAAGGAAACTGGGTTCTAATATGTTCGAAAAACTGTTTGAAAACCACAAGAGGTAAAAATGAAAAGAAAGGGGGGCGCAAGACGGTGTTCGGATTGTAGCGAATAGAATAATGAAGCTATCCCAGGTGAGCGGCTGATAGCAAGATAGCTGGCGAGTGACGTCACAGGGAAGCCGGAGCACAATAAATCACAAATCACTGCCTTCATTCGCACTTAATTTGTCCAATAACAATAAGAACATGTTATAACAACTAGATAATTTTTTTACAAACATAAAGAACTGATTAACAATAAATAGAATGCAATAAATAACAAAATACATGAAGAAGGGATGCGCTATGATAATCTAGCATGGATCAGTTGATACAAATCCAGCGCACCCGTCCTTGATCGCCGTGGACTGAAAAAATAATGTTTCAATGATAATGTAATGATAAGAATGGTTTAATAGTGTTTAGTCATAAGAATATTGTGCTTTTGTGAATATTGTGCTATGGAGTGAAAAATGAAAGTCCCAGGTAAGTCGAAAATAAAGAGTGGCGTAAACAAGGTGACTCACTGAATTTTCGATTCTTAGCATGACTTCTAGTGCGGGTCCTGCGCATCCAAGTTTAATGTTGTTCATGCTTCCGATTGCTGACCTTCAGACTGGATCCTTTTCCGTCTTTGTTCAAACTGACATGATCCCGGACGGGCCCCCAAAAGAAAGAATCACAACAATAACAAGGTCAACAAATCTAACATTAAATTTTGTTTAACGCGGGAAAATCCGTGTTAGCAAAAAACAGATCGAGTTCGTTGGCCAGTCCGATCGCTCCAAAATCGCAGGCTCAAATTTACAATTTAATGGCCCGAAAAATGCTTAAAAACTTGGTTTTTTGAAAAAGCCTGGTGAAGTGTCACAGTTGAAGTATTTTTCAGAGCTGAGTCTGCTGCGACCACTCCCTGATTTCTAAAATTCATAAATAAGTGAGAAAAATCGATTTTCAGTTGAAAAATGCCCATAATTTTCGAGTTTGGCTGCAAGTTCTAAAATTTTCTTTGCCATCTCGTCACACTGTCGCCCCAGTTTTATTCAGTACATGTTTGGCCTTCATTATCAGCATTTACGTGCCAAATTTAATGTTACGCACAACTTTTCTTCGAAAATTCGCTCTATTAGTCATGCTGCATGACTACTTTTTAACTAACAACTAACGTGTTTCTAGGAAAATTCAGGTAACTTCTGTAGTTTTCATCGCTCAACATTCGTTCTCTATTCGTTCGAAAGCTACCGATTTAACTAACCGCATCAAGTTAACCACTGCGGAGTGATTGGACAACAATCTTGAGTTATGGGCGAGGTTGTGAGAATAATTCCATAGGTTATCCTTCTCAATTCAACCCCATGCATAGTATTTCATCCACAATCAAGCATAATCACGGTATTTGTCGGTATAGTAGCTTCAAGTGTGTTCCTCAAAGAGTTTCTGTTATTCAAGTAATCAAAACTGATTTCGGTTCAATATTTTCATGTTTTACTTTTCAAAATACGTAAATTCAGAAAATCAAAGCTACAACTCTGTCCGTCTGTCACACCTAACCTCGAAAGTTGGCAAAAACTTTCAAACTTATTACCTGGTTTTTAGGATTTTAGGCGGTCTGAATGTAAAACTAATGCTGAAGAAGTTCCATGACACTCATTTGTGACGTTCTTATGTTGTTTAATAAATTTTACTCATAATTAGAACCTAAAAATTGAAAAACAATCAATTTTCATGAAATCCGAGTTTTTTTTTGTGAATGGCTCTTTTATTGTAGACTTCTATGTTTTTCGAATTGATGTACTTGAACAAATTAGATGAAAAAGTGAACAACCCTTGTTTCAGCTGTAGGTTAGAAATTTTCATGGTCAGCTGTTTTCTCCGAAATCATTTTCCAAGTCTATTAAAGTAATATAAGTGTATCTTGGGCATGCATGTTAATATTGCTGCAACCGAATATAAATAAATTCATTAGATACTCTTTGGGCTTTGTGCACAGATTCCCCCAAAATTTGAACATACTCCGTCCGGTGTTAATCGTGAGAAATCGATGTTTCGGGAAATTCACGTTTCACATGCATTCTTACTACTATTTATCCGATAGCGATGGAACTTATAGCCGGCTTTCCAGGAGTAAACCCACACAATGTCCGAAAACTTCATAAAAATCTATCTATTATACCCGGGTCGCGATATAATTCGTGGCTTACATGGCCTGACCTTTCAATCAGGAGGGAGTCGTGAAATCATAGTGCCAATGAATTTTTATTTCAATTTTCGGATACCCATCATATAGCACCTTTCTGGAAAGCTATCACTCGGATTTGTCCATTGAGCAAATGAAAAGTAACCATGGAAATTCCCCATCCGAGGGAGTCTAATCAAGTGAATCTATTGATTGTGCGAGAGTATTAGTACATTTGATACTCCTTTACCATTTCCCCTACTCGCACACGCTTAAAAGCCCATTGTAGCCAGCTCCTGGAAACCTCAACACGATGCCGTTGTTACGGTATAGTGGAAATGTGAGAAACCTCTAAAACCGAAAACCCATGTGTGCTCACATTCTATCTCGGTGGAGGCGACCAAGCCTGAGCTACCGTAATTAGGATCACAATAGCACAATGGTCCCACAGGTCTGACGTCAGAACGAGGAACTCCCGTAGTAGGTTTTAGCTGGAAGTCGCTCGCAACTAATAGCCAAACGTGGTGAAGCTGTATGTAGAATTGATTAAAATACGAGTAGGTATGCAAGAAAAACTTCAGTTTGTACAAACTCCAGGAATTGATTGTAGAACTTATTACTGAATGAAAGTTCCTCGTAAACATTTTCGTATATAATTTTCAATAATGAACCTTTTAATTGACCAAGAAACAAATTTTGTTTCAAAACGTGCTTCTATTTTCGAGAACGAAAATTATCTCAGCTCCTGCACTAGCAGTGAGGCTGCATTTAGAACTAATAGATATAGGTAGGTATAACGGCTAACGAGTTTTATTTTTAAAAACCCTCTTCTTTAGAGTAGTTTGTTTTTCGACTCTCTGAATATAATGGAACCAATCAACACATACGTTATTGCAGGGTTTATTAGAATAATGAATGAGTAAATACATTTTAAAAGTAAAGAAATAAATCCGTTATTAATTTAAAATAAATGGGCATAGATACATTGGAATTAGAGATGAATCGATACCAAAATTTATCGATTCCCGATACCGATACCTAAAAATTCGATTCCCGATTCTCGATACCGATACCGTCGGCGCATAATACCTAACTTACCTGTAGGTGAAAAACAAAAATTCCTCTTGAACTAGTAATATATTCAAATTTTTATTCTCTCAAATTCAGATTAATTCTTATTACAAATTCTAAATTTCAGATTTATATTTTCATTCAAGGCTTTATTAGTTAATTTGATTTGTGCAAATACAAAATTTGATATTTTTTTGTTATCTATCAAGTATCAATTAATAGGCAACTTTTATTGCCTAGGATTGATTTCTTTCTGAATAAAACAAGTTAAGCAGACTGACTTGGTTTTTTTAGTTTTTCGTCGGTAACTGTAAGGTATTTCCAAATAAGACTGGCTCTAGGCTTTTATACTTGGAAAACATAGCTTTGTCTAATGCTTCTGTTGTCACAAACAAAATATCACAAGCCTACTTGTAAACAAAGTTATAATTGTAAATTGTGTTTTGGACAATTCATGTTTCGCAACAGCTAACTTCACACAACGGTTGAACGGTACAACCATCTTCGTTGTTAGATGGTTGCAATAGTACCGTAGTGTAATAAAACGCCATCACCGGGCGGTATCGGTATCGGCTTTAGGCGATCGATTCTCGATACCGATATACCAATGCCTAAGAATCGGTGGTATCGAGAATCGGTATCGGGAATCGACTCATCCCTAATTGAAATCAATGAATACACGAATAAAAAGAATAGATATAGACATAAAATAAATCTATTGGAACAAACACTAACGTAAATATAATATATTTATATAATATATACATTCAGTACCAATAAGGAAAGCAAAAACATTGAGTATATGCACATTAGATTTGCTCAGCTTCTACTCCTCGCTTTTGGATCTTCGGTCAGCCTGAAATAGAGTAGAAAAATGTCCATGAACATTGTTATTCGGCTATTGATGTGGAAAAGAGACTTATTGCGAAGATCCACAAATATGACAATGACACTTGAATACCTAGTATAAGATTAAGACTAATGTAACTACTGAATATTTGAAAACTAACTTTTCTTTCTCTTCCGGCGAGTTTCTTTTGAACTGCTTCGAGTATGTAAGGAGGGTCACGTATACTCATGCTTCTTTGCACTCTAAGGTCCACAAGTTCCGGCAATATGCAGTCCAAATATTTCGCAATGCTCTCCCAAGTCAGTAGTATACACAATTATAGTGTTGTTCAAGTTTCCTAGTTGGTGGTAACCAGTGTTTCAGCACATTTACAATGCATAGGTACTGATAATACACCTACCAGACAATATATAAACATGAATAGGGCTCAGATCCAGAGCCGAAACGTCTTAAATATGGAACAATAAAAAACTACATTTGACCACAAGATTAGCTTGGTCACTACAAAAAAAAAAAAAAAAAAAAAAAAAAAAAAAAAAAAAAAAAAAAAAAAAAAAAAAAAACTCGTTTATGTAGGTATATATATATATATATATATATATATATATATATATATTTTCCAAACTATAACCCCTTGGAATTGAGATAAAAGTTCCGTTTTTGTGCAAAAACATCAAGCTTTCCAAACAAAAGGTCGAGTTCGTTGGCCAGCATTTTTTGAGCACATTGAGCCAAAAAAGTGCTAAAAAATCACTAATAATACCAAAAAAACGGCAAAAAATTGTAAAATGTATAATTTCTATCAGTATATTGCTCAAATTAAGTGCATTAACTATAAAATAGAACATAAAAAATTCATGTAAAAAATTAAGCTGAATAATTTACTAAAATTTCATTAATATGTGCTATAAAAATCGTTAAAAACTGCAATAAAGTAAGGAATCCAAAATCTCTTTTTGAATAGAAGATTATTATTAAGAACGAGTTTTTGCTATAAAATTGGTTGTTGCAGAAATTGGCAACACGTCACGACAATTTCACTTAAAGTCCTTAATTTTGAACACAATGTAACATAACATAGTACGATAATTTACGAAAATTCGCTCATAAAATTCGCTGGAAAAAGGTTCTCGCGCACCATATTTGGTGCCAAATGTGCCGCAGTTTTGTAGCTTGCATGAGGACATGCTGCATCTTGATCCCAGAGTTCTGTAGCGCCCCATGTGTGACATTGATGCTACTGGCAAGAAACGTCAGAAAGACGGATATGTATGATCTGATATTCGCAGGTTATGTGAGTCAAGTTATATGGGACGCGAGTGTGCGGTGACGGAATCCATTTAGGAGACTACGAAATGCGGACACCGCACGAACAGATCACTATGATGGGACGTGATAAATGTCATTCATGTTGGATACTTTATATCACAAGCACCAGGTCAAGTCAGTGAGTATAGAATGTTAGTATTCTAGAGTATAGAATTCTATTCTCTCTGGGTCAAGTTGGGTTTAGTTTAAGTAATTAGGAATATGAGAGAAGGATCCCCTTCAGGGTATTTTAATAAAATCAACCGTTACTAAGAAGTACTTACTACAGTGTCTAATTCATCCCGAGTCAGTTTCATTTAATTCATGACACCAGATTGTTTTCCCTATGAAACACAAAAGTTGTTCGGGTTTCGAAATTAACTACAGTTTGAATTAAGAACTTAATTTATTAAAATAACAAAATACTTGTTTAAAAGAAAAAGTAGAGCCATATTTTCATTGTAAAATTCAAAACGTATTAAGAATGTTCCTTCAATAAGAATAGGACGCCGTTCTTGCTATACCACTTTTCGCGGGATCTCCTATCAGTGGTGGTAAAAATTAAAAAGTCCAGTCATGCAGCATGACCCCATGAGCGAATTTTTGAAGAAATCTTCGACATTTCAGATCTTTGACATGAGATTGGGTCTGCGTGCTAGTACGTACATAAATAGAACTTCTTCATAATTTCATGGCTGATATTTTCTAAGCCACAGTCAGTATTAAAGCTACATCAAGTCCTAAAACAGTTGAGCATAAAACATCAAAGAGAGCGACCGAGAGAATCGGAGGACGGAATATTTCACAGAGTAAACTCATCAGTTGTGATTACTTTTTTTTTTTTTTAACAAGCACCTACTACCTACGTTTTAAACAGCATGGTTCTAGGATTGGTTATACAGGGATACTTCCCTTTTTACAACTAGCGAAGGACATTATTTCGATTTTTGACTGATTTTTCAACTTTAAAATTTTTGAAAACAAGATACATATTCTTATAGGAAATTTTACTCTGATTCCGAATATACCACATGTTAGTATGCTGAAAAAATTATTTCGCATAACAAATCGCAAAAAAAACAGGCTATTTTGAAATTTTCGACTACATTTTTGAAAATTTCAACCCGAAGATGTAATCCGATCATGCTGGCCAACAATCTTGAACTTTCGTTTTGTGTCCTTAACATTTTAAAATTTGTTTGAAGTTTCTAGCACAATTCTACGGACAGTTATCGTCTGGAATGACACATACATACATACATACTATATATATATATATATATATATATATATATATATACTGATTTGAATGGTTTTTAAAACGGTTCCAGAGGAACAATATGCCAAAGTATATATATACATACATATATACATACATATATACATACATATATACATACATATATACATACATATATACATACATATATACATACATATATACATACATACGTTAAACTTCAGAATATGATTCAGAATAGCCTGAAACGGATTCCTGCATAAAATCTTTTCAAAAATTCACATTCTACAAATTTTGAGGCGAGAGCAATAGCTTAATTTTCTTCAAAAATTCGCTAAAATGAAAGGAAAAAAGTTTATTCCTTCAATAAAGTAAATATAAAAAAGCATGTAATAGAAGAAATATTTTAATAGACAGTATCCATCTTAAAAGTGAAGGGAAAATCCCACTCGATTGAACTGATTTCGTGTCGAGTGGGAGATCGTCTCCTAAGAAACTCATCGAGATACCCGACTAGTTATTCATCGATGACAAGGTTAACGATTTGTATTTTTATTTTTATTAAGGTTTAAGCCGCATCTCAACCAGAAGGGTTATTAGCAGCATTGATCGCGGTGTCTTAAGGGACACTGGAAGTGGCACGATTCTAAGAGAGCAATGTCGCCATCCTTGACCAACAAGGAGCGACATCATGGACTCCACTGAAAACTCGGAGGAAGAAAAAAATGAGTGGTACAGTGATGACCACTGTTTAGCCCCCAAAGTGGATTAAAGAAAACCCAAAAATAAAATAATATAACTAGGACTAGATGTAAGATAGGGAAATAACTATATACATGCTATTATATACAATCAGCAAAGTGAAATAAAACTACGACTAGATGTATATAAATATATCACAGATCAGATATCACAGTTCGTAGTAGAGCTCAGCGGCCCTCAGGAACAACAACGGGGATCGGACCTTGTCTGGTCCGGATTAAACGTCAACCCACTGAGGTGGCTGATGTTGGACTTGGAGGTCCAAAAGGGCTGGGCAGTCCTCCATAAAGTGGCGCATGGACAGTCACCCCCTCACCTCCCACACACAACATATCGAGTTTCTGCACTAAGCAGGTGTCCGTAAGACAGGTATGGCCAGTGGTAACCCGGTTTACCACTATTCTATCCCTTCTTGGAATTAGGGTTACAAAAGGGCCCACCGGGCTCAAGTCCTGAAGGACACCACGCAGACCAGTGACCTCACCCTGCCATTGCTCATGCCAGATGGAAATGGCTTTATGTTCCATGTGGGAGATTTGATCCTTAATATGTATAGGCAATATATCAATGGAGTTATCACCAATGACTCTCCTTGGAAGGGCATCTGCACACTCATTGCCATGTATAATATCTTCTATTATCATTATGATAATGGCTTCTACACCCCCGATCATTAGTTTGTAAAGAACTGCTAGTTATAGTGAACAGAGTTATAGGGAACAGGAAAATCTTAGTTAAATCGAGAGTTTTACAATGAGTAGTGAGCAATTATTGTGGGCTGAAGAGAGAAGGTGAAAAAATGTAACAACGGATTCGTTGTATGTGAAAATGATGAGAAAGTTTTCGTGACAGTTTCGTGTTTCATTTTTTGGCAAATAGGTCTCCGTAAATAAAAAGGACTACAGTTTTGAACGTGAGAAAAGTTGCGCTTAATTTACACAACTCAATTTATCATGCGTAAAACGGAACTCAGTCGGTTCATTATTTTTCATTTTCCTGGAGCGAACAATGGTTCTTTATTCAATCCCGCCCAGCTGAATACACCCGTGGCTCATGAGCCATTAAAATATTCGCCATTAAAAAACAATTTCACTTATCTTTTGGACCCCCTCCTCCTTTTCTAGTGGATCTTGATGACAGCGAGAGCTTCGTATGAGAGGGTAATGTTTCTTTTTTTGGGAAGTTGAGGTGGTAGGAGGAGGAAGATGGGGGCGAGAGTCGGTCTAACTGTGGTAATTAACGGTCTCTCTGGTAGCGATGAAAAAAATCCACTAACGAGTTGCCAAGCTAAGCTGATACCGATGCTTGGGGCACTTAATGTATTAATGAGCCTTCACTTTAATAATCGAGATGACGGATTTATCTGGCGACGTCTCCCCCAGTTCTCGTGGCGTTATTAGTTTTGTTGGTCACACCTCTCCACGCCTGAGTTCCCCGAAATGAGAAATGGGATTAAACTTCTCCTCGTTCATCTTGATCTTCATGATGAATATTGAGCTGTTATGAGAGAGAGAATCCACCATTCACCCAAATCTACCTTCCCTACGATCCATTCTGTGCGTATTTATGAATCAAGCTGAAACTGTATAACGTAGACTTTTTTTTTTTAATCAGTTAACGACAAAACTTATTTGATTTCTAGGATGAACGGATGGGATTGATTCTTTGATTATCAGACAGGGTGGGGCTCAGATTGTATGGAGAAGCGTGCCTATCCGCTTAGCCAGAAAACATGGTGCAGGTATTCCCAGGGGCGGTAGTTACATACTCGTATAACCATAAGGGGCAGATATCAATATCCTTCACAGCCCCAGTGCTCTTAACCCCCAGTGTGCTGACCCTATGTTTGAGCACTTACGGGCAGACCGTGTCTGTCAGACACCTAGTACCAAAATCTCTCGTATAATGCGGATGTTTCCTGGAATTTGGTAACAGTGTGAACAGAAGACTGTTTAGTAGAATGTATCTATTCATTTTAAAATTTTTCGTGCATTGAAACTTTGAAACAAACAATAAAACTCTTGAATGAAAACATTATAAGATATGCAGCTGTAGTAGATACCTACCGACATTGCCAATTGTCGCGATTCAATGTAAAAAAATTGATGGATATAATTTCTCTAATATAAGCATGAACAAAACTATTTTATATTAAAAACAAATTTTAGAAAATTTAAAACAATCAAATTGTTGTAAAAAAATTAGCTATTTTTTCAGACATTAGATACAAATTTTCAATATCGTCCAAATCCTCCCAGTCAGAATCAGGGGACTCGTCGGTTTCACCATCACTGTGAGTTGGTGGATTTACAACTTCTTCATTTTCATCACATTCAGACTGGGATACATCATCAGGGGTAAAACTATCTCCTGAGTCAGAATTCGCAATAGGAGGGATCTCACTCGCTCTTCAAAATCGGGATCAGCTGTTGAAAACCTGTCCCCTCCCCTCCTACCATCGCTAGTACTTGGTTCCTGGGACATTGAGGGAGATCACGGTGACTAAAAAATACGACTAAAAAAGTACTAAAAAATACGACTAGGCGTATAGGGCGGACCGTGTCTGAAATTCACTTACATTACTGTTGCTTATGGGCGGACCCGTGTCCAGAGGACACTGCAGTTAGCGGGAAAACCTACACAACACTCACCTTATGACATCTGTCATGATACTAACCACTCCCTCTAGTTCAACAGGCCCCAAAGAGAAGGTATTGGGGCTTTGAGGTTCAGAAGCCACTCCAATGATGCCAACTGACAAAAATGAAATTTGGCAAGTGTCTGACAGACGCGGTCCACCCATTAGGGGTTAAAAAGCAGAAGGATGGATCTGAGTGGGGAACATTGGTGAGATTGGGGTTCGCCAATGGCAGGGCAGGAGTAATAGTTGAAGTTAAGCAAAGACAAAAATTTTGCTTCATTACCTATTTGCCTATGGGGGGGAGTGTGAAGAAAAGAGGTATCCGGACTGTCAATATTCTAGAGTTGGGATGGTTCAAAACTGCGCTTTGCTACTATGTAGAGGAGGAAGTGATGGAGTGGAATAGCCATCCCTTCAAGAGCTGAGGCGATTAGCCTGCAACACCCAAAGGATGACCAGGAAACCTTTCAGCTGCAGGTAATAGCTTCAAAGCAGTAGTCACAAGAAATAAGACCCATGACCCATACCCAACACAGTTTTATGGTGAGAAATTAGCCTTAATATAAGCCAAGAAATCCCGAAAAAAATAATAAAATAAAGCAGATAAATAATCAATTCTCTGGTTCTCAAGATTATCATTATTATTTTCTTTTTTCTTTTTTCTAATTAGATGAGGTCAGCCAATCTGTCTATTCCTCAGTCTAACAGGGAGTCAACAGTAAAAACCAAAGTTTTCGGTCGTAACCCCCTTCTTCTATCACTAGTCCATCCTTTCATTTTTCAGTAAAGCGGAATTCTTAATTTGGAATCTTTAATGTATGAATCCTTGATTTTTAAGTTCAACTGAAACAACTATGGAGTTCGCTTGAATACTAAATCCTAGGCAATATCAACAAAAGTAAGCAAAAATCCCTCAAATCCATTACTACAAATATATTGCAGTAGCTCAGTTTAGGTCGACAATGTTGGATAATACTGACAATAATTGGTGATAACTCCATTGATATGTTGCCTATACGCATTGAGGAAAAAATCTCCTACATGCAACGTAAAGCCAATTCCATCTGGAATGAGCAATGGCAGGGTGAGGTCACTGGTCTGCGTGGTGTCCTTCAGGATTTGAGCCCGGTGGGCCCTTTCGTGACTCTACTTCCAAAGAGGGATAGAGTAGTGGTGAACCGGGTTGCCACTGGCCATACCCGTCTTACTCACAGAAACCTGCTTAGTGCAGAAGCTCGAGATGTTGTGTGTTGGAGGTGTAGGGGTGATCTGTCTATCCGCCACTTTCTGGAGGACTGTCCAGCCCTTGATTTTTTATCCGGACCAGTCGAGGTCCGATCCTGTTGTTGTACCTGAGAGCCACTGAGCTGTACTACAAACTATGATATCTGACCTGTGATATATTTATATACATCTAGTCGTAGTTTTATTTCACTTTGCTGATTGTATATAATAGCATGTATATAGTTATTAGCCTATTTTACATCTAGTCTTTGTTGTATTATTTTATTTTTGGGTTTTTTTTATCCATCACTGTACCCCTGCTTTTTTCCCCCTCCGAGTTGCCAGTGGAGTCCATGATGGCGCTCCTTTTTAGTCAATAATGGCAACATTGCTCCCCTTAGGATCGTGCCACTTCCAGTGTCCCTTTAGACGCCTTGTTCAATGCCGCTAATCACCCTTCTTGTTGAGATACGGCTTAAAACTTAATTAAGAAATACTGACAATCAATTATACACTGAAATAACTATTTTCAAACACCCTTATAGCATTGTATTTATTCAGCCATTCTCCCGGAGATAGCATAACTACTGCAGACGCTCACTCAAACACTCTTTATACAATTAGAGCAGATCATCCGTCTAAGATCCTCC
This sequence comes from Adelphocoris suturalis, assembly GCA_030762985.1. Lineage (NCBI taxonomy): Eukaryota > Metazoa > Arthropoda > Insecta > Hemiptera > Miridae > Adelphocoris > Adelphocoris suturalis. The sequence continues at coordinate 20,420,722 of CM061047.1, forward strand.
GTAATATGATTCTACACGACGCGTAATTGGTTCCCCATCAAGCGAAGGAGGAACAGAACAATCCAGGGATCAGCATTTGGACGTAAGCTCTTGAAAATGGCGTCTTCCGGCGCAGAGAAATAAATGGGTTCCTTGCTTGGAACCTCCGCAGAAGTGGGCCATATATTGAGGGCCTTGTTGAATCGATAAGAAGCACGTGAAAGATCCCCGTTTACAGCGCCCCCCGGCACTGTTAACAGGCCTTCCCGCGCACTCATGACCAAACCGTTACAACTGTTCGTCTTCTTGCTACATAAATTATTTCGTCGTCCTCTGTGAATCGTCCCTTCTTTTTAGATTTGTACGGTTCACATTTAAAAAATATATACATAGAAAAAAAAATCCTGTAATGCAGCATCACCGTATGAGCGAAGTTTTGTAAATTATCATACTAAATTTTGTTAGATTGTTTTGAAAATTTGAGCATTTTGAGTTAAAAGAAATTGCTAACTACCTACAAATTTTATGACAAAAAAACTCGTACTCGGCTTTGATTTATTCCGCTGTTTTTCATTCAGTAGGTAGGTGCCGGGTATTTGGATAGTAACTGTTTTTTAGACGGATGTGAGAAGATAAGGAAAACCTCCAGTTGAACATAGTTATTGTGTGATCAACCAACATGTCTATGGACTTTCTTTTCCGTATTCTGTAAAATACAAGCATTACCTGTCAACGGTAAAATGCATTATTTAATGACTACATTAATGTAATAGAAGTTTGACGTTCTTATCGTTCAAATGGGATGCTCAAGATGTTGTTTCGTTCAATTCAAGACGGATTTTCTTTCTTTAACGTTCCGAAGAAGACATACACAAGGTTTAAATCACTTCACTTAAGGACAGATTCCGTTTTTCTATAGAAACTTTTCTCACAACAAAAGGAAACAGCGGCAAAATGCTTCCTGAACAATGGGAGAAGAGCTGTACTTCTCAACCACAGTAGATTTCGTGGAAGTCCTCCTTCGTAACTTTTCCTAACAGATCTGCTTAAGCTCTGTCACAAACCGAGATATCGCGGCATTCGTGTTTTGTCAACTGGATTCCTCAGTGATCTTCTCCAGGGTGAAGATAACAAGTGAAGTTGACTGAAACTCGTACACTAACAACTTTAGAAAGTCCTTTACGTTTGTCCTACTGCACGTCCCTGGTGTTTTAATTGCGTGATCGACAATGTTTATTGTTATGAACTTCTTGGAGAATCAGTAGTTTTTGCTATCTTCCAAAATATATATTGTCATAGTAGCTATGATGATTAAAAACAAATTTGACTACTAACAGTAAGATTAAAACATGAATTACTAAGGACGATTTCTCCCTTAAGTAACGCGGTACTAGGACACAACAATGTCATTGAGTTCGCTAGTATTATCAACGTTCGAATACCTTAATTTAAAAGAAGCGAAGCTCAATAATCGAGTAAAAAATACTTCGGGGTTTTTCCTTACCTTCTTCACAACTTTCAACGAATATCAACCCTGAAAGTTGCTGAAAATAAAGCGTCAGGGATCAACTCTGGGTTCACTCTGTCTGCATCTTCACAAACGATTTGCAGAGGGCATTTGCAACGCAGATGGAAATGGCTTGTGATGCAACTGTGCATGCGCACACAGAACAGCTGATCTACCTTCTCCAAACATCCACTAGAGTGTACTCGCGTCCATTTCAACACTCATTCCAACGCCAAAAATCCAACCTGTATTTGTTAGGTAAGGTGGCCCATAAGGGTGGGAGGATTGGGCACACACAGAACACAGGACAGCTGATCTATCTTCCCCAAGTATCCACTAGAGTGTAGTGGCGATGCAACTGTACGCAACGCGATTATGTACGCTACACGTAAAAAACCAGAAAAAAATCTAAAAAGTTGAATAACTCAAAAACAAAGCGCGGAAAAAATGTTATAAGGAACTTTTGATCAGAAAGGAGCTGCAGAACTACCCCTTGATTCGCTCATTCATAGTGTAGACTCCCTGTGTACTACATTGTGCCTCACTAAAGGATTAGCCCATTTACAATTCCAGGACCCGACAATCTGACGCTTTTTACTGAATGTTAATAAAGAACACAATTCATGACAAAGTAATATTTCCACCAAGTAAAAAGGTTGTATAGACTGTTCATTGATTTGAAATATATGTTTGTTTTTCGCACATAAAATCCTTTATTAGAATTGATATGTTTCATCGGTAAGTTGTTTAGGAAATAATCACCCTCAGAGGACCTTCTACTGATATGTGGTCCTCTCCATCCAGTGTGATTGTTTTCAAGGTAATCCATGGGCGCTATTTCTCGAATTTCAGCGCCATGGAAGAAACCAGCCAAGGAAAAAAATCAGCCTCTGAGTTCCCTCAGCTTACTTGTTCGTATCTATACCTTCCAATTGAATTCTATTTGTTAAAAAAATACTCCATTCCATGTTTCATCAACGGAGGTTGATTAGGAAAGAAATTAGCCTCAAGAGCCCCTACGCTATCATTGATAAATGTTTAGGTACGCACCTCATAAACCATTTTCCAGTAGAGCCTATTATTATCAATATTTCTAAGATTGTTAGTTGCATCCACGTCGACTAGACACCTCTGAGTAAGATTCTACCAACAGCTGCAACATTCTCCACTCACACTGAGGATATCAGGCAAAGCTATGAGATTGCTTGGTTTCATTAAGCGGGAGAGATGGGCTTCATTAGCATGTGCTCATTAGGTCTGGTAATGATCTGTGCCTCATTGGTTAGGCTCATCCTAGAGCACTCTGCGGTTATTGGAAGTCCAATCTATGTTTGCTGATCTTAAATACTGGTTGAGTGGATCCAACTGTTTTCGGTCAGATATATTTCTATTGTCGTTTTACTTCAAATTTAAACCAATACGGGTCCTGATCGATTCCGATTTCATGTCAGTCTGTCTCTCTGTATGTCCCTGCGGTGCTTGAGACGGTCATAACATCCCCAATTCCCCTCCGATCTTTATCACATTTTCAGAGACATTGCGAGTTAGATGCCCCCCATGATAAAAATGTCAGTGGAACAATAGTAACCTCTGTACGAGCAGAACAGAAAAACGCTGAATTATTTGGTTGTAATTTCATGATGAAAATTCAGATGTAACGAATAACTCACAGCAAGGGGTTATTTCAAGCCCCACGTACGTATGGAAGTCTGTTGGGTTGTTGCACTTTTCTGAGAGTTTCACGTTTTATCAGAGATTCAGCCCTCCAATGAGGTTATGAGGCCCTTGAATAATTGTTCGCTTCAAATAAACCTCATTGGGGTTCGTGCTCCAGAGAGTTCACATTTCCGGTAGTATAGTGCAGGGCACATGGAAATTATGTGGGATGCCGGTTCGTCTGTCTCTTTACATAGTGTGCGCAGGGATAAACTTTGTGTGACCCTCGCACGGTGTAGGTAAGTGAGATCGTAAGGGTGCAAAGCCGGTTGAGGCAGACTATCGTTTTTAGTTCCTTAGTCAGTTTGGTGCTGGATTTTTCTACCATGAGTTTATCGTGGACATGTCCCCCAATATTGGATTACATTCTTGTGGTTTGTTGATCGGCTCAGTTGGGTCCTTCTGAATGTAGTTTTTGGTAAACCAACTGCTGGCCCATGCCCTACAACTGAGATCTGGGAGCCCCTTCTTGCGAGCTCGTCCTCCTTTTATATACCAGTAATACTTACATCCCCAGCACCCACTTCAGGTGAACCCGTATTTGTTTCGCAAGATTGTTGAGGGTTCTCTTGCAACACCAGACTACCCTTGATGAGATGGTTATTTTTACGATGATTTTCTATGGTTACCTAAATCCAGTTTTTTACTTTTCTCAAATTTATCTATTATCTAGAAGCTAACTCGCACAATCCCTGGAAATTTCATCAAATTCGCTCCATTATGCTTGCAGTTTTGTCCGTGTCAACCGATATCAGTTTTGCACTTGTGCAATACTTATTACTCCACCAATTGTGATATAATTTGTAGGGCATTCTTCCAAAACATAAATACTCAACTACCTATCGATTGCGAATGAAATCGAACCGATGATTGTTGTTACTGTCAATAAACTTATCTCGTTTCAATATTGTCTAATTCTGTACGAGTGTTATTGTACTTTGTTCTTCAACTGATTCTATACGTCTAAGTTACAATGTGTGAGAAAGCTATACTGCTCGCCTAACTTGGTAGACTTTTGTCTTCTTTTTTGTTTGCTTAAATCTACAAACTGAGTTAAAATCAGGCTCACACCTTCTTTGAGAAAAAGGAACAGAAAGTTCAATGTCGTCATTCAAGAACACTTAGCAGTAGGTATAATAAAAGGAGATGTTATAACCCAAGTAGGATCTCAATACTTTTATAACGACCTCCGTGCAAAACGAACAAGTAACAATTGTCCAGAGATAAAAAGCAGGGAAAAAGCGAAGCTGGAGTGGAAGATCCCCCCCACATTCAACGCTTTGTAACGTTTTCACTAGTAATTCCATTATTTTCTTTGTGAGCTCTTCTGAGTTTTCGGAAGTTGTTTTTCTAAACCCTCAACGGTATTGTAGTATAGTATAGTTCAGAGGCGCTGATTCACGAGAAAATCCGCCGGCGTTTCTTTTTAGCACCCTCTTCCGAAAACGTTTCCGTCGACGTACATAATGAAAGGGAGGATTTGGGAGCAACTCTTAACCGAGTTGGCGGAAGAGTATTGTTTCAGGTTAGGAGATGGGGCTTTTAATGATAGTGTATTTTGTCGGAGCTTGAAATGCTGTTGTTGTCTAGCGACCGAAAACCCTCCACCTATAGACCGAATCTCCTATTGTATTTGATCAACTGGGATTGCGTGAATATTGGATTACAATCACAAAAACGGCGGACAACGCACAGTAGTGCGAATACGCAAATACTGCGACATCGGACCAAAAAAATTTTTCTTTCAGGGCCGGTTCATCAGTCACATTTATCCAATGAATAAGATAGATTTATCTGAAGGATAGCTTTGTCCTCTAGATAACATAATAGAGAATGTTTATCCATCCCTAGTTAAACCCTATCTGGTGTTTTAATTTATCTGATCCGTGGACGGCTGGATAACAATTTTAACTGGAGGTTAAGAGATATCTAAACCTTTCTAACCTCAAACAAGTTTATTAATTTACAAAAATCTTATTTGAATCCCCAGTTTGATTGTCTTTATTTTTGTACCTTCCAATGGATATATTTGGGGGTTTGTCTTCAAATAGCAGCCACGGCGGAGATTCTATCGTAGCATAATTCGTTGAATGGAAAAGAAGACCGTATGTACCTAGTAAGACCCTCTGTAGATCACCGACTAATATGGGACGAGTGCGTATTTTTATAAAGATTTCGGTTGGACAAAGACACAGTTCTTTACATTCTAATATAAATCGATGATGAAATTAAGTCCACAACTTACTTATCGCAATAATTCATTCATAAAATTCAGGTTGCAATATCGCTATTCGTATATGTATTTCTCTCTCTAGAAATGAAGCAAACAAACGGCAAAAATGTGGTGGTTTCTTATTTGCCGAGCTTGATAACATGATGGACACTGTTGTGGAAATAACGTCAGACCCGGTTTTTAGCGAATTTTTGAAGAAAATTAAGCTATTGCTCTCGCCTCAAAATTTGTAGAATGTGAATTTTTGAAAAAATTTTATGCAGAAATCCGTTTCTAGCTATTCTGAATCAAATTCTGAAGTTTACCGCATTTTTTTAATGTATGGATGTATGTATGTATGTATGTATGTATGTATGGGTCATTCCAGAAGATAACTGTCCGTAGAATTGTGCTAGAAACTTCAAACAAGTTTTAAAATGTTAAGGACACAAAACGAAAATTCAAGTTCGTTGGCCAGCATGATCGGGTTTCAACTTCGGGTTGGAATTTTCAAAAATGTAGTCAAAAATTTCAAAATAGCCTGTTTTTTGCGATTTGTTGTGCGAAATAATTTTTTCAGCATACTAACATGTGGTATATTCGGAATCAGCGTAAAATTCCCTATAAGAAAATTGTATCAAGTTTTCAAAAATTTCAAAGTTGAAAAATCAGTCAAAAATCGAAATAATGCCGTTCGCTATTTGTAAAAATTGGTAATATTTGCATGAAACATTGTCCAAATTCAGATTGAACTACTCTTATGGAAGTATCCCTGTATAACCAATCCTAGAACCATGCTGTTTAAAACGTAGGTAGTAAGTGCTGGTTTAAAAAAAAAAAAAAAGTAATCACAATAATCACAACTGATGAGTTTACTCTGTGAAATATTCCGTCCTCCGATTCTCTCGGTCGCTCTCTTTAATGTTTTACGCTCAACTGTTTTAGGACTTGATGTAGCTTTAATACTGACTGTGGCTTAGAAAATATCAGCCGTGAAATTATGAAGAAGTTCTATTTATGTACGTACTAGCACGCAGACCCAAGGCCTCGCTCCGCTCGGCCGTCAATAGCGACTGAAATGTCGAAGATTTCTTCAAAAATTCGCTCATGGGGTCATGCTGCATGACTGGACTTTGTTTATAGTCGATCCATGAAGGAAATGTAGCTCCTACTCTACTTTGTGGTAGCTCCATGTGTAAATCGCCCTTATTTTGTCGCCTACGGACACCAATGAGGATGCTAACGGCCCTATCTGCCAGAAAGAATTTATCTGAGGGATAATTTCATCCACCAGGTAATTCGGCATTGATAAACGACTCACATTCTTTATCCGGAGTTTAGCTCTATACTCGATATAGCTATCCTGCAGTTAATGTTGATAATTGATAAACCGGCCCTTAATCCCATTAAAAAGTGGTAGCGTATTGTCTTTACCTTCCATAATGTGCGTTAAAGGAAAAAAGTCAATAAAAATAGTACGATTAGTCAAGATTATGTACCTAAATATGAACTGAGAGAAACATGCAAAATGTTGGCAATACGACAAATGTTGACAAAAAAGTCAATAAAAATAGTACGATTAGTCAAGATTATGTAAATATGAACTGAGAGAAACATGCAAAATGTTGGCAATGTTGTTGAATTTTGATATTTTGTATATTTTGATGTTAGGTGCTTATATATTTTTTGGAAGAGAGAATATGGTTTTCAGTAGTACTCATTTCAATTGTAGACTAGAAAAAAGGTAATTGCTTCCGGATTTATCTTTTCGGTGCGAATTTCCTGTTTGGTGTTAAACAAGTCAGACGTATCTTACCATTGTTAAAATTGACATTTACGTACCATACCTACCTAAATCTTGAACAACTATTATCTATACCAAAGGGAGGAATTCGGTTTAGGTAGGATATTCCATTCAGCCGCAATAGTTAGTAATAAAATTATTTCGTTCAGCAAGGTATGTAGGTATCAAAGAATGTAATCAGAACACCATGCCTCACAACTAATGCTTTTTTACCAAACTGTCTTACAGCTTATTTTTCAAAACAGTGATTCCTAACTTGAGACTTCAAGTCCTAATTTGGGACGGTGTCCCAAGTATAGATCACTTTGCTCCTTATAAACAAACATGGCGGTTACGAACCATACAGGTGAGACTGGCTCGCTTTAACAACGTATCAGCTGAGGTCATAAGGGAATAATTAGCTCAAAACAAACTTCACAACAACAATAACTTACAAAGTTTTATGACTGTATAAAACTTACCTTTTTCTGGACAAACGAATACATTTTTCAGAGAGACCAGTTCTAGAAAATAATACTTGACACCACAGTCCTCCATTCGTGAAAACCCCCAGCAAACTAAAGCAGTAGCGTCTGACGGGATGATGGCGTTCCTAGAGCTGCCAGCACATGCTAACAAAAAGTCCCTCGTTTGTCCCAAGTTAGGTATGAGTCCCAAGTATGGGCATTTGGCTGTTCTTTTTCGTTTAAGATTTATTTCATACCATGAATCCTGCAAAGTAAGGGAGTGGTGTTCAGATGACCTTTTCTCAAATTCACTAACATCAAGAAGTTATATTTTCTACGAAATTTATAACTTCCATTATACAGGGCATGTGGGGTGTCACAGACGAACTATTTTTCAGCGCTGAGTCTAGTGCTACTACTCCCACATCTCTAAGATTCAAAACAAGTGAGTAAAATCGATTTTTAAGTAAAACGTCGTCATAACCGACTAAAATTTTATAGTTTTCAAATTGTGCTGCGTGTCCTAAGATTTTTTCTGCGATCTCGTCACACAGCTGTCTCCTCAGTTGTATTCAGAACACGGTCGGCCTCAATGATCAGAATTTAAGTGCCTAATTTCATTTTATCCACAACTTATCTTTGAAAATTTGCTCTAGCATGACTGGGCACTTTAAAAATCTTATGTCGTTAATTTTTAATCCCCCCCCCCCCCCCTCTTTCCCCAAATGTATAGCTCGACTCAAGATGATGGAAGCCAAGTAGGGGAAACATAAAACGATGTTTCACGCTGGATTGTATAAGTCGGAAGTATTGTATTCATTTAGTAATAAAATGCAGAGAGCCTAATAATTAAAAATTGTTTTTGCTATTATTTGTATCCATCTCACTGTATTAAGATAATAGAAGTGAGACACTGGTACTTTTAGAGCCTGAAGGCGCAGCACCCAAGCGGCTAAGCGAGTTATAAGGACTCCTGCCAACCATTAAGAAGTGATGAGGTTCCGAAAGTTAGTGGTTTCCTATTGGGTCATAAAGATCAACTTTGTCAATACCTACAGAAAGCTCTTAGCACTTTCTGTTGCGTTCTTTGGGGAAGTTTGTTTTTGTGAAGAGCTTCATTCTCCAAGGCGAGGGATATGATATTTCAAAAGAGGAAAACAGCACTTACATGTTGGTAAATTATCAAACATTTTGAATCTAATGAAAATTCAACATTCAAACTGAAACTCATATGAAATCATGATGATAAGAAAGGTTGCACGACGGGCACCTATGACCATGACTTGGGTAGGGATATGAAGGAGCTCCGAAAAGATAAAAACACCAACAGTTACACTTCCAACCCAATACACACACATATTCATACATTTTCATGAAACGTATAGATATGGGTTCAGGTTGAACAAATTTTCAGAGTGATTGCAAGACTTTCCCTTCACCCTTCGGATTAAGTAGGGAAAGTAATAAAAGGACACTAAGAACAAGATCGCCACTGTATTATTTACATTTAATAAACTAACAATTGTTACATTATGAGCATTGCAGTTTTCTAATTATTCTTGAAGTAAAGCTAAATTTATGTCTTATCCTCTAACTAACTGAAGAAAAGTTAGTTAGAAGTGTTAGTTACAAGTCATGGCATGTAACTAAACTGCGCGCCCTTTGGATGGATATTTATTAATTTTTCATTTTTATTCTTGCCTTTCCTCGAAGCTGTTGTTAGGTTGAACATAACTTCAATGACGAAAACCGTCGAAGCGAAAATTATACCGATAAATAGAACCATGAAAGGAATAACAAAGGCAGACACTCCCAATGGAACGAATTCCTTAGTTTTGTTTTCAGAAGTGAATGTGAATACGTCGGCTGGAATGTATCTCCCACCGAAGTGTTTCGACAAATATCGTCTTTTCAGTTGAAGTTTTATATCGGACGATCTCAAATAGCCAATAATTGAGTTGAAAATCCTTGAATAAGGAGAGCCGATTGGAAATAATATGGCAGTGTAAAATGAAGTGAAACAGCGGTCGGCGGTCTCGTAATTTTTAACGACCTCTGGATCTGGCATGTGTTGGGAAAATGAGAAATAGAAATACCTGCCGTAAGATTCTCCTGGTATGACGTAGTTGCCGTATCTCATACGAATGTTGCGGTCTTCAGCGTTTTCCTCTAGTAGGAACCTCTGGCCCAACCATTTAGCACAAGAACTAGCGTTGCAGACCTGGTACATCAACGGAAAGTCTGGGTTCCCCCAGAAATATCCTTTCTGAATAAACTCTGTTAGGGATTGAGCCTTTTTATCATAGCGTGGAGTCACCAAAATTGCTGTCAATTGATTTGTGTATAGCGCAGACAACATGACTGACAACCAACTCCAAGAAACAATCAGTGGGCGCATGATACTGGATTTTTCAGATTTTTTCGGGTAATAACGTAAGATCAAATGCATAACGGTTTCGTAGAGGCTCCACCCCAAGGATCTGTATCTGGTACTATACCTTTCTCTGAATAGTCGGGCGAAAATTGTTTTGATAACACCACCAGCAAATATGGCAACACAAATAAGAACCCACATATCAACTTCAAATGGTGAGAATACCAGACTCTCACGGTTCCTCGGTTTTGGTCTTGGAACTAAATACTGACTACATCTCAAATCCCATGGATCAACGAATGCAGTACCTCTAGCAACATTTGTGTTCAACCATACACCACCAATTCCTACATCAACTTCTTGTTTCTTGATTTTATCTATTACTTCTGCCCGATACAATGCATTTTTTGTTACTATGGGGATTATTACTTCAGTCAAGTTTAATAATTCACAAATAAAATTAATGATTTCGTACTCCATACCTCCAGGTTTAATATCTTGTCCGTCTGGTATCACCTGAGAATAGATTGTATAGTTGGCGATACCGAAGAAAATTTGTTTGCCATTGAAATCTGGTAAGACCAGACCAGAAGGAAATATATTCTTGATCATGAGAGATGCCGTTGCATCATCAACTATTCTGATGAGTCCATTTTCATCCAACACTTGAATAACTGGGACTGTTAGTACTCCTGATACCCAGAAGAAAATTCGCCGATTGTAACTTGACAAGATTGTATAGTTGTTTTCTCGCGATTCAGTCAACAACAAAGTAACGTAAGAACTTAACAATGGCGGTACAAATTCTTGTAGGTTGGTAAGCACTATGATGAGAAGGCATGAAGAGGCGTTCACCACATAGTCCATCTCGGAAGTCAGTACTATAGGCACTTGGGCAGAAATATTTTGTATCACGAGATCAGAGAATGACGATCTATCACCGTAAAGTTGGATGCTCCAGCATTTAGAAAATACTTGCTGGAAGAACGCCGGAAATAACGGTCGTCCTACAGATGATTCACTTGTGAGGATCATCGAACGACTGTTCAGGAATATACGACAGGCTTGCCGAAAAATGAGGTATCAGGTTTTACTCAATCTCCCGTTAATGTGTACTGGTTTCAGATCGATCGGTTCACACCAGTGGTGATGGAGTCGATAACATATCGTGCACGACAGGTATTGAGAGATTTTAGCCGATACCAGCCCTCTAAATTACCAGGCTTCCAGAACATAATTCACTATTGATTAATGAAACTACATTAATTTCGTTCTGATGCATGCAGGTTGGGCTGAATATACAGCACAACCTGCTATTTATGTCTCGAATGGTCGAATGATACACCTACTTGTTCACAAAATAATACTTTGACAATATCTAACCGTAATTCAGTACAAAAAGTCTTCCAATTTAATCATGTGGGAAGTACCCCGCCAGGTCCAAAATATTTCAGCAGCTTGCCTATCAAAGTATGAAGACGGTGTTTTTTCTCAATAGGGTCGAGGATGAAAAATACTACGTATTACTACCCAAAAAAGCTCAAATAAAAGTCGTGAAAAGAACGAAATATAATGATAATAACAATAACATGAAATAAATAAGCACTCTAGAGTAAAACATAAGCACCATTCTCGTGAGTTTTTGTATAAAATGAGGCTATTGCAATAGCTCCAAAATTAATATGATCAGATTTAGGTAGGTATCTGTCCTACACAACAGAAAGGTCAAATCAAGTTTCTTTTGTTGAAGAAAATGTTTTTTTTTTTTTCTTGATTCTTGATTTTTGTGTTTTTTCCTGATTTCTCTTGAGTAAGAACCGAGGTATCTACTTAACACAGATGAAGTGTACCTACTAAAGTAATTTTATTTTAAATAGTGCAATAACTCAGAAAAAAGGAAAAAATCAGACGCCAAGAAAACATTTGCGGCCAAAATGTTGAAGGCAGCTTGGTACCAAATAATGATGGAAAACCCTCAGACTGCGGCTTTCGTGAAGTGGAAGGAGAAGGTAAAACTGAAGAAGCAGCAGCCATTGGTGTACGAAATATCCTTGAGGGAACTGTCCGCTATAAGGATAACATGGAGTGTGCATTTCAAAACGTAAGTAGGTACCATATAACGAAAAGAGAACTGAGGTTGTCAAGGTGAACAACTAATCTATTTTCGTATTGGAGACAACATTCAATCAAAAATGGCCTGATCATCAACTTATTCAGCTCATATCTTCTCAACATCCCCAAGCTTCTGGGTAGGAAACAAGTGGACGACCAGCAAAAGAGAAAGGAAAAACGAAAAGGTGAATGACCTGCAAGAGTATATATAACATATATATATATTCCCCTCATTGAAAAAAAGCAAGAATTAATTGAAGACTGCTTCGAAATAATTGAAGACAGCAACCCTCTCATTGAACTTTCATCGAACTAGGCTACGATTGTCCTTTTGGATACCACCTTAAAATAGTTGAAACCAGCGATTCGAACCCTTTTCCGCCGAAGACCCTTTCTTTTGATACTGGGTTATGTTACCACTAAGAAGGCTCCATTACATCAGTAAAAAAATTATTGAGATGCAAGATATGCGCGAAAATAGGCTTTCATGAAACATGCAAAGAGGTGAAGTTCTGCTGATCTAGTAATGCATAGCCACCCTTTGATGCTGCTGCAATTGCATCAGTCCGTTTCTGTAGAATGTTGATGATGATGCGTGATTTTGGTATACCTGAAGATGTATAAACGTCGAGGAAAATGTTATAATATAATGGGATTCTGTATGTAGAGCTTCATTTAGACTGTTAGACTGCTAAGAAGTGTCTGTGTGGACGGCTAAGCATGTTTACCAGTATAGCTATCCTTTGGGCTTCAGTGATTTGAAGAGATTTCCTAATACTACCTATTTCAAACTATCCATTCATTTCCTGATTTAATAAGTAATTTTAAGTGTTTTACCTGACTCTGCTGACTTCTGATGTATAGTATTACTAAGTTTCACCTAAGTCAATTTCAACCTTTTTTCAACCTAAGAATTTAAGGCTATTCGAGGTTATATGTATAACAATTTTGAATTAATTATTAAATTGTTTAATTTATAACACTTTTTTAAACTTTAATTGAATTAGTACCTTTTCTTCAGAACCTCCACTGACAGTGGACAATATTAATACAGGAAGGAAAACAGCAACTCATCTAACTTCAGCTACGGAGACACTAATAAAAACTTGATGGTAACTAATTACCTGTGTAATGAAATTAAGTAATAGCCGGATAAAAACAGTGATAACTGGTTTATGAATTATCAATCATTAGTCTCTGACCACAATTAAGTCAGTCCCTGCCGTGGCCATCAGTCCCATCAGCCACTGGCAGGTTATTTTTATTGATTATGTAAAAAATATGGGAGTTTAAGCTTGGCTGACTATCTCATGTCACTGTAAATACAATCAGGAAGTAACATAAATTTTACTGGGTGGAAATCAAAACCTTTTGAAATCTGGAAAAATCAACCTCTAATCTGACGTTTTCGTGAGATTGGACCATTTACGAAAATTCGCTCACATGATCATGCTGTATGACTGGAGCTTTGAGAAAATGTTTCTCTCGTGTTTATGAGTCTGTTTGTCCGTTAGTCCTTTAGACGGCCAACACTAACATACAGTTATTTCGAGGACATGTCCATGAGTATGAGTAGCCCCTAAATAAGTCTCCGTGGATTTCAACGCTACCAGTTCAGCACATAATTGGTAGCATCCGTGCTTTCAAAAACATAACATTTTGTAACTACTTCTACAGTTTGTATCTGATCTTCATAAAATGGTCTAGTACCATAAAGGGTTCGCCCACTATAAATTACATCGTTACAATGTCATCATATATATGGTAGTATCAGGGCTTACGTAAATGTAAAAACCTTGTAACTACATTCACTCAATCATAAACTACTAGGTAACTTATTGGAATTCTTCAAGAAACAGGAATGTGTAAAACCCATTCTACGCCAGTGTTGGGCATAATCTTATCGTCGAATACGATTACGATTGTAATCGCGATAATTATTCGTTGATTCTGAGTCAACTGCGGTTATATTCGTATTCGTGTAATCGTATTCGTCTATCGGCGATTACACGAATACAATCCAAAAAATGCGTCATGGTCATCAATTTTTATAGGGCGTCCCTCCTATACTATGCGAAGCCTTGCTAGTACTACCTAGTTTCAGAGTGACGTCTTAAAAGCAAATTCGACGATTGGAGCCCAGCCTATTTGTCTCAAATCTATTTCAATAGGACGTCCCTCTGAAGCTAGGTAATATTAGCAAGGCTTTGCATATTATAGGAGGGACGCCCTATTGAAATTGATGACCGTGACGCATTTTTACGGGTTGTATTCGTGTAATCGCCGACAGACGAATACGATTACACGAATACGAATATAACCGCACTTGACCCAGAATCAACGAATAATTAGCGCGATTACAATCGTATTCGTATTCGACTATAAGATTATGCCCATCACTGTTGTTACTGATGATGGTCTAACGTTTTTTCACTAACTTCCGTTGATCAATTGGTGTTTGGGCCGGTGGGGTGACTATTATATTCCACTCAAGAACAGATTGAAGATAGGTGTGGATATATGCACCGATTACCGGAGGCCTAAGTTGATGATGAGATTTATATATAAGTACCTACCTAATGGATAGTTATAAATAACCTTCTCGAAGGACCACTCCCGATTTGGGAGAAAATTAATGTGCATATAGGTAACGTAAGCAATAAAATTCAAAAGGTACGTTTGAAAACACCGTACACCGCGGTGTCCACAAGTTATATTTGTCGACAAGTAATGCGCCTTCAACAACTAATAAGCCTACCTAGTGAGTGGCCACCAAGGCTGATATTCAGTATGTACCTACGTTCGGTATTGTATCTACGATCGGTAAAAGTCTTTAAATTGGTAGGTAGGTCTGACGACGTGGTAGGTAGAGACGTGGTAATGGGTGGCTCCACAAAGCAGTAGGTTGAAATAGTGCGGGTAGCAATAATATGCGATTAATTAGATAAGCGATCAAGTTTACCTCTGTCCATCAAGTATTTGAAAGATATACTTGAGGTGTGTGATGCCTTCCTCCCCAAAGGTGCCGGCGAGGGTGCACGTGGCGCAGAATCCAAAAATGGTCACCTCCAGGTGCCAGCAGCTCCTTCAGAAAATGCGATCGCTCGTTCCAATAAAATCCACAAGTCCTCAGATCGCGAGAAACTCGGGTTGAACTAATGTGCAGCGTCACAAGGAAACTATGTTCTAATATACCTACTTGAAAACTGTATGAAAACCACAAGAGGTAAAAAATATGAAAAAGAAAGGGGGCGCAAGACGGTGTACGGATTGTAGAGCATAGAATAATGAATCTATCCCAGGTGAGCGGCTGATGGGAAGATGGCTGGCGAGTGACGTCACAGGGAAGCCGAAGCACAATAAATCACAAATCACTGCCCTCACGTGCACTTAATTTGCTCAACAACAACAAAAACATGTTTTAACAACTAGATAATTTTTTACAAATATAACGAACTGATTAACAATAAATAGAAATGCAATAAACAACAAATATACATGAAGAAGGGATGCGCTATGACAATCCAGCATGGATCAATCGACACAAATCCAGCGCACCCGTTCTTGACACGCCGTGGACAGAAAAAATAATGTTTGAATGATAAGATAATGATAAGAATGATTTAATAGTATTTAGTGATAAGAATATTGTGCTTTTGTGAATATTGTGCTACGGAGTGAAAAATGAAATTCCAGGTAAGTCGAAAATAAAGAGCGGCGTAAACATTGGTAATTTTTTATACATGTTTTGAGGTCTTTCCAAACCTTATAGTCCTAATTTTTTGTTTCTGTGAGTGAATGTTTTAGAAAACAATATCTGTAAGAATTAGTAAAGAAAACATGCATGTCCAGAGGATTTTGCTCAGTCAATGCCACAAATGGAAATTGAATATTTTGGGACACTTAGCCCTTAGGGAGGGATTTTCGCCCTACCCAGCATTATTCCACCACCCTTCTTCGTCATGTTTTGACTTTGATTGGAAAGGATCAGTGTACTTTAAGACGATAAGATTATGGCCAACAGATATTCCAATAAGTTACCTAGTGATTTATGATTGAGTGATTGTAGTTACGAGGTTTTTACATTTACGTAAACCCTGATACTACCATATATGATGACATAGTAGCGATGTAATTTATAGGGCGGAATCCTTTGATACTAGACCATTTTATGAAGATCAGATACAAACTGTAGAAGTAGTTACAAAATGATGTAAATGGTAGATGCTACCAATTATGTCCTGAACTGGTAGTGTTGAAATTCACAGAGTTCATGGACATGTCCTTGAGATGACTGTATGTTATTTTTAGCTGTCTAAAGTACTAACTGACAAACAGACTCACAAATACGAGAGAAACATTTTCTCAAAGCTCAATCAATCGCCGATAGGCGAATACGATTACACGAATACGAATATAATCGCAGTTGATTCAGAATCAACTAATAATTATCGTGATTACAATCGTATTCGTATTCAACGATAAGATTATGCCCAACACTGTTCTACTCAAACATGGATACGTATTCTTTGCTCTTAATTTGAGCACCTAAGACGCTCAACCTAACCTCAAGCAGTTATTTATCAGAGAACCATTGTAATTGCCAGAAAATTGTGAACGACTATTTTCAAATTGTCTTTGTTCACTCCGAAAGACAGTTGATGAGGCATAAAACGGAATAGAACCGTCGAACAGAGCTGTCAGAGAGATGATGTGGGTCACAAGTCATCACATTTCCCTTCCCGGTACCAAAAGATCATCGGGTCTGCAAAACTTTTAATTTGTCCGGAACTCATGCAAACGTCGTCGGTACATAAATCATTTATATAATCTCCTGACCGTTCCTGGTACATTCTATATGAATAGAATTCTGAATAAGTTTAGAATTCATATATAGGTATAGTTTCAACTACTGATAAACTGACTTCAAACTAAAAATAGGTTAAAGTGATTTTTAGAAACTTGATATTTTTGTAAATTCAGTTAGTTTTGGTGTCCCAACGTTAGCAGCTTTGAAACGCACTCTCGCTCAAAATTATTCATGATGA
Source organism: Adelphocoris suturalis (assembly GCA_030762985.1). Classification (NCBI taxonomy): domain Eukaryota; kingdom Metazoa; phylum Arthropoda; class Insecta; order Hemiptera; family Miridae; genus Adelphocoris; species Adelphocoris suturalis. The sequence goes on from CM061047.1 coordinate 20,437,920, forward strand.
AAATATAAGTTCCAGTCATGCAGCATGATCATATGAGCGAATTTTCGTTATTTATCGTACTATATAATCATACATTGTTTTGAAAATTAAGGACTTTAAAGGAAAATAAATTTTTAACTACCAATTTTATGCAAAAAACTCGCTCGAAATTATATTATGCGATTCAAAAAGAGATTTTCGATTTTTAACTTTTTTGGAGTTTAATCAATTTTTAGCACATTTTGATGAAATTTAAGTACGATTTCAGCATAAGTTTGTGCATAATTTTTTTAATGTTCTATTTTATTGTTAATAAACTTTATTTGAGCAATATTCTGATAGAAATATAAATTCAACAATTTTTAACCTTTTTAGCGAGTTTTCGTAAAAAATGAAGCTATTGCAATGACTCTAAAAATTTTAAAATCAAAATTTTCGAAAATTCTCTTCATTTAAATCTGTTTTGAGACAGAAATCTGTTTTATCTGTAAATATTCTTCAGGGCTTAGATGGTGATTGCATTATTATTCCATGTTGGAGCATCCATTTTGGTTTATTATTTCCAATAATAAGCCTATGTGATCGTGTAGCAAAAAATGTGTATACCCCCCCCCCCCCCCCCCTCAAACTTTGTCACTTTACGTTTCAAGGTGAGTAGAATCCAAATTTGAAATGTCCGTCCGCCGTCCGGGCCATAAAAGGCCTTAGAATTGACCTTAAAAATCTGTTCTGTCGCACATAGACTCCACTTGGGGTCTAGTTGGTCCTAACTTCTCGCCAGCTCGATCGCTCCACTCTCATGGGTGCTATGAGCCAAAAATAGGTGAAAAAGTGTCTTTTTTTTTGTTGTATATTTCAAGTTGTATAGAAATTGGAGATTTATGAGTGAAAAGAAAATGTTAGCTATTAATTTTATGAAAAAAAAAAAAGTATTCTAAATGATACTCTTCTATTCAAAAAGAGATTTTGGATTTTAGGCTATTTTTTGCAATTTTATAGATTTTTTAAAACAAAATTTAATGGAGTTCAAGTTTTTAGCATAATTTCGTACGTAAATTGTTGTATGTTCTATTTCATAGTTGATAAACTTTATTTGTCCAATCTTATGCTAAAAAATATCAATTTAACAATTCTTAGCCATTTTCAGTGATTTTGTCAGCACATTTTTTGAAATTTGACCAATGACTTGGTAATAAATTGTTTTGTTTATCAACTATATTAAAAAGCGTAAAATTGTGAGATTCCGCTGCTGTAATGGATTGAACCCATTTGTGAGATTCGAAGCTCCGAGTTCCGATACTAAATATACTATAAGCGGCGTTTAATAATTATGGACCAGAAGGGCTGTCTAATACATAAATAATAAACCTTTGTGTAATAATTTGCAGCGTTTTTTCAGTAGGGACAGGTTCATCAGCTATTAAACTCACTACCCACTAACGTCTTACCAACTATTGAACTTATAATTTAATATAGATGAATCTTCGGTTCTGCTTATAAAGTTAAACGGAAGTTAATATTTTGTGGTAAATAGCTGTGACATAAATATTGACATAGATGAGTTAGAGATAAGATACACTATATATACATATATCTATATCTATAAAAGAGGATGTATGTATGTATGTATGTATGTATGTATGTTGCCTATAGACTCCGAAACCGCTCGACAGATTGTAATGAAACTTTCAGGTATTATTAGGCATGATTCAAGGATTGTTCCTGTAAAGTTTGGTGCAAATCCGTTCAAAGGGCTCTGACCCAGAGGGCATAAAAGGGTGCAGTGTCAGGTTTTAGAAATTTATTTAACTACCCAAGCCAAGACCGAAGGCAGAGTGAGGCCGAGGGTGAGGCCAAAGGATGAGGAGGAGGATGAGGGAGGATGATGAGGAGGAGGATGAGGGAGGAGGAGGAGGGAGGAGGATGAGGGAGGAGGAGGAGGGAGGAGGAGGAGGATGAGGGAGGGGAGGAGGGAGGAGGAGGAGGATGAGGGAGGGGATGAGGGAGGAGGGGGAGGGGGAGGAGGAGGGGGGGGGGGGAGGAGGAGGAGGAGAAGGGAGGAGGAGGATACTATTGAACGTCTGCATAAAATGACAACGAATCCAGGGTCATTGTAGACACCAAAGGCTAAGCAAAGGCAGAAACCAACAAGCTTCCGTCCATCAAATCACCTCTTAATAACAGTTTAAAATTACGATCAATAAACAAATTTAATTTGGGCGCAGCAACGCGCGCGGGGGGAACGCTAGTATGTATATACATATGAAAAAGCGTTAAACTCTAGGACTCGTTTCAGAATGCCTCAAAGCGGATGTCAATGAAGAAATTTTTCAAAACACTCTTTTGCCATAGAATTAATAGTTAACAATTTCCTTGCACTCAAAAAGCCAAAGTTACAAAACAATTCAACATTATGAAATACGATAATTCACGATAATTCGCTCACACGATTATGCTGCATGACTGGAACTGTTTAAAATTTGACCAATTTTATGTGCTCAAAAATTGTTGGCCAACGAACTCATCCTTTCGGTTGAATTTTTGGCGCAAGAATGGAATTTTTATCTCAATCCTAAGAAGAGTTATAGTCTGGAATGACAACTACACAGACACACACACAGACACTTTTTTTTTTTTTTTTTTTTTTTTTTTTTTTTTTTTTTTTTTTTTTTTTATAAACCTCCCCTCAAAGGCGGAGGGGGCACGCCATTAAATTGAAAAATAAACAAATAAAATAAAAAAGTGGGGAGGACGCCCAGGTTTACCCGACGCCGGCTCTAGGGATAAGGGAAGTTGTAGGACGAGGAGGAAGAATGGGATGAAAGGATGTGCCCCTATAAAATGACCACCAGTTCAAGTAAGAACCCCTCAAGACGCGGGTGGTGATACCACGGAGTACTCCTGCCGAGATGCCCAACTCGAGTAACTCCGTGGCGCTTTTCCCGCACCACACCCCGCGCCATGACACGGTCGCGGCAATGACCTTGATGTTAGTAGGTGCCATTCCTTTTAGCTCAGATATCGCTTGGCACAGATCATTTCTATCATATTTACTTTTCTTAGCCCGCCAGGTCTGCTCCATGTCCACGCTGCCACTGACAACCTGGACATCCAGGATTATGGCAGACCCGTCGGGCTTGATCGCAACGATATCTGGCTTCTTGCCCCGGTCACTCGGCATGTGGTATAGTCTCTCCCTTTCGACATCCCAACCGATAGATGACAAAGCACCTGCTATCTGCTTGGCAACCGCATCGTGACGTAAAATGCGGCCACCGTGAGTACGAGGACACTGCTGCACCACATGATAAAGATTCTCATTTTTACCCCGACAGGCGCGGCAAAGGGTGTCTACTGTCCCGCGACTACTCCTCGAACACCTCACCGAGGTGGCTAACGTAGCCACCCGGACGGCGTGAAAATGGCGATAGTCGCGGGCCCCAATGCCCTCTGAAGCCCATTCCACCCACTGGGTAGAAATGGGGTATTCAGGGCACTGGCGGAGTTCTGTACCTTCTACTGACTCATGCAGAGCAGCAGCGAACTCTGCAGATGAGCTGGGTTTTGGACCAGTTGATGTTGCTCGATCGCACCACAACAACTGCTGCCGGACAAAGTGCAGGCAGCAGCAGTGCAGGCGACCTCCCAGCTCGAGCCCCTAAGAGCAAGCAAGCGCTGGCGGCGTATAGAAGAGATGCTGGCATAAAGAGAGACAATACCGAGCCCACCGGCATTGACTGGTGCGTGGATGTAAGCACTTGGGACACCAGGTGGAAAGCCTAGCCAAGAGCGCACAGCAGAGCGAACTTCACGATCTAACTCAAGCAGCCTCCCCGCAGTAAGCCTGCCAAATACTAACCCATAGGTTAGCTTTGGCAGTTAGTACGTGCGAAGGAGGCGCAGCTTCTGCTGTGGCTTCAATGGAGCCTTGGTGACACGAGCTAATGCTCCAACAAGGTCCACACGGCTTGCGGCTATAGTGGCCACACCCATGAAGTCGACTCCAAGGTACCGCCAGACCTCCAACACGGATCGGGCAGGGATGGAAGTTTGTCCTAAGACAAAACACTCCTCATCCACTACCTTCACCTTATGCTGGCGACCCGACGGGACCAAGGAGACCGACCCACACTTAGCTGGGTTGACCACCAAACCACACCTGGCTAGCTGCTCAGCAAATGCGTTGAGGGAGATCTGCAAGCCCTCGCAGGTGTCAGCGAGTAGGATGACATCATCAGCAAAAGCGAATGCACCTACTCGCACCCCATGGGCGAGATCAAACCATATTTCAGCTGGCAGCTTACCCAAGGCCGTTTCCACGACCAGGTTGAAGAGGAGTGGCGACAGAGAGTCCCCCTGGAGTACCCCGCGCCCAATAACAACATCCCCTGACATCTCACATCGTGCCTCGAGGACCGTCACGCCTTCATGGTACAGACAGGCAACATACTCAATTAAACGAGCAGGTGCCCTGACACCACGAAGACAATCGGTCAGGGCAAAGTGGCGAACTGTGTCAAAGGCCTTAGCGACGTCCAAAGCGGCAAGATGGAGCTGCCGTTTCTTGATACGGGCCAGCGAAATGACAGTTTGGAGAACTGTTAGATTCTCCGCTGTGCCATCCGCTGGCCGAAATGCTCTCTGGACGTCACCTATGACACCAGCCACTTGGAGGCGAGATGCCAGAACCTTTTGGAAGTGGCGGAAGACTACCGACGAAATAGAAATTGGACGGTAGCCTCCAGGCCCACTTCCCCCTTTCTTTGGGATGAAAATTGTGCGGGCACGGGTCAACGCTTTCGGGGGTCTTCCAGATAGTAGCAACAGGTTGAGGATGAGGAGCTTAACATTCTTTGGAGCTTTATTCCAGCGTCGGGCAGAAATACCATCGGGTCCAGCAGAAGTGGGGTTTTTGATACGGCACTTATGTAGAAGCTCCTCATGAAGCACCGGTGTGCACATGATGCTGCGTAAGGAATCCCTGGTGGAAGCTGGGGGTACCACTGCCTCACCAGAGTTGTGGCTGGGAGCACTCATAAGTGGCTCCCAGTAGCCCACAAACTCCTGGAGGGGGGGCATAACTTGTTCTTCCCCAGCTCCCTCCTGTACCTCCGCAGCTGCACGAGCCGGATGCTTCCTCCACAATCTCTGGACACGCTGATATTCCCGCCTCCTCGCTTGCTTAGCTGCTCCGCGACATCTAGGAGGCACCACATTAGGGGGAACTTTTCCCTGGTGCCTTTCCATGGTCGCTTCCTCAACCTGCGGGAAGATCCTCTGCACATAGGCCGTGACCTCGTCCTCCAAGCCATTTGGCCCCTCAACAGCCCGCCTCGCCAGATCCTGCAGGTAGGCACTCTCATAACCAACAATATTGCCTACCTGCTCCCCGAGCCTCAATACTTCAGTCTTCAAGTCTGAATGAAGACCGGAGGTCACGGAGGAGGATTGCTGAATGGCGGGCTGTTGTCCCACGTCTGCCGGAGATGCGGGAGAGGCCCCACTGCTATTTGCCAGGATTGCATCCTGGACAAGCTGCTTGTAGTGGGGCCTCAGGCGAAGAGATTGAATGGCAGAAAGCGTGCGCATGGGAAAACGGGCTTGCAAGAAAACCGCCTCCTCTGCTGCCATTTGCCGCAAATCCTCAGAAGCATACCTGGGCCGCTCTCGCTCTATATCAATTGCAGCGTTGGCCTGTACAGGATGCTTCTGCCAGACGTGGGCACTGAGGCCCCGCTTGGAACTGAAGGCTCTCTCACAGTGGGCACACTGATGGACATCTCCAGGGGCATTGGAAGAGGAAGAAGGATAGGATGAAGAGGAGGAAGAAGAGGGAGAGGAAGACCGACGCCCCTGCCTGGGGCGCCCCCGAGCGCCTCCCCTAGAACCCCGCATGCCAATGGGCATGGGGGGGTTATGAGGCTCGGCTGTGTTTGTAATCATAACAAGGGAGACGGTAGAAGAAGGGTCGGGAGACCCGTTGACACGAGCCTCCCCCCAGATCGCCATTGGGTCATTTTGCCACCCTCTGTTCACCCAGAGGGTGCCCGGGTTGCACGACGGGGACGTATGACCTTGACTTGGGTAGGGATTTGAAGGAGCTCCGAAGAGATAAAAACACCAACAGTTACCCTACCCCAGCAACCCCAAACACACACACACACACACACACACACACACACACACACACACACACACACACACACACACACACACACACACACACACACACACACACACACACACACACACACACACACACTCACACACACACACACACACACACACACACACACACACAAGCACGCACATTTATATATTTATACATATGAAAAAGCGGAATCTTCAGGAATCGTTTCGGAATTCCTCAAAACGGATTTCAATGAAGAAATTTTTCGAAAATTTTGATTTTAAAAATTCCGAGCCATTGTAATAGCTTCGTTCTTGACGAAAATTTGCTAATGATCGTCATTCTTGAATTATCATGATTCTTTTTCAACCAGCGAGTTGTCGTCAGACAAAGCACATTACATTCTCTTTCAAACCCTTTCATTTGATATCCTGGTAAACTGTTTTGTATTACGACTAGCAACGAAATTAAATTTTGTTTTAGTTGATGTGAACCCATTTCTAATTCAGTCACATGATTTGCCCCGAAAAAACAAACGACGAAAGTTGAATAAAATTTAATGATCATTAAATTGTATCAGTTGTTTCCTTTGTTTCGGTTGATCAAAATTTGTGTTCATGATGGTACATTTATTGTAAAAAGAAATCTGGGGGACACCCCCCAGACCCCCGGATTGTTAATGTTAGGATCAAGGATCAAACCAATGAAACACACAATTTATTTCGGGGATTCCCCGGAGGGCTGGTGCCATTCTGTTAAGTTCGACCGAAGTTCATTCCGCGTTCTTGGAATCCAGCGCCTTGGATTGTAGCAAAGAGCTTATAATAGGACAGAGAGCATGTAAAATGTTAATGTTTTTTGCGAATTGTATTCAGCTGAATTGAAGGTAAAACTCAAGGAGTTGCATTTCACCTCGAGGAGTAAGTTTATTGAACTTGGACAAACTAACTGGTTTTAAGACTCGAACTATTAATCACAAGAGGCTGAATGAATTTTTAAATAGTGGATGGATTTTAACAATACAATAGCAGCAATTCAGCAATATAGGTAGGTAAATTTTTGTGTTTCTGAACTAGAACGGGTTACATTACCCTACCTAATCACATCACAATAGGTACATTTAAAGTATCACAACATCAGTCCGATTGGAAAATTATTATTAATAGAAGTAGTGATTTTTTCTTCTTCAAACGAGATCTTTAAACATGAAAACACCCACTTCCTGATGAATTAGTCAAATAATCATAAAGATTACAAGCAATCCAACTAACGTCTGAATACTAACTGTCAAGCAGTACGTACTAGCAGTACGTACCGGTCTTTCTTACCTACCGGCTTATTTATGATATTTATAATAATATTATAATAATGCTTGCCACTATGTATTATATTATATGAATATTATATTATATTATATATTTTCATTTATACACACACGCGCGAATGATGGGTCGCAGGGCTACGTGAGTAGGTACTGATTGCCCAGTCCGTAGAGAACACTTGAGCAGCGTTTTCACTCACCATTATCAACATACTAGCCGCTCCGGCTCGCTTCGCTCGCCTCCACGTCACTTTAATCGCTTCGCCTCGCTTCCAATCGCATTTTGACCGACTTCCCGTCACTTTTTTCGATATCCGATTTCGGATTCAGATTCGTCGGGATCAAACCTTTATTTCGCCCGCGAAAACCGTTCCGAAAAACGTACCTTTACGGGGTATATTTTAATGGGAAAAAACGTAGTTTTTCGTCGGACTTTTCGAGAAAACTGGTTCGTACTCTCGCATTTTTTTGACGCATTTCCCGATACTTTTTTCGCGATCCGATCGCGCCGTCGTCTTCCTCGTAGAAAAACCTACGAAACCGGTATTTTTCCGGAATTTTCAACGGCCGTTTAGAGGGGTACAGGAAGCGGGGAAGTCCAAAAAGCGCACATTAACCGTTACTTCGACCCCCCTCCCGCCCTACGGCCCATGGTTCGGGTGTGATTAGAAAATGTTAAATTCGCTTATGCCCCCTCTCGGAAAATCCCAAGAAGATCCCCCCACTCGTACACTCCCCCCACTCAGCCGTTTGGCCGTGCATAGACACGAGACAGAGGGGTGGGGTTCGGGGGGATCTTACGGGACAGACATTTTCAAACCAAATAACCCTCCGTAAAAACACATTCTGTGTTAAAATAAAGGTTCCAGATTACCGATAGTTGTGATATTTGACTGAAGTCTCGAAAATTGTATCTGCCTCAACAATTAATGCGACTCCGCACTTGTAATAATATTCTGAAGATCCTTCATTTGCGGAGTTAATTCATGTATCTGTAGGCCCGTGCGACACTCGGGTTACGGCTTACATTTCACAACTGCGAATATCGCTGTTCCAAGCGAGGGTGAACCGTTTTATGTTTTATTGGAAAATCTGTCCTATTCAGATTCAAAGGGCTCTCATACGAACGTATAGAATGCATAATTAATTCTTCCCCAATCAATATGCAAACGTATAACTTTACACTCAACATTTTCAGGGAGTATTGATTACCTATATTCTGGAGGGTTGGGCTTGGGATGGGAAAGCGGCCTAATGATCAGACCCTCTGGCATCGCGTCGCTCCCTTTTAACTTGTCATCAGAGCACCAAGAGGATCTCATTATGTCTCCAGTTCGGCTTATCCCCTTTTTATTCCCTTCGTTTATGTATAAAAGCTACTTCCATTACTGGTTCCCGTTGGAGACAGGTAATACACTCGAACAATAAGTTCTTGCAGCATGATCGTATGAGGGAATTTTCGTAAACAACCTATCGTATTTTAATATTTTAAATTGTATTGAAATTTATGCAATTTCAGTAAAAATAAATTGTAGAAAAACAATTTCATAACAAAAAAATCATACTTAATAAAGTTCAGCGACTCAAAGGAGATTATGGATTTTTAGATTTTTTTGCAGTTTTTATAGATTTTTGTAGCAGATGATAATTAAATTTAAGTACGTTTTTCAGCATTATTTTGAGCAAAAATTTTTAGATGTCCTAGTTAATCGTTGAAAAATTTTGTTTTGACTAAAATTCTGTGATTTTATGAGTACATTTTTCTAAATTTGACCAATCTAATGTGCTCAAAAATTGTTGGGCTACAAAATCATCCTTTCGATTGTAATGCTTGATTTTTCGGTGCAAGAACAGTATTTTTATCTCATTCCTAAGAAGAGTTATCGTCTGGAATGACATATATATATATATATATATATATATATATATATATATATATATATATATATATATATATATATATATATATATATATATAATTATTTGTGAGAAGGAAATTTAGACATATAAATAGAATGATAGAATTTTCTAATATTTCGAACAAGTCTTGATCACAGAAAAAAGAAGAATAGAAATAATTTCATGAGTCCTGGTTGCGTCTTCAATTTTTGTATCCATGGCCGCGTAACAGAATAATTTGTGGTTCCATTTTCCGAAATTAATTAATCATTTATATTGAGGCCAGGGGGTCTGTTAGCTCCTAAAACCCAACGATGAGCCCTTTCGGACTGCTGCGAATTAGCCGTATCCGGCATTTTGCGCAACACTTTTACTCCAAAGCACTCATCAAAAGATGCGTCATGAGATCGTGCATGGACTTTAACAGGGAGTGGTCTTGGTTGATGAACTGAGGCCCTGTGATTGTTCATCCGCAGATTCAGGGTTGTGGCTTTTCCTACGTAAAAAGCTGGTCCTTCTTCACATTTCTTGCATATCAGCTGGTAAATACAGTTCTTCGACTGGCATTCTGCGTATCCTTGACAACTGTAGGTATGTGACGTATTGGCCGAAGTGAAAGTGGGCTCATCAATAACCAAATCGCACAACTTGCACCTCGGACGCCTACATGGAAATAATCCATGTTGAAGTGGCTGCAAAGGTTGTGATTGTGGATGGCGATGGGACAAAATGTTCCCTATATTTTTGCCTTGGCGGTAGGCCACCCGCGGTGTTTCACGAAAGATGTCTCTTGTCTGTGGGCTCGACGCCAGAACTGATTGGAGTTCCCGAAGAATTCCGTTGATTTTTTGAGCCCCGAAGAAGAAGGTTGTCACCAACGAAGGCCTGTCCGTTGACTCTCGTGGGCTATGTTGGTAGTTGAGTTGTGCTGGGACGATTCTATCACGCACAAGGTTTTCTGGATAACCTCTCTCCAACAGCTTGTTTCTCAAACCAGATAAATATCCCTCCAGATTCTCTTTTTGATTGCGAATTCGGTGGCCTCTGATTGAAAGTGATCTAGGGATCGACCGCTTGGTATGTGGGGGATGGCAGCTAGTGTAATGGAGATACAGCTGTTTATTCGTGCTTTTCACATGTACTCCTGTGACAAATTCTCCATTGTTCAGTGTTATGTCAACATCGAGAAATGTTGCCACCGTTCTACTGTATGACCATGTGAACGTTACAGAGAATTGAGAATTTAGTGCCTCCAGGAATATTAGCAATTCTTCTTCGCCATGTGTCCATAACAAGAAAATATCATCAATGAACCGTTTCCAGATTAAGGGAGTTTTATCTCTGGACGATAGAAAACTGTTCTCTAGACGTGCCATAAAGAGATTTGCATAGGATGGTGCCATCCGAGTTCCCATTGCAGTGCCTCTTTTTTGGAGGTATACCTGATTTCCAAACTTGAAAACGTTCATTGTTAAGACACATTCAGCTAATTTCACCAAGAAGTTGGTTGATGGAGTTCTAGGCTCAGGGCGCTCCTGTAAAAACCCCGTTAGTGCTTGTAGCCCTTCATCATGCGGTATCTCGGTATACAGTGAGTTCACGTCAACTGTGACTAGAATAACATCTTCAGGAACTCTTGTGTGTCTTAGAACACTGAGAAAGTGTTGGGTGTCCTTGATGAAGGATGGTTGGCACTGAACTATAGGCTGGAGATGTGAGTCTACAAAAGCCGATATTCTTTCAGTTGCACAACCATAACTAGCAACAATTGGGCGGCCTGGAGGTAACACGTCCGGAAGAGAGTAGGGCTTGTGAATTTTGGGCAGAAGGTAGAAATCAGGGCATTGTGGAGAATCAGGAACCAAGGCCTGAATGTCCATGGCGCTTAATCCCTCATTTCTTCCATTCCTCTTGATGTATGTTCTGAGGTCAGCAGCCAGTTCACTTGTTGGATCACGGTTCAATGTTTCATAAAATCTCGTGTCTCCCAACTGCTTCATGGCTTCTAGTTCGTAGTCTGTACTATTCATCACTACCACTGTGGAGCCTTTATCTGCAGGCATGATTTTGATGGAACCATCAGATTTCAAGGCTTTTAATGCTTGGCGTTCAGATGGAGTGAGGTTGTCTCGGGGTTTGAGTGAGTCTAAGAATGTAGCGCTTGATGTACGTTGGAGTAATTGTGAAATGTACTTTTCCAATGGGTGTGAGGGTGGCAATCTTGTTTCGTTTGAGTTTTTAGGATCAAAATTTGAGGGAGGTTTGAATTTTTGAAGAGAGGGGTGGAGTGATTCAGTTGTACTGTGGTCAGGGTTGTTGTGCCAATAGTATTTGAGTCTGAGACGCCAGCAGAATTCCTGTATGTCCTCGTGGAGCTTTATGTGGTCTGGTCGTGGTGTTGGAGTGAACGTGAGTCCCTTCGACAGCAAGCTTGATTCTACCGCACTCAGAGGACGAGAGGAGAGGTTGCACACATCGTCATTATTTGAAGATATAGAGGGATCTTCTACTTGACGAGTAATAGATTCATCACTGATTTCGGGATTATCGTCGGTTCTTCGGCAAGTTTGGTCTGAATGCGTATAATGAGGTACATGTGACCGTGTGCGTGTATGAGGTGCTTGTGTATGGGTATTTGCATGAGGAATGTGCCGAGGGTTTTCCATTTGCAAAGACTGACCACTTCGTAAATGTTGGATGTACAAGTTGGAAAGTTTTTTGAGATGATTTGAACGAAAAACTGTCAACATGCGATTGGCATAGTCGAGTATGTGATTTGTTTCACTAGAAAGGTGATACTCATTTACCAAATTCACAACATTCACTAATGGAATCAAATTCTCATACAGATACTTACTGTGCAGACATTTGTATTGCTGAAGAACCAATTTCGTATATTCTAGTGAACATGCTCGAGAAAATGATAGAATGCTATCTCTCATGATGGGTGGTGCAGCGTACACCGGAAATTTCAAGGTAAGACCTCGTGGGGTTATTCCAACGCGTAGACAACTTCCGATAAATTCAATGTGGGCTGTACATCTGGCGATTTTGAGTGAAAAATAGCGGATCTGTTGAAGCCAGTAGCGCCTTGGATCCATTTGTGCGTCAGGAACAAGAAATTAATGAAATAGAAGAGAAGAAAGTTATTTAAAGGAAAAGTTCACAAAACACTTGAAGAAACGAGGAATACAAAACGAACTAAGTTTACACTAAAGGATGGGTGGTGCTATAGCACTATTTACACATTCATTAATAATGGTTCTACTGAACTATACATAATTATTTGTGAGAAAGAAATTTAGACAGATAAATAGAATGAAAGAATTTTCTAATATTTCGAACAAGTCTTGATCACAGAAAAAAGAAGACGCCATGGACATTCAGGCCTTAGTTCCTGATTCTCCACGATGCCCTGATTTCTACCTTCTGCCCAAAATTCACAAGCCCTACTCTCTTCCGGACGTGTTACCTCCAGGCCGCCCAATTGTTGCTAGTTATGGTTGTGCAACTGAAAGAATATCGACTTTTGTAGACTCACATCTCCAGCCTATAGTTCAGTGCCAACCATCCTTCATCAAGGACACCCAACACTTTCTCAGTGTTCTAAGACACACAAGAGTTCCTGAAGATGTTATTCTAGTCACAGTTGACGTGAACTCACTGTATACCGAGATACCGCATGATGAAGGGCTACAAGCACTAACGGGGTTTTTACAGGAGCGCCCTGAGCCTAGAACTCCATCAACCAACTTCTTGGTGAAATTAGCTGAATGTGTCTTAACAATGAACGTTTTCAAGTTTGGAAATCAGGTATACCTCCAAAAAAGAGGCACTGCAATGGGAACTCGGATGGCACCATCCTATGCAAATCTCTTTATGGCACGTCTAGAGAACAGTTTTCTATCGTCCAGAGATAAAACTCCCTTAATCTGGAAACGGTTCATTGATGATATTTTCTTGTTATGGACACATGGCGAAGAAGAATTGCTAATATTCCTGGAGGCACTAAATTCTCAATTCTCTGTAACGTTCACATGGTCATACAGTAGAACGGTGGCAACATTTCTCGATGTTGACATAACACTGAACAATGGAGAATTTGTCACAGGAGTACATGTGAAAAACACGAATAAACAGCTGTATCTCCATTACACTAGCTGCCATCCCCCACATACCAAGCGGTCGATCCCTAGATCACTTTCAATCAGAGGCCACCGAATTCGCAGCCAAAAAGAGAATCTGGAGGGATATTTATCTGGTTTGAGAAACAAGCTGTTGGAGAGAGGTTATCCAGAAAACCTTGTGCGTGATAGAATCGTCCCAGCACAACTCAACTACCAACAAAGCCCACGAGAATCAACGGACAGGCCTTCGTTGGTGACAACCTTCTTATTCAGAGCTCAACAAATCAATGGAATTCTTCGTGAACACCAATCAGTTATAGCATCAAGCCCACAGGCAAGAGACATCTTTCGTGAAACACCGCGGGTGGCCTACCGCCAAGGCAAGAATATAGGGAACATTTTGTCCCATCGCCATCCTCAATCCCAACCTTTGCAGCCACTTCAACATGGATTATTTCCATGTAGGCGTCCGAGGTGCAAGCTGTGCAATTTGGTTATTGAAGAGCCTACTTTCACTTCGACCAATACATCACATACCTACAGTTGTCAAGGATACGCAGAATGCCAGTCGAAGAACTGTGTTTACCAGCTTTTCTTTTGATGAGTGCTTTGGAGTAAAAGTGTTGCGCAAAATGCCGGATACGGCTAATTCGCAGCAGTCCGAAAGGGCTCATCGTTGGGTTTTAGGAGCTAACAGACCCCCTGGCCTCAATATAAATGATAAATTAATTTCGGAAAATGGAACCACAAATTATTCTGTTTCGCGGCCATGGATACAAAAATTGAAGACGCAACCAGGACTCATGAAATTATTTCTATTCTTCTTTTTTCTGTGATCAAGATTTGTTCGAAATATTAGAAAATTCTTTCATTCTATTTATGTGTCTAAATTTCCTTCTCACAAATAATTATATATAGTTCAGTAGAACCATTATTAATGAATGTATATATATATATATATATATATATATATATATATATATATATATATATATAAAGCGCGAACTTCTGGAATCGTTTCAGAATGCCTCAAACCGGATTTCAATGAAGAAATATTTTAAAAATTTTGATTTTATTTACGAGTCATTGCAATAGCTTCATTTTCTAAAATTTTCTAAATTGTGAAAAGGGGTGAGGCAAGTTGCAGCTGTGCCACCGCTAGGGATTTTTGTTGTGTGTTTTTCTCGAAACTTTGTTTTCGCGTATAAGTGACCCATTTTCTCCGGCTCTGCTGGGCCGATCGATGCGGATATTTTTAATTTGAAGGTTAGAGACTCTCGAGTCAGCTGTTTTTTTTTTTTTTTTTTTGGTATAATTTCACAAAATAAAAAAGAGAGATACGGTAGAACGTGATTTAAAGAAAGTCCAGTCATGCAGCATGACCCCATGAGCGAATTTTTGAAGAAATCTTCGATATTTCAGTCGCTATTGATCGTGTAGAGAAATTTTAGTTTATGATTTTGATAGACAAACATGGAATCAAATTATTGAAAATAATTAGGAGGTACTCATACTTTATTATTATTAAACTAATCTTGTAGATTTAAAGACAAATGTAGGTAAATATTCATAGATTTCGATGTCCAATGTGGTCAGTATTGAAGGCAGTTGAAATCTTAACAGTATACTATCATAACATCATCAAATCTTGACATAAAATAAAATAACATACCTACGTCATATGAAAGAAACGTATTTCCACAGCCAATCGATGATGAGGCTTTATATTACGAGTGATATAAAGTCAGTTGCATTCGAATCTAGTATCCCACAGCAAGAAATTGACAGACAAACTGTAGTCTCTGTTTCGAACAAATATTACCGATTTTTACAACTAGCGAACGGCATTATTTCAATTTTTGACTGATTTTTCAACTTTGAAATTTTTGAAAACTTGATACATATTCCTATAGGAAATTTTACGCTGATTCCGATTATACCACATGTTAGTATGCTGAAAAAAATTATTCCGCACAACAAATCGCAAAAATCAGGCTATTTTGAAATTGTTTACTACATTGTTGAAAATTTCAACCCTAAGATGTAATCCGATCATGCTGGCCAACGAACTTGAACTTTCGTTTTGTGTCCTTAACATTTTAAAATTTGTTTGAACTTTCTAGCACAACTCTACGGACAGTTATCGTCTGGAATGACACATACATTCATACATATATACATACATATATACATACATACATATATAGGTACATACATATATACATACATACATACATACATAAAAATATGCGTTAAACTTCAGAATATGATTCAGAATGGCCTAAAACGGATTTATGCATAAAAATTTTTCAAAAATTCACATTCTACAAATTTTGAGGATAGAGCAATAGCTTAATTTTCTTCAAAAATTCGCTAGAAGCTTTTTTCCTCCGACCCACCTAAAATATTTATTTGGCACTCGGTGCCTGAAAAAAACACAGCTTGTAATGTTAATTTATAAGAGGAAAAAAGAATGACCTCGATATATTTCGCAGTTCCTGAGAAAACGGGTCGTTCCCGGGATACAAGTTAATACAGACTAACGAACGCCCTTAATGGTTGTAAAAGATGGGGTACCTCCAGCAATTTATGGAAACTTAGTACCTATACTTTGTCTATTCCTAGTGCCGATTAATTGATTTCATTGTTTTTTATGTTCTCAAATATGGAGGAATGAACTTATTTCATTTCATTCAGTTCAAGGCGCTTCACTTGCTCCGTGCAAGGCTGTAATGTTTCCTGAAGTTGTCATCTATAAAAGTTGTTGTGGACGAAGAAGCCTTTCACGATCATGAAGGAAGAATGATTTGTAACAGACACGAGCTAAATAACTCGCAAGTTTTGGAAACCCAATTCATTAAAAAATTTCATTTTTCCCAAAAATAAAGAGTTACAATATTAAATCGATTCCGACGGTTAAGACATCGTCGGTAATAAACAGTGACAGAACAAACGTTAGAAAGGACACAGCCTATACAGTCACAAGTGAGGGGAGATTGAATCCCGTTGGTCGTGAAAAAGGGAAGTGCGTGAGGTACAACCAATTAAGTGTATACAAAGGAAGGGTATTATAGCTAATCGGATAAAGTGACGGCAAGGGAAAAGAATAGGTACCTAAGCTGGTTTTAACAAGGGGTTAATTCCAAGCTTTACAGAAATGGATCAATCAACGGTGAAATATACTGAGGGATATCCTTGTTAAAATATTTACCAGATCTGTCACTTTTGATAATTTCGAAAATTTCCAGTTAATTCAACCTTTTGGACAAAAATGAAGAAATTCTATAAACTTTCTATTTGCCAAATCAAAATTTTAACTACAATATGATTTCTAAGATGATTTGCTAATTCAGATTTACCTACCTATGTATTCCCTGAAATCCTTTTCATGTTCGTCTATTCTTTCCCTAAATTTCCTATCAGTTTGACCAGAATACTCATGGCAATCAATTTCAATTCAATGTCCTCTCACCTGTGACTATATAAACTGTGTCCTTCCTAACGCAGTTGGTTCAGTTATTGTTTGTTAGTGATGATGACCTAACAGTTGAAATCGATCCAACATTGTGATTATTCATTTTCGTGGAATCAGACGAAGTTGTTCTTCAACTTCCGTTTTTTAATTGTAACAGACATAATGGCGATCAAACTCTATCTAAAGAACAGTACTATCCATGAATAGCTGGAACATGGTAGGTTTTGGAAACTTACATTCAGTCAGACTCCTTATTTCCACCGAGAGTTTGGGCAGATCTCAGTAAAACAGCCTGCACAACGCATTGTTGCGAATCAGTCCATTCAAAATTAAATAAGGAATTCAACACCGCTCACCCAAACGTATTTCATCTTATTGAGGTTTTGAAGTCTTTCCTAGCTGATACCTACTTGAAAATGAAGAGTACTAACTCACGCCAAATAGACAAAAGACGAAGCGGGTATCCAAGAGGCCAATACCACGACTGCAATTTTTAGAAATATTGTCCCACGAATTCCTTCCCTAATTGTTCGCTTTGAACAGATTTTGCACCGATTCGGTGAGATTTCCGAGCACTCCTGACAAACATTACGCACACAACAACATTTACAACAGTTCTGTAGTGGCCAGTCCTAAGTCTGTGGAAAATGTGAAGGCAAATATTGGGAGTAAATTCAGGAACCAACGCGAACATTTCATGAAAACGATATGAGAACCAACTACGTCGTTGGGTACCGTTTCGGTAACACCCAATAAAACATCGTGTAGTTACATTGTTCAAACGCAAAAGTCAACAATTAGAAGGAAAACATCATCGGTATGATGGAACGATAAAATTTGCAAGCCTAACAATCAAAGTGGTACGAATTTCTCAGCGGGTTGACACGTGAAGAGGAGCTACTATTTTCTTGTCATGTATTAAAAAAGTTCCAGCCATGCAGTATGATCTTATGAGCGAATTTTCGTAAATTATCTTACTATATTATGTTAAATTACTTTGAAAATTAAGGACTTTGAGGAAAAAGAAATCGTTAAGCACTAATTTGATGGCAAAAAACTCGTTCTAATTAACATTCTGAGATTCAATAAGCTATTTTGGATTTTTAACTTTTTTTACAGTTTTTATCGATTTTTTGGCACATTTTAATGAAATTGTGGTACATAAATGTTTTTAAACAATGTGTGTGTGTGTGTGTGTGGTAAAAATGAGAATCTATATCATGTGGTGCAGCAGTGTCCTCGTACTCACGGTGGCCGCATTTTACGTCACGATGCGGTTGCCAAGCAGATAGCAGGCGCTTTGTCATCTAGCGGTTGGGATGTCGAAAGGGAGAGACTATACCACATGCCGAGTGACCGGGGCAAGAAGCCAGATATCGTCGCGATCAAGCCCGATGGGTCTGCCATTATCCTGGATGTCCAGGTTGTCAGTGGCAGCGTGGACATGGAGCAGACCTGGCGGGCTAAGAAAAGTAAATATGATAGAAATGATCTGCGCCAAGCGATATCTGAGCTAAAAGGAGTGGCACCTAATAACATCAAGGTCATTGCCGCGACCGTGTCATGGCGCGGGGTGTGGTGCGGGAAAAGCGCCACGGAGTTACTCGAGTTGGGCATCTCGGCAGGAGTACTCCGTGGTATCACCACCCGCGTCCTGAGGGGTTCTTACTTGAACTGGTGGTCGTTTTATAGGGGCACTTCCTTTCATCCCATTCTTCCTCCTCGTCCTACAACTTCCCTTATCCCTAGAGCCGGCGTCGGGTAAACCTGGGCGTCCTCCCCACTTTTTTTTAATTTTATTTGTTTATTTTTCAATTTAATGGCGTGCCCCCTTCGTCTTTGAGGGAAGGTTTCTTATAAAAAAAAAAAAAAAAAAAAAAAAAAAAAAAGTGCGTGTGCGTATGTGTGTGTCATTCCTGACGATAATTCATCTTATGCTTTAGATAAAAATTCTGTTCTTGCGCCAAAAAATCAAGCTTTCCAAACGGAAGGATGATTTTGTTGGCCACCAACAATTTTTGAGCACATTAAATTGGCCATATTTCAAAAACTATACTAAAAAAATCACTAAGAAAGGCTGAAAACGGCTAAAAATTGTCAGGTTTATATTTTTTAGCAGAATATTAGCCAAAAAAGGTGACCAACAACGAACCAGAACATTATGAAATTTACGCACAAAATCATGCAGAAAATTGTACTTAAAAGTGCATTAATATTTGCTGGAAAATCTATCAAAACGACAGATAGAACCAAAATTCCTGATTATTCCTTGAATTGCAGAATATTATTTTGAACGAGTATCGCTACCATAAAATTAGTAATTAACTGTTTCTATGCGCTCAAAATACTCAAATTTCAAAACAGTGCAACAAATTCCAAAACATTGTATTCCACAAACTTACAAAATTACACAATATTTTTTATCATACAATATAATACGATAGTTTACGAAAATTCGCTCATACGATCATGCTGCATGACTGGAGCTTTTTTTAACCCAGTGTTATTGAACACAATTTACCGGAATAATCAATCGAAACGGGATTTCACTTTATTGTACGCAGTATTAACTCAACTCGTCTCATTTCTCATTCATCTGTGTTGCAGCTTGCGGTCAGGTGGAGATCGGATTGCAAGGGATGTTCGGGCCTTGGGAGCCAGTGCTGGGGGCTCACGTTCAAAGCCTCTGTGAAGCCCTTGATCTTCCCCACATAGAAGCCCGACTCGACCTGGACCAGGGTCACAGAGAGTTTTCTATCAACCTTCACCCGTCGCAAAACCACCTCAACGCCGCTGTCAAAGATTTGATCACCTTTCTCAACTGGACGAGAGTCGCTATCGTCTACGAGGAAGACTACGGTGAGCTATAATTATCCTCATTCATTTCCTTCCCGTAGGTATCGCAATATACCTACCCAACTTAATTGTAATTGTATAAAACATTCTTAAATGCCTCATTGAAAGATACGAAACTTGATATATAATTCATTATCAGTATACAGAGTTGGGCAGTAATTAATTACATAGGTGATTAATTACAATTTCAATTCCATGGGGTAATTGTGTCAAATTTTTGGTGAGCTACCTCCAAAAAATTAACATTGGCGCACATTACACCTCACGATTACTCAAATAAAATTACCTGCAATTACACAACTACAAATTGCATTGGCAATTACATTAATTGTACTTAATTGTAATTGCAATTACATTTAGGTCAGAAGTAATTGTAATTAGAATCCACAATTACAATTACTTTTGGGGACAAATTAATTGCAATTTCAATTACAGTTACATTCAATATACTTCACGCTAAAATGTCTATAATGGAACAGTACAACAGGTTCCCTCTCTCTCTCCCTCCCTACCTCTCTCTCACCCCCTCTCTCACACTCTCACTTATACGTACATTATGTATATAATAGACACTAGGGATATCTCCCCTCTCCCATTCTCACTAACGTTAGGAGTTCTTGTACCCTGGGTAAAACCAGCTTTCCCATAAAGTTTTGCCGAGGAATACGAGCCCAAGGGAGCAGGCCAAACTCAGCTCCTGAAGCCGTCCGCGTTGCCAACTATGTGCCATGGTGAACTCAAACTCAACATTCTCCTCAGTCAACACTCCGTTCCAGTACCAATGCAGGGGACTCCCCACAACGTGTGAATCATCTGATGTCGTGTACTTGCTGGAGTGCTTGCACTGTTCGAGTTTCTATGTTGGAAAGACCATCACTGCTCTCAACACAAGAATGAATGCCCACCGTGTGTGTGCATGCAGCATCTCAAGGAGTCACTGATTTGGCATCATGCTATACAGTAAAGATGCAGAGAGCACTGTCGGGAGACTCAACCGACGTGGAGGTTCAAATTTCTTAGCGTGCACATCAGTGGGGGCACATTCAGAATCTACCTATTCTGAATGTGAACAGGTAGACCCGAGCGTTTTTTTTTTTTTTTTTTTTTTTTTTTTTTTTTTTTTTTTTTTTTTTTTTTTACATTTTATGTCTTTGCTATAGCACAGACTCCTTAAAAAACGTCACGGAAAATTACTCACGAAAATATTTTGATGATTTCCGCTTACAACCGAGTCGTTGCTAGGGAAATGGTACTTCGTCGTTTTTCATCCCACAAAATTCGTTGACCATTCGTTCGAAAGCTCTCGATTTATCCAACCATATTATGTTAACTACTGCGAAGTGCGTGGCCAACAAGCTGAGTTATGAGCAAGGTTATTTGAATAATATTTTCTACACTCAGGTGATCATTCTCAATCATTGATATTGTGAACATGATTGCGCCCGCTTGTTAATTTCTGATGATTTAATTGAGCTGGTGTTTCGATGATTTGATTCATAGCAGGTGATCCGAATATTGCGAGAACGGTTTGATTTGTGAAGCGGTGGTTAAATCATCTTAATAGGTAATTTCTATGCTTTACACTCTAGGAAGCTGTAATTTCGTATGTCGCCTCTTTAGGACATTTACTTGACGATGCCCAGGGTCCGGATCAGATGAGTGGCTCTTAAAGCTAATTTCTATGTTTTACACTCTAGGAAGCTGTAATTTCGTATGTAGTCTCTTTAGGACATTTACGTGACGATGCCCAGGGTCCGGATCAGCTGAGTGGCTCTAAGAGCTTGCCTACGAGTCTGCAACCCATAGGTACTTGTCTTCAACTAAAGACGTAAAAAAATGTCCCAATGTGTTGCAGACTCGTATGCAAGCGTTTTGTTTATAGATCAGGCACAGCATTTTTTTTTTTTTTTTTTTTTTTTTTTTGTGTGATGTACTTAATGTAGTTATTTTGTTTTTCCTAAATCGTTACCTTTCCTATCCCCCTCTCCGCTCCCACTTCCTTGTTGCTCAGCTGCCTGACCGCTAATAAATCCTCCTTTTCGGGAAATTTATGAAGTGCGCGTTTTCATCCCCACTACCTAAGGAGGTGATTGCTGTATCGGGTCGCAAGGGCATCAGTGTGTTGAAAACGCTCGAAGCGAAGCATCCTGTTACAAACCACTTCTTTTGTCCTTCCCCTTGTTTCTCTCTCTGTCTCTCTCTCTCTCTCTCTCTCTCTCTCTCTCTCTCTCTCTCTCTCTCTCTCTCTCTCTCTCTCTCTCTCTCTCTCTCTCTCTCTCTCTCTCTCTCTATATATATATATATATATATATATATATATATATATATATATATATATATATATATATATATATATATATATATATATATATATATATATATATATATATATATATATATATAGAGAGAGAGAGAGAGAGAGAGAGAGAGAGAGAGAGAGAGAGAACCTTTTTTTATTGTTCCGTTAGAGGCATTTTAGCATAATGTATTTACAATTACTGGATCTTACATGTAATTGTAATTCAATTACTTTTGTATGAGATGTAATAGTGATTGAGGGTTGAAATTACAATACTACTTACGTGTAATTACAGTACTTGTAATTGTCATCATTCAATTACAAATTACCTGTAATTGTAATTGTAATTACATTTTACCCAACACTGTTAGTATAGCACCAAATATTGCCGGTTCAAAGAACCAAAACTCGTAATTTATTCTTTGAGTCAATGTTAATTTATACCTCATTGGGAAACGTGTATGTTTAATACAGAATAATACTTCTCACCTCGATTCCTTGATCAGAGAAACATTGTACTTATGATGGTAGAGGTTTTATGGAATGAGATAACAATTATAGATTAACTGAACTTTAGTATAATTAAAAGAGAGATTCTCGACTTGCAGAGTTTATGAGAGGCTTGACAGGTGAGAACAGAGTGGTCGTAGGCCACAAAACATCGAAGAGTAGGAAGGGAGCTATGAAGTTGTGTAAAACTGCGAAAACGTCACAGCCTTATGAATCACATTACTTAGGGTAATTAATACTGTACTAGAGAATATATTATTGTTTGCGTAAAATGAGTTACTAAAAACGCAGGGGTATAATATTATTCTCATTCTCGTACATTTGTATAAGTAGTTTTTCTTATGTTGTAATTTTGAGACTGTATAGAACACACAAAAAACATACCTGTCATAGATACTAGTTTGACATCGTGGATACTTGTTACTGATAGATGACATCCCTATTTTAGTAAATATGATTTTCACTCAAAAAATTAGGTCGTTGTCTGATGAAGAGATAGAAACAATTAACTAAGACGAATAATTTATATTTATCATAAAATCGTTCTCATTTTTATCACTTCCGACATAGAAATGACAGGAAGGTAAAAATATTCTTTGATGTGATAGATTCTATTTTCAATTAAAAGAAATGAATGTTTAATGTATACGTAGTTGTACTTCCAATCATTTTTACATGTTGTCATTTACATATCCTAATATTCTTATTATAATTTCCCTTATGCCACGTGAAGGTACAAGCCAAGGCAAGGCGTGTGTGTGTATCTGTACTATGCCAAGTATACAAGGGAATTTGAGGTTCTACGAAAGGTGTCTTATGACAAATGTTTTGCTTACGTAGACTATAAGTTTTAGTAAGTATTTTTGGAACATTTAAAAAATAATAAACTTATTTTTTTGACAGCAAAATCAATCAGCGCCAAAGGTCAGGAAAATTTTTGGAAATGAAATTAACTTGAGTCCTGCTTTGTAGATAGCTATGTGAATATTGCTATATTTTTGATATATAGTGATATTGGCTTTAATATTCATGAAAATTTCCTTGTGGTATGTTTTACTCGTACTAAGACCTCGTCTCCATTATAGACCTTCAACACCCAATTAGAATAGGTTTCACTAACTCCGACTTTGCATGATGCTTCCAACATCCCGTACATTTTGTCCTTCGATTCCGGTTTAATGATAAGGTAATATTTTAAGTTTCTTTGTGGTATTGGTAATGAAAAATACCCATTAGGGTGCCCGCTATTTTTGAGAAAGGTGGAATTTTGATGATCTCCACCCGAAATTCGGTTCAAAATGTCAGAAAAATGACCCCTGAATTTTCAGATTTTTTGCATAACAAAAACCCATGCCGGTAGCTCGATTTTGGTTTTTGAAATACGCTTTTTTTTTTGCCAATATCAGACTCTTGAAGAAAACATTTACAAACATCTTTGTAAAATTGTGAAACTTTGTATAATCACGTTTTTGGGGTGGCTAAACTCGAATATGCAGTCAAAACAAGTCGACAGCAACAACTTTTCACAGTTTGGAATCTCAAAATCGTCAAAAGCATGTCAAAAAATGACAATTTTTCAAAATTCATTGTAAAATTATGAAAATTCATATTTTTATGTTTTTTGAGTCGCTGAACTTGAATTTGCTTTTTTGTTGAATTTAAAATTCTAACAGAAATACGTAAAAATACGAATTTTTATAATTTTACTATGAATTTTGAAAAATTGTCATTTTTTGACATGATTTTGACGATTTTGAGATTCCAAACTATCAAAAGTTGTTGCTGTCGACTTATTTTGACTGCATATTCGAGTTCAGCGACTCCAAAAACCAAGTACCAAGTACCTATACGAAGTTTCACAGGTTTACAAAGAAGTTTGTAAAAGTTATATTTAAAAGTCTGATATAGGCAAAAAAACGTATTTCAAAAACCAAAATCGAGTAACCGGCGTAGGTTTTTGTTATGCGAAAAATCTGAAAAAATTCAGGGTCATTTTTTGACCTTTTAAACCAAATTTCGTGTGGAGGTCATCAAAATTGCACCTTTCTCAAAATGGCGGGCACCCTAATACCCATGGGTTTGAAAAAGGTACATTAACTATTAATAAATGGAAGGAGATTCCATCCTAGGAAGTTTGAAATCAATCTCACTCTCCTGTACTATGAGTAGGTAGTTTTCTCACCACGGTATTCAAAATTTTGCGCAATGGTGACGCCAAAGCTGCCCTCCCTCACTGGTAACGTCACTGGTGCAGCAAAATTTGAAAAATCATAGAATGAAAACTACTCATCGTAGAAGAGTGCAAATGGTGTCGAATTTCTTAGCAGTGAATCTATCTTCATTTACAAAATATACATAATTACTTGGGTAACGCTCATTGATATTTTTTGTTGTCTAATAAAAAAATAAAACTAATTTCGAAGGACCTTATTAACTGTTATAGGTAAATTTTGATCAATCAGGTATATAAGTTCAATTGATTTTGAGGATGGTACATGATCGTGGGAGGAGTAATGACGGAATACTTTTTAGTCTCCATTTTCTTATTAGCAACAATACAAATACACTTGTTCTATCTTACAATGGGAGTGTGTGGCAAGTCCAGCGCCGATCTCAATGAGTTCCTGCAGATCAAAAATGAGTGGAAATGAGAAACATATTTTTAAAAAAGGCTAAATTTGGCGTTCACGAAACTTATGCCACACACTTATTTCAACCGATTTCACTGAATCTCAAACCAGAGTGTTTATAGCAAAAACATTCGTCTGATTTGTAGAGATTTCCCTATTTAAGCCTCAGGGTGGCCCCCAACTGGAAAAGTCAGGGAAAACCTGGAATCGTCAGGGAATTTTGGGGGGTCAGGAAAAGTCAGAGAAATGTCGGGGAAATCAGGGAACCACCAAATCTCAGGGAATTTTTTATATGAAAACTTGGTGGAATAATTTAAAGCGTTTTTAGGTATATTATAACTCCTAAACAACCAAACTTCAATAGCGTACTTTATCATACTAGGTACATATTATTTCATAGGTGAGTTATACGAATGACAAAAAATAATCATCAAGAGTTGTGGTTAAACTGTTCAAAAGTAACAACGCTACACGCACATAAAAAGTGAATGGATATGCCATTGGCTTTCCTGGTAACTATATCACCTAGAGTAAACCATTTATGAGAAAAATCCACTGAGTATTTAACTAGGGAGAAAAAACCCAGCAGAGTAGTGGATTGATCCAGTAAGGGTCCCAAAACTAGTTTATATATATATACATAAGCAAGGACTTCTCAGGAGGGTCAAGGAGGGGGAAATTGGCCTATTGGTTTTTGGAGTCACGTGTTATAAATTCACAGAGCAACTTTCCAACGAACGATTTTTGAGGGTTGGGTAAATCAGGAAGTTATACTCTCTCTAGCAATGATTGGAAGTAGGTGAAAATAAGCGTGACGTTTTTTGCTGTCGGTCGAAAGTTTTGTAATAATAAAATAATGTAATAAACCAGAGCTAAGAAAGCCATGCAGAGAAAAATGTACTTTAACAAATAGCTTCAGATCACGAATTGAGGGACAATAAAATATTAAATAAAATGTCATGCAGCATGATCGTAATGGTGAATTTTTGTAAATTATCGTATTACATTCAGGTTAAATTGTTATAATATTTGAGCTCTTCGAGGGCAATGTAATTGTTAAACATAAGTAGACAACATATAAATAGTCTGGTTTTTTTGCGTAAAATAGGGCTCACGCCATTGCTGAATAAAGCGCCAACATGCAGCAATCATTTCAACAAAATTCATCATTTCATTTTCAACAAATTCATTCATTCATCATTTTCAACAAAATTAGGAACCGTTAGCCTTCAGAAGGAATAGAACAGGCATGCTTGTCAGGCTTGTTTCATTTTGGACGCCCACAAGCATTTTAAGAAATTTCAAAGAAATATTGTCAATTTATTTATCTTCTTACTACTACTGATTTTAAGATATTGCTATGCTTATACCGATGCTTTAGGAATATTGAGTCAAGTATTTCCTCAAATATTCAAAGAGCCGTGAATTATACCTGTTCGTTTAGGTATAATTCTCTTAATTGAAATAAATCCCAATCCTCACGCAGAAGTTTTCCATTGAGAAGTTTTCCATTGAGCAGGTAACTTCTCGTCCGGATGATTAATACCTACACTGATTAAAATCAAAATAAATAAAACAATCCTCCTGGTATTTATGTTACAGATAATTCTCAATAAGATCATGTTCTTGACCCAAGTAGACGTGCAGAATAAATACTAGAGTACATTATTTTCTGAAACTCTTTTACTACGTTCCGAGAATCGGAAGCCGTAAACATTTTCCTCCCTCAATATTAATACAACTTTTCACTCATTTGTAATCACCATAACTTTTATAATCTCTATGGGATATCTCCTGAGATTTCTCAACTAAATGGAAAGTATATTGAGTCTATTTGCATTGTTTCGGGTTTTGAGTAGTCATAAATATGATACCGAAAAACATATTTTTGTATGTGTAATAGCACACTAAATTATCTATTAGTAAGTTTCGGAAACAAAATGTTCATAACCAGACAAGATTCACCAATTATGGATGAAGACAATTTTCACCAGAATATGAATCTTTATTAATAAAATCGTAAGTATGTCTGACTGTACATTGATTAGAATCATGAAATTTTGCGTTTCTCTTCCGTTTCTTGCTATTTGTAGACGATTGGTACCATTTTCTCAATTTTTCCCTGTATGTCTGTCCGTATGTTTGTCCGCTTTTCCGGGTTACAGGGGGGGGGGGGGGGGGGTCATTGGACAACTGATATGAGTGGCGGAAATGTCTGTATCAGTCCAACTAAAGACATTATTGAACGAAATGGGAATCTGATTGGTCGAATATGTTTGGATTATTGTAACTTAAATCAAAGGCTACTTGGAATTTTCTATATCTACCCCATAGGAGGTGGTTGAGACGTAATTGTTGAAATATGTTCGGGTTACTCCAAATTGAATCGCTGACTAGGTACTTGAAATTTTCAAACCCGACCATCAGGGTTTTGGGGGGGGGAGTGTGTGAAATGAAATGAGGTTATCTTGGACATCACTAAACAAACTGGAGCTGATTGGTAAGAAATGTATGAAATACTCTTACTTGAATATCAGACTACTTCAAGTTTTCCACTCTAACCCATAGGGGGTGTTTTGGGTGAGGGGAGGGAGGTATCATTAACATCACTGAATAAACTGCGGAGCTGATTGCTAAAATATGTTCGAAATACACTAACTCAAATCACAGGCTACTTGAAGTTTTTCAAATCTGACCCAAAGGGGGTGCTTTATTAGAGGGTGGGGGGGGGGGGGGGGGGGTAAAATGAGGTATCTTGGACATCACTGAATAAACTGTGGACCCGATTGATTAAATATGTTTGGAATACTCTAACTTTAATCACAAACTACTTGAAATTTTCAAATCTAAACCATAATGGGTATTTTGAGGGAGGGGTAGGGGTGGAATGGGGGTGTCTTGAACATCACTGAATAAACTGAGGACCTGATTGATAAAATATAGGCTACTTGAAATTTTTCAAATCTGACCCAAAGGGGGTGCTTTATTAGAGGAGGTAAGTGGGGGAGGGGGGGGGGGGTAGAATGAGGTATCTTGGACATCACTGAATAAACTGAGGACCCGATTGATTAAATATGTTTGGAATACTCTAACTTTAATCACAAACTACTTGCAATTTTCAAATCTAAACCATAACGGGTATTTTGAGGGAGGGGTAGGAGTGGAATGGGGGTGTCTTGAACATCACTGAATAAACTGAGGACCTGATTGATAAAATATGTTTGGATTACACTAAAAAACCACTGCCTACTTAGAAATTTTCAATTCCGACCCATAGAGGTGTTTTTGGGGGAGGGGGTTTGGAAAGGGGTGTCTTTGACATCACAGAACAAACTGTGGATCTGATTACGTCAACCTCAATCACAGGCTAGTATAAAGCAAAATAAAGCTTGCGTATATTCAAGCAAACCTTTGCAAAGCACGGGTGAACCAGCTAGTGTAATATACAAGACTGGGAATTTTATCATGAAAGAAAGCTTGAGATGCGTCGAGTTTATTATGAATGAGAAAACGTTCGCTGAATACACAAACTATGCCATTTCCCAACTGATTGAGACCTTTTCCACATAGATTAGGACCTTTTCCAGTTAGGTTTGAACTTTTTTCATTTTAATTTTCCACTTTGGAAATTATTAACATCTTGAAAAATAATGTTTCTTATAAAAAATATAAATGAATTGGTGGAAAAATATAAATATTATTGAGTAATGCATGCATTACGGATACATCCTGAAATTCCTCATAAATAGATTTTTATATAATTATAATGAAAATGGCGAATAGATCGTGATTTGTTTTAGCAAATATACGTAGAATTGCTATGGAACAAAAATTTTAAAATTACATTTTTGAAAATGTTCTTTATAAAAATGCGCTTAAAGTAATTCTGAAACGATTCCTGAAGGTTGCGCATATATATATAATCTTTATCATCACTGAACGAACTTGGGATTTGACGGTCGAATATGTTTAGACTACTCTAATTCAAGTCAAGGACTACTTTTTTCAAATTTTTGACATTTGACCAAGGGGGGGGGGGGGGGGGTGTTAAAGCGTTTTGAACTTCGTCCCTGAGTGGGCGAATCTATCAGAATTACTTTAACTTCGGTCACAGGCTATTTGATAATATTCAAGTCAACCTGTGCAACGCACGGGCGAACCAGCTAGTTACGTAAATAACTTTAAACCAGAACTATCAAAGATGTATGCACAAAATTGTGCTAAAAAATGTACTTGAGTTTTATTAATTTCTGACTAAAAATCGATAAAAACTGTTGAAAATATAACTTAACAGAAATCATTTTTTGAATGCCTTGCTAACTGTTATTTAGAATAACTTTTGTGTCATTAAATTTATATTTAACAATTCCATTTTTCTCAAAATACTCACATTTCAAAGCAATTTAGCATAAATTTAACACGATAATTCATTAAAATTCGCTCAAATGATCATGCTGCATGACTGGTACTTACTAGATGTAACCTCTCTATTATAACCTAACATGTTATGTTACAAGCTTCAACCCATCATCCCCTCCGACAACCATGAGTACCTATGTATGAAGTATGAAGAGATTTTACAAAATATTGGTTGAAAGTATCATGATATATTAGAGAGTTCCTAGTAGATGCGTAAAACACAATACGTCGTGCGGTATCGACAATCCGGCACCGTAACTCAAACGCTATGAGTTACGGTGACGCAGCTTTCCGTACAGATACCTACGTTAACGGATCGCAATCCGGAAAAACCGTTATCGCCTAAAATAACCTACTTCCATGGACTCAAATACCTCCTAAGGATAATATCCTCTTTCCATGGATTTAGCGTTACAACTAGATCCGTTAAGGACTTGACGTGACTTTAAGGTGCGGTTAAAATATTTCTCGTTACCGCACGCCGTATTGAGACCGACGGATCTACTAGGAACTCTCTATTATCCCTCTACCTTGAATCATCCAAATCGGTTGGGAATTGGATAAATGAACAGTTCATTTGCCCCTACATTACTGCTCTTCAAAAACATACGTCATCAAAATTGAAACCAAAAGATTAAAAGAGATACAATAAACGAAACTATCACGATTTATCGTAGTTCCCTCCCCCCCCTCCATTTACGACAGTAAATGAACTTCCAAGGCTATTAGCTTTACTGGATTAGAATTAGGATCGAACAAATAGTAAATACTGTTGCGGAAATCAGATGGGCACAGTGAAAATATCACCCCTTTATTCACCCCCTTCCAGAACTCAATTAACTCCTGACGTATCTTCCAAAACTAGACCGAATTCAGAATTGAATGAAAAACAATCACGAAAATCTGACGAGAATAGTTCAAATAGGGGGTGAGAAATAACACAAAGCAATCCACGTTGCGTCAATGAAATATTTTTGACTATTTGAAATACGAGTATTTTTGGCTATTTACTAGTATTGAATTGCGTGGTTACCAAGAGTAATAATCCATCATTTTCTATGTTTTTAATCAATATAATTTAAAAGTGAACGATATGACTTGATTTTCGTACAAATCCTTAGATCTCAGAAATGTAATGTCCGGTGGCACCCTATAAAGAATAAATTATAATTCGCGAGAAAAAAAGGTTCTCTTGACTTTCAAGTAGGGAAGAAACTTTTCGGGGGTGGCCCGATGAAAACCCGGGAAAACAAATTTTTCGTCAGTTTTGAATCACCTTCCCCTCCATCCCCCTATCACAACAGTGAATCCGAAATTCCCAAGGTTTGTTGCACAACTTGAGTATAGAATCGAACAGAATAAGCATTGCGGAAATCTGAGGGTAGTAGCGTGACGAAATTGTAGCCCGGGTAATGTCGGCAAAATTTAACACACTCACAATTTTTCATTTGTATTTATTTATTTATTTTTTAATTCATTAATCATAAGTGAATATATTGGTGCTGCGTTAACGAGAACAATGAAAACTTTCCAGTCACGCTGCGTGATCGAATGAGCAAATTTTCGTAAATTATTGTATACCTATTTAATGTTATGTTTTATTTGTATGTTTTATAATGTTATTTTTTTTTCTCGTGAGACGAAGGTTCTGGGTTCGAATCCCAGCCAGGCTTTTTTTTTTTTTTTTTTTTTTTTTTTTTGAGACGAATTGCATAGCAAATTATCCTCGATTTCTACGCAGTAAAAAAGAGAAAAGATCAGGGGGGTCCAGGGGGCCGAAGGGCCGAGTTTTATATATATATATATATATATATATATATATATATATATATATATATATATATATATATATATATATATATAGATTGGTAGGTTGTTTTCGACTGTATTCTATATAAAATTTGAAGTTGGGGGATCTTGAGGTTCAGTCATTGGTTTAGGTTTTCATCAGGCCATATATTCGATTTATTTGTAAATCTTCATCAGGGCTATACAACAAGGAATATAATATGGAGTTAGTCATACAGTAGGATATTATATAGCAGGATAGTCAACTGAGTAGGTTATGTAGAGGTACATTTTCCTCTTATAGTTGTAATAACATCATCCACCACCATACAACACCATCCACCACAGTAACAACCCAACATAAATAACAATACACCATAAACCAAACAACAACAACACGACACAAACAAAATAAACGAGCCTTCAAAACACATGGTCACACCATAGCTAACAAATTTAAAGTAGAATCAAATCATCTTACTTGTATTATATGAGTAACAAGAAAATTAAAAACAGTGAAATAGTGGCAGTTAAACAGGTGTTTGTCTCATTTTGAGTAAACTTATGTGACGGAAAAAAACCAAACCCCCATCTAAGGTATGTAACTATGATTATTACATGTACCTCTACATAACCTACTCAGTTGACTATCCTGCTATATAATATCCTACTGTATGACTAACTCCATATGATATTCCTTGTTATATAGCCCTGATGAAGATTTACAAATAAATCGAATATATGGCCTGATGAAAACCTAAACCAATGACTGAACCTCAAGATCCCCCAACTTCAAATTTTATATATATATATATATATATATATATATATATGTGTGTGTGTGTGTGTGTGTGAAAAAGCGTTAAACTCTATAATTCGTTTCAAATTTCTCAAAACGGATTTCTATGAAGAAAAATTTTCGAAAATTTTGATTTTAACATTTTTGGAGCCATTGCAATAGTTTCATTTTTTTACGAAAATTCGCTAAAAGCGCCAAACTCTTGAATTCGTACCAGAATGCAAAAAAAAAAAAGTTCCAGTCATGCAGCATGACCGTATGAGCGAATTTTCATTGGTGATCGTTTTATATTGTTACTTTATTTTGAAATTTGAGCACTCTGAGTCCGAAAAAATCGTTAATCATACATTTTATGGCAAATAAACTCGTTCAAAATCATATTCTACGATTCAAAACAGATTTTGGATGTATAGCAAATTTTCAGTTTTTATAAATAGATTTTTCAGCAAATATTAATGAAAATTAAGTAGGTACTTTTTTCACCATAATTTTGTGAATACATTTTTCAACGTTCTAGTTCATCGTTGATACTCGTATTTTGACTAAAATTCTGCTAACAATGAGTAATTTAACGATTTTTGGCCATTTTTAGCCAGTTTTAATTATTTTTTGAGCACATTTTTAGAAATTTGACCAATTTACTGTGCTCAAAACGTGTTGTCCAACGAACTCATCCTTTCGTTTGAAATGCTTGATTTTTTGGCGAAAGAACGAAGTTTTTATCTCAATTCTATCGAGAGTTATCGTTTAGGATGACACACACACACACTCATTTCAGAGTGCTTCAAAACAGATTTCGATGAAGAAAATATTGATTTTAAAATTTTTGGAGCCATTGCAATAGCTTTATTTTTTAAGAAAATTTGCTAAAAGGATATCAATGACGAATATTTGCGATAATTTTGATTTTTAATTTTGGTGTAATTGCAATTGCTTCATATTCTAAGGATGATTCTCTAAATGTTAACAGATTTCTTTTTTTACCCGAATGCCTTCGGCTCCCTATCCATTTCAGGATTTCCAGATCCTTAACAAGCATTCAAAAACGCATACTTTTTCTTATAACTTCGTCTTAGTTAATACAATTGGAGAAACCACTGAAGGTCCTGACGGGGAGTACGGTAAGTCCGTCGCCTATCTCAATTAAATATTTGCTGGAGATTTTACTTCAAAAGTTGGTTTTCATATGCTTTGTGATTCGACAGAATGGGACCTTAGACCTTTAAGAACTATAAAAAATGGTCAAAAATGACTACATTTGGCGTACGTGAAACTGATTCTGCACCCATGTGTTTGAACTATTTTCAATGTAACTCGCATCAGTATTTCTACATAAAAACATAAGTTTCTTGTATTGAGATTTCCACATTTAAGCTCAAGGAAGGCCATAGTGCAGCTCGTGAAATATGGCTAACGTCATTACTGGATAAAGCGTCTACAAGCAGCTCTAAAAAACCCACAAGATATTTTTCAACAAAGCTAGAAATCGTTAGGCCTACAGAAGTAGCTGACAAGTGCATATATAGCCTAAAACCCTCAATTTATAGTGTATTTTACCCTCATACAAGTGTGAATTCCCTTTCGAATTTCTGTAGAATTTTCTAAAATACATGGGAGCATTCAAAACAGAAGAGTCAATTTCTTCTGAAATTGGTAAATATTTTACGCGCTGCATTCTTGCCTTCCTGGAGCTTAAATAGAAAAATCCTGATGTTCGAGTCTAATGATTGCTGATGTAGAAACACTGATGTGAGTTTCATTGAAATTGATTCAAACGCGTGGGAGCAGCAACAGTTTCGTTAATAACGCCAAATTCAGCCATTTTTGACTTTTTTAATATTTTTTTTAAAGTTCTAACAGCCCAGCCTGCCGAACGGCAAAATACTTGTAAACTCATTTTCGATTAAGAAACTCCAGTAAATATTTCGTTGAGATCGACGACGGACTTACCGCGCACTCCTCTTGTAAGTAGAAAAAGTTTAAACCTAAGTGGAAAAGGTTTGAATCAATCCGAAATGGTTTATATATATATGCTACAGTTTTTGTAAATTAAATGTGTACATAAATGAATATTATGTACATCTTTTTCGTGGACGGTCGATAGAATTTGAGATTTTCGGGAATAGAATGTCGTTATTCAGAATATACTTATCGTAGTTATTATTAATTTGGCAACAAAGCGAGGAACATGTTTCATTATTCCCATAGCGAGTCATTGATTTATTTACAATTCTTTACAAATGAATCTACCCACGCAATCTCTAGGGTGTAAATACCTTGTACATCTCTTCTAACTAAGTTTTCCAACAATGTAAACATCACTCTATATTTAATGTTATGCAAGCGTAAACAGTGTTCGATCAACATGCAGTAGGTATTGACCCTATTCCTCATTCCTTGAGAGCCTCAGCACAAATTAACACCAACACTGCGCTGATTTCAATTTTTACAACCTGTATGAAAAACGAACAACTTTTGTTTTATTGTATTTTGGTAATTATTTTTTCCCCTTTTATACCCTACCGTTTTTGGAGTTTTTTACGCTAAACTTTGCTTTTTGGTACATTTTGACACCGGTTTTTCAGCATGCTGTACATTTTTTTTGTTTTGTTTTTTGCAAACGTGCATGAGCTTTTTTCATGTCACATTTTCGTTTATCACAATGATGTTTTGCAACACAACTTTTGTTTTTTGTACAATATCACCTTATCTCTCATTCACCATTAAAACTATAGACTACGATTTTTGAAAGGCAGTTACTAAAAGCAACTATAGGAGATACGTGATATTTTTATAATTAGGTACGCTACTTTAAAAAATTTGGAGGTGGTTTTGGATCCGGCCGGAGCTTTCCGGTTTCTTTTGTTATTTGATGTGCTGAACCCAAATCCGAGGTCAGTTTTTGTTTTGTTTTAACCTCGTTTTTCCATAATATAGCTTTTTTTCACTTTTTTGAGCACAAAATTTTCAAGATTTTTCATTGAAAACATTTAAAAATTAAATGCCTTTCAAAGGTGCTTAACTTCAGTAAAATTTATCGCAGATTCCGAATATCACGTCAATTTGTCTATATCACCGCTCCCAACTTCCTATGTTCTCAAAAAATCTTGCGAGAAGTGTGGTAAAATCCCAGTTTTTTGTCAATATTCTGCTCATTTTATGAGTTGATAATAGAAAATTAGGCTTGGGAAAATTCTCTTGTATCTGCAACTTAGAGAGAACATTTCTCCGCATTAAATGAGACCAATCACGCGTTTTTAGGTAACTAACGGAAGTACGATTTAGAACAGCTCACCGATTCATATCGCGTCCTTTTACCGCTTTTGAAGTTAATGGGTATGTTCGCAGTGACCATCAAACCGGTAAAAAACGGTTGGAAACGCGTTTAGGGCATTTGCAGATTCCATTTGGGGAAATCTCTGATTGTATAGTATCCATAGTGGTCCGTTCGCAGTGACCACCAAACCAGTTTGAAACAAGTTGTGGATCGGTTTGACCGATCAAAGAAATTTCTGCTGACCCATCTGACGGTTTGCCTCCCACCACACCGCTACTATAAGTAGCCAATCAAATCATTCCACTGTGAGATGTGTGGGTAGCGGGAGCCCAGAGAGCTGAGTTTACCTTAGATATGACAAGATAAGCCAGCCGAAGGAGATAAGATAGCTATCGGATATCTGCATGTCGTGCACTGTTTACTAAGTTATGCCTTTGCATTTACCCTCGTTTTGCTTCTACGGTTATTTTTCAAGAGTTTTAGTCTGAGTTGTGTGATATGGCAAATGTTATTGGCGACGTTGAATGGGAATCTTCGTCTGAATAGCAACAAAATACAGAATCATACATTAAAATGTTATTACTTAATCACAACTGAGAAGTTGTTCGTAAAGCTTTCAAAATTACAAATTAAGAACGAATCGACCTCGAATTGAGTTGAATTCTTCCCCCAAGATAAAAACCACATTCTCCCGTAAAATCATCAGCTGGAGGGAAGAAAAGATTGAGCATGGATCCATATCGCATGGATTTCTTATTCCTCTTGGAAGATTTGTTACCAATGTATATTTTTCATTTTTCAACCTGTTTGTTGTCTTGCAGGCTATCTCTTTACGGTTCAGGTTCATTATTAATACATAAAATGTTTACCTATTCAATGAATGGCGCAGGTTACAGCAGTTGGAGGCTATGCGACGGTTTACTTCAGTCAAACCCTTTTGCAGTGCGGATTTGGTTACCTAGGTTTGAAATTAGGTGGTGGTCACGCATAAGTACCAAACCAATCACAAACCTGGTTACCAGCGGTTGGCATCCGTTTCCAACCGGCTCTGCGAACAAACCTAATGAATTGTTTTTGAGGATGCCAAAACCTCGTAAAAACTGCGTGAACAGCTCAAATATGTATTTTTTCCATATATGGAGAATGAGGTCATGGCAAGACAAGACAACAAGGGCGACTGGTGGCATGCAAAACGGCAGATACAGAGACCAATAACAGCTATTTTGAGAATATAGGCCGAGAGTGGCCACCTCATACCTACGTAAACGAACCTCAGATATCACAGAAACTACTGTTATCCTGTTCATCCAATCGACTTGAGCGGCCTACAAAACAGCTAGATAGATATTATAATACTCGTAGGTTGGTCTGAGCATACACAGCGTGCATTGATTCCCCAAAGTATAATAGACAGAATTTAAATTAAGCTGGTAGTTGAACGCGTTTTCGTTTGGGATCGTGAATTTGTAATGTATGACAAAATAAATCGAACCTCCGTTATTTTCAGACCTAAAAACGCGTGTTTGGTCTCATTCGATGCGGAGAATAGCCCTATTTAAAATGCAGATCCAAAAGAATTTTTGAAGGCCTAATTGAGTACAGTGATGCCCACTCTTTAGCCCCTAAAGTGGGTAGAAAAACCCCAAAAATAAAATGATACAACTAAGACTAGATGTAAAATAGGCTAATAACTATATACATGCTACTATGTACAATCAGCGAAGTGAAATAAAACTGCGACTAGATGTATATAAATATATCACAGATCAGATATCACAGTTCATAGTAGAGCTCAGCGGCTCACAGGTACAACAACAGGTGTCTGGTCCAGATAAAACGTCAACCCACTGTGGGGGGCCGATGCAGGACTCGGAGGTCCACAAGCTGGGCAGTCCTCCAGAAAGTGGCGAATGGACAGATCACCCTCACACAACATCTCGAGCTTCTGTACTAAGCAGGTGTCTGTGAGTAAGACAGGTATGGCCAGTGGCAACCCGGTTGACCACTATTCGATCCCTCCTTGGAAGTAGGGTTGCGAAAGGGCCCACCGGGGTCAAGTCCTGAAGGACACCCCTCAGACCAGTGGCATCACCCTGCCATTGCTCATGCCAGATGGAATTGGCTTTATGTTGCATGTAGGAGATTCGGTCCTCAATCGGCAACATATCAATGGAGTTATCACCAATGACTCTCCTTGCAAGGACATCTGCACATTCATTACCATGAATACCCACATTGCTTTTGGTATTAGAACATAAAATATGCAGAAAAAAAAAAAAAAAAAATTTCCCCACACTACTTAATAGCTAGTTTTTTGAGAAAACGGGGTGTCGGAAACGGTGCAATGGAAAAATTAAGGTGATATTCAGAATTAACGATAACTTTTACATGTTAGGCAACTTTGGAAGGCATCTAATCTGGAAGTGTCTCCAATGAAAAACCCTGAAAATTGTATGCACTCAAAAGTAAAAACAAACTATATCATAGAAAAACAAGCTTAGAAAAAGTATGATTTGGATTCAAAACATCAAAAACGTAAGAAACGGACGAGCTCCGGCCGGATGCAAGACCTCCCCTAAATTTTGTAAATCAGCGGGTAATACATAGTTTACCACTTTTGGTCAAAGGTATTCTAAAAGCATCACTTCGTTAATAGTTTTCTCAGTAAAAATCTGACTTGTACCAACCATAGTTCTGTAACCACTATAAATAAAAGTCCCAATCATGCAGCATGATCGTATGGGCGAATTTTCGAGATTTATCATATTATATCATGCTGCATTGTTTAGGAATTTAAGCCATTTGAGTGCAAAGGAATTGTTAACTACCAATTTAATTTAATTTCCCCTTGTTAAAATTCTGCTAAACCTATGAATTCATCGGTTTTTAGCAGTTTTTAACGGTTACAGTGATTTTTTTAGCAAATTTTCAGAAATGCGATCAATATGTCCTCAGAAAGTGTTGACCAACGAAATCATCCTTTCGTTTGGAAACTCCAGGATTCGTTTCAGAATTCCTCAAAACGGATTTCAATGAAAAGCATATTCGAAAATTTGTATTAACACTGTTGGAGTCATTGCAATAGCTTCTTTTTCTATGAAAATTTGCCAAGAGACAGTACGCTCAGGTGTACGCTCGTTTCCGTGCTTCCCACTTCAGCGGTCTTCAAAAGTTACGTGTAGAGACTTCATTTTCTCTCCAGATCTGCACCTACATATCACCATTAATTGAGAAGGAAAGTAGACTACATTATTTACATATGTAGATGCGTTTAAATAAATGATCATCATTCAATATCAGAGTAAATTGAATGAAGGTTTGCTCATTCTTATTTTTCGTTTTAAGGCATATTGTTGCCAATTTTCCTAAATTCAATTAATTTAATTAAGCATCTCCAATCTTCTTGTTTTTTACGGAGCATGTTTTTTTTGTTTTTCTCGGCTTCACTATCAAGACCAAACAACTGGAAAAATCACTAGCACCAATTCTAGTTGTTGACTAGCCCTCCTTTTTAATCACAGCAATCAGTAGCCAATGATATTGCATGTGCGTTAATGAACACAAAATGCAAAAAGTAAACAGTATAAATTCACCTGACGAACTGTTTGATTACCATCCTCGATCTAGCACGCACTGCAAGCTTCCTACAGTAATTTCTTTCGTTTTCTTCTTAGGATTCTAGTGAATATTGAGAGCAAATATGGGTACCTTCTTTCTTGAGCCATAATATTCAATGGTGACAAATTGACAACATTTCATGTACGTACATTTAAACAGATTATTGGTGCGGAAATGCCGGTTCGAAGTCTTACAAAGGTGTTTTGGAGAGTTAAGACCTGAAGAAACTAGGAATAGTAGCCGTGAACGGGAAGCGCGGAAAAGGGAAAACACCAATGAAAAATGGCCGTGAATGTCATAAGTACTTAATTTCGTAGGTATCTGGTAAATTAGGCACAATGTACATATTTTTATATATTTGAGAGGATGGACGCCAACATGAGTTCAGGTTCCAAGTCGTCGGTTACACTTTTTATGTTTTTATTTATTTATTTTATTTTATTTTTCTTCTTATCCAGAACCGTATTGATGATACCTATCGAATTGATTAGTTTTTCATCTCTACAGGGTGTTCCGCATAAGGTGGTCAATACTTCAGGGGTCCATTCTAGCGCTCTTTTCTGATCTAAAGTTCCTCTTAGAGATTTTTTTAAACGCTTAATTTTCGAGTAATTTAACATTTAAGATTTTTTTCTTGTTTTCGACCTTACGTCACCAAAGTGGTTGTAACTTCCTTAATATGCTGTTTAAATTCAAATTTTAGGGTAGGTACTATTGGAAAGAGCATTCAATTTCCTATCTGATTGATGCCAGACCTTTTTTCGGAATTGGTTCGAGACGTGGAAAAGCCCTCCGAAAAATATATTTTACCTAATTCGGGAAACCTTGAGTTTTTTCAATTGGGAATTGAACTATGAAAACCAATATTTTTTCCGACACAGGAACCGTAAAAACTGTGCCAAAATCTTCCCTTTTCAAGGGTTTAGTTAATTTCACTTTTACCTGTCTTGCTTTTAATTTACTTTATTGGAAATAACAAACCAAAACCACGTTTTTCACACACAAATGTACTTTTCTCCCCCAATCTAGCGATCGGGCTGGCTAGACTCTAGGACCAACTAGACCCCAAGTGGAATTCATGTGCGAAAGAACGGATTTTTTTCATCAAGTTTTATGGCCCGGACGACGGACGGACATTGCAGTTTCTGAATCCACGTACCTTGAAACGTAAAGTGACAAAGTTTGAGAGAAAATTATTTTTTATTTTTTCATAGTTTCCTCCTTTCATTAGCAAAGCAAAAGTAAAATTGACTACACCGTTGAAATGGTGAAATTTTGGCTCAGTTTTTACCATTCCGTGTCTTAAAAAAATATTGGTTCTCATAATGCAATTCCTGATTGAAAAAACTCCAGTTTTCCGAAATTAGGTAAAATTGGCTTTTCAGAGGGCTCTTTCATGTCTCAAACCTTGATTCTATAAAGAGATTAGGCATCTATCCAATAGTAAATTGAATTTTCTTGACATAGGTATCCTAAAATTTGAATTTACACAGCAAATTGAGGAAGTTACGACCACTTTAGTGACGTAAGTTCGAAAACACCGACAAATCTTAAATATTAAATTACTAGAAAACTAAGTGATTAAAAAAATCTCTAAGAGGACCTTTTGATCAGAAATAAGCTCTAGAATCGACCCCTGAAGTACTAGCCACCTTATTCGGGACACCCTGTATACAGATATTTAAAAAAAATATATTCAAATATTCAAACTGATGTGAAGTGTGCTCACAATTCAGGGGCACCTATATTAAAATAACCAATAACCCTCATTATGGCGACCCTCCTCTACATCCCTAATCTAATTTTATATTAACGTTGATTTGTGTCCTGCTTCCACTGATTTCTGTTGGCTGTCTGTGTGCCAGGGCTATTCAAACTGCAAGAGCTGGTAAAGTCTCCTCCGGGCTCGAGAACGGAAATGTACATCAGGCAAGCCAACCCCAACTCATACAGGCACGTCTTGAGAGAAATCCGGCAGAAGGAGATATTCAAACTCATTGTTGACACAAACCCTGCCAACATGAACTTGTTCTTCCGAGCGGTAAGCTAATGCTAATATTATATTTTATCTTTATTTTAAAATAACTACATTGATTATTTGTAAAAATCAGCTTTGACAGATGTTTCGGTTCGTCCCATATGATATTGTACGGGAGGAAGGTGATTGTTTATCATTCGCATCATCCCTCGTCCTCTGAGCAGAAGTCTCTCGTTTCGTCCTTCTTACCTTCGTTTTACTTGAATTGTCTGTTCCACTGTCATCGGACTCAG
The DNA here is from genome assembly GCA_030762985.1 of Adelphocoris suturalis. NCBI lineage: Eukaryota > Metazoa > Arthropoda > Insecta > Hemiptera > Miridae > Adelphocoris > Adelphocoris suturalis. The sequence continues at coordinate 20,479,318 of CM061047.1, forward strand.
ATAAGCTATTAGGTGTTGTTCCAGTGACAATCCAGTATTTGTCATGTCTTCAATCAAACAGGTGTCATCGAAGCGTGGCACTGCAATTTAGAACGCGTAAATGGAGCCTTCCACTTGAGGTTACCGAAGCAGGGTTATCCATGTTGGAGGACCGCTGTCAGCGGCAAGTTCAAACCCAACTACATAATATTAGTTTCTTTATTAGTATTCGATTTATTTCGAGGCGAATTTGCTTTATTTTGCCCTTCAACTCAATCAGATTATTCAAAATACAGCTAGCCATGAAAATTAGATGGGTAAAACTATGAAACCCAATGAAATAGGAGGTGGAGAATTGAGAAATATGCTTAGGAACATACCTATCGACGAAAAATGTGGGTAGGTGGGTAGGAAAATTTCTTACTCCATGGCTTTGTCTCATTTAGAAGTTATTAGTTGGCTATGCCATTGTTACAGTCGCGAAAATGAAACCACAGAATATACCAAGGGTGAATAAACCGGTGAATATTGGACCACTTTTACCTACCGCAGCTTGAGTACTGCCTGCTTTTAGTCTAGTTCAGTTTCCTGTACTGTGAATTCTAGTATTTTTAGTAACTAGTCTTAACTTATGTTAGTGTCATTTTTAATTAGTAATGCTCACCAATCTGCCGTTCAAATTAATCAGTCTCGGGAGAAGATGTAGGTCGGTGCCGGCGCAATAGTGCTACCGTTTGAGCAGGCTGATGACAAGAGCGTCGAAAGTTTTGTTCGTTTTAGCGACGCAGAGGTGTAAAACCGGAAAATAAAAGGAAATCCTACCTGTCTGAGTTATTTGAGGACGTAAAAAGGAGGATTTTATCGATTGACCAGTCAATTTATGGTGGAAGTGTCTGCTACTGAATGCCGAAAAGCTTCGTTCATGTAGCTGCAGATTCTTTCTCCACCTCGAATTTCAATTTGACTCTGGTCACCGGATGGAAGAAATTCCCGAGTTTTCCCAGAAGGCATTATATAATTGCGCATTGTAACTAGTGCGGTGATGGCCTTGGTAAGAGACAACGATACATCATCTGGTAACAAAGCAATAGGTATATACCAACTTGCCAATCATGATCTGAAGTTAAGTTTTTTTTTTTTTTAAGTAATTTATTTCCCAATAAACAAAATTATCACATTATATAGTATCCATCGATAGGGGTAAATACAACAGAAATCATTTTGCTACTACTAAGTAGTTAAGTTAGACTTAACCCTTGCCTAGCGTGAAAAATTATTCCCCAATATGGGCTACTGCCCGTGGTACGGGAAGAGTCAGTCCCGCCTGAAGAAATTGATATGACTAATAACAGAATTGAAGAAGATTGAGCAATACATCAAAAAAAAGAAAGAAAGAAAGGAAGAAAGAAAAAAAATACAAAAATAAAAATACAATAAATAAATAAATATTCTAAATGATGATATTTTCGTTCTGTATTAAGTTCATTATAATAGTCCTTTGATAACTTGTATTTAAAACTATTTTTATTGGAAGAACTTAATAGTTTAGTTCGTAATTCAGTGGAGAATGTATTAATAATATTTATCGATTGATAAATAAAGACGTTTTGTGCCAATGTGGTGCGGTACCTCGGAATTGATAAAGTGCTGGTTTGAGAATTACGGGTAAAAACATCATGTTCTGGAACTATGGGCTGGTAATTTCTTAAATAAAGTTTAACTGATCTCATTTTAAACAGGAGACCAAACGGTAGGATACATAATTTCTGAATGATAGGTCCTGTATGAGCAAGATAGTGAGATTTAGAAGCTAATCGAATTAGGGCTTTTTGCAGAATTTCAATTCTGTATTCTACCAGATACATTCTTGTATGCACTACCGTACAGCGGGAGGCCATACAGCAGTATAGATTGTGCAAGCGTACAATACATGGTCCTCATTAACCCAAGTGGTAGGTACATCTTAATCTTATTAAAAACATAAATCAATTTCCTTAATTTGGACGCCAGGCTGGATATATGGTTTTCCCATTTCAAATGAGCATCGAGAATTAACCCTAAATATTTGGTCGTGTGTTTTCTTTCAATATAAGGGCATACATTGTATGGACGATCTTTACAACCTGTCTGATGTAGTCGTAACTCCTCCATTTGTGGGGTATGAGCACTCGTGAGAGAAAAGGGGATAAAGCAGGTTTAAAGCAGGGGATAAAGTGGCCTGCCTTCTGGCTTAACTATTTATATTTTTGTGAATTCGGGAAGAAACATTGATCTCAACAATACGAGAGGGGCTACATGTGACAGGGGACTGTGCGATGTCAAATGTATGTTGAGTGAAAATAGAACGGAACTCGACACAGGGTTCATAAAATCGAAAAAAATGTTATCGTCGGGTAGAAACCGGGTCCCCCCGGACGGCTGTCGCTTTACAGCCTCCAAAACAACATTATTTAACCATTTTGGTTTATTATTCGGGAATCTAGCACGAATTTTCCGACGGCATTACATCCGAGTACACACGTTTAAGGTGAAGTAGTGTGAGCGACGGTCCTACACAATGGATATACTGCTCAGGCGGGTAACTTTGTGTTTACGCGTGGCCTTCCCATCGTCTCAGCAAGTTCTCTATTATTCACGTAAATAGTAGATTTCGGCTACCACAACTTTCCAGACTACATCTTCAACAACTACGAGTCCACTCATTCAAATTTCCCTCCAGGTATGTGGGCGACGAAGGAAACACAAGACCCCCGGACAACAAATGGACCCGAGGCTTTCCACTACCACTACAACTTGCACTTTTACAATGATCATCCCTGTATATGCAAAGTGTTCAAAGTCCCTAGGAAATACAAGTGGAAACGTGCATTCCCTGAAGATTCGGTTTCCCGTTCAACTCCTCAAGTTCAGAGGAACTCCTCAAGAGAGGCAGGAAAAAGGGTACCTACTTTTCCCTTATACCCTCCCCGTTCAATTTGTCTTCAACACGCCCACCCGATGTTTCTAGGCATTACTTCTATAACATAACATAATCTAAGTAAGATTATGTTATGTTATGTAATCTTGAGATGCGAGCTTGCGAGCATCTAGACCGCCAAAGTATACACATCAGTCTGACCTACATGTCCAACTAATCTGTGTTTCTACTAAGGGATTGACTACTTGATGTTATGAGATGCGAGCTTGCGAGCATCAAGACCACCAACCTATACACAGCAATCTGATCTATTTGTGCAAATTCATGTGCATTCTACTTGTGCGAATTCGTGTGCGTTCTACTTGTGTGAATTCATGTGGAGGCAATCAAACCACAACGTCGCCAATTTGTTTCAACAAAATTTGTTGAGAATTTAATCCTCACCGACATCGGCAACTTCTGAAAACACGGTAATTCTTTTTTTTCCGTCTTTTTCTAAAAATAATATAAATTCTTCCCACAGCTTGAAATTGTCACCAATTCTACGTAAATATGTAATCTAAGTAAAAAGGAATGCCTAGAAACATCGGGCGGGCGTGTTGAAGACTAATTGACTGGGGGGGTATAACGGAAAAATACCGAAAAACGGGCGATAAGCGCTTCGTCTCCAATTAGGATTAGTGAATGGTACTACTCGTATGAAAGTCATAACATCAAGGTCATGGTCGCGACTATGTCTTGGCGTGGGGTGTGGTTCGGGAAAAGTGCGACGGAGTTACTCGAGTTGGGCATCTCGGAGGGAGGGCTCCGTGGTATCACCACCGTTTCATCCCATTCTTCCTTCTCATCATTATGCATCTTCCCTCATTCTTAGAGCCGGCGCACGGTGTTCGCGAAATAGGATCTAGCAGTACAAAACTCGAAAAATTAAGGTTTGACTTATCTGGTGAAAAGCGATTCAACGCTTTGTAGGCATCCAGATGTGACGCAAACAAGGTGATAAAACGCAGAAAATGAACTTTGAACTGCCAGAGAAGATAAAGAACGTGGAACTGAACAACACTTGAGTCCTTATCTGTAGACATCCTTGAAAAGAATGCAACACGTTTCAGCTGCATCTTTTCAGCGTCATCTTTTACCAGGAGCCGAAATATCTACTGTTTGGTTACGTGGCAACACACATGTACCTAATGAGTTTGGAACATTCTTGCATCTACGCGCGTAATACAATTTTGAACTTTCCTCAGTTTCCACAGTATTTTTGCGTCCACTGGCATAAAAAGCTTTTGAAATTTACACAGTTTTCAACCGATTTTAAGGACATTTTCTGGGTATATGCGGGTTAGGCTGTAGGATTTTCCCTATCAATTTAATTGTACTCAAATTGTAACTTCATCTACGCATTCGAAAACGTAAATTACCGTTAATTAGGTAGGTACTTCAAATATCATTTTTTTCGTTTTCTAATTGACCAATTTTAGCGAATTCAAGTAGAAAATGAAGCTATTTTAGTATTTAGAGATTAATATTATTACATGATATACTTGAAGATGGGGTGAGTTTATAGATTGGAAATACAATTACGATCCTTACGCCGCAAATATTGTATTTTATATCGTTCAGGAGTTACATAAATATGATCATATTTCTAGGAAGTGATGAAAAATAAGTTATAACGTTCTTAAGTTAACTATATTATATAATACTGTTCCGAGAGAGTGGAAAATAAATTAATATTACCTAAAGAATTCAGGACTCTTGTATTACGTAGGGTATCCATGCCTGTCGAAGACGAATTTATACAGTTTTTAGCAATTGGGTTTCCTTTATAGTGAAGCTTCATTTAATTAAGTCGTAAACCTCTATTGGGGCCTAAGATGAAATATTTTGGTCATAAAGTTCAACTGTTACTTTTTAAGTATCGTTCCTTACTTTTGAACCGCTTGATTCTACTTTGCGTCCACCGTGCGGCGTCTGGTGAACCTGGGCGTCCTTCCCACACACACCCACACATTTTTTTTTTTAATTTACCTCCCCTCAAAGACGGAGGGGGCACGCCATTAAATGCCACACAAACACACACACACACACACACACACACACACACACACACACACACATATATATATATATATATATATATATATATATATATATATATATATTAATTGCTATGCAATTCTTAGGCCGACCCCTCAATAATTTTTTTTAAATGTCCACTTTTTTTGTGTAACGTTTTTTGTCCCGAGATGGGAAGCGAGAGGTCGTGGGTTCGAATCCCGGCCAGGCCTGAAAATTTTTTTTTTTTTTTCCTCGTGAGACGAAGGTTGTGGGTTCGAATCCCGGCCAGGCCTGAAAAATTTTTTTTTCTCGTGAGACGAATTGCATAGCAAATTATCCTCGTTTTCTACACAGTAGAAAAGAGAAAAGATCCGGCGAGGCGCGAAGCGCCGAGTATAGAGTAGGGGGGTCCAGGGGGGCGAGGCCCGAAGGGCCGAGTTATATATATATATATATATATATATATATATATATATATATATATAGAGAGAGAGAGAGAGAGAGAGAGAGAGAGAGAGAGAGAGAGAGAGAGAGAGAGAGAGAGAGAGAGAGAGAGAGAGAGTACTCCTATGTACATATGAAAAAATGTTAAACTCTAGGGTTCGTCTCAGGATGTGTCAAAACGGGTTTCAATGATAAAAATTTCGAAAATTTTGATTTTAAAATTTTCGGAGCCATCGCAATAGCTTATTTTATTTATTTTATTTATTTTTTTTTTTTTACGAAAATTCGATAAAATTAGAGCTTTGAGATCGGGAACTTCCTTGCCCATCTACAAGGACGGATAGTTGGGCGAACAAGCCCATTCCGCCTCCCCGGGCAGGAAACTGAGTCCGTAGGACGAGTCATTTTAACGACTTGTTTTCTCTTCGTTCAGCAACAAGGGTCATTTCTCAAGGATATGTGTCTTGTAGCCCTTCGCTTTTCTTCGCGACATGAAAGGCTCCAAGCCAACAGCCGCAATAAGAATCCCGCTGGCGTTATTACTAGAAAAGGCCCCCGTCGTATACAACCGTCTCAGTGAATTGTGGGGGCTTTGACTCGTTGAGTTAAAGCATACTGCATTTGGTCTCATCCGTTTCAGGATAGGTGGAAAAAACCACTTACAACATAATATAGTACAATGTTTACCACTGGTGACTTACCTAGAACTGAAAAACAGGTTGATAATTCATTAATCATCAAGTTTTGGCAAATTTCCAAAAAAAAAAAAAAAGATAAAATAAAAGAAGATGTGAATAAATATGTCCAAAAAAAGAACTTTCTATAAAGGTTTTCGTGCTATTTTACATGTATTAACTTTTCTCTAACTTGAATGAAACATCTTGGCAGTGTTGGGTATAATCCTATCGTCGAATACGAATACGATAGTAATCGCGATAATTATTCGTTGATTCTGAGTCAACTGCGATTATATTCGAATTCGTGTGATCGTATACGTTTAATCGTATTCGTCTGTCTGCTATTACACGAATGCAACCCAAAAGAATACGTCACGGCTGTCAATTTCAATAGGGCGTCCCTCCTGTAATATCAAAGCCTTACTGATATTACCTAGCTTCAGAGGTACGTCCTTAAAGCGAATTTAATGATTGGAGCCCAGCCCAGTCCCTCTGAAGCTAGGTAATATTAGCAAGGCTTCGCATATTATTGGAGGCACGCCCTATCGAAATTGATGCCCTGACGCATTTTCATGGGTTGTACTCGTGTAATCGCCGACAGACGATTACACGAATAGGAATATAATCGGGGTTGACTCAGAATCAACGAATAATTATCGTGATTACAATCGTATTCGTATTCGGCGATAAGATTATGGCCAACACTGCATATTGGTAAGTAATGCATGCATTACAAAGACGTCCCTATGAATGTATTGAATATAATTTTGGTGAGAATTAAAATATGACAAAAAACGAAAATATCATGACTTCTTGAAATCCCCCCTCCCCTCTCTTAAACCCTTCAATCGACAGTAAATTTCCATCATAAAACTTCCTGCATGAAATTTGAAACTCCCGACATATTTTCCAAAACTAGATCAAATTCATAATTAAAAAAAGAAAGTCACGAAAATTTGACGAGAATAGTTAAAACATCATGATTTATTACTATTACCTCCTCCAACACCCCTTCTATGATAAAATTTGAAACTTCTGACATTACTTTTGAAAGTAGATCAAATTCATAGTCTTAAAAAAAGAATCTGAAGAGATTAGTTAAAGCTTTATGACTCATTAATATTACCCTTCCATTCACCCCCTTACATAATGAAATTTGAAATTCCTGATATACGATCCAAAATTAGACTGAATTCATAACTGAACAAAAAAAGAATCACTAAAATGGAACATGTGTGGTGGGCTTGCCCAAGAACTGTCAGATATCCGTCAAATATTTGTAGCCTCCATTTTTGCAAATTCCTTCATCGCGATTCCCAACTTTTGTTGGATAACACTACTTTGTTACCAGTGACGGATTAATAGAATATCGTGGGTGGGGGCGGTCCTCTGCCGGGATTAACCCCCCCCCCGAGAAATTTTTTGAAAAAAGGCCTTGAAAAACTAGCAGTGTTAGAGGTTATAGACCCACACTTTATATCAGGTATGTAAAACTTAAAATGAAAAACATAATTTTTACTTGCACAAAGTTTAGCTTGGTTACCAAGCATCAATGTACACACAAAAATAAATACATAAATGAAATTAACAAAAAAATAAAATGATTATAGGTAATTTTTTTGGCAAAATTATATGGAAACAGGCAGGGAATGAAACATAAAACGCTGGAGAACATCAGTCCTCGTGATGTAATATTATTTATAAATTATACATTTATATTGTAAACACATTACGGAATAAATAATAATACTCTTTATTTTTTCAATCTACTTTAGAAGTAAACAACCATTTAATTAACACTCACGATGAAATTAATTGAACAAAATACATTTTTGATGAAAGGTGAAAATACAAATAAAATATTACCTTGTTTAACATTTTTTTTCTATAACTGGTAAATGTGAAACAGTGAATAATTCACTTCAATCGAAAAACACTGGTTGCAATCATTTGAGAAAACACGATTCGTTTCTTTCTTCGTCGAAACAGTAGGTAGGTTGATTATGTATTATGGCTATTGATTATGTATTGTTACCGTTACCAAAAGCGGCAAACGAGAGACAAACACAGTAGGTTCCTACCGTAACTTGTTAAATAAACTAATGAACACAAACTTATCCCTGTTAATTGAAATAGTATTCCTTACCTGCTGCCTAATGTTTTTTAAAAAAGAAAGATGTTATCTTCCATGCTTGTTTCTTAACATAGCTAAACTCTAACTCTAAAAAAATTTAAGTTTGCATTTAACATGAAGTTTGGTTTCTACTGCTCTTCTACTTACAAAAGGGAGACGATGGACGACAGCGCGACACGGACTCAACAGCACCGTTGCCAACCTGTTTTGATGATTTTTACCTCAAGCACTTTTGAAAATCTCAGAGTTTACCGACGACAATTCTGACACTACCCACGTAAATCTCCGTTTGATACCCCGTGGCACCTACGCAGTTTGTGGGCCTACTGAGATTCAAACGAACAAGTTACTAAATTGTTCGTGACAGAATAGTAAAACCGGTACCTATCATACCAGTTTCCCCACAGTATAAAGTTCTTTCATCTATACTCGTATTTTTGTCAACCTACAAGCGCGACGGCGTGATTCTCTTCGGACGCCCCCCCGCCCCCCCCCTTTAATCCGTCCCTGTTCGTTACTCATGTCAAGTTGTTTATCATATTTGCGTGAAACTAGGCTTGCGATAGTTCCCTTCGGCGCCTGGAAATTGGCGTGTATCTATCGGTGATCGATCTGTATTCGACCAGGAGGTATACTATGTGAAGAGCAAGGAACAGTTCAAATGTTGAGTAGGTATGTGTTGTTTCCACTTCTGTTGTCTCCAAGGTAACCAGTGGTCGGCACTGAGGCACAAAGTTTCCATTATCAAAGCGAGACTCAGAAATTGTGGAAACCTGAAACTTTACCGTGGGAACTTGATTCTGCTTTCAAACAATCCTCTGTCTCCCTAAACTTGAGAGGTACGAAGTGATGACGTCGGTACACAACCATTCAACAAGGGGGTGCGAGTCTTCAAATTAATCTTTCTTTTTGGGGTACACGAATGCCACCCCTCTATCGACATAAATTAGTGTCTTGCGACCATTTTTCTCAGCAGCAGCTGTGACTTTTTTTTATTAATTAACCGTATTTTTAGCATGGAACATGCTTCAGCCCTGAGCTAACTTCCCGAAAACGTTACGCGGAAGTGTCACAAAACTTGAACTATCAAGCGGAAAACGTTATGCTGATGTGTCACGAAATTCCAGCATGGAACATGCTATAGCCTTGAGCTAACTACCCGAAAAAGTTACGCGGAAGTGTCACAAAACTTGGACTAACTAGTGAAAAACTTTACGCGGATGTGTCACGAAATTTTAGCATGGAACATGCGTTAGCCTTGGACTAACTAGCGAAAAACGTTACGCCGTGTCCTACGTGAATTTGCCGCGCGCGTCAACGCGTTCTGGCGTTTAAGCGTTCAGACGGCGGACCAATGAAATCTTACGTCTATTTCCTGATGTATTTCAGAGGTCGACATTCCCTTAGTTGCAATTATTTAACTCGACACGGGTCGGATCTTCGAGTGCCGCTGACTAAGGAATACGGTATTCGGTCGAGTGGATAGTCATTTCCCTTCGGTAAACAACCAAACTCGCAAAAATGACCTTTTTCCAGAAATCTACCCGTTAAAAATTTATGAAAATTGTTATTGCTGACAGTTAATTGAAGAGCAACCTCAAAAAACAAAAACTGAAACGAAATTCACAAAACAACCCTGCGAAATCAATACTTAATACGGAGCTCGCAAAAAACACGTGCACTCGGCTTGGCTACGTAGCTGGAACTCTCCAATTTGCGGATATAACGACGTACTAGCGACACAATCCGTTATATTTTATTGGTGACTGATAAAAGATGACTGGCTAGGGCACTCAATTTTCATTTTAGTTTTCTCCTGTACTGGGGAAGGTTAGGACTGTATGTTTAAGGGCAGTCACTGTCTTCTGCCATTAATTAGACATCGGAAAAACATTATTGGGGACATCTATTGATTATGTACTCTCTTGAAGAAGACAACTTTTCCTTCAGAAGTCGAGGAAAGCAGTTAATTTTGGCCAAGCCCAATATGCCATACATCACTAACTATGGAACCAAGATGGCAGGGTAACTAGTATTGAGAGAAGCTCACACTCACACACAAAAACTGCTTTTGATGTTGGAAACGGCTAGAGTGGGGCGCAGTTTGGGTAGAAGTTAGATGAAACTGCCTCTCAACCGAATGGAAATGTTGGAAATAGGCTTCTGAGGCAAGAGTGTGAGAAAAGGGGGAACAGGCCAGTTAAAAGTTGGATGAACCTACAAATTAGACCGGCGTCCTTCCATCACACCACGAGCTAGATATAAATCGTATGAAAATCCGCTCTTTGTTACGACAGCCCTTCTTTTTTTTCTCGAAGCTATAAAACTTTATTGCATTTTTTAATCAAGGGAAAAGGAAGACATTAAACTGTTTAAACGTTCCCTACGACCGAACAAAACAAAGATAAAAAAAGTCTTCCCACCGAAAACTCTGGCTATAAACACCATCGCATGCCCGTCCTTTTACCGTTACTTCTCGTGTAATTGACTTGATTTTATACAACCACTTACCGCCTGTTAAGGGCGTTAGTAAATAAGAGTTAATTGGGGTTAATTACAGGCTCCACTCTTCCTTGGCCTCTATTTATGTCTGTCTGCAAAATTTACGTTTCCAAGAGATGGGTTATATAAGCGAAGTTTTCTCTATGAATTCATAATCTAGACTATCCCCAGACTTGGATAGTTAGGAATGAGTGATACCCATAACCTATATAGAAGTCATATTGAAACTATACTCATAGATGAATGAATACATACTTGTGGTCATATGTAGCAGATGCATGCAGATGATGCTTGTGTTGATTGGGCAGTACTGAGTTCCAGAAATAGTTCTAACGTATAATAATATTATCTACAGACAGCGGTGTTGCTATAGGGGGAGGGGGGGGGACTCCCCCCTCAGTTTTCATCAACTTAGGAGACGTTGGGAAAATTTGGGGTGTGGCAATAAAACCATTTATTCGAAAATATCTATTAGGAAGTCTAATCCTAATCAAATTCTGATTTTCCCAACTGTAGGTGCTAGGTATACATAAAAAACTTGAATTATTTTCATTTTCTGCATGAAACTGGCATTTTCCCCAAATTTTCACATCATTTCCCAATTATGTTATATCTCAAAAATGGATTAAAATAGAAATTCGCGCTTGACAGCGTTTAACCCTATTTTCGGCCCACCCACCCCAAAAAAAATTTCACACTCATCCGAATCCACTCTGTAGTCCAATAAAGAACATTCAGTAGTTTGAAAAATATATGAAAATAGTCTAAAGGCTGCAATGATTGTCTCAATAACAATGCGAAAAAGATCTTGTTGAGAATTTTGACATAAAAGATGTGGTGTGATACAAGCATGGGCTAAATTGAAAAATCGGCATATCCACTTCCAACAAGAACCCAACCTTTTAAACACTAATCGTGTAGAGATAAAAGCATCAATAATTGTATTTTCCTTAATATTAATTCTTAATTGTAATTATTGTTTCAATCACAAAAATATAAATATATATCCTATTTACCAATTAGCAAATATGTGGTACTACACATTTGCTCCTTTTTATTTCGCAATTTTAATGTTGGGAAAACTTTTGATTCATTTATGAATTTTATGATACTTCTCCTCGCTATTTTTGTCCAGTGACACCCATGTCTGAAGGCCTTGTTTTATGAATTCATTCCCACAAAAATTTTGAGTATACTTAAAAAACGAATAAACATAATATCGTATTGTTATTAAAATATTCACAAAATCTGTTTACGAATAACAAGTATTCACACACCTATTTTCCGTTCATATTCCTAGCAAAATGTATGAATGTTCATCGGAATCCAAAATGCGTATAGAGGTCACAGAGAATCCTGCGAATAAAAAAGTGTTCACCGATTGTTTTTTTTCTATATTTTCACTTTTTTATACTTGAATTTGAGGCCTCTCTCAGCTCCTGACCCCCCCCTGAGCTCCCTTCATGCATACCTATCAGCTGACGAAAAAAAACAAACATTGATTTTCTAATATGTGTTAGAACGCAGCATTATGCCCTACTACAAAAAGCTAAAATTGCGGTTACTGATGAAACTCACGATTTAAGTTACTTAGTGCATTTCTTGTATTCATGAATTGCCCCTTTGATGGGCCCTAACATTTTATATTTGATGATATTTAATTTGTCACCCATCCTACCTATGTTCAATCGCAATGAATGTGCCAAATGTTAATGGTATATACTAAACGACCGTTTCAAGAAAATTAACTGATTGATTTGAGCTTTGAAGTTCAAGCTACAATGTTAAAACTTAAAGTCCAATACAATTGCAGTTCTTTCTTGGACACTTTGAAGGCCACGCCTTAAGAAATTTGTTTTTAAGAGACGATTTGAATTGGTATTGCAATTTTGTTTGAATGTATTTTAATTGAAGAAACACCAATCAAACACGTACCAACTAAATGTTGGTTGTACGAAAAAGTAAATTCGTTGGAAACTTGTAAAAAAATAATAATAAACAGAACGCAAAGAGTAGGGTCAGAAAAGCAAGAAACGCGGTGATGAGTATTGCGCCGTGACAGCACAATACTCATCATTCAGTATTTCTTGAGAGATTCTAAGTGTCAAGTCACCAGGGTAAACAATGTTGTCTCCAAGATGGTGGATCTGAGTAGACAGTGAATGACACAAGGTCAGTAAGTAGGTACTCAGGGCACTTTATTTCAAATCCAACATTCAAGAAGTAAGTGGAATTGGAAGTGGAAGTAAGATTTAATATTTAAACCTACAACCATCTGGATCAATTAGGCACCATTGTAGACTTGAGTTCTTGAAACTTTATCTCACAAATTAACCCTGCGAGATGCTATTCTTGCATTGCCAAGCCTTCAAAAAACTATAGCAACGAGTCGCGCCGAGATAAGTAACAAAGTAGAACTTCGGTCCAACATCGGCCTCACGATCTTTTGTTCAGATCCCGACCTCGCCCTGTCGGCTCAAACTATATTTTCTTTGTATTTGGGTAGGAGCCCCCTGAGTCGCCTGGTGCGTGTAACGGAACTGCTCAGATGTGTAACGAAAGATCGATTACATATACTTAAGTTAAAACGAGGCATAAAAATTCATGTTTTTGGACTTTTTTTTCTTTTTTCCCCCCTCGTCTCACTTTACTTTTTGTTCACCCACTTTTGCCAGTGTTCTCCTCAGCCGATTTTGATGAATTTGAAAACTGGGATACATTAGACCTACCGAAGTGTCTATTTGCCCTAGGAATGAGAAATTTGATAGGAGGCCTCTCTAGGACATAAAGATGAACAAAATTACGGGTCCCACCCTGTTCAGCAAGGCGAGCTAAATTCTCTCCTGTACATTCTAGGAAAAAGAAATTTCTTAAATAACCTCTCTCAAGAGACGAACATACTTGTGGGCTCTTTCCTGATCAGCTGATTGAATTAAATTCTGCCTAGTTCACCCTAGAAAATTCGAAATTTTCAAGTAGACTCTCAGGGACTCAATAGCGTCGATGTGTGCATAACCCTAATAATAAGTATTTTCGGGAAATCCTATTATAAACATGGTTCCTTGACTCCATTTCAACTCTTCTACTCTTGCGCAAGTATGTTCACGTATGTGAAAACTGTAACAATCTGCCGATTGTAGTAATCACAATTCTTGGAGTTCTATGATATCTTTCAATCTTTCAATGTAATTTTGGAACTCAGGTGAAATAATTAGAACAAGATTTCAATCACTGGGATAATTTATTACGCTTTTCTTATTGTCGCACCAAAAGAAAGGTAATCAGGAGGGGTTTTTTCTATCTACCCTGTCGGTTGATTAGCTTTTTATATTCACTTTTTAAAAAGATGAAAAAAAAAAAAAAATGCCGCAGGGGGAGAGAGAGAGAGAGGTATGAGGGATAGCAATGGATTAGGTATTAGTATAAACAATGGGAGTTTATATAATATTATTGCTATTGACGCAAATGGAAGAGAGAGGTAGAATCACCGTTCTGAAGGTTGAACAACACTGAGGTATCGAGGAGCTTCATAGAACGAATCATGTAATACAGAAGTATGTACTATTAATGTATGTAGTACTTAAGGAATAGGCCCCGCTAGCACCTTAAAATGCTACTCCTATCACCACCACGCACAAACCCCAACGAAAACACATCACGCAGGCAGCGATTAAGAGCAAGCGGACCCGTGCATGTTGTGGATACCAACGGGCACGGTGTTCCATTGAACGAATCACCGTAACAGTTTTCGATAGCTGTTACAATACTTTGCACAAACTATGTAATACGGGTGCATATGTATTTTTTATGTTGAAAAAATAGAGTCACTTCTTTTGTGGTACCCAATTATCCAAGGTCTTCATCATTCTCTCGTCCATCTACTCGTAACAACTACGACCCATTTTAATTCACATTCAGGTTTCCTGAGCGAGGCTTCCCTTTCTATTCGTCGGTGATAACCGAACAAATCCTCCTGCTTTCGGACAGAGGTATTACCCGGATAAAAGCTACAACTGCCGCGAAGGGGGGAGGGAAATTGGAAGTGCCTATTGAGCAATTTATCAAAATCGCCAGCCTCTTTCATACGAGGCTTGGATAAAGTGGTGGGTCCATTCAGCTTGAGCATTGGGCTACGTCAACTTTCACGGCCCTTGTTCGAGCGGGTGGTCGGCAATGAAAAGCCTTTGCCGATCTGAAAGAGCTTTAAACTTTTCAATCTGGGTAATCCCGTAACAGCAAGAAACTCTATTAAAAGTGTCCGCGTCAACGGTTCGTTCTTCTACCGTCTGGACATTGCTCTGACACAACAGAAGGGTTCGGCTTTTTTTCACGACCATTCAGAAAGAACCAAACAAACTTCTTGTTGAAGAGATTAAAAACCCTTAGCCCTGACTCGAACATTAGCATTTTCTACCATAGATCCTCGTATGGCATAAAATGCTAAAACTATGTTCATATATAGATTACGTTTATTATAACTATGCCTATGAGAGTCATTGGTGATAACTCCAGCGATATGCTGCCTATAAGCATTGAGGATCAAATCTCCTACATGCAACATAAAGCCAATTCCATCTGGCATGAGCAATGGCAGGGTGAGGTCGCTGGTCTGCGTGGTGTCCTTCAGGACTCGTGCCCGGTGGTTCTAATCGTAATCCAAGTTCCAACTTCCACTGGCTATACCCGTATTACTCACAGACACCTGTTAGGCGCATGAGCTCGAGATGTTGTGTGCGGAAGCTGTGGGGGTGATCTGTCCATCCGCCACTTCCTGGAGGACTGCCCATACCTCATGGACTTCCGCATCGAGTCTCTCAGTGGGTTAACGTTTTATCTGGACCAGACAAGGTCCAGTCTCTGCTGTCGCACCTGAGAGCCGCTGAGTCATCACTGTACCCCTTATTTTATCCTTTTCTGATTTGTCAGTGGAGTCCGTGATGGCACTCCGTTTGGTGATGGAGGGTAGCATGGTGTCATGGAATTCTCGATTTTCAATTGTTTGTAATTCGCTTATTTTGGGATTTCTCTTTGTATTTTTATGTTCTACAACTTTGCTTCGTATACAAATTTCTGTTGGATTAATGGTTTAAGAATCATTAGAGAAAAACGTTAAGATGGGCAAATTAAGTCATGTTTTTTGATGCCGCGATTTTGTATTCCACCTCTTTCGACAAAGATTTTTTTCACTATGAATGGACTATATTTTCAAAATCGAATCTCAAACCTTCTCTTTAAATTACTACCTATTTTCGGCCTTGCCTCCTGGACTAACAGTTTTCTGCCTTAACGTCAAACCCCAAGCCGGGCTTGCGGTACCGGTAAAAGACCCTAAACCAAGGAAAATGCCATGCTGGAACGTCTAATCCGCAGGTGTAAAGCCTTAACAATTGCGGTATCCGAAATCCTGTGGTTCCTCCTATATTCAAACAATACTGTATCTATTAAGATCGCTGCAGAATTGACAAGTTATAAGTTGAGGACTGAACTATGCGGAATATTTCCTCGAATATCGCTGAGAAGTAGACAGAATAAGAAAACTTGGCAAAAGAAACGAGCTTGAATGCAGTTGACATGCTGACCTTGCTAATGCCATTTTTAATCAGTGATAGACAGCGATGAGAGAAAGACTAGACAGCGGTGCGGAGATGGAACGCACACATTAAGAAAATTCGCACCAACTGTCACTTCCTACCTACTTGAATTAAAATACGGATGCACGAGCGTTTGTCTTTCTATATTTCCTTGCCATAGCCATAACTTCTACAATTTTGATCGGATTTCAATGAAATTTTCAGGAATAGTGCGTATTTGGCCTTTGATGGTCCCCTACCAGTTTCATTTTGATTAAATCAGTGGTACGCTCAGCGCACGCGTGAACATAATTTTCTTGTTGAAGTCACGTTGAAGCCAAGAGGAAGCTTCTGTGCCATGTCCTTGGCAGTGTAGCCTCATATTGCTGAAACCATTTACAATTGAGTAAGTAGTGTGTCTAACAACTAATGAGTTGCACACTTTTCCAAGAGTATTGTTTTGTGGATTACTGGGGTTTGAAAGCGAATTTATCTTTATATATAATTCCGAACGGTCTTTGAAATTGTGAATAACTTCGCGGCCAGATTTTAGTGTTAGACTGCTCATTCGAATCAGCACGGCCCCAAGTTTGATGCAAAAGTGTCGGTAAGTAAGAAACGTAGTGATGGGGTCTTTTCTGATCAGCTGAGTGAGCTAAATCCTTTCCTGTTCACTGTAGGAAGTTGAAATTTGATAGGTAGACTCTCTGGGACGAGTGAAGTGATGGGGTCTTTTCTGATCAGCTGAGTGAGCTAAATCCTTTCCTGTTCACTGTAGGAAGTTGAAATTTGATAGGGAGACTCTCTGATTATTAGGTCGTGGCAGTAACAACAGTTACCACGGTAAGTAAGAAACGTAGTGAAGTTACTAACAGTTTGAAGAATTCAAACAAGCAGTCCAATGAAGTCCTACAACAAGAACGGGCGCGGCGGAAAGTTCTTCCACTTCACCTTCCAAGACGTGTGTGGCAGGTACATAGGTACGAGTGTTTCCTTTCCGAAGAAACTTACAATCAAATAGAACCTCTTCAGAGCTGCCAGCTCCTATAGCAAAGAGCTGGAAATGCAAATAACCTCATATACGAGAATCACTCCATCCCAAAACGATCTCAACCAGGTAACATTTATTTATACCAGTATCACCGATCTTCCAAACGTCAACACTGCCAACATTTTAGTAATTTGTGTTGGTCCCGGCGATGTGTGCACAGTGTCGCGCAATGACGAAGAGTTGACACTTTACAAAATCCCGGTTAGGGATGAAACCGGAACCGTCAATCTTATCCAATGGGGGAAACAATTCAATTTCAACTCACATGACATCGTGGCAGCACACCTCATTACAACCAAAAAATTCAAAAATATATTCGAAATTGGACATGACACAACACTCGAAATTAATCCAGACAC
Organism: Adelphocoris suturalis; assembly: GCA_030762985.1. Taxonomy (NCBI): domain Eukaryota; kingdom Metazoa; phylum Arthropoda; class Insecta; order Hemiptera; family Miridae; genus Adelphocoris; species Adelphocoris suturalis. The sequence continues at coordinate 20,497,012 of CM061047.1, forward strand.
AGAACAAGCACGAGCTTTGCCGGAGTGGTACTAGACCATCAGGACGAAGACAGCTGTAGCATCTCCTACACACAACTCAACATCAGTTCGACATCTACGAGCACTACCGATCGAGATACAATCAACGAAATAAAGAAGGAGATAGAAGAAACGGACGCGCAGAATCACACGCTTACAAAGAAACGAAGAAGACTCGAGATAGAATTACACCATGCCCAAATTCTGAATTCCCCGATTCAACTTTTTGTTTAGTCTCAAAGTGGCGAGGACCACCTCAACTGGTGATATTTATTTTATTACATTACTTAAATTTTGATCGGTATTTCCTCTTTTTCAATCATTTAATAACTTCGCCTTAGCTTAGCACCAGGTCACATAACGCATCAAATAGGTAGGACTTATATCGTTACTATAATGTGTTGAGTTCCTGTTAGGTACTACAGTAGGGCTTTCGTAGACTTCCTAGATTAGGGCTTTCCAAGCCCTAACAGGCCTCTAGTTTTGATATAAACCTCATACGATCCCAACATTTTGTGATCTAGACATTCAAATGGAAACTTGATTTCAGGCAAAAGGTCTGAAAGAAACGCTTCCCACCAATCTTCCACTCGAGGATTCCTCTGTGAAAGAGTATTGAAGTGAAAAATGGGTAGGCGGAAAGGTCGGTCAATGGCTGAGAAGGAGGTGAGTAAATGATAAATGGAACGACCTCGGCGAGAAGGGTTTTTCAGGGGTAGTGAGGCTTCCGGCGGATGCGTAGCTGTTTTACGTTTGAATCTCATTCAAGATTGCGGGGTCAGAAGGTGAGATGACGGTATGACCCTCGAGTTGGACGGATCAGCTTTAAATCCGATCATTTATCGTGTTGGTGACAATACTCTCTTACGTCAATACTGAATGTATATTTAAGTTGGGTCTCAACGTGAGAAATCTGTACTGCATTCATTGTAGGTATTGTATGTACTTATAACTGTATCGTTAAAAAGTTCCAGACATTCAGCATGATTGTATCGGTGAATTTTCGTAAAATATAGTAGGTACTATACTATGTCTTGAAAATTCAGCACATTAAGTAAAAAAGAATTTTAACTACCAATTTTATGACCCTTAAATGTTTCTCCTTGGGGGTTGATTTATAATTATGATAACATACTGGTACGTATGTGGCTGATGAATGAATTTTGAGCAAACTTTCGTAAATTAAGGTCCAGCAGTTTCGGAGAAAAGCTTCGGGCGGAGGAGGGAGGGATCTGTTAGCGAATTTTTGAAGATAATTAAGCTATTGCTCTAGCCTCAAAATTTGTAAAATGTAAATTTTTGAAAACAATTTATGCAGAAATCCGTTTCAGGCTATTCTGAATCATATTCTGAAGTTTAACGAATTTTTTTATGTATGTATGTATGTATATATGTATGTGTCATTCCAGACGATAACTGTCCGTAGAATTGTGCTAGAAACTTCAAACAAATTTTAAAATGTTAAGGACACAAAACGAAAGTTTAAGTTCGTT